>OX101786.1:20089468-20689468 GCA_944452715.1 Ophion slaviceki | reverse complement strand
TCGCTATACTTAGCACGTCGTAACTAGGAAAATAGCGGTGCATCTTGTGGGAGAGCTGCTAAGATGTGGCGGTGTACAAGACCACGAAATATGGGTTTCCTCCGACAGCTTGGGAATTGATAACTTGACCAAAGACCAACATTATCTTTTGCCAGATTGTGTAAAAATGGGTATTTTTTTTTTGGAAAAAGTTGGAAATTCTGTGCTTGGGTCATATTTTTTCTTGAGGTATCGATTCTTGGTGTGGAAATAGCACACATATCAGGCCGCAAGTCAAGTAAGCAAATCTACCAAATTCCTTGCAATTTTATTTTATTTCTCCACTTCTATTATCGTCCAATGCCTTTTTTCTGCGTATTTGGATTTCAGATTTCTAATAAAGATGCTAAAGTGCGTTCAAATTATTTTAGTAATACAAATGTGACGAATATGTGGACAATGCGAATAGAAGTGTTATTTCATACTTACACCGCAAATTTCAACATCATACAATTGGTGTGAAATAACTTTCCATGTGATATTGAAGTTTGCATCGTTGGAACGCAACGAAAGTTTAGTGGCTGGAATTTGTTTCGGCAAATCTGGGCTACGGAAATGACTCAACATTTGTTTGGGATCCTTATTAGAAATCTATGGTCCGAATTTGCTGGATACAATTTTTAATGATGAAAACAATGAAGAAATGAAAATATACTTTTGAATTTTCGCTGCATTCCAACGATGCACACTTGAACATTGTTTATTCCATGGTGACCTCGTTTTCCGGCAATCAGTCTAAAGATCCATAAAAGATGTCATCAACTGTTCAACGTTTAATTACGGTTTCGACGTCCAATCAAGGATTTTCGAACATGCCTAAGTTTTTTTTAAACGGAACGCTTGCCTCAGCGTGTATCAATTTACGATCCGGTTTTTGGGATTCACCATGAAAATCAAAACTGCAGTTTGTCCAAAGCATAATCAAACGTGCCAACGACCACGTCGGGCTTTACTAACTCCTGTGTTCACCGTTAATTCACCATCCACAGGACGGAACACATCAAACCACAAATCGAAGTAGCGAAGGTACAACTCCGTTGCACCGGATGAAACGAATGGTCACTCTGTGCTGGCACCCACGCAATCGAGCGTCATTATAGCATTGAACAAGTGGAATAATGTCATTACGGCGAACGTTACGTATCCTGCTGGGATTTGAAGCTGGTAATCACCACTTAGAGTAAATCGGTCTGGATTCAATGGGCAATGAATTCAGAAACATCGTACGAATGCAAAATCATTTCAAATAATGGTATGAAGTGATCATTAGAAGTTCTCGGAGAAAATGATTGCACTGAATGAAAATATAATGTTTCGGTATCCATATCAACGAAGATGATGGCACGGTTGGATTAAACTACATGTTGTAGGGTTTCAATGACGTTACGATCGGGAAATGGATCTTCTGCGCTGTCAAATATAATAACGAGTATAATAGTAGCTATATATGAAAACTTTTCAATATTCACTGCCTACTTGTACATGCCTAATTCTAGATATCAGCATCCACGAATTGAAAATTATCCAAGCAGCCGAAAATGTTTCATTATCGACAACATATTCACATATGAACTATAATCTGCAGATTTTTGACAGATCAAGCTTAAACCGATGAACAATTTTATTAACTCAAAACAATGAACAATTTTGAGCCGATAACTCGTATACCAAACGAGGTTTGGAACGTACTCCACTTTGAATTTGGATTATAAGAACGAATTCTCTTTAACGTCATGCAGTGAGGATAAACTTGGTCACTTTTGATGTATTTTGCTTAATGTGACGATTACTTGACCCAATCAACTTAAAGTCAATATTTTTCGACGTACAGAAGGTTTCTTCTGGGTAAGTTTGCGATTACATTGGCTCGAGGGAACCATTGAATAACGTCTGATGTTAGCAAAACATATTCAGAATACGCCGTTGAAGTTTTTATCGTTGGAGAACAATGAAAAGTGGTTGTTTTGAACAGGGCCATTTTCTGGCAGATTGAGCCTACAGAAATCACTCAAACGTTATTGAGGATCCTCATTAGAGGATTCACATTGAAAGGTGTTGGACGATGAGATAAATGAACGAGTGTAGAATTTCCGTTTAATTCCAATGACTTAGCACACCACAAAAAATCAATATGGGTAATTACCTACGTCAACCTGACGTGGAACTCATGGATCAAAATTGATTCTTCTGGTAACGTGCGGGAGATGAAGATGGGGTTAACGAGCTTCTCGAATGCGTCACTCTTGTCCAGTTCTTAAGAATATCTATAACGACGGAAAACACACGAGAAGACTTTGCTCGCTCCCTCTCGTTTTCCGTGTCTTCCGAGGACGCTGCAGAAGCTAGAAGCGTTTCATCGATAATATAGGTATACACTCCAGGCGGTCTGGACTTCGATCAACCGTGTTTGATTAACGCTCAATATGTCAGTAGTAGTATTCGTCCGTTCGAGCGTTCGAACCACTCGAGCGTTCTTCAGGCAGAGTGTTGACGTGACCGTTTCCTTCATTTTTTCCCCATCAATATGTTATAAAAATAGCTGCTCGAGCCCGGGCGTCACCAATCGGTAAAAGAGTTCGGAAAATATTTTTCGTGCTTATTGAAACGGGTATTAGAGGAACTACAAATTCAAATTGATAATGCTGAACTAATATAACGGAAGTTTGAGAACACATACTCATTGCGATGACGTTTGAATGCGACGACTTTTCATTTCTTTATTTTTATCATATTTCGAAGTTTTTTTCGTGTAAATTGATTAGGTCGTACACCTTCAATAAGAATATGTAAAACGTTCATGTGATTTTCACAGCCAAAGTCAGACAAAAGAATTTATCAACCTCAAAGAATTCACTTTCGTTGCATGCCAACGATGCACAATCTTCAACATCAATCAGTGGGGAGGTTTTCTCTTAATCAATAAACCTTTTGATGAGTTTAAGGAGGATTTTACTTCAGTCACCGTCACATCGACTCGAGTTCTCCATCATTTTCTACACTTTCCAATGTAGAGAAAATATTGAAAACTTGTGAAGTTTGCATCGTATCAATATGACGTAAAAGTTTGCATCGTTCGAATGCAACGAAAATGAATTCTCTCTGAATGCTCAAGTATTTTTCTGCCAATTTTACCTGTGAATATCGCTCAACAATTTTTGCCCATTCTTATTACAGATTTTCGACCTCAATTTGCAGAAAAAAGGCTTTGAATAATGATAAAAAAATTAGAGAGAAATGAAGAAAAAAATCATTGCACTCCAACAATGCAAACTTCAACGTCATTTATTTAATGAACTCCAGCATTTTTTGAATCCCCAATATCTTGTTTCAAGATTTCGGCAACGAGAGAGACCAAATCGTTTTTCAGAATTCTCATTCGAGACCTACGGCTTGAATGCGTAAGAAGTTTTTTTCACAGTAATAACGATGCAGAAATAAGTCAAAGTTTGTGCACAAGACCAGCTGCAAACAAGTGTCGGAATAATTTCACTATAACGTGTGACAATGTTTTTTTCGAAAACCTTGAGTACGTTACACACAATAAACTTTTGTGGTTCACCGATAATTACCAAGAGAGGTTGTTATACGAAATAAAATCAAACTCCGGTGTGCGAGGAAAAAAATGGCCATTCCGTATATCCTCTATCTTGTTACACTTTTCTTACATTTTTTTCATTCTATCTTCTACAGCCGTATGGAAATATGCGGGAAATGAAATCATTAGTTTTTAAGTAAAATTTATGAAACAACTGCAGAGGTTTAATTAACACCGTAACGCAACGGGGAAACCATTTTTCATGCCATTCTTAATACGCTACAAATGGAGTAGGCAAATTGAATTTCCCGTTGCGATTAAACCATTTAATTAATGATGAACTGATTCATGAAGGTGGTGTTTTCTCGATGAAAATATATATACAGGGTGTCCTGTTATGAACGGATAACCCTGCAACTATCGATAGTTCAGATTATGTCCTACTATACGCTGGAATTTAATAACAGTCCCACGGTTATCGAGATTTTGGGCTCTATGTT
The DNA here is from genome assembly GCA_944452715.1 of Ophion slaviceki. Taxonomy (NCBI): domain Eukaryota; kingdom Metazoa; phylum Arthropoda; class Insecta; order Hymenoptera; family Ichneumonidae; genus Ophion; species Ophion slaviceki. The sequence continues at coordinate 20,685,394 of OX101786.1, read as the reverse complement.
ATTAAAAAAAACATCTACGTTTCGTTTTTCGCATGCCATTTCTACAAATGATATGAATCGACAATAACTAAGCAACTTTTTAAAGTAATTAGCACGATATGCGTAGTACATTTTTTTACACCGCAGGCTATTTAAATGTTCGAATTGGTTTCTATGATAATTCTGCATAAGATCTTTTTTCATAAAGTTTCCTCAACATTTAAGGTCAAGAAGAAGAATTTTCTAGATGAAACAAATAACCAAGAGTATTATTTAAAAACCGGATAAAAAAATTATCATTTGTAGAAATGGCATGCGAAAAACCAAAAGCAGGTGATTTTTTACTCGAGAACCTTGGGACTTTTACTAAACTGAAATTTCAGCATATAGTAGGACATGATCTGACCTATCGACAGTTGCAGGATTATCCACTCATAACAGGACACCTTATGTATATATATATATATATATATATATATATATATATATATATACAGGGTGTCCCTCTTCTCTCTGCCACCTGAAATAACTCCGTAATTATCGACGTCACAAAAAAATGTTCCAGACAAAAGTTGTACGGTGTGATACAACGGGCCATCAAATGCGACCATTTTTTTATTTCGGTGGAGGCGCTGACGGACAGTGAAGGTCACCTCCACTTTTTTAAATGGAATGGTCCATTTTTTTCAACTATCTTGTGGAGCACCTCAAGCCGCATAAAAAAAAATTAAGGGGTCAAAGTCGTTCAAGCTCAGTATCGATGATACAAATCTAAATAACTCGGGCCACTACCAAGTATTTGGTAGTGATCCGAGATATTTAGATTTGTATTTCATTTTAATAGGTGTTCGAAATGACCTTGAACGACTTTGACTCCCGAATGTTTTTTATGCGGCTTGAGGTGCTCCACAAGATGGTTGATAAGAAAATGTACCATTCCATGTAAAAAAGTGGAGATGAAAATTTTTTTGTGTCCCCGATAATTGCCGAGTTATTTCGAGTGGCAGGGAGAGAGAGAGATGAGAGGGACAGCCTGTGTATATATATATTGATGTCTGTGTGCGCGCGCACAGGCAAGCGTATCTGCAACGATTACAATCGCTCCATTCCTATAAATCAAGCCTCGTCCTTCGTAACATATTTATTTTGCTTCTATCGGTTTTGAAATCGTATCACGCCACTTTATATTAATTGGCAATAATTCTCCTGCTCGTTATAATAAAGCTATCGAAAATATCCGATCACGAGTACGAATATATTCGTTATTTCGTTTGATTTCGTTGGCGATTCTCCATTTACAAAAATCGTATTCCCTCTTTGCCAGTTCCCAAATAGTGGCCCGCCAAATATTGATCACGTTCATTGAGAATAAAGTCGCCCGGAAGAAATCCAGTGGAGATCACGTCGCACACCAACCGAGAATATCACACGAACGAATCACGACGGAGTACACGCGTGCACGCGTCACCAAACGTGTGGAATGCGTTAACGAAGTTGGCTAACTCGTGCTATGATATTGGGAATCGAGAGGAGTTCCCTATCCTCTCATTGTCATGGTCCACGTGCTGCATAGCGAAAACGATTCACGTCGATCCGCCCAACCGCCCCCAGAGTGCTCTCAGCTCACGGGGCTGCAACCCGCGCGTCACGCGTAATACTGTACGCGGAGCGTGTCGCGCGCTTGAGTGCGTGCAACCACCCGCCCTCGCAACAACCTCCACGGTGTGCTTTTTCAAACGAGATGGCAGCAGACGCGGCAAAAAACGATCAAATGTATCCATTACGCGATTCCATACAGTGGCTGGACGTGTATTCCCGAACAAACGCGGAATTTCATTCGACCTTTATCCCAAGCGCTATTCTGTGTCTCGTTCCCCGCCAATTGGTCCGAAGTTTCAGCCAAAAAAGGGAAAAAACCGAGGTTGAAAAAGTTTCGAGAGGTGAATTGCCTTTTTCGAATTACGAACGATAGTAGAGTCTTCATCGATGAGGAACTGAAGTTCGGCAAGTCCGAGCAATTCATGCGTTTTTTTTATGTGGAGCTTTTTTCTCATTTAGTTCGAGATTAGATCATTGGAATGCGATGCGAATTGTTTTTTCCCTTTCGTTCTTATTGGTATTGGACATCTTTTTTGCAGATTTAGGGCGGTATATCCCTGATAGACTTACCACAAAAAATAGGCAATGAAAAAAAAGCTTTTATCGCTTTCACGTTTTTATAGCAATCTTAACATCGCAGGAGACACTTGCCGATGATGATTTCGTTATTGATATATATGAGCAGTTTTTCGTTTCTCTTGTTCCCTGTCACGATTTTTTCTTTTTGATTCCCGGTGATTCACGATATCATGTGTGCCTGCACCGGGTGCGTTCGCGAAAAGGGGTGTAAAATGTTCCTCTCGCACCTGATCGTATGGCAATGAACGGAAGCGCGTTCGTAACAGCCAAATGCCCTGGGCTATTACTCGAGACAGGAACAGAGAAAAAGGGGGCCGGGTGTTCGAAACGCGAGAGAGAGAGAGAGGATAAAGAAGAATGCGAAATAAGCGAGAAAGCGTGAAAAAGAGTGCCGGGCCGTAAAAAATAGAAGAGAATTCGATTGCTGATGCTCCATGCAAGCCCGACGTGCTGGCTTTGAGTGCAATCAATTCTCATTCAACGGGCAAAGCCACGATCGCGGAGGCTGCACGAGCTGACCCGAAGCTACGTCCGTAAAGCCGGGTTGAATGTGCGAACTAAATTTTTCTTTTTCGAGAAATAAAAATAAAGCCACGTCTTTGTACGGTGACTAATCATGTTGCGTCAACCGGTGAAAAAAGAGTTTAGAAAAAGCTCCTTTCGGCATTCAAGTTCGGACGTTGTGTTTGCACGTGTTTTCGTCCGTCTGTGGACGAAATGGAGAAAAACGAGAGGTAATGGACGTTGCTGAAATCGGATTTCTTGAGGATTCTCAACAAGATGTCAGTCGATATCTTAATGAGGAGGATTAGAAACGGGTAGGCTCGAAAGTTCGACGTGGGATGTAATGAGAAATGATGAACGCGCAAGATTCGTTAGTGCACAGGACTCGTTGGTGAGCTGACCCGAGTCAAAATTTTTAGCCTCCTCTGAACCCTCGCAGGACCCATTTCTTTTGTAATACATAAGCCGCCAGCCTTCGTTGAACCTACCAAACCCCAGTTGTTGAGTTCAGTGCCATGAAGAGACCTCCTCTTGGTCCAGTGTAGCCTCTGTTAGACCTCCCAAACCTTCTTTCGACCCCCAGTTTCAGTGAAACGTGCAGAACACCGGCCTCCTTAACCTGCTTTCGATCTCAAACCGTTGCCTCGACCCCACCTAACCTGCTTTCAGCCCAAATTCGATATCTCCTCCATCATCACTCCATTGTGGCCTGATCGGTAACCCGTTCGACGACGAAAATCATACGTTTTCCCTGATTATCGCCCGAAGAACGGTACAGGTAAATATGCATTATCAGATGATGAATAAATACTACACAATTAATAAAAATACATCGTCACCTTATCAAATTATTAGTGCAATATTAATATGCGAAAACAATAAAATTTGCTCAATATCGATTGATTATTATTTTATAGGGGATTCATAAAGGAATGCTCGTATGTACAGTCTCACTCCAATTTTATCGGATTGATGGGCATCACGAATTTTCCTGTGAAAAAAAATTTCACAGGAAAATTCTTAAAAAATACCAGGCTATCCAGTATAAACTTACGCTACTTTTTACATCCATGACATTTCTTCTTAAACCCTCTAGTTCTTGAGTTACATTGCATTATCTAGAATTAGTCTTTTTAAGCAAAAAATGAAATAACTTTGCGAAAAAAATGTACGAAACTTTTTTAAAATGAAAATGGAGCTCCTGCAACCCCGTTCAAGTTTATCATGGATAAACATGACAAATTTCGTTTGCATAAGTCATGCGCCTAATTCTGGATGGTCGAAAAAAAAATCGAAAAACAGTCACGTACAAAAGTGCGTACTGGGTTGAGAAAAAAATCATTAAAAAATATTTCAATAAAGCAAAATATAGCTAAATTTGTTCCCTTCAAAACGCCGTTCGGTAAATTTGGTTATCTTTTTTTTACGAAGCTGTGTAACTTTTAGTACAGGAAAAAATATTGACTGGGGTATCCTAACTTTTAAGTGGCCGTGTATATTATATAATACTATATATATATATATATATATATATATATATTATACTTGAAATATGTGGTTGCCTTAATATACTCGAATATACACTACCAGTCAAAAGTAAAAAAAGTAGAATAATTATTATTTTACGAAGAATTAACTAGATTTTTCATAGAACCAATGTTTTCCTTTTGCATTCCATTAGAATGATTTATTTCAAATATGTTTATTTATTCAAATCAATCTATTTAATGTCGTCCAATAATTAAATATTTTATTTGATCCTAATAAATCTGTGATTCGGTTTCATGTGTTCGAAAAACAATTTAGTTAAATTCACTGAATGGATCTAGTTAACTTTTTTAAATTTCAATTAAATAGAATTTTCGTAGAATCAACCATTTTTCTATTTGATTGAACTAATGGTATATCTTTAATGCAACACTCATATCAAAGGAGCGTGAGGATAGAGAAGGTGGGGAGAGGAATTATATATATGGGTAATGTTTGAACATCCTATAGCGTGTTATTCGATAAAACTCTCTAATTATCACAATGATATTAACTAATTGATATAGTTTATGTGATACAACAAATCGTTATATGCATTCATTTAGTTTCTTATACCATATCAGCGACCAAAATGTTATATGCACTCGGTAGCATAGGGGTAGCGTGCGTAGCTATGAGTGGGTAGGTACTAGGTTCGATTCGCATATAGGGCAAATATTTTCTTCGAAAAAAAAAACATTTCTAAAGGCCAGGGAATGACGAATTTACTTCGAAAAAACCTTGTGGTAAAGCTCTCAATTAAGGAATTCATTTTATTTTCGATTTATGAAATATTTTATGCATATAGTACACTTAGCTTTACAGTGTACATTGTAAGCAAATAAAGATTCATTTGAATCTCATCTTTAGTAACATATATAAATATCTTTGAAAGAAATATGATCGTAGTAGGCTGTGAGACAAGAAAAAAACCTATGTAAATTAATTTCTTTGTTTAGCAGTGTACAGTAGGCCGAAAGGGAGGGTGCAGTAGGTTGTGCGGGAGCGCTCGAAGTAGGCCCACCTGAGGTTCCGTAGGTTCAGTTGTGGTCTTCATTGGCCTTTTTTCAGTGAAAATGTCCAGTTTCTACCATGCCGGAGGTTCATCGGAGGCCCTATCGCAAGGTATTTCCAAACAATGTACGCTCCTTTAGATACCCGATAGCCCGCTATCGCCGATTTCTGCCCGAGAAAGGAAGCCTTCATTTTTCGGGTTGAACGCGGGTCGAAAATGTTGACTCGGGGAACGAACGGGAGCAAATGATGCAGCCTCGAATCTCTCGAGGCTCCATTCTCCGCTCTGTGCATCTTCGGTCTTCCTAAATTCGTTGCCCATTTCTTCCTCTTCCAGCCTCACTTTCTGCCTCGCTGTTTTTCCTATCTATCGCTCTCTGAGGCTATCTTCCCGTCTCTCTGTGCTCTCATTCCACGCAAGAAGAGCCCAGCCGTGCGGTTGTAGCTGAAAAGAGAATGAACGAAGGAAAGCCACCAACGTTTTTCCTATCAGCGTGGGTTCCACGAACTCGCGAATTAAGGATATATATTCGGTCGATGAAGACGAATCGAGCTCGATGGGCGAGGAAGGGCAAAAAGTAAAGAAATGAAGCGGAAGTTTGGCGCTACTCCATCTACTCGCGAAAGCATCCGATGTCTCACTTACGATGGCTGGCAAAAGTAAGAATGGAGAACCTGAAGTGAAAAGAGAAGATCGAAGAACAGTGTGAGAAAGGCCTAATGGAGAGAAGACTTAATGGGAAATGAGGAAGCCAAGGTTGGTCTTTCCTCCGTCGACTGCTTCGCCTTTTCCTTCTTCGCTTCTTTTCCTTTTATTCGCACACTTTCACACGCTTTTCCCATTCTGATGTCCTTTCTCGTGGATTTCGAAATTGAGAATGATTTAAAAAAAGAAAGTTGCAGAGGGAGTGAGAGAAGTAAGGAGAGAGATGAAACAGGGGACAGAGTAATAAATATCTTCGAGTCTTTCTTGCGAGGAAAGAAAGCGATATGAAGGGAGGGTCCATGACAAAATTGGAAATCTCCGTTCGGTCGATTCCTCAACACTGCGAGTAGCTCACGATCGCTTCCGTCTCGGTGAAAAGACTCGACAGCAAGAGCCAAGAGGATGAAAAGAAAAAAAAGTAGACGAACGAAAAAGTTGTCGGCTACCGCAGTTCTCGTTGCACCGCTCACTGTAAAAGTACACGCTACGAGTGGCAAAGAGTGTGCAACTACCGGCGTACGCTCGAGCGCTTCGTTAAATTGTAGCGTTTAGCGTCCATTAGTCCACCGTCGAGCCCGATAAATTCAAAGTGGTGCGGCCCGATACCCTTGCCATCTGTCCGCCCGCCCTCGTGAGACTTTTCCGTCTCTGTGGACGAATAGTCCGTGGATGCGGAAGTCACGGATAGAAATCCTCAACATTTTGTGGCGCAATGCTGAATAGCCGAGCGAAGTTGGCGAGGAGAAGGACCCGATATTTATGTGTACCCTGTGCGCGGTGACGCCCCCGCTGTATCGGCTCGGATATCTTTTCGGAATCGATCGAATTCGTTCGATCACGCATAATTTTGCATCGTTTGAAAATTTTACAATACGACCCTCGAAGTATTCTCGGAAAGTGTTTTTCCACAACAACGGACCGCGGTAAATTCAAACGCAGGGGGCAACGCTTCGTCTCGACGTACCGCAAAGCTTCCTACCGTATTTAATGTCGTGTCGGCGAACTGCAAATTTATGGAAATTCTTTGATGTCGATCGGCAATCACTTCAATCATTTACCGTGCTTTCCATTTTCGTCGAAACAAATGACCCTGAAGAATCAAGAAAAACTTTATGCTGGACCTTGCATCGTTGGATTCATAGCGAGATTTATTTTTTTCATAGGCCGAATACTTTTCGGTAAATTTGTGCTCAAAAATAACATTCTTTCCTGACTCTTATTGGAGATCGACAAACTCAATTTACACGCAAATATTTTGAATAATAATGAAAGTAAAGGAATTGGAAAATAAAAAATAATAAAAAATGGGAAATTTGAAGTACGCTCTAAAGATCTTTACTCGTTTAGTGAACGAAGTAGAATTAAAGCCTACACTGAGAGAATGTGTGGTGTTTTCAACCATATATTAACTGCATTTTATATTTCTCTGAGGGGACAACAATATTTTATAGCCATGAGAAAGAGATAATTATTTATTCTTTCTTATTCTTCAGTTGTGTGTATATCCAGTGTGCCTCTATGGCTTTTAATGATCGAACGTATGTGATAGGATCCCAAGTGACTAATTATGATATATTTATCTTGCGATTACTGTTGACTTGTATTGTATGCCTCTCCTGACTAGCACGTGCTTTTATAAGTAATGCAGATATGGGATGAAACTTTATTTACAGATGGTATGGTGAGTAGGTGCATGTTAATCTTTTTGCTCTAAAACTGAGTTGTGGGGTCGTGAGGCCTCATTATCGATTCCGCTTAGTTTACCGTCCATCGTTGCTACTTTTTTAAGGTATGCTGTGAAAGTATTTTTGGCTCTTTCGCCAAAGCTCACCTCGTTTAGAATTTCATATAATGCTTGCGTTGGCAAGCTTCTTGGCAGATTACCGACTATTTTTAGTATCTTTTTATAGGCTATTTCTAACTTGTTTACATTTTTGTCGCTATACAATGGGACAAGGCCTAATCCGTAGTCTAGTATGGGTAGAATGCAGGCTCTAATGAGTTTGTATTTTAGGTCTTTATTTATTTTACTGTTCCAGCCCAAAATTCCAGACAGCATGTATGTTGTTTCGCGTGCTTTGTTTATGATGGATTCGGTGTGGAGAACCATGTTCAAATTACAGCGCACGTATATGCCTAGGTATCTGATACAGTCGCGTAATTGGATGTGTTCATTGCCAATTCTGACCGTCTGTTGGCGTTGTTTGTGTCCCACGATCATTGCCTGAATTTTACCGGCGTTGCACTGGAGACCCTCTTTTATAGCCATAGTTACTGCCAATAGTATAGTACTGCTCATTGATATTTTAGCAGTTGCATGGATTATGCACATATGTTGACCGCAACCACCAATCTTACAAGCAAACGTTTTTGTTTAATGCTCCATGTTTGTACCCTATATTGAAACAAAAATATTCGTACTTTTCAAATATATAATACTTTTTATTAATAAATAAAAATGTCAGGTTATTTTGAGACACACTTTCTTTTAGCAGTTGCAATCGTACAAGCATACATTGATGATCCAGTGCTGTATACCATAATGGGTTTTCATCAAATGGATGTTCCCTGAGACTATCGAAAATTAACACCGCCAAGATCGTAAGAGTGAAGAGGACTGCGAAACATTGATTAAAAAGGTTTCTTGTGATTTGCAACGATCTTTATAGTGATTTTTACCATATGATACAACCTGCTATGTGCACAGTGATGTGTAAATTACAAGAACAGAAGGTGAACTGCAGGAAGAAGTATTGTACTGATATCTCATTTTTGCAATGCAACGAACATACCGTTTGTGAGACACGCGTTCTCCTTAAAACTACTAAGCAATGGTTGCTCAAACAGCAAATTATTTACGTCTTCGCTATAAGTAAACATTACCTTTTTCGAATAGCTACTTTTCATAAGGCCTCATAACAAATTATACTCGACAAACATTAATGTTAACCAGATGAGTTATACAAACTTGAATAGAATAGTATAAGTTTGACCCGAACAAAACCTAACGTACAGTATGCAACATTAGTATTTGTGCGCCGATTTTATGATGGCACTGAATTAACCATATCAAGTCTCTTACAATAGTTAAAAATTATTTCGGGGATAATAGATAGATAAACGCGCCATCCAAATCGCATGTTCAGCTATACTTTTTTCTTATATTATGATTGCGGTGTCATTAAACTATAGGGCGTTTCACTATCCCCTCTTTTACCAAGGGCATTTTTTGCAAATACCATGGACTTTGCTCTCAGTGTAGCAAATAAAACTAGAAGAAACAAAAAAAAATAGAAAAAAACATGTATCAAACAATTGTTTCTAATTGCCCAACTCTCATGTTGTCGACGTTTGCATAGTTGGGATGCACCGAAAACCTTTTCTTCACATTTATATTTTTATTGTCATACCAAATACTTTTCAGCGGATTTCTATTGCAGATCTTAAAAAACGCGTCTTGAAAACTGATTGAGGTATTTACATAGTTAAAATGTGAAAAAGGAACTTGAGTTATTTGAAAATATGTATTCTGTTTGATTGCGTTTCAACGATCCAAACTTCAGTCTCATCAATTCTCCAATGTGCATTGGATGCTCAAGACTACTGCCACCACTCAATTGATATTTTCAAAAACCAAGCTCCGAAACTTCCACTGGTATTGAATCAGCTCAAAGTATCCAAATGACCCCGGTCAGAATACGGAAAGGTTTTCGTGTGATTAAACTAGCCCCGCAGTTATCGTTGAATTGGGGGAGAAGGAGGTGAAGTGGACAATGTCCGAATCGCGGCGATTCACAGTCCGTTTTACCGACTGATTCAAATTGGATAGGTACATGCATAGAGCTGCGTGGAAAATCTCGAGAGTACCGCATATATTGCACAAGAGAGGGTACCAACGAGGAGTGCTGGTGATGGCGCGGACTCGAGAGAACGAGCGCGTGTGCATACGCAGACGAGAGGACGAGAGGGATCGTCGGGAACGAGGATCAGGTGGGTATATACGTGTGCAGCTGCCGGACGTACGGTCAAGCTGCTGCACCGAGTATGGGTCAATGGGTCCCCGTTGAGGTAGAGCACACGGTCAATCGCGTCGACGGCGAACAGAATGTCGTTTGCCGTATACGTGTACGGTAAACCCTTTACGTCTAGATCTATACTTTAATTCAACCTATGCAGACTTCGAACTGCCCCATGTTCCATTCGTTCGGACTCGACTCTTCTATCGCGTTTGCGCTCTTCTTGTCATTCTCTCTTTCTTTATCCTTCCATCTCTTTCTCTGTGTCTCCCTGTCAGTTTGTCTGCTCACCTCTCTGCCTGTCACTTTCCCTCTCTTTCTTTCATCTTCACCCGAACTACTCCTCGTTTCAACTGATTCTTGTCGATGACGTTGAAGTTTGCATCGTTGGAATGCAACGGTGCAGATTGTTCTTGTTGAACGATGCAAATTCTTTTTGTTCATTTTCTTTATTTTTATCATTATTCAAAATCTTTTTTGGCAACCTGAAGTCATAAATCTCCAATGAGAGTAGGTAAAAACGTTTATGTGATTTTCGCAGCCTACGTCGGCCGAAAAAAAAAATAACAATCAGAAAGAGTTCATTTTAGTTGCATGGCGTAGGCAAATGATCGGAACTTTCCACACAAACGTCGTCAGAGAGAAATACATTTATTTTATTTTATTGTTTTATGGCTTGGCTGTCGATTTTAATTTTCAAGAAAGGTTTTATGAAAGATAAAAAAATTGACCGAGTTATGACCAGTTTTTGTGATGTGTCAGGTCACCCACTGTGATACGGCGAATCCATTTATGCCCTGCTGCGATTTAGCCGTATTTTCTTTTACGTTCTTCTGGAGACTGTCTTATGGCGGGATAAGACGTATCTCAAAATCAACTCGTTTGATTCAATCCAGATTGGGACAGAGCACAGTTTGTGATACTTTCTATTGTATAAGAGGATGATTTTTTCAAATATTTATCCATTTAATATAAAGAGACTATACCAGTGTGAACGCTGAAAATTTGGGTGATTTTCGGAATTTTTTTGGAAGAAAAGCACTTAATTAAATGTTTCGGTAAATTAAGAATATATTTTGCTATATTTGACCTATATTACATATTTATTTGACAGAAAAATATTGAGATCCAAGCGACTTATGCATGCCTTCGGTGGCGCCAAAAAAAAAAGTTCCTCCACTGCTGACATGATTCCAGCCGATTGAGTAGCTGAAACCGAAAAAGGAAAAATGTCGTTAAACTAGAAGTCATTCCCTGTACAATGACGTAAGATTTTCGAAATATATCAAAATCTAACAAAATGGCGTAGTTATGAAACAAAAATCTGTTTTCTTGTCTATAAAATGGCCGTTTTTTTCAGTGCCAAATCGTCAATTTTGATCCAATCGAAAATATCCTACGTCAGTGTAGAGTAAATATACTTAAGAGTACTCAGTTCCAATTTCAAGTCAATCGGATAATTGATCTTTGAATTACAATGTCAGCAAATTTGAAAAATCTCATTTCGAGAAAAACGGTTTTAAAGATTTAACTATCGATTTGTGCAAGATAAAATGATATTGATATAAATGATATAAATGATAATGATATTCTCGAAAGTATAAACTATCGAAAAAGGGAAAAAAAATCGATTTTTTAAAAGTGTCACCGTGGTATAGCCCCTTAACAAGAGATGGAAGTTTCTAGTTCTCGTCATAGATCGACATTTTTTCTACACTTTGCTATTTTCGTATTTTTCAAAATTTGATAAATCTGGTCATACGAAAGTTTTATTGTTATACTAAAAGTCCATATTTTCATTTCTAGTCACCCTAGTTGCGGGGCCCACCTGCACCGATTGGCCATGCAGCAACGGCGGCAGTGTGTTAAAATCCTCCATTGTTTATTAATATTTGCAAATGAAAAAACTGAAACTTACCAAGGTTATGTACAAATTGTGTGTAAAATCCTGACCTCGTCGTGCCGATACGCTCATCAGAAAAAAAAATTGAAAATCAACCTGTTTTTTTGGGTCCCAAACTTATGGAGGCCCGTTGACAGCTAAATTGCGGGCTACCGATCGGTATACCGTCGGATTGCGCTAATCTCCATTATCGTTAATTCTCGTCATCGTCTCTTCCCCCGCCAATGGCTCGGTTTCAGTGAATGTTCTGCGAAATAGCGCTAGTCGATGCTGTGTGTCACTTTAAGGTATTACTTTGGCGGAGGGCCGTATTTTGTGGGGGCATAAGGAGGGCTCGTTTAAATCATTGATAAATTACGGTAACGCTTAATAAAATTAAGTCTTAATCAATGATTATACCCAACAACAAACTGGAATAAAAAAATTCGCGCTAATTCAGTAGATTTAGACATGTTTCTCTAAAAAGTCGGGGCCACGAAAATTCTTCTGCTAGTGACAGTTTTCCAAGTTTGATTATTAATATTTTCTATAAACATTCTGTGACCCCCTATTTTTATTGTCGTTACGGAATACTTAGAATTTTTTACACGCCCGAGCAGTTATATGAGGCATCTAGAGTTATTCGGTGGATACATGATTAGATAGAAATGTGGCCAGTGTGTCATCACCATAAAGTGCCGTGTAAACGAGACGATTTTTAGTGTTGCCATTTTTCGTTGGATGTTCGGTAACTAGACTTGAAATTTTATCAGTATACTGGGATGTATTTTTACTTGATTATAGATGAAAATGGGGCCGGGTTGAAATTCCGAACTTCGAATGCTCCGACGGTTTAAAATTCCGAATTTTAATATTCTGCAATTCAAGAACAGACCGGGTTGAAATTCCGAACTTTGAATGATCCGAAAGATCAAAACTCCGAAACATTTTTACACGAAAGACCAAAACTCCGAAAATCTGAACACCGTTAAAATAATTCGGCTATGGAAGTTTTAAAAGTATGAAAATTTTCAATGAATCGACGAATTATTTGAAGAATTTTTTTTATTAAGGGGAGATATATCATCTATACACCTAGATAGTCCAAAAAATTGATTTAGAAGCTATGAACATTCCGTCGACCGTCGAAGACCTACACTGTGGGCCTGGTATCGATGATTCCATGTAAGTTGACAAATTTCACGATTTATTCATTCCCAAATTTTCAAACGCGTTTTTCTCAAAACCACGTTTTCCAAATCGGTACCCGAAATTTCTCGAAAACCAATGAACCGATTACCTTGAGGTTTTTTATGGTCATTCTATACACCATTATCTAGTACTTATCATAGGATTTTTTTTCCGTTACTTAGTTTTTGTTTTATAGGCAAAATAATAACTAATTTTTTGCCCAAAAATAACTATTTATGTTCAAACATCCGCCATTTTGTTATAAATCGATATTTAAAAAATCGGCTATGACCAGTCTAGATTATAGTATCTAATTTAATAATCTTTTTGGTTTTTTTTTCAGATGATTTTTGAAGAAACGCAAGTGGGTACCGTTTACGCAGATTTTTTTACAACGCTCCAAGGATCATACAATATCCTTGTATATTTTTGATATTTTTAAATAAAAAAAATTAAACATATTTTTGAATGTATATACTTTTAGATAATTAAAACCCCAATCCGAAATTTCAAATAGTTTTTCTTGAAAAAATTCACAAAAATGACCTTTTTCCGGCTCCTAGGTGTATATCTCCCCTTAAGAAGTGATATTGCGTCGATTTTGAAATTTGTCTAGATAATGTTATACGTTCTACATCATTTACAGTCACCTGTGTAGACTTTTGCTGGCATGATCTTGATATGGGGGCCGGGTTGAAATTCCGAACATTGAATGCGCCGACGGTTTAAAATTCCTAATTTTAACGTTCCGAAATTACAAGGTCCGTCAAGATCATGCCAGCGAAAGTCTACACAGTTGACTGTAAATGATGCAGAACGTGTAACATTGTCTAGACAAATTTCAAAATTGACGCAAAATTACTTCTTAATAAAAAAAACATGCTTGAAATAATTCGTCGATTTATTGAAAATTTTGAAGCTTTTAAAACTTCCATAGCCGAATTATTTTGACGGTGTTCAAATTTTCGGAGTTTTGGTCTTTCGTGTAAAATTCTTGTGGAGGTCTGATCTTTCGGGGTAGTACTCTATCGGAGTTTTGAGTGTTCTGTGATCATTAAAAGTTCGGAATTTCAACCCCGCCCCGTTCACATTTTTGGAGTTTTGGTCTTTCGGGTGAAATTCTTTCAGAGTTTTGAGCTTTCGGGTAAAATTCTTTCGGAGTTTTGAGCTTTCGGGGTAGTATTCTTTCGGAGTTTTGAGCGTTCTGATCATTCAAAGTTCGGAATTTTGACCCGGCCCCATGAAAATCAATTCATTGTTAAATATTCGAGTTTGTGAAAAGAATACCTTAAGGCTCTTACCCGATGAACATCTAATTGATCGGCTGGAGTCGCACGTATGTAAGTCAGTCTTCGAGTTTTTGCGTCAAAGCGAACAACGCAAGAAACCCTATCTCACAATTTCAGAGATTGAATGGAAGAAGATGCTCTGGTCCAGCTCTCGGGATGGACCAATTATAGGGAACTTGTCCCCAGAACCGGTAGAGAAATTATAGAGGAGTCGCAGGTGAGAGAACCGAGCGGCAATTATAATATCAATACTGCTAGATTAATTAGCGTCGCATTCTCACGCCACGAAAAAAGAGATGGAGATAGATAGAGACAGAGAGAGACAGAGAGAGAGAGAGGATAGGGAGGCGCGCGCGACGACGATATCCGAGGCCAGCATCGTTGCCAAGATTAATTGCCCTCTGTCTGTACTATATAGCTGAATCTACCAGCACTCGCTACTGATGCTCTCGTTCCTCTGGCTCAATTTTCCTCTCTCGCGTGTGTTCCACCGGTCTATTCCAGCGCGCCTGCCTCGTCTCTCTGTCCTCGCTTCATGCTATAATGTATATATATTTATATGTGTATATGTGTGTGTGGTGTACTCCAGCATCCCAGTCAACGAGTCAGCATGCGGACACGACATTACCCAGTTCTCTGGACACGGGCCAACCAGACATTCAGCCATATATGGGAGCCCCCATGTCAATGGACCTGGCTTTCCATGCCGCTATTTATAATTTTTTTCTCGTTTAATATAACGGAGAATAATAGGAATGAGCACAATACATTAAGGTTCAAATTTGTTTGACAAAGATTATTCTCTGCATATCTCAATTTTCGCCGATTCAGACTATGGAAATAAGGCAAACATTTTTAGCGTGCTTTTTGGAGACCTACGATGTAAATCTTTACAAAGATTTTGTGTGAAGTGAACAAAGTGAAGAAGTGAAGAATAAAAAAAAGATCGTTGCATTCCCATCGAGCGAACTTCCACACTATCGTTTCTCCAGTATTGGTCGTCACAACTGTTAAGGGGGTTCATAATCACTTACTTCAAGTTCGTTGTTTCAGTTGTTGTTTTCTGTATTTAACATGTGTATACTGATTCAACATATTTCTCCGAACTCCAAGTTGATGTAAAGGTGTGGAAAAATGCGCGAAAAACGATGGGCCGAATTTGAAATTCTGCCGAAAATCGAAAAATCACCGGAGCTCGTTGAGTCAAACGCCATTTTGAAGAGGAAACCACGACGACGAGGATGAGTGTAGAGGGGAGGTTCAAATCGAAACAAAAAAAATGAGCGGCGATTGAGTGAGGATATTTAGTTTTAGCCGCGATGCAGAAAAATTGGTTTTTCAATTTATTTAAAAGCCCTTATCGATATATTTTTAATCCCTGAACATGAATTCACCATTCGTTTTCCCTAAAACCCTCGATTCTCATTACAATCGTCGAATCCCCGTAAGCTTGCTATTCAGCAAAAACGCAAAAATATGTAAACGTTCATTTGATTCCCCCTACAAAGTGTTACCCGTTTCATTCAATTTAATAGCACCCCTTTTCAACGTGGGTTGAGATAAAGAAACATGAATGGGTGATTGATCCCTTACTTCTCGTTTTTTTCTGTTCCCATAGTAAATTTTTTATCCTTTTGAATTACAAGAATTTTCGTTTCTGTTTCACTGAAATCGGTAGACTGCTTGCGGGTGAAACTGCAATATCATGACGTTGAAGTTCGCATCATTGGAGTGCAATGCTAATTTTCATTTATTTTTTGCTTTGATTTTTATTACGATTAAAAATCCTTCTCTGTACATTAAGTTTGTAGATTTCTAATATGGATGGGAAAATGTTCGAGTACTTTTAATAGTCGAAGTTGGTAAAAAATATGTGAACTGTGCAAACTTCAACAGCATGCAAAATCAGCCTTTGACATCCTTCACTCTAAGGGGTGCTTGCACCCCTTAAAACTGTTTTTCCGCGGGAAAAAAATACGTACCGTATATTTTTTTAATGCTTTACCATATACATGAGAATCAACAAAATCGAAGGCAGACACCAAAGTAGCGTTCCTTGTTGGGACGACCACATCCAGAAATTTGGGCTTTTCCTACTGGCAAGTCCGGAATAATTTTGAAACCGTTTAATAACATCGACCGTCACGTTTCGCAGGAGGGGCATCACTTAATGCCCGCCTTCGATTTTGTTGAAACTCATACAGGTGATAAAGCGATTGGGGTAGAATATCCACAAGTCGAATATCCATAAGTACAAATATCTATAAGTGCCAATATCCATCAGTTGAAAATCCGTAAGTCGAATATCCATAAGTGAGTATAGAGTAGAAATGAGTGCCAGAAATGGCGGGAGGTAGACGAAAAGTGAGTATAGAGGGAACCCAAACAAACTTACTTATCTCTACCTCCCGCCATTTCTGGTACTCATTTCTACTCTACACTCACTTATGGATATTCGACTTATGGATATTCACTTATGGATATTCGACGACAGTGGATAAAGCATTTGAAACTATTAAACACGTATTTTTTTTATCAGCGGAATAACGGTTTTAAGGAGGAGACAGCACCCCTCAAAGAAAAGCGTGTCGAGGGATGGTTTTCCATTTTCCTTCACAAGCAGTCCACCGATCTAGATGGAACAAATACCAAAATTCTTCTCATGTAAAGCGATGAAAAATCCACTATAGAAGTATTGAAGAAAAAATCGAGGGTTCACACACCTTCGAGGGGTGGTTTACCTCCTTAATCCCGCTTTTCAGCGGAAAAAAAATGTGTCTAATAGTTTCCAATGCTGATCATGTATATGAGTTTCGACGGAATCGAACTTAAGGATGTTCGGAGCCTTAAGTGATATTCCTTGTCAGTGACGACGGGTCAATAATGTGAACCGCAATAAAAATATACCTTCGATGTTAGTTCATTACTACTAGTCTCAAATTCTGGACTATGACTCAGGCCACTTTCATAAGGGACTCCATTGGCACTGAACATCACCGCCACGGTTCGTGAATCAACGTGCCACGAGTTCTTTTTTTCCTCGGCGATATTTACGAGTCTGTTGACGGTTGGTAAGAAAAATCGAAGCAATCCCTTCGGCATTTAACTTTCGGAAAAAGGCATTTTTAACGATGCGCAATTCATGGACGACAGCTTGAATGTTCACTCGAATCCGCTTTGGAAGAGATTGCGCAAAAATGCGCAGCTATTCTTGTTGATACGGGGTGGTAATGCTGTTCATTCGTAAAAAGAACGAAACACTTCGTGCGGGATATACAACTGGATATCGTTATTGGTGACCAACAAACGGACTTAACCTGCTTTACTCTGCACGTTGAATTACGCAGGTTACGCCCTTTCATTAGCACGTACCAACCGTACCCATTACGTATCTATATTTACATTGGGTGTGTTTTTTTTTCCAGGCCGAGCGGGATCAGATAAAATGGAACAGATCCGCGGTTCTTGCCGCGACACACGCGAAACCCACGCGTATCCGGTACGCTAGTAAGTATCGATACGAAAATACACGTCGAAAAAAGGATGTCCAAGGAAACGTGGGTACGAGAATGAAAAGAAACTATACGGAAAACCCGTATCTTCAGTAGAAATCCCTGAAGAGTTGGGTGGATTTTGCCCATACAGTGCGACCTCTATTATCGGTACAGTGGCGGGACCGGCTCCCCATCATATTTGTGAAAATAGAGGTTGCGCACCATTGAATTGTACAGCTGACATAGCCAATAGCAGTACTCATCAAAGGCCTCTTATGGCCTAGCATGCTTCGAGCCTCGCGATAGGGCCTTGCGCTTCTCCCACCATGCGCTACACCGATCGATATTCGGCACACAGTGGGGGGCTGTTGCATCCGCGGAGGTCCCGATAATAGAGGTCACAGTATACTTTTCTTTTTTTTTTGCAACAGCTAAAGCATACCTATATCGCGACATTTTTTACAGTCGACTTGCCTGTTACTCGATTACATACGAGAGCGTTAATCTTATATCGCTTATGTATATGGACCAGACTCGTACACGTGGGTACTCGTTTGCCTGCATTAGTGACGGCGAGGGACGATCGGATGAGATCCAATTAAAATTCCAAATGTCCAAAAAACCCACTTGTCATTGTCGACGAACGGAAAGACGAAATTTACTCATGTTATTGCGATGAAAATATGATCGCATGGATAGAAACCGTAAATTTTTCTGCCTCTATAAAAGTCTTTCGATAGTGAAGGAAATTTGGAAACAATAGAGGGGAATTTTTCGACAAGGCCAAATCGTGGCCATTTAGCATTTCTCAATTTTCTCTCTCCCACTGTGTGTTGCGTAATAATCTATATACCAATATATGCGAGCACGATATCCGCAAACGGCACGACCGCCAGGTTTAAGGTGGAGGAGCGGGCGAAAGTCTTGCAAAAATCTTCGAGACGACACCGCAAAGCCCCGCGGCACGGGACGGAAAAGACAACGACGCTCGGGGTTGCTCTTATCTCGCGACCGCGAAATTCACGAAGGAAATGCTGCGAAAAAGACGGGGAGCTGGTACGCGAAAGAATGAAAAAGGAAATAAGGGGGAGGGAGGGGGAGAGAGAGAGAGAGAGGGAGAGAGAGAGAGAGAGAGAGAGAGAGAGAGAGAGAGAGAGAGAGAGAGAGAGAGAGAGAGAGAGAGAGAGACAGAGAGAGAGAGAGACAGAGAGAGAGAGAGACAGAGAGTAAAGGAGGCAGGAAAAGGGACAGAGAAGAGAGGAGAAAAGATTCACCTCGACGTGGAGCGGTCTCACGTCTACCTTATTCGTGTTCGCTTTCCAGAGCCAGAGCAGTTCACTTTATAATAATATCTACCTTCTTGGGAAATGAAATTGCTTGTGACGTAACTTCAAGATGATTTATCGAATGAAGGTTTTGTGTCAGTGCACGAATCTTCTCTCTCACTCTCGCGTTCTCTTCGTTTCCTCGATTTTCCTTTCAACTCCCGAGAGATTTTATTTTTCCAGCACGCCCACGCTTCCCTATGGTTTGTCTCGGAGGAAAGCTTTTAACAATGTCAGTATAATGACGGCGATACTTTTGAAATGCGTTTGGGTGCATCGTGAAAGTACGAATTGTGAGAGACGATGCTCCAATTTATTTATTCACTTTGAGTATTACTTGACTTCATCATTTATGTAGTTCGATGCACGGGTCTGGGGTTTCTCTAGTACTGCACTTCTTCCGGAAAATCACAATGTTTTTAGGCAGTACTGCATTGAAAGAAGTTCGCGATCAATATCAGGCTCATGTAAAATTTTTATATTTATTTTATAAAAATTATCTATAAATATAAATGCATTTTTCTACTGAGTATTACAAAAGGGTTATATAAATATATTTTTATGAATGAATGTATTTATATAGTGCTAATTAGATAAATAAATGTATTGGTATAGATACACCTTTTTTTTCTTAGATATTTGTAGTTGCAAATAGATAATTAAAGCTATTTTTATAGATGTTCCGTTGGGCGTTTCATTATGAATAATTTTCCATCCACAAAAGTGTCTTCGAAGATTTTCATTTCTTGTGCAGTCAATAATGCAGTCAACCATCTAGTCAGCCACAATGTAGATTTCCACCATTGGAATTATTTATTTTTTAATTTCCTCAATTGCCATTCGACATCTCTGCTTATAAGCTTAGGGCGTAGATCTCTAATCAGAACTCTCAAAATCGTTTTAGGAATTTTCATGAACGAAAAACGTCAAAAAATAGGCGATTAAAAAAAATATTGCATTTTAACGACCATCATCAATGCAGAGGCCTAAACCATTTTTCGATCGCGCAATAATTCGAAGGCTACTCAATGTGTTTTTTGTGCTCGCAAGGGCGAGAAAATGAGGTCACGGGTTCAACCTTTTTTGTATTAAACATAACCTCGACTTTAAAAAGCTCCTCAGTGTTGCGACTGCTATATGATGCATATAAAATGCTTATCTAGATACGATACGAGAAATACGGGAGAAGAATGGAGGATCTGTGAGATATTGACGATCTCGGGTTACACAAGCCCGCGACATAGACGATAATCAGACCGCATGCCCGTCTAGGCATGTCGCGAAAACATATTGGAGACGCGAGACGTGAGACGTATAACTACCTGTTTCCCATACGTTATATTCCCGTTATCGCCTTGGTCTCCGAACACTGGATCAATGTTTTATGGCTACCCGTTGCATCAGGTTCGTTCGAACGACCTAGCCCCGTTTCCAGTCGATAAAAACTCATCCCGCTCCTTATATCTCTTTCTCACTGACGACCAACTCCATTTGCGGTTTAGACTCGGCGAGAAAAGAATACTTGTGTCCTCCTTTCGATAAACAGGCCAACAATCTTCGCTCGATCAAAATACTGCGCGCGGGCAAATTTCCACTATATGCCTGATCAACTCAATTATTGCAACCTATCAAGGAATTGTGCAAGGAACGCAATAAAAATTATTCTTTCATTTTATTTGTCTTGGCAAATTCTGTCCACAAAAATGCTTCAACCATTTTTCAAGATCCTTATTTGAAGACCTTACAATTCAAATTTGCAAAACAAGATTTTTATAATAATCAAAATGAGTTGATTTCTTTTCTTTATTTTTCCGTGCATTTCAACGATGCAAACTGCAACACCATTTCAAGGGAAATATGTTTGCTCCAATATGCTCGCCACATCGGGATTAACAGTAGCACTATCCCGTTCAATATCGAGTTTGCTGTTCTGCGGTGTACAGAAGTACTCGTAAAGGAGTATAGAGGCGTACGACGTATTTAGAGATTCACAATCATAAAGTGGATGCATTATTATGCATGGAAATCCGTAAGCGGATTACGTGAAAAGTCTTTCGCTGCATGGACCGCTTTAATGGTATGAACTTTGCAATGAAATTTGCTGTCTTATCATCTACGAGATAACGCGAAAATTAGTTTCGGTATTGAATCTGCACCTATTCATTTCTATGTTAAATTAGAAGCTTGCATATTTACACGGAAGAAAATCCGAATGCAAGTTTTATATGACTACTTTTTTTCGGGAATATTATTACAAACTAAATACTCTCTCTTTCGTGTCGATCTATCGAAACTGATGGTCTTGAAGTTTGCATCGTAGGAATGCAAAAATTTCTTGTTTTTTTAATTTCTTAATTTTCACTATTATCGAAAATCTTTTTTTTTCCCGCTTTTGGTTATGAATTTTTAATGAGGATTCTCAAGAATGTTTCAATGACTTTCGTAGCCTCAATTTGCCAAAAAATACGGGAATACGGAAAAAATAACTTTCCGTTGCATTCCAACGATGCAAACTTCAATATCATCCGATCTGCATACTTACATATTATAATATCGTTTAGCTAGCGTCTCCGCTTTCTAACTTGATATCATATTTGATACGGACTTTCTGGCATCTCATCACTTTCGAATTAATTCAACGTGTCGATGCCTCACACTGTTCCAGAAGCTTAAATTGTGATAAACATTTTATCGGGTGGTAGAGTTTCGCTCATAGCCCTGGAGGTCCCTTCAACACGCTGAATTTTCGTATAGGAGCACGCGTGCGTGCGTGCGTGCGTGCGTGCGTGTGTGTGTGTGCGTGCGTGCGTGCGTGCGTGCGTGCGTGCGTGCGTGCGTGTGTGTGTGTGTGTGTGTGTGTGTGTGTGTGTGTGTGTGTGTGTGTGTGTGTGTGTGTGTGTGTGTGTGTGTGTGTGTGTGTGTGTGTGTGTGTGTGTGTGTGTGTGTGTGTGTGTGTGTGTGTGTGTGTGTGTGTGTGTGTGTGTGTGTGTGTGTGTGTGTGTGTGTGTGTGTGTGTGTGTGTGTGTGTGTGTGTGTGTGTGTGTGTGTGTATCAACACTATATGAAATTGAATTTCCCGCCCCGTCGAATAATCGTTTTCCAATTCATCATTCTATTGTTTCTCGTGCATGACGATTCATTTTTATTCAGCAATAAATCATTGACTACCAAAATCGGAGAAGCTCGCTCGATCCTCGACTCCCCCGCGTATATGCGCCGTTTCCACGTTGATGCTCGACAACAATCGGCTCCAGCATTGAAAAATAACGACGATCAACGACCATGTTTAATCGCCGTACAGACGGATATGTGGATGTACATAAATATATACATTGCGGCACGGGCAGGGGGGGGGGGGTTTACTGAAGCCGAGTCTGGACTGTGTCCTATATGGCCGCAGTAGGCTTTAAACACGTCCATTTATCAAGCGAAATATGCACCTGATTTAATTCGAAACGCCGGGCATAGATCACCCTATACTAATTCCGGCTTCGTGCACATCGAGCAGTACGTACAAATCACGCAACTCGTGTCGGCTTTCGGTTGGGATTGCTGTCGCCATTGTCGCCGTTCCCAACCAGCGGAGCAGTAACTAATTTTGCTACCTTCTGAACGCGGCATTGTTTTTTGCGAAAATAAAAAAGTCATTTTTTCTGCATCCGGACATGCGATCGAATTATTTCGCAATGTTGGGAAAATACGGTTGGCGAAAAGGCGTCTGCGAAAAAAATCGGATATAAAAGAAGAGTACGTGAGGAAAAAAGGATAATTCGATTGTCATCTTTGGTGATGGAAAACCGTTGATTTTCGATGAGAAATCCGTTGGGCGTTTTCTAAAACGTGAAAGTTCTTTTTCTATTTATATTTGCAGATTATTACGCGTTTATTCCAAGTTTTTCAGCTTAAATATTGGAAACTTTAACAGTGTGACCGGACGATTCCCGGCGATCATCAATATCTGATGAGGCGCAACAAGCAGCCCTTTGAACGGCATAACCGAGGACAAAATTTGGAAATATGTCGTTGCTTTAAAATGAACAATGTATAGGGGAACTCGGGGCAAGTCGAAAATGCAGGGTAAGATAAATCATAAGCCTAGCTACTAAACTGTGTGTGCGCGCACAGTGCTCCCGTTGGATTTTGGGGGGGTGGCGGGAAGGTGAATGTGTGTGAATGTATTAACTGTGGCGGAAGCACGCGTCTCCAGTGAGAAAACAATATCGATTTTTTGACAAAACGATGTCATTTTTTGTAAAGTTTAACATCATTTAATGTCATTTGAGTTTTTGATATTGATCAGAGACAGGTATGTAAACACAATGAAAATACTATTTATTAAGGCCTTAGGCCACTCTAGAGACCGAAAGAATAGGCTTTTTGGGGATTTTTTTCCAGAAAAACTACAAAATAAATCGAGATTATAAAAAAGGGTGTTTACCATACATATCAGTAACTGTATACAATAATTTTTTTGAAGTAATTAATTTAAAAATGGCGGCTGTGTAGCGTTTATCTCAAAACTGCATTTTTAAGTTGGCCGGAAACATAACTCAGACAACTTTCAGCCGATTCATTTGAAATATTGAATATAGCGTGAAAAATACACTCCCTATGGAAGTACGTAGGATTTTTTTCTTTCAAGACAAATGGAAAAATTTTTCACTTTCCAAAAATTTGCCTAAAAATCGTCAGATAATTGTTAATAACAAATGAACTATGCAATATAAACAAAATCCTACGTACTTCCATAAAAAATGTATTTTTCAAGATATATTCAACATTTCAAGTGAATCGGTTGAAAACTGTCTGACTTATGTTTCCGGCCAACTTAAAAAATGTAGTTTTGAGATAAACTCTGCACTGCCGCCATTTTTAAATTAATCGCTTCAAAAAAATTATTGTATACGGTCACTGATATGTATGATAAACACCCTTTTTTGTAATCTCGATTTATTTTGTAGTTTTTCTGAAAAAAAAATTCCCAAAAAGCCTATTTTTTCGGCCTTTAGAGTGGCTTAACCCTTTAATGGAATAAGGACGGTTTGTCAGAAATTTACAAGTTCATTGCGTGATTTTTCGTTAATTCGTTAACAATCTATCGCAAAGCCGCAATATTTTACAACGCACCACTAATTACGTTAGAAAGGGTGAAATGAAACTAGTAAAGCATTTGTTTCCTCTTCAACTGGTGTTTCTACCAGGGGAAAAAAATAACTTACAAGTAATTACAATGATATGGAAGCAAGCTTATTCGGACTAATCCTATAGAACTATAGAAGGAAGGACATTTATATGCGAAAGATGCCAATAATTCGTGTCCCATCGCTGTTTCATCTTGCCTCGCATACAGGGTAAGATGGGAAAAATGAAAGTTTATGTAAAAATATATATTGTATGGTTCAAATAAAAAAGACTGATTATTTTGCTTCCAAAATTAAAAGATTTATAAATGTAGATTATTTTTTTAAATAGTTAAAGTTGACTCATATATGTATTGTGTTATTTGAACATGACCTTAGCGTTATCATCTTACCCCTATATATATATATATATATGTGTGTGTGTGTGTGTGTGTGTGTGTGTTTGAAAAAAAGACACCGGTTGTAGATAGAACTCGAGCGCTCCGTCAATGGTGCGCTGCAGCGTCTCGCAAAGAATCCGAATGAAATATGAAACGGTACACAGGACGGACCGCCGAGAGCTCTTCTTCGGCTTCCGGCGTTCTCCTCCGAGGCAAAGAAACTCCTTTCGCCGCATGAGCAAAAACCACTTTTTCTTCTTCTTTCATAACGGAATGACAAAAAAAAAGAGAAAAATTCGCGAGCGTCTCTTGGAATGGTCCGCGCACTCGAATTACCCTTTAAAGTGCTAAGTATATATACGAGAGACTCTTTCTTCTCTGAATAATGATGAAACTTGAATGTGGCACAAAGAGAACGAAAGTTGATTCAAACATTCTCGATACGATGGATGTCCAAAAAGACTCTTGGTGACCGCTTGTCCCGATTTGTCCCGCGACTTTCCAACGGTTACAAAAAATCATTGATCAACCGCAAATCCCTTCTTCTCCCACCTCGCAACGACTACCTCTGTTAACTCTTTCAAAATTTAAATGCTCTGTACAAAGTACCCTGGAACACGGTAACTCTGATAAGGTGAGTGAAGAATTTTGGCGTAACACGCGAGGCTAAGGGCAGTGAATGGTCTCAAAGGGTTGGAAAAAAGGAAAAAGGGGGCTCTACTCTCGTGACACGGGTCAATTACAGGTGGTCGGACGAAGTGTCATTATCGTGATAGCTCACTAAAATGTTGCAAATCTACCGTCACAATAGCCGACCTACTCTTAATCCTTGGGGAAAAGCTATTTGAGAACTTTGTTAACTTAGTTGTTTGTTACCTTGAGTTAATTAAGTACACTGAACGAAATGTATCGTGTTTTGAATCATATTTTATATTTCCCCGCTATAAAATAATATTTCATACCCATATAGTTATTGCCAAAAATATAGTACTGCTTATTGATATTTTAGCAGTTGCATGAATTATGCACATATGCTAACCAGCACCACCGATCTTACCGGCATGCATTGATTGTTTAAAACTATATGGTTATTTCTCTACTAATTGGAGAATTGACGTCCCGCGCAAATTTTATGTATTCGAAGATACCGTTACTGAGTTGTATCTGTCTAAAACGATAATTCGTTACCTATTCTTGGTGCGCAATAACGCACGTAATGACGTAATATCTTGATATTCATTTAAATGACATCCAAACATCCTAAAACACAGTCCCCTGTCGTGTCCCATTTCTAGAATAACGAGGTTCACAGCTAATGTTTACTTTTAGTATTAACAATGCTTAATACTAATACTAATTCATAAGTTTAACTATTGGAAGTATAAATAAGTCTCCGTCTTTTGACAAAAGATGGCCCCGCCAGGAGGTTATGGTTGAAATTGTCAGATGTCAAACGTCATTTCGTAAGATTGGACATCTGGCAAGACCATAACCTTGAAATATTAGCGATTTTGTATCAACATCAGATAATTTTTTTCGTGCGAAAATGACGAGTTTTGAGTCTCATAAGCGTCATTGAACAAAACCTGAACAAAACCCAATATACAGTATACAATATTAGTATTTGTGCGCCAATGTTGTGATAGCATTGAATTAACCATATCTATATTGTCAAGCCTTTTGCAATAGTTAATCATTACTTCGGGGATAATAAATAGTCAAACACGCCACCTAAATCGCATGTTCAGATATACTTTTCGATTATTGTTGTGTTAAGCAAATTATGATTGCGGTGTCAATAAACTATAAGAAATTGAACTATCCCCTCTTTTACCATCGACGTTTGTTGGAAATACCATGGACTTTTCTTTCTGTGTATGGACTTAAGAAGGGTGGACCTAATTATTACGATGGTAATTCTCTAAAGATGAGTGGGTGCGTGTACATATTTATATATGTACACGACATTTGTGTTTCTTGAGCTGATAAGATAACTTATCAGGTCAAAAAACACAAACGTCGAAAAGATAATTCTCTAAAGATAAGTGGGTGCGTGTACATATTTATATATGTACACGCACCCACTCATTTTTAGAGAATTATTTTTTCGACATTTATGTTTTTTGAGCTGATAAGTTATCTTATCAGCTCAAGAAACACAAATGTCGAAAAGTTTCTCCGATACAGAAACTATGGGCGACGGTCGATACTAAATAAAAAAAGCTGGAAGCATGCAGGAGAGATGCGCCACAAGCTTTGGTTTGGCGCACGAAATAAACAGGAAAACTGTCGGATCTTCTGAACAAATGGACCAAAAAGCCAGCGGGGGGGGGGGGGGTAGGAGAAAGGAAACCTGGTTAAAGCGGTGCTTGAAGTTGTTAGGGTTTGCACGTGACCCGCATAATTATTTCTACTACGCTATAATGAACGAACGATGCTCTGTTGAGAGATACAGGGAAGGGTCCATACAGCGATATTATATCAGATTTTTATCAAACGGACGAAAAAACAACGTTCGTGTACTGAAAGAAAAAAAATATTTTTTTTCAAATAACGAAAAGAAGAGGGAAGCCTACGAGGTTGAAGTTCGCAACGTTGGCATGGAACGAAAATCGTTCGATCTTTTAAATTTCTTCATTTTTTTCATCATCCAAAATTGTATCCTGCAAAGTTGGGCGATAGATTTCCGACAAGGATCCTAAAAACGTACGAGTGATTTTCGTATTCCAAATTTGCCAAAAAAAAAGTTCGGTCTACTAAACTTGCGTTGGATTCCAGCGATGCAAGCTGCAATATCATTAAACCTTTTATTTCGTTTAATTTCGTAAGCACTTATCAGCACCTAGCTTACTGTTATAATCAAGATTAAATCATTGTACATAATTTTTGGGGCCTGTGAATAAGTTTGCTCAGGGAATTAGGACATTAGGAAAATTTGAGACATCGATTGCAACCATTAGTGGTACCTTACAAGATAAACAGCCCAATAGGCTGATGCCTATTGGGCTGTTTGTCCGCTGAGTAGAACCGATTCTCATTGAAGGAGCCCTTCGTATTATGCCTGTAGATGGAAAAATGGGGATTTGCTTTCGCATTGGAAACGACCAGAATTGCAAGGGTTCATCTCGTGGCCCGTTTCCTTGCGCGCCAAATATTGGTCGTATCAAAGTGCCAGCATCAGAAGACCCGAGACAGAGGCTCTTCCTTTTCTTCGTGATACGGCTTCACCGTGGGTGCAACCCAACCTAATCAAACTTGGGTGAACTGCGAGGAAATCCGACAATAATCCACCGGCGACTAGCAAGAGCAGAGGCCAACTTTGATCTAATAGCTTGGCCGGCAAACTTCGAAACTTCCAATATCTTTACCACGCTCTCCGATATCGACGTGGATATATGTGTGTGTATGCCATATCCATACAAGAGCGTGAAGTTATACCGTATAACGCGCTGCAATATTGCAGTTTAATACGTTTTCTATGATCGCTCCACATTTGTAACCATTCACGGGCTCCTCCTCTATTGCTGGCTGCTTGGAAATACCTCGCTCCATTCCCTGATTGGATATCAAGGCGTGATTAATCTACGTCATCGAACGTTTTCGAATGTAACGGAGAGTTATTTTCCGCTTGAAGTTATCTTCGCGTACCAGCGCTGCGCTTTGAACCACCACGAGCAAAAACCTAAGAAAACTTGTATAAATGTGTCTGAATAATATAAATGTGATAATGAACGCACAAAAAAATGTAATAATGATGGCCTAGTAAGAATTACATCGTCGATTCGATGTATCGATTCTGCCGATAAATTAAAGAGACCATGTATCAAGTGCCAATTATTGTGGATAATTTTCCTAGAAACGTTGCCGTTGAGGGTCTCCTTCCACCTACATAGATCAATATATCGATTCCACCATAAGTACGAGTATGAACATTTATCAGGGTAATTAACGATTTATTCATTGTAACAATAAATTCATGAGAATTTCGCATTGCACAATGTTGGGTTCGAATTTTACACACCTCGGTTAAAAAATCTGAGGAAAATATTCTGTCCGCTGAAAAGAATAACTAATTTATGATGTTGAAGTTTGCATCATGGCAATTCTACGATGTTTTTCGTTCATTTCTCATTTATTCCATTTTTATCATTACCCAAACTTTCACCGCGAATTGAGAGCGTAAATCTCTAACAAGAATACGTAAAAATGTTTATCTGATTTTCACAACCTGAATCAGGCATGCCAAATTTGAACAATTAAAAAGAATTTATTTTCCTTGCATCCCAATGATGCGAACTTCAGCATCATCCTTTTTCTTTTTTTATCATCATGGAAAACCTTTTTTTTCAAATCGAAATACGAAAATTTGTAATGAGAATACGTGAAAACGTTCGAGTGATTTTCACAGCTGAATCCGCCGAGGAAATTTGAGCAATTGAAAATAATTAATTTTTGTTGCATTCCAACGATGCACTCTTCAACGTCATAATTGATTTTACGAAACTCCAAGTGTCCGGTGCAATCGCTGTCTTCGTGAATATTCATTGACCCAAACAAATAAGTATTTAAAAATATATTTATTTATTTGATATATTACATAAAAAATTACTAACTTCAAGAACATTAAAAATTAATAAATGTATATATATTTTTTTTTATTTATGTTCCGTCGTATACCCTTGACAAATTTAACAAACCAACCCCTTCCATTTTTACCCCACACTTGTCACTGCACTACTTCCCCTTCCTCAGAGACCTTCTAGAGTGTAACCCAAAGCCACGGTTTTTCTCCACTCGCTACTGTATCACATTTGCACGAAGGCACAGGGAAACTGTGAAAAACGTGTACCACAACAGTAAATTGTCATTAAATTGTATTTGTGTTGCCATCGGAAGCTGATGAGAATTGCCTGCCACTCGTTGGTCCCTCACCAGCCGGTCCTAAGTGGTCACCCAACCAAGTATTGGCCCAGGCAAACGCTGCTGAGCATGGGTGATCGCCGAACTTGTACACGAGCCGCGTCTCCGCTACTTTCGGTTATACACAAATGCACACGTGTATTCAATAAAGCGTGTGAAATGAAGCCAACTGCGCGAAAGCATCCCGCCGGCTCTGTAGCGATAATGTTGTACGTTAATGCGTAACAAGCACGTGTCCTACTTCAAGAGCGGGCGGGAGGACAGCATCGCGCGCAGTGGATATACGAGCGCTTTTCCGTGTATACCGATCGACAAGCAACGCGCGTATACAGACGACAAGCATTACCGATGCGCGAGCTTTAGCCAAGTTACTGGCATGAACATTGCCCGCACACCGGCTGGGAGCGTAATCCGCGAAAGGGAGATTGAATATCGCTACCACGTGAGCTAACATCCGACTTCGCCGACTCTCTATCTATGTGGTGCGGCAACGTCGCGCGATAAAATTGCAGGGTGTGATTCGTATAGGAATGTTGCAGCCTCGCACAGCGACGTGTAAACAGTAATTGAACAGTCGAGGGATACTTTGGATGAAAATCGTTAAGAGGCATCGAACATGCGCCACGACACACTTGAGGTCCGCCATCTTTCATTCGCGGAGGTGAGGTAATTGATCACGGGTTCACGGATTGCCCAAGGGATCCGTAGCGATTCTCGAAGAACGCGAGGTCGAGAAGGCGAGCGTAATTAATGTTGTGTGCGCTAGCTGGAGGTTTGCAGAATTATGGACCGATAAAGATGAATATGGTGGAAAGAATGAAGTAGGTGAGGGAGATCAGAATTCATCGATTATGCATAATGGCAATGTACCCTTACGAACGACGGGCCATGGGGATGTAAGGGATGTTTGATCAGTGCTGAGGGATGTCTTTGCTCCCTTGTCGTATGTGGCCTATAACGTGACATTATCCGGTCATCATCATTCGGGGCAGCGTAACGAATCAGCACGCTCCAATCAACAGGGTCGGTCCCAGTGGACGCTTCTTCATTTGGCCAATATTCCATCTCGTTAAGGAATCCGAGCCAAAGAGTCGTATAGGGAAAACGTACGGGAAAGTGGATTAAGGGGATCTCGAACTTTAATTATGGTCGGGCCCATTCTCCGGATCGTTGAGACGCCTCGTTTGGCACAGAGTGCTGAGAGAGAGTCCGAGAGAGGAATGGAGCGAGTAAGGGATGTACAGGGAGAGCAAGTTCTTAGCGGAATTGCTCCAGGGCAGTCCCATTATTCGACATCCTGATGTGGCACATGCAGCGATTCAGCAACCCTGTTTGTAAGCGTTGTGTACCGACCACCAGAGGGAATTCGGAGGATGGTAACATCAGGCCAGCACAGAATAGATTTGATCGAACCCCGGCGTGGGTCGGATCAACAAAGCGGGTTTCAGAGACCACTCTGCCGTACACTTTATTCACCGTTGCTCTCCACAACCATGCTTCCTTTTGCTTGCGAGCGTTCAGACTTCCAGCATCACCGCGTACTGTAACACTGAATGAAGGAGTGCCCGGGGACCGGGCAGAGAAACGAGAAAAGGTGTCTCCATTGCTACCATGCACGAGTGGCTGGGGCGAATAACAGGGCGGCGTTTGTTACGGAACTAATTGCCGGGGAGCTTTTGATGAAACGAAACCGTACTGCAACATCCTCATCCAGAAATACCAACGGGCGTCTCTAACACTGATTGGGCGCTGTCGCGTCCCGGAATGTTTCGTTTCTCGGGACGCCACACGCTCTCTATCTATTCTTTATTTTGGTGGATGATCAAGAATGGAACGTTTTCGAAAAAAAAACGAAAGATCATTTTGAAGTAGTTGGGATGTGGTGTTGAATTAGAGATCAAATAAATGTTAGTCTGTCATCATTAGAATCTCAGTAACGTATTGATGCCGACAACGGAACAGAGTATACGAAATTTTCTTGACCAATCCGTTTTCTACGTCTCGAATGAAATTTGGAAATAGTAAATGAATATCCATTTGACGGTAGGAATGAGATGAAGAAACATATTTAATGTGAATTCGTTTGGAAGTTGTGCAGTCCCCGGTAGGATCGTTCCTCGATCCAAGAATGTGCAAACTTGCGATAAAAGAGCGGGAAAAATGCAGCACACCATTCACGGACAAGTTGCGTTAATGGCAGCCGCTTATAACAGTATATCCGTGCACGTACTCTATATCGTTTTTGCATAAATGCATGCGCACAATGCATCGTTACGTGCGAACTACAGCGCGGAAGGGAAAAAGAGATGGAAACTGTGGCAACCTGGTAACGCCCTGATATAGAGCATGGCCCACGATCCGCCTAGACAATCACCGGAAGCTCTAGACTCCGTCGTGATGCCAGACCGGAAGGTCACCGATTGATGCATTCTACTCCAAATAGCTATCGCGCGCAGACTATTCTTTGCTGAGACCAACCCAGTTCTCTTGGCAATTAAACGGATGAACGATAAGCAAAGCTTTGCTGAATTTTCCAACTCTTTTCCCGGATATTCGTACGTTCATCGGAAGCGGATGATATTTGGAACGCCTCACACCACGCCGCACACCACTTTTCTTCTTCCAGTGCAGAAGTTGTCGTACAGATCCAAATGGATACCCATACTTGTCGTTACTTCCTCATTAGGATCCAATGTGGTGATCCATTGGATAGGGGTCCAATGAATCATTACATTGGATCTCTATAAAACGTCACGCTCGTACATTGGATGCTAATTGAAATTCCCCATTGGAATTCAATGTCCGAGTTCAATATGAATCCTATAGGATTTCTACATTATGGAAAAAAATCCGATACGAGTCCTGATGGATTCCACTGCATTCTCTGCGTTGATTTTTCTAAACAAAATATATAGATATACAACATGAGTGGACTTAAAAAAAAAGTATAAATCACTTCATAAAGTAGGTATATCTTAAAAATCGATTTGAATCACATCACTAAAAATCTACTGTAATTATCGTGTGTTATTTATTTTACTGCACTTTGACATAATATCACCACACACGTACACACTCACGAAGCGTGCAGTTTATGTTTCAACACCCCAAGTTTTTTTCTCATACTTTGTCACGTTTTTTCGATTCGAACGTGGTAAGAATTCCCAAACGGTGTTAATCGTGGAACAGTGCAGAATCCAAGTGGATCCCAATGAGGACTGTGTGCGGTGTCATCATCAAATCTTTATAGGGATGTGGTAGGAGCTGGGGTCTCCCCAACAAATTTCTGCACGGGTTCTTACAATGTTATCTTTCGATTACGATCCGTTTTTTTTTTCATCAGCTAATAAAACGTATGCACAATATCGTTGTACATTTTCATCCTACGATTATAAAAATTGCTTCTCTTCGCTCCTAACCTGAAACAGTCGTCGAACTTAAACAAACCAACTTCAATTGAAGGAAGCTGTGGACCTTTTCTTCCCACAACACTGACTGAAATAAAACGATCAAAGCAAACCATTGCAAATGATTCACTACCGAAATAGTCATCGATAGTGAAAAAAAGGGATAATTGAAAGTCCTCAACGATACTTGGCAATTACTATGGGTATTAGAGATATGAATTGATTTTAAAAAGTAATAACTTCGCTGCATTATTGTTGCGAACGTTATCACATTTAACGCTGTTAGCACATTCCCAAGCTAGTTAGCAATATGTTGCCAAGATAGTACACAATTTGTTCGAACCGTCCAGCGTCTGTTGAAAGTTGTACGAAGTAAAAAGACCAATTGGAATGCTTTAGAAACATCTGGGTTGTTATTTCGGTGTAAAGAAAAGTGCGGACGCGGACTAAAAGGGTACTTTAGTGAAAGAAAATAGGATGAGATATACGTTCCAGCTTAAAAATGAAATATTCGAGAGGCATTAAGGCGCAAAAGGTTGGATGGAAAGCCGGAAGGAAGACTTACAAAAATGCATAGAAAAGATACGTACAAAGAGGGAAGCGGATGAGAGAGAAAGAAAGAAAATCCCACACTTGTGTACCGGGGCAGAATTAGATCCACACCCGACGCAAAATGGCCGTTACCCGTAAAGCGATCTTGTAAATTGCACGAGACATCCAATTAGGATGGTAAATCGTGAACTGGATGGTTCTCGAGTCCAGCGAGGCCGCGACCTGAATATACACTTTATATATATATATATATATATATATAAGCAACTCCCCCAAGGGGCCCCATTATCTTTACTCTACCGTAGATACATATACTTTTTTTCCTCCACGGACTGTTATTTCACCTGCAGAAATGGAAAGATTATCCGTCCATAAAATCCTCTGTGTAGTTACGATGTAATACCAGTTTTTGCATGTAATGCCTGGCGATGAACCCGCGTACGAATAAAAAACCGGTGAGAATGATTATTTTTCATCAAAATTTATATGAATTATTGCATCGAAAACCATCGGTACTCGCTGTGAATCAATGGTTGCTGGAAATGATTATTAGCTATCGAAAAAAAACTCTCCAGGCTTCTCCAGAAACACGACTCACATGGGTGTATGTCAAGTTCGTATAGTGTTTGTCTTACGATGTTATATCGCATTACTCGCTGTGAAGATGATTCTTAATTATTGAAAAAATATACTCACTACGTACATTTAGATATGGAAACAAGGCTTATGTCGCTATAAGTTGCGTAGTTGTATTGCCCTTACACCCGTATTCATAGTCGTTCCTTAAGAAATAAGGCCTCCTTGTTCTTTGTTCTGAACAAAGAGCAAGGAATAAGGATTCTTCAAGGTACATCTATGAATACGGGTGTTCGACCTCGATTTGGAGAACTCCGATTTAAGGATGCCGACCACACAGCCGGGACTAATATATCCGACGGACGATAAGAGAAGGGCTGCGCCCATCACAGAGTGAAATGTGCTACCGCGGTTTATGGTAATCTAGTCGTCGGAATGTACATTTGAAATAGCAATAACTGAATACCAGTATTTTCCAGGAAAAAAGGTTGACGACCAAAGTTGTAAAGAATTTTATTCCCTACATGTTTATTAATTTTTTTTAATGCGCTAAAGTTAAAAATA
This sequence comes from Ophion slaviceki, assembly GCA_944452715.1. NCBI lineage: Eukaryota > Metazoa > Arthropoda > Insecta > Hymenoptera > Ichneumonidae > Ophion > Ophion slaviceki. Next base: position 20,650,749 of record OX101786.1, on the reverse strand, counting down.
ACCGCAATAATGCAATAATTTAATTTCACTCCTTTTTCTGGTTTAAGTGGGAAAGTATCGATCGTAGACAAAAATTGTTGTAACCAAAGTTGCAGAGAATTAAATTTCCTACAAGTTTAGTAATGACCATTTTTAGTAAAAATTTGAAAATGGGCGAATTATTCGATGTAAACAAATTCCCCTTAAATTCAAGATGGCGACCGAACCCCCTGCAGAATTCGGTCAAAAAAATGTGGGTTTAAATTATCAACGCCCCCCCCCTCCCCCTTCAACGATCAGAAAAAGAAAATACTGGTATTCAATTATTGCAATTTCTTGATATTTTCTTGTATATCTCAAGTGGGCTTTTTTCTTCAAGGTACGCTTTCATTAGAGTTTTATGACTTGAGAAATTTAGTGACAATTGATCATTTCAGTTTCAAGCATTTCGTAAGATCGATGAACGTATGTCTGCCATAAAAAAAGGGGGAGATTCGGAGTTTCCCATCAGTGTCACGAGAATATTTTAAGGCTTGTTTGGGCTTGTTTGAGTTGACGACTTCGATGTGTTCTCCAGGATAGCGTAAGAAAGTAGCAAAGCGGAAATAGAAACTTCCGCGAGTGCACTATATTAAAGTCATGTTAATAACAGAGGTACGTATCTGGGTACTTGGATGGACTCGTGGTCGACACACACCATCGGAATTTCCGTTCGCCGTGAACTCGATACGCAGAATATTGCGTGCTGTCGATAGGAAGGTACGTTGCTCGGATACGCAATAATCAGCTAATGGCACAACCTAATCACGCCGATAGCGTGATTACTTCGCGCTCAATAGTCGGCGAGCTCGACTCGATAAAGTATCGTGATTACCGCTTGTGAGAGAGCGTGACAGCCGACGACTGTGCGGCGGTCATCAGAGTGACGATTGCCGGGTATTAAACTACATATATATCAATTCTATGAGGCGATTGAATCATTTGCACAAAAAATCTACAGACATTACACAAAATGCAACTATTTCATGGCGTTGGAAATGAGAACAGACTTTTTGGATAATAAAAAAACAGGTACATGTAAATAATATGAGTAGATCTTTATTATTTAAAAAAAAATGTTGATACTTTGAGGTATATAATTGTTTGGTTTGGTTTGTTTGGGTTTGTTTGTGTTTGTTTGTATAATAATTGTTACATAATTTTTGTAATATATTTGTAATATAAGTTGTAATGTCATTTTTAAATGAATTACAAGATTAGAATTGGGTGGGGAGAGGGCATTTTTCGTTAACGGGGTAGCGTTAGTTTCGTGTGACATCCAGCTAACTCAGACCCTATACCCAGCCTACCTCAACAAACATATACAGTTTTAAACGCATTTTCAATGCTAAAACACAAATATAAATACAGGGTCCGGCAATAAAACCTCCCGTATTTGAAGACGCCATTGTGTGAGTTGTAGTGGGGATACTGAAGTGGTGGGGGTATTGTTTAAAAGCGGTGTACGTGCCATTTTCAGTATGCGCCATGGCGTGGCTTGGTGAGCATCGTGCGTTTATCGTGGAGGAATTTATTAGGAACGGTGGTTCTGTGATTACTTCTCAGCGAGCATTTAGAATTCGATTCAAACTTGGCCGACATGATTGTGTTCCTGATAGAAAAACCATTCAACTCTGGGTGTCAAACTTTAGACAAACAGGTTCAACATTGAAAAAAAAACCTACTGGCCGACCTCGGACTGTAACAACACCGGAAAATGTAACGCGTGTGAGAGCATCCGTCCAACGATCACCTAGGCGTTCAGCACGTAAACATGCAGCTGCCCTAGGATTGTCTGACAGAAGTGTTAGAAGAATTCTCCATAGGGAACTTAATATGCACCCCTACAAGATGATGATTACCCAGGAATTAGGTAACAGAGATTTTGAAACTCGCAGAGCTGTGTGTGAGGAAATTCTTCACAACATCCCCCCTGGCGCTATCTTTGTTTCTTCGGATGAGGCCCACCCAAACAAAACAAAGTAATGTAAGTAAAATAATATAAAATGGCATTGTATTCCTTTTCCAAAAATAAAGGTTTGTTTTCTCTATCTTTAATGTTTTTTTTGTAATTGCCTATCAAAATTAGGGAGGTTTTATTGCCGGACCCTGTATATACACAGTCTGAACTCAAATCGGCGAATTCGTTCCGGCGCTCCGTGCACACAGTCTAGTATGAACGGATAGCCTTATTTGTCTTGAATTTATTAACTCAAGAATATCGAAGCCGTATGAGATGATAACTGAGTCAAGGAGATCGCGAAATTATTTTACTTCTGCTATAGGTACTAGGGGTAGGGTAACGTCTTTAATGCGTTTACGTATTTCTGTAAATAGAAGCTATTGACGGCTATCGCAGTTAGTACTTTGGGAATTTCATACACAACCTACATATCATTTGAGGGGCTATACCAGTGTGAACGCTGACAATTTGGGTGATTTTCGGGAATGTTTTGGAAGCAAATTACTCAATTCAATGTTTCGGAAAATTAAGAATATATTTGGCTATATTTGACCTATATTACATAATTATTTCATAGAAAAATATGGAGATCCAAGCGACTTATGTGCTGCCTTCGGAGGCGCCAAAAAAAAGTTCCTCCACTGCTGACATGATTCCGGCCGATTGAGTAGCTGAAACCGAAAAAGGAAAAAAAAATGTCCTCAAACTGGAAGGTATTTCCTGTACAATGACGTAGGATTTTCGAAAAATATCAAAATCTAACAAAATGGCGTAGTTATGAAAGTCTGTTTTCTTGCCTATAAAATGGTCGTTTTTTCCAATGCCAAATCGTCCATTTTCATCCAATCAAAAATGTCCTACGTCATTGTAGAGTAAATATATTCAAGAGTACTCAATTCAAATTTCAAGTCAATAATAGCTCTTTGAGTTACAATGTCAGCAAATTTGAAAAAATTCGTTTCGAGAAAAACGCATTTAAATATTCAACTATCGATTTGTCGCCTACGAGCGATTGCTCTTTAGAAGGTTGCCATTCGGGGAGTATTAGAGATACACCCTTGAAATTATTACAGGATATTCTTGAAAGTATAAACTGCCGAAAAAGGAAAAAAAATCGATTTTTTGAAAGTGTCACACTGGCATAGCCCCTTAACTGTAGTATTTTTTAGAAATATGTAAACGAGTTTATTTAGCCCAGACCAGGATTTAACCCAGATCAACGACAAATTTGTACATTGTCAGTCGCATCAATTTCCGAATTATATCCACGTGGTTGCTTCACCATTCTTTTTCAAGAGTGTACCTCATGACGTAAAATCTACCACGCACTGACTGAAATCATTTGGCAGAAAATATGACATATGGTGTTGAGATCATGGATGAAGTTTGCATCGTTGGGGTGCCACGAAGTTTTTATGTTTTTATCGTGTAGCCAAATTTTCAATGGGGTTGACGTTTGTTTGGGTTGGAATGCAACGATAATTCTTTCTATTTCCTTTATATTTGTTGTTACCCTAACTCATATTTTGTAGATGTAGATTGTAGATCGTTAATCGAGGAGCTTGAAAAAAATTCGCATTATTTACATGACTGAAATCGGCGAAAGGAAATTTGAGGAACATAAAAAAATTCGTTGCATTTTAACGATGCAAACTCCAGTATCATAATTATTCCTGACATACCCAAGCTACAAAAAGCCCGGAAACATTTTTAAAGATCCTAGTCAGGGTGTCATAATATAAATTTGAAAAAAAAAAAACGCATTTGGATAGTAATAAAAGTGAAAAAATGAAGAATTTTCATTGCATTCCAACGATGCAAAATTCAACGCCATTCGAGTTCTTCATCTTTGGTATGGAATTATTATGTTTATAATTTTCCAATTTCCCATTTTTTTGCAGATTTTGGCTGCGGAAATGAGTAAACACTTTTTTTTTCAAATCTATTAGTATGACACTCAAAGTTTGCATCGTTTGAATGCAATCAAAATTGATTCTTTTTAATTCCTCAAATTCTTTCTCGCTAATTTTGCCTGTAAAGATCGCTTAAACGTTTTTACGTATTTTTGTTAGAGATTTCCTACCTCAATTTGCAAAAAAGACTGGATGATGATAAAAATAGATAAATTAAAAATAAATAAAAAGTATCGTTGGATTCCAACGATGCTCACATCAACGTCATTTATCAGTAGATATCTGCAAAGCTAAAGCTGCAAAGGAATGTTGGACGGGAATAAAAAATAAAGAAACAGACAATGGAAGGAAACTTTCGTTACATCCCAACTATTCAAATTTACAATACCATTGAGCACACACACCCACTCACGCATACGCACATACACTCATTTATATATATTAGAGTACCCCACGTGTGCCTATGTATACTGAATACCCAAACATAATTCTTGCTTCAACTCGGCTGTCATCGTTACCTGGTGTTGTGATCTAAATGGTTTCGATCGCTCATCGTCACGGTAAAGCAGCACTTATAATTTCGACAGACATGATTTTGTTCCTTTTATTCAGGGCTCCGGCACCACGAGGTCAAGGTTTACACGTGCTGGTAATCATATCCATCGAATATGATTGCATTTGTGCTCTCGTAGAATTTGGCAAAGGTTACGTTATCGAGGCCGCGCATAGAGCAGGAAAATCGATATTACACTCTTGCGGTATATGAAAAAAGGGCACACTCTCCATCTTGCTGGTACGAAAGACAGAGGGAGTAAGAAAGAGAGCGAGAGAGAGAGAGCACGATTGTCGATGTTAGCGGGTGAACCGCGACGCCTGTGCTCAGTGCCACTCGTGGGAGCCATTATATTTCATCCGTAGAAGAAAGCTGATGATTGATCGAGTATAATAAGTTCACAGCGAGATATCTCTCTCCCACCCGCCCTCCTTCATTCTCTCCCTCCAACTCTCGCGGGACTCACTCGCTCGAATGCTTACGGGAACGCAGCCAACTAATATTAATTTTTCCCCACCGGGTCGTGAAGTTTATTATTGGGGCTTGTGGATGGATGACGGGACCATTGCAACTCGTACAGCCATTCATGTGCTCACATAAATGTATTTGTATCTGTTTGCCTGCATAAATAGGTCATTTGGAGCCAAATCGACGGATCCGCAACCCTCACCCTTCGGTATTTAGATCATCATTTCTTATCCCGCTTCTGCATGCCTCGAAGATACATTGTTTTATTGTGCAGATTTCGTCGTGACAACTGCTATTCAATGGTTTTTTTTAAACAATATTTCACAGATACCCCAAGGTATTTTCACTCAAAAATAAAAGAACTTTGATAACATTTGAAACAACTTTTTATTATTTTTCACCAATACGTCGTCATCGCCAAATGAGCTGCGGCATTTTTTCGGCGGAGTCATCACCAAACAAATAGGTACACAATAATTAGTATTATACAGCTGCATGACCATTTTGAAGTTGGAACCTCACTTCCGAATAATTATACAAATTTTAAAGCCCCTTGCTCATCGCATTGGCGTCTTTAGAATTTTCCATTACTATTGGGTTTTAAACTTAATTCCCGCTGTTTTATATTAGATGGCCCAACTAGTATCATTTTTATAGAAATAACACTAAAAGTATACCGTGTTGAAGTATTCTACATGACCTACAATATTCAGTATTCGAGAGTGAATTCACTTGTACACACTATTTTTATAGTATCGAAAATGTCAGGTTTTGAACCAACCACACAGCATATGCGGAAAGCTTTGCAATTTTGCTCTAATTTTAAATCAAGTGCTGCTAAAAGTCATCGTTTGCTTCATGAAGCTTATGGTGGACATTCTCTATCTGAAAGAACGTGCAGCGATTGGTTGAGACGATTCAAAAGTGGAGATTTCGACCTTAAAGACAAAGAACGTTCGGGACAGCCGAGAAAATTTGAAGATGAAAAATTGGAGGCCTTACGCGATGAAGATCAATGTCAGACTCTTAAAGAATTGTCTGATATGTTAAGGGGTCTTCTCACTTTAGACGCTAAAAAGGCTATTTTCATGGATTTTTGGGTAGGTTTATATTATAGATATTGATATAAAAGTTGTTACACTTAATGAATACACTTTCGATTTAAAAAAAATGTATTTATGTAACCCAAACAAACTTTAAACGCGTTTTTCTCGAAACAACGTTTTTCGACGACTTGTTGATAAAATCTTCGAAACTACTGAACCGATCCTTATGAAATTTTAACCACATATTCTACTTTACAACTATAGCTATGGCGCATATCAAGCATTTTTTTAATTTTGATATGAACTATTATTGTTTGCCAAAAACGTTGAAAAAACCATTTTGTTATTTCTGCATGTATCAAAAATCGCATGATATGCGCTATAGCCATAATTATTAACATACTGAATCTAAAACCGTTTTATTTTTTTTTGTTTCGGATGATCCATCTCTAAGATTTTATCAACAGCGTAGACCTACAATTTTTTTAGGACATTTTTTTAACTACCATTTTCGTCTATAAATAGTGACTGAAATAAATAATTTTTTTTTAATTTATTTCGAAACTATCATAAAAATTCATGAAAATAGCCTTTTTTAGCGTCTAAAGTGAAAAGGCCCCTTAAACGTTACTGAAATGACTGTTAGCAAACGTTCGCGTAATCTTCGGCTGATTAAAAAGGCGGGAAATTGGTTACCATATTAAAAAAAAAACACCGGGAATTAAGTTTAAAACCCAATAAATATCATGTTATTGAAGAAGAACCTTCTTATCGTTGGAATGCAATGAACGTACGATGGTGATGTTTGCATCGTTGGATTGCAACGAAAATGGTTCATGTTTTTATTTCCTCATTTTTATTACCATTCAAAGCTTTTTATTGCATATTTAGGCCAAAGATCTCTAACTAAGATCCTGAAAAACGTTTAAGCGATTTTGGAGGGCTGAATGTGCCAAAAAGAAATTGGACTACGAAACTTTTGTTGCGTTCCAACCAGGTAAACTTCAATATCATATGAACATTAATATTTACGAAGTGCCCACATTGATTTTCTAACCGCGTCAGGCCGCTAGCAACACTGAAACATTTCTTGGTTTATTTTAAAAGATCTACGACTGCATTTGCAGAAAAATGATTTCGGGCACTGATAAAAGTAGAGAAATAAAAATTCACAAGAACTTTCATTGTATTCGAACAATGCGAACTTCAATATCATTGAATCATTACAGACGATTTTTATTTTATGACCTCAGTGAACATTTATGTAACAAGCGGTCATATTTCTTTGTCCAATGACTGTTCTTAATTATTTTACCGAAAAGCAAATTCGCACCGGTAAGAAACTAGGCAATGGAAGAAGCAGTTATTTTTCTGGGCTTCCCGATGCCGCTAAAGAAATTACGTCTGTCGAGGAAATGGAGGTAACCTTGTTCACCGACCGGATCTCATATCCCCTACATCGTTTCCGGACCGCGACGGCAACGACCAGTAACCCATCAGCTTCAAGCGAACGACCATATTTTGCGGGAACTTTTTTTCTGTTCGTTCTGATCGGAATTGGTCCTCGAGCGAGAGGTGTTTCCTTGGTAACAATTACCAAGGAATGTTGGAGAAATTCGAGCCTGAAACATTCCAATCTTAATCACTTCCTGGACATATAAATATGCGGGGTGTCCTTTTATGAATGGATAATCCTGCAACTGTCGATAGGTCAGATCATGTCCTTCCATATGCTGGAATTTCAGTTTAGTAAAAGCCCACGGTTTGCGAGGTTTTGGGCTTTATGTTATTTTTTTTTAAATTATCTGCTTTTGGTTTTAATTTTCAGTTCGTGCTGAATTTAACGAGAAATTTTTTTATCCGAAATCACTTTTTTTTGTTGTTAAATTCGGTACACATGAAAAATAAACCGTTTCAGGCCTGTCGAAGCCGAATTGTAAATCACAACATCATTAGTAGCAATATTGAACATTAAAATGATAAAAATCGTTTAAAAAATATGACTAATTCGAAAAAAATAGAAGGAAAAATAGGCCCACAATGAGACTAGTCTTAAAAATCATTGAATGGGTCACTGTATTGCAGAGAATTTTTTGAAAAAATCAAAAAAGGCAATCATCTTTTTTTAAATAGTTTTTCTTTAGATGCAAAAAAACGTTGTCATCGATAATTGACAGTTGTTTTCTTATTTTTTAACGAAAGTATGCTTCAAAATGAGATAAATTATATAGTGCCATTTGTCGATATCCCAATTAGTTCTGGAGTTATCAGCGTTTAAACGTTTCCAAAATTTGGGAAATCGACATTTTTTGAAAAATTATAACTCCTAAAAGAGAAGATATCAAAATATAATAAATTGGAGTGGATATTCCTTTCATGGGGTACAATTTTACAACAAAAAATCAGGTAAACAAAAAATGGTTGGGGTCACGGACTAGCTGTAATGGCGTAGAATATCCCATATATATGTATGTATGCGTACAAATGTAGAGATGCCAAAGTGAATTTGACGCTTTCCATGCTAGTGAGAAACCGCGGGTTTCTCGTCGCCGACTCAAGCGACTGAAGGCATTAGTGTTCGAGCTGCTAAACCAACAGTTGCCACTCTCTCAATACGCCGGCCCATCATACACTAATGTTTCCCATCTCATGCTTGATGTATGCGAGGGCTATTTAGATATTTCCGCACGTGTATGACTCTGCATTTGCTGCATCTGTTCTCGAATCTTGGCAAACGGTTCTCGTATATACGCACAGATACACATACTCGCGTTTGCATTGAGGGGCACGTTGTTCCAGCGAACACGTGTATAGTTGTAGACGTAGATTGCAAACAGACTTTCCAAACATCCGTTCACAAGCGCAAATTGCATTGCGCTGTGTGTTTTTTCAAATTGATTTCCTTTGATACTCCGACCTTCCGATTCAGGCGCAATATCAGCTGGAGCGATGTTTCGATGAACTATCAGCTTTAAGGTCGTTTCAATGCATTCAAATCAATATTGCTGCTTTGCGATGCCATAGAAAGTTGCATTGTTTGAACGCAACGAAAATATCGTAGCTCAAATTCTTTCGGAAATTTTAGGCTACGAAAATCACTCGAACGTGTTTGAAGATCTCATTGAAGATCTACAGCCTAAATTTGCCAGACAATTGTCGGGTGATGATCGACATGTGGAAATAAAAAAATTAAGGGGGCTTCTCACTTTAGACGCTGAAAAAGGCTATTTTCGTGAATTTTTTGATAGGTTTACATTATAGATATTGATATAAAAATTCTTACACTTAACCCCTTCGTTGGCATTGACGCAATAGTGCGCCAACCTTTATTTCCCTATTTAACTTTCTCTGATTTGAAATCGGAGCCTCACCCGGGGTTTTTGGGCTCGCTGAATCCGAATTTGAAGTTAAAATTTGGAAATTCAAAATGGCGGCGCCAATATGGCGGACAAAAATAAAAAACTTTACTCGATTTAGATGAAAATTAGTACTCCGGGATTTTTGAGGTCGCTTATTACGAATCTGAACTTTGAATTTGAAAATTCAAAATGTTCAGACTCATAATCAGTGACCTACACAACATATGAGCACCGAGTTTCATTTAAAACAATCTGTATTATTTGTATTTTCACTCGCCATATTTGTTCGTCATTGTGAATTCCTGAATTTGGAGTTCAGATTCGTGATCAGCACCCTCAAAAACCCCCGAGTACAAGTTTTCAGGATTAAAAAATTTTCCTGCCGTTTTGGGCACTTTTTGTCGAATTCTCTCTGCCAACGAGGGAGTTAATAAATACACTTTCGAAAGATATTTTAAAAAAATGTATGTATTTATGTAACCCAAACAAACTTTAAACGCGTTTTTCTCGAAACAACGTTTTCCAACGGCTTGGTCACTGAGAAAAGAAATCATTGAATGTGCAAAATACATTTTTTGTCGCGAAATTTTGTTGTTTTAACAGTTGTGCAGACATGCTAAATAAGCTACAGTTCACACCACTAAAACTATGTTAGATTGACAAAATGTGTTTTATGCCAACCAAAAATCAAGTTGAACGTATTTAAAGATACATTTTGTTAAACCAACTGAATTTTGGATAAATAAACGAATTTTTTTTTTCAGTGTTGATAAAATCTTCGAAACTACGATCCTCATGATATTTTAACCACACATTCTTTAAAACTATAGCTATACCGCATATCAAGGATTTTTTTTACATTTTGATATTTACTATCTTTTTTGCCAAAAACGGTGAAAAAACACGTTTTTTTTTGTTTTCTCAAAAAATGTTCGCTATTTTTGCATACATCAAAAATTGTATGATATGCGCTATAGCCATTAACATACTGAATCTAAAACCGTTTGATTTTTTGTTTCGGATTTTTTTTAACTACCATTTTTGTCTATAAATAGTGACTTAAGTGATTTTTTTTTAAATTTATTTCGAAAGTGTATTTATTAAGTGTAACCACTTTTATATCAATATCTGTAATTTAAACCTATCAAAAAAAATGCATCGAAATAGCCTTTTTAGCTTCTAAAGTGAGAAGACCCCTCAAAAAGAATGTTCGTTGCGTTCCAACTATTTAAACTTCGTCGTCGTGCTTTATGCATTAAAATTCATATTTTTATCTTCTTTTAGATATCTGTATTGTTATATTTATTAACCCTTAGAAGCATACATTTTTTGAACGATCCTATCATCATGAAAATTCTTACTCGGGGGTTTTCGGGGTCGCTGATTACGAATCTGAAGTCAGATTTTCAAAATTCAAGATGGCGGATCCAAAATGACCGACACCGAAACGTAATTCTACGAGAATATTGATGAAAACTTGTACTTAGGGGTTTTTCGGGTCACTGATTACGAATTTGAAGTCAGATTTTCAAAATTCAAGATGGCGGATCCAAAATGGCCGACACCGAAACGTAATTCTACGAGAATATTGATGAAAACTTGTACGTAGGGGTTTTTCGGATCACTGATTACGAATCTGAAGTCAGATTTTCAAAATTCAAGATGGCGGATCCAAAATGGCCGACACCGAAACGTAATTCTACGAGAATATTGATGAAAACTTGTACTTAGGGGTTTTTCGGGTCACTGATTACGAATCTGAAGTCAGATTTTCAAAATTCAAGATGGCGGATCCAAAATGGCCGACACCGAAACGTAATTCTACGAGAATATTGATGAAAACTTGTACTTAGGGGTTTTTGGGGTCACTGATTACGAATCTGAAGTCAGATTTTCAAAATTCAAGATGGCGGATCCAAAATGGCCGACACCGAAACGTAATTCTACGAGAATATTGATGAAAACTTGTACTTAGGGGTTTTTCGGGTCACTGATTACGAATCTGAAGTCAGATTTTCAAAATTCAAGATGGCGGATCCGAAATGGCCGACACCGAAACGTAATTCTACGAGAATATCCATAAGATTTTGAAAATTTACTCTTTCTTGGCACAACCCAGAGCTAACGACGAGGACGTGAAGAGTTATAGCTCCATTTCTTTTATTTTTTTTCATTTTTTTTTATTTTTTTCATTTTTTCATTTTTTTTTATTTTTTTTAAATTTTTTTATTATTTTTTTTTCTATTTTTAACATTTTTTTAGTTTTTTTTTTCATTTTTTAGTTATATATAATTATGAGGAGATAAGTGTTGACTTTGAATCAAGTGTGGTATCTTTGAAAACAATTCCTTTCTGCCAAAAGACACAGTGGTACATTGCATGTCATACATTTCCATTTTGTCCTTCTCTGATCCTTTTTTGTACTGCAATGAGCACATCGTCTCGACTCATTTGCGAAAACCGGCATATGAGCTGCTTGTGAGTATCTCTTGTCTAGAGATACTTGTGGTTTACCATGGTGAGAAATATCTGAGACATGACTTTGACGCTTTCTACCTCTAGGATTTGGAATTTTATGTTTTACTAATTGTTCCACCAATAATAATCGAAATTTTTTTAAAGTTAGTTTCGAATTTAGCTCTTTTTCTTTGTACAAAATATATGCATTAGTGATAGTGAGATCGAGAAAATGCCAAAACAATCTGAACCACCACTTTTTGGATTTTCGATCAATTTTATAAACCGCAATTAGGCGATCAGCAGAGTCCACATAGCCCATATGCTTATTATAATCTGAACAGATTACAGGGCTATTGACAGGTTTTAGAGAACCATCTTTTTGTCTACGATTCACGATAGTTACTTCAGAGGGATCATGGTAATTTGATAAGAAATGAACAGGTTTCTTATCCATCCACTTGACCCAGCTGAGACCTGTATTTGTAGTCTTAAATTCGTATTCTCCTATTTCCAGTTTTTTGCCTGTTTTTTTTTCTTTTGCATTACTCGGCAGTCCAGAACGATTTTGTCTTACTATACCACAAGCAAAAATTTGATCTTGTTTCAAAGATAACAGAAGGTCAACTCCTGTAAAGAAATTATCGAAGTATACGTGGTGATTGCTACCGATAAGTTCTCGTGTGAGGTCTTTTACTACTCGGGCGCCCAATTGTTTTTCAGTACTGTCTGTTTTGCCAGTATATATTTGAAATTCACAAACATAACCAGACTCACCCGCACGAATCCAACATTTATATCCACGCTTCACTGGTTTAGCTGGCATATATTGCGTCATACTACTCTTTCCTTTGAACTTTATCATAGACTCGTCAATTGATTGGTACTGGCCTGGCTTGAAACATTCTTTGAAGTTTTGAGAGAGTTCATCCAAAAGCGGTCTCAACTTATACAGCTTATCATATCTTGGATCGCCTCTTTTCGGTTCTTTAGAATTATCGTTGATGTGCATATGGGACAGAAAAAAACCGAAACGATTGACTGTCATGAGAGAAGATATATACGAGTCATGCATTTGAGGATTATCAGACCAATAATCGCGATAAGATGGTAATTTTTTGATCCCCATCAGAACATTGATACCGAAAAATATTTTCAGTTCTTCTCTCGTTATGGGACTATGCTGACTGTTTTTTTGAGCGCAATACAAATTTGTTTGTTCCACGATGTGATCCAACAGGTGTGTAGGAAATAAGCAAGTGAATATCTCTAATGGAGATTTCGCGTTTTCTGGAATGTTTGGACCAAAGCTTTTGGAAAATGGAATATCCGTTCTCAATTTACTGATGGATTCCCAAATGTGACCTGCATCGGGATTTTATTGGTCTGGTGTACTAGCATCTTCTTCTATAGATTCCTCATCTTGAGAGATATTATTCAAAATAGGAATCGATTGGTCTGCGAGTGACTTTGAATTCACAACCTCTTCTTCATCATCACAATTGCCAAGTCCATCAACTGATTCTGAATCGCTAGGGATTTCGGTTTCGTTCACATGATTTTTTCGGCTCATATTTGTGACCACCGAAATAAGCGTTGAGAATGATCGATTTTAGTGAGAAACCCGTATAGACTATAAGAAGTATCTATTTCGATCAGCAGATTTCCTTCAACAAATCTTCAAGAACAAAAATACACGTATAATGTTATGATAAATTATTAATCGAGAACAACCTGTATGTACCGAAGATCTATATTAGACTCATAGGAAAAAAAATCAAATGTCCGTAACAGCACATTGTTCATCGATATTTACAGTAGATTGCAATATTTGTATACGCTATCTCGAATTTTATAAATTGAATACAAATGGAAAAAGATAGAAAAGTGGAGTTGGGATTCTTGTTGTAATTGTTCTAGAAATCGATGTTGTGCCAAAGAACAGTGAATTTTAAAAATCAATGAATTTTTCGAACTTATGTGTTCACGTCGGCTATTTTGTATCGACCATTTCGAATTACGCGAATCTAACATTGGATTCGTAATCAGCGACTCCGAAAACCCCTGAGTACAAATTTTTATCAATTTTCTCGTAGAGTTACGTTTCGGCATCGGCCATATTGGATCCGCCATTTTGAATTTTGAAAATCTGACTTCGGATTCGTAATCAGCGACCCCAAAAACCCTCACTTACCAAATTTCCAATTATTTTGTCGGATAGATTCTTCAAAAATGAATTCTTTCGAAAAAAACGTCATTTTTTTCAGTTTGTTTGTTTATAAATCTTATATTATAAACAATTATGCCAATTAGAGTGTATTGTTATGTTCTTACATCCCTCAAGTAACTAAAAAGTGCAAAAAACCGCATCTGAATAAGTTCAAACGTAAATAAATTAGAAATATTCAATTAAATCAAAGTGGTAACGTGGGTTACCACCATGCTTCTAAGGGTTAATTATATTCATTTTTTTATTTATTGTGATTATCCCGTAACTTACTACGAGACATGATTCAACGGCTAATATTATCACTATTATAATAATTGTTTTCTGGGCAACTCGAGTTATTCGTGATTCGACTTATCCGCAATTTAACTCATCCAACTTAGCTACCATCGTCAATATTATTATCGTTTTGTAGACAACGAAGCTTACCTTTTCTCCAACGACTCGAACTGATGATTTTTTTTTCTCTTGTCCGTTTTATCGAGGTCCTTGTCAGAATGAGCAAGATTAAATGGCGAGTGCTATAGAGTCGTCGGTAATACGCGATATCCGTGAAAAAAAAAAATGCTCGCGGCTGTCACGCGCGCGTGTGAGCCACCCGCGCCATCAGCTCGGAAAACTGGGAGTCGAGAACAAATCCACGGTGCTCTAGATTCCTTCGTTTATATTCCAACGGGCTCGGCACCGATCGTTCGACTGTCGAACGATAAAACGTGCAAAATGCACTTATTATTCAGAGAGACGCGCGAGCGGTTTGCGAAAAAGAGTTTCGCCGGAGCTTGTGCGCTATTATAAAAGAGCCGCGCCGTTGAGGATTCGAGATCAGCGTTTAAGGATTTCTGCCGTGCACGCGGGGAACGAAAACGAACGAGAAAACGATTCTTATAGTCGCGAGGATTTTCAAACGAGATACGGAGGACATCCAGCCACGCAAATACTCGTTCAATTTGATTAATCTTGCTAACGTGTTTGCATCTGTCGTCGGAAAGGTAAAACTGGCGGTGCGGCTAACGGGGGGGGGGGGATATCGACGTATCGATATGTATCGAATATCGATATATGTATACGAATATCGGTATATCGATATGGATCGAATATCGATATATCGATATGTATCGAATATCGATATATAGATACGAATATCGATATATCTATATGTATCGAATATCGATATATCGATATGTATCGAATATCGATATATAGATACGAATATCGATATATCGTATTGTTATAATGATACGAAGTGCTGGAACATAATGGTCAATACTTTGGCATAGGATGGATTATTCCACAGGGTCCTATTGTTTACCATTTTCGTTGGGAGCTTTAACTTCGACAATCAACACATTGACACTTTTTATAGAGCCAAAGCAACAGCGAGGTCTTTTGAAATTTGAGATTTTGGTAAAAATGACACCGACGAAACATTCTACATATAATGAAATATGCTTATGCGTATATAGTATTTTCAACCATACTTTATCTATATTCCATATTTTCCTGAGGAGACAATTATATTTTATAGTCATAGTTACTGCCAAAAGCACAGTGCTGCTTATTGATATTTTATCAGTCGCATACATTATGCACATATGTTAACCGAAGCACCCATCTTACAAGCATACTTTTTTTGTTCAATACTATATAATATAGTAGGTTTTCATAAAATGTATACTCCCTGACACAAAAATTCACTCCCTCAAGATCCTAATAGTGGAGAGGCTGAAATATACATACATTGATTAAAAATGTTGTCTGAGATTTGCGACGATGTTTATAGTGTACGACATAATATAAGATACGACCTACTCTATGCGTATTTGGTGTGTAATTCAAGTGCTGGTTCAGGGCACAATGCCCGTCTACTGAATGCATAGAATATTTCATAAATAGAAAAAAAAAATACGCGACTAAGGGTTCCTTCACGATGATTTTTTCTTATAATTCTTCATTGCCTGACCCTGATTTATTTCGGAAAAAATATTTCACCTTCAGAAGGAATCTACTACGCTATTGAGTGCTTATGGCATCTTGCTCGCAGATGTGGCATGACACACCAAAGTAATTCCGGCTGTACTTCCGAATAGTTGTTACCTCCAATTTCGGTAAAATGATGCGCAGGTATTTGTTTTTTGTAATAGAAGTCCCGGCTTAACTGGATTGTTGGAGCATTGCAATGGTTTTGTACTATAGACCTGTTATATGCATAGTAACGTGTGTGTCTACAAGAACCGGACGCGAACTACAAAAAGTGTTGAACTGATATCCTATTTTTGCAATGCAACAAACACACTATGTAATAGTTTGTGAGACACCCGTAGTTCTTAAAACTACAAAGCTGTGGTTGGTCCAACTGCAAATAATTTAAGTCTCTGCTATAAGTAAACATTAACATCTTTTTTTCCAATAGTCACTTTTCATAAGGTCTACTAACAAATTATACTCGACAAACCTTAATGTTAACCATAAGAATTATACAAACTCGAATAGAATAGTAAAAGTTTGACTGAACAAAACCTAACGTACAGCATACAACAATAGTATTCGCGCGCCAATTTTGTGATAGCACTGAAATAACCATATCTATGTTGTCAAGCCTTCCACAATAGTTAACAATTATTTCGGGGATAAGAGATAGTTGAACACGCCATCCAAATCGCATGTTTGAATATACTTTTCGCTTGTAGTCGTGTTATTCATATTATGATTGCGGTGTCAATAAACTATAAAGAATTTTACTATTCCCTCCTTGACCATGGGCGTTTTTTTGTAAATGCCATAGACTTTTCTCTGAGTGCATACTCTGAATCTGTTGAAAAAACTTTTGAGTGTTATTCGTTCAAATAAAGGACTTTTGTGGCATTCCAACAATACAGGTTTCAAAACAATTCGTTCTGCTGTCGTATAAATGTTGATTAAATTGCTATAACTCTTTTTTTTAACTCTGCGCAAATATGCGAAACAACGAGACCGTGAATGCTAATTTTGTTGAATGTTCGGATTACGTCTACACGTGTGAACAACGACGAATACGTTTCTCCTCGCCGAACTTTATTATATTATGAATATTCAGCTCGAAGCATGGTGAGCTTTTTCCTCAATGTGTACAGTTTGTTCCTTTGAAGATTGTCAAGTGCCGCGCGAAAAAATTCTCCGTAAATTGACAAATTTATAAGGATTTGTCCATGGAAAACGGCGGCTCTATTTTCCGAACGATTTTTTTTTTCGACTTTGAATTCAAACCTGTTGTATGGAGTATTCTGCGAGCAAAAAATGTTCGGTAAAAATATTACTCTTGACCCTGTCCGACCGATTAAAATTCTAGCGTTTATTACGGCATACGCGACTATTGTGAACGTTGTAGGTCGTCCGCACGTGCGACAGGTGAAGGCACGAGAACCGGTTGGAACAAATACCCACAAAGGCACGGAGAGCGAAGGAAGCAATGTCGGTGCAGGTGAGAAATTACGTGTGCGAGCGATAGTCCATACCCAGGCGGGGATATCTCGCTGCCATGTGCTTACGCAATAGGCTCATAATGTCATAAAAATATCGTTATGCCCAATGAACGAGCGCATTCCAGAAGTTTATATCGAGATTGAGTCGTGTCAATTATTGACCAATAAAAGTCTACCAATAATATAAAATGTATATAAATGAGACGTGGCAGTGTTGGATGAAAGCAATTTCAGTATAATTGAAAGCGAACTCGATGGTTAAGGCGGGATATACATTTACCATGATCAAAATTCGATTTCTTTTTTTTTTCTTCGTAAAATAGAACTATATATGTAGAATATTTTCCCAAAATTTCAAAACGAAATTCGAACAACTTCAAGCGTTATTGCCCGTTAACGCTGTGCCTCGCCGCTTAGATTCGGAGCTCGCGCCGCAGGTAAAAGGGAGAGCGCAGAGGCCTCTCAGAAGGGCAGAGATGGGCAAAAAGTAATTAAATTAACGACTAACAATTACAAGTGGTACTGTAATTGATATTTTAATAGTAACAGATTACTTAAGTAATTGGTTACCACAACTACGTCGTGCAATTTAATTAATTCAAATTCTATGTAAACGCGTTTTTCTCAAAAATGCATTTTCGAAATTGGCGTGCAGGATTGCTTAAAAACTATTAAGCCGATTGAGTTGAAACTTGTTAGAAATATTGATAATACTGTTACATTCTACTTGACGAGAATTGTTTTTGAAAAAATAACTACATTTTAAATCCAAACTTTAGAGGAATTTAGCGTAAAATGTTGATTTTCTTTTTGTAAATGCGTGCCATTCTCTTAAATTAGCATTTTCTTCATTTTAATTACTGTCAAATAGAACCTATAAATATTATAACTGAATTTTTTTTTTGCAAATCAAAGTCTACGGGGATCTAGATTGCACTCCGATTTGCAACCTCCGCGGCAACCTTGCTGTAACACTCTGCTACAGCCCCGCCATTTTGCTGATAAATTAAGTTTTTTAAATTGTTTTGTATACTTAAATACACTTTTAAAGTGTACCTACAGTTTGATAAATGTAGAATAATTATGTCTTTATTTGAAAAATCCCTCAAAATTGCTTAATTTTATCCCGTCTAAATGCACATCCCACCTTAAGGTGAGACACCACTGTGATGGGTAAAGAAAATCGATTTTTGGTTGCATTTTCTAAAAGTATTCGTATTCAAGAATATGTGAAAAAATGTTCGAGTTGAAATATTGAAAATCGTCCAAGTTACAGACGATTTAGTGAGAGCAGGGAGGGCAACGATTTATGTATAGGTACTAAAACTTTCAAGCGCATTTTTTTCGAAACGACTTTCCTCGACCTGGCCGGAATTATAACTCTAGCTATCATTGTCCGATCTTCAATTTGAAAGAATAAAAAATTCCATCATTGCAGCATCTATCGTACGTAGCCGCTTATATTTTTTTAAATTTAGTATTTTTAAAATCACCTGATGGAAGTAAAAATTTCGCAAAAATTACACTTTTTTTGAACACGCGCCATTTTGTGAAAAAAAATTGTTTTTGCAAAATGCATACGTGCATCGAGAACTACATTTATCTACACTATAAAACTTTTTTATTTTTATTTTCAGACCAACTATTGTCAAGTTATCGATCCAGCCGTTGGGCCACATTTTTTGTACAGAGGCTTTATTATACCTCAATAACGTTAATTTTTACTATTTTTAAACAAAAATTTACCCGAAATAAGTTCAATGTATGCTGAATAGCATACCTTTTTTCAAATTCCAAATAAATAATCAAGTAGATTAAAAAATAGGAAGAAACGGCCCTTTTTCGATCCGTGACAGTGGTGTCCTCCCTAAAAAAGTATCACTTTCTCGTTTTCGATCAGATGTGATTACTTCGCCTAATCTCAATATTCAATTGATTCAATGAATTATTTTCGATTCTACGTCCTTGGAGCCGAGATTCACGTAAAATTTTGCAATACGTGGACGTTTGCTTGAATATTTGATTTTCAATTTCGTCCGGAAAAATTTTCATTCTTTTTCGATGAAAATTGCATTCGGTTGGTGAAAACGTCGACCTGCTATCGCCTCAAATAATACACGTGTACGATATAACTGTACCGCGTAATAATTCTCGTTGAGAATTCAATGGCAATTGGATTTAGAGGCACACGGTCATGAATTGCAGACGCGAGATTAAAACATCTTGACGCTTTCGCCTCGGGGTCGACGGCTGTGACGAGAGGAAGAAAAAAAGTAGGGAGTTGCTTGATCCGTGAGAGAGGGTATCTCCCATAAAGATATAGCTATCCTTCTCTCTCAGGCTTATCCACGCTTTTCTGTTCTTTTCTTTTGTCATAGTTTCACGCAATCTCGGCTACGTCTCGTTCTGATGAACGAGAATGGAAATTGTCTCGTGCGATTCAACGTTATATCACCGCTTCTCTCGTACACTTGGATGTCTTTTTATTGTCTGCTCCCTCCTCGCGATCATCGCTTGCCCCTGTGATATTCACGCCAGCTTCAGTAAATTAAATCGGTCCAATGACCTACGATATTTCACATGTAAGAGACCTAACTCGGTCAATTTCTCATTCCAATTTAGTACGACCTTTTCCTTCGTCCAACTTTTCACTATCATAGTACACGTAACTATTTTCAGTGGCCGAAAAAAAAAGATTCGTTGTCGAACAATCATTCCTAAATCAATTTGACTGTACTACGTAGGGAAAAGTATCGTTGAGAGACGTGACTAAAGTTTGCATCCTTCGGGTGCAATAAGAATGATTTTTTTTACTTTCTCATATTTCTTTTACTACAATTTAGCTAGGAAAATAACTTAAACATCTTTTAAGATGCTTCTTTGCAGATGAGCATTTATCAATTGTATTGCATTATTTGATATAATAATAAATATATTGAACTAAAAGTATAAAAAATCATTTTCGTTGGATGACAAAGATGCAAATTTCAATACTATTGTTATATACTAGAAGTTAGATGCCTCGTATCAATATTTATCCGATCACCACCATGTAAATATGTTCTACGATCTTTTTTAGTTCTCGAGAAAAAAGCATTTCTTTATTTTCCTTTTTTGGGTATGTACTCTCCTCGCGATTTTTTTGCTCGTGTTATCGTTATCAAGTGCACTGGTGAGCGATAAGTAAATGACCAGCTAAACACTAACGTAAATGCCTCAGATTTTGATCGAAAGTTGAAAAATAGGGTTGAGAGGATAAGTCATCACAGTGCACATGTAAATAAATATACTTATACTGGTCTAAATAACTCCTAATGGCTGTAAATATTTTCAAGAGAAAACTAAATACATTCACAAAAGAGAGATGAATAAATAAAACCTAGGTTACCGAAGAACTTGAAAAATAAACTAAAGGAATTATTTTTCTCGAAAACTCAAATGGTGTTGAAGTTTGCATCGTTGCATTCCAACGATGTAAACTTCAATACCATAAACTGAAAAATATCGTAGAACATAGATGGGGGTTATTCGAATAGGTATTGATTGGAGGCATCTAAATTTCCCTTTTGGAGGTCACAGTTGGGTCTTCCAATTATAACATTAAGTGATACGATGAAGAAATAGTAGGATATAGAGCGCGGTTCCAAAAGATTGGGCGATCATTTTCCATTGTGCAACGTCGCACATTATTATGAAATCCGATTAAAACTGTTGAGGATACGAAAAATGTCACGAAGAGTGTCCAACAAATACGGAAATCCACAAGTGAAGGCAGCCGCGTTCCACACGCGTCGAATTACCGCTGCAAGAATAGGTTCGTGTGGAATTACACGTATCAAGGCTGGCCAGAGTGCAATGACGATAATGGCGAAATCGGTGTCAGTGGTCAGCGCGAAACGCTGGAAATTCACGAAACGCGCTCGCGAATGCTTGAAATGACAAAATGTGTGACAATGCGTCGGGTTTCCCGTGGTGATGTATGGCCTCGCATTGTTTCATTAGTAGGCCATTGACGGCTACCCGAGAGCACCGAACAGGAGAAAACCTTGCGAACGATCGATCGAGCTTTGGCGTGCTACACTTTTTTCACTACCCTCCCCCTTCGTTTCTTCTCATTACCCTTCGCTAAATGCTTGACTGCACATGAACGCACACCCACGCACACGTACAGACTGGCACCGATTTGCAACGCGGGGGAATGGTACGCATAAATTATCTTAATCCCCACGCTGATGGCCGTTGATTAAATGACATGGGAAAAGAGAGTAGCCGGACATTACGTACGTTATCGCGCTGAATATCCCCCGGTCCACATTTGGTCTCAACACGCGAACTGTTCACAATGCAATGAAAGTTCATTTTTTTTTCAGTGCGGCAAACTGTTTCTGGCATATTTCCCGTGCAGAAATTGTCGTAGGGATTCAATCGAATTTTCATACTTGTCCCTATACTTCCTAATAAGGATCCAATAGATTATCGCACCAGATCCCTATAGTTAAACGCCACGTTTGTACATTGGATTCTAATCGGGATTCACCATTAAAATCCAATGTACAAATCCAATTTGAATCCCAAAGGATTCCCACATTATCGTACAGAATCCGATACGATTCCTGATGGATCCCATGGCATTCTGTACGTTGCATTTTCCAAACAAAATTACATAGATATACAAAACGAGTGGGTCTTAAGAAAGTAAAAAATCGATTGAAAAAGTATCTTTGGATTCTAATCGGGATTCACCATTGGAATGCAGTATACGGATCCAATTTGAATCCCAAAGGATTCCCACATTATCGAACAGAATCCGATACAATTCCTGATGGAACCTATCACATTCTGTACGTTGCATTTTCCAAACAAAAATACATAGATATACTGAATGAGTGGGCCTTAAGAACATAAAAAATCGCTCGAAAAAGTTTCTTTGGATTCTAATCGGGATTCACCATTGGAATCCAGTATACGTATCCAATTTGAATCCCAAAGGATTCCCACATTATCGTACAGAATCCGATACGATTCCTGATGAATCCCAACGTATTCTGTACGTTGCATTTTCCAAACAAAATTACATAGATATACAAAATGAGTGGGTCTTAAGAAAGTAAAAAATTTATTGAAAAAGTATCTTTGGATTCTAATCGGGAATTCTAAAGGATTTCCACATTATCGAACAGAATCCGATACAATTCCTGATGGAACCTATCACATTCTGTACGTTGCATTTTCCAAAAAAAAATACATAGATATACTGAATGAGTGGGCCTTAAGAACATAAAAAAATCGCTCGAAAAAGTTTCTTTGTTTTCAATCGGGATTCACCATTGGAATCCAGTATACGGATCCAATTTGAATTCCAAAGGATTCCCACATTATCGTACAGAATCCGATACGATTCCTGATGGATCCCAACGTATTCTGTACGTTGAATTTTCCAAACAAAATATATAGATATACAAAATGAGTGGGTCCTAAAAAAGTATAAATCGCTGAAAAAGTGTGTTTAAAATCGATTTGAAACAAATGTCTCACACATTTTTTGAGCATCCTCTTTGGAGATTCAGAATCTGCAGAAAAAAAGATACTATAGATAACAAAAATCGTTTGTAATTTTTTTGGGCATTTTGTCAAATTCTGTCAATACATTTCAAAGCGACTAGTGACATTTTTTACGAGGCTCGCCCAACCTCGGCCATTTCGCGTAGAATGGCACACGATTTTTTTTTCTATTCGTGGATTGATAATACCGCCATTAGAGTAATCAGATCTGATAAGCTTCTCTTTTTATGCGGCTAGCTGAAGCTTGATAGGACAAGACTGAATTGTTATCCACGTGGCATTGCTACTCTCGATTTCCCGTACAACTAAATAAAAATATAATTTATCGAAATAAATATAATATAAATTACAATAATGCATAAATATAATTTATCAAATTATAATATAAACTAAAATACAATATAAATCTAATTTATTGAAAATATAATTAAAATCTCCTCTCGCCGTGTACTACTTTCGAGTTTCCCTAGCGTCAACGACCAATGATGATAAATCTTTTTTAACTCATTTCTCATTCGACTTTAGCCGGCAAATCCTATAGGCGAATCCTATTAACGTTTCGCAACGGGAGAGTATCTGGTAAGTTTTTGCGTGATGATGTCGAAGGTCGATGTGCCCAATAATAATGTAGATTATATCCATGGCAAGCGAGATATGCGGGGATCGACGTAATGGAACGGTCGTTGCTGCTGACACGGCTGCCTCTTCTGTCCCATGGGATTTAATTCGACCGTTTAGAAACTCATTACAACACCCCCGTTTCCCTCTCGTCCTCGCGGATCCTTCTTCATTGTAGCTTAAAGCAAAAAAGGGTGTCTCTGTACCAGACGCGCGACAATATCCCGCTCATTTTCTCGGTGTTCGTGCACCGAGAGAGGAGAGGAGAGAGAGAGAGAGAGAGAGAGAGAGAGAGAGAGAGAGAGAGAGAGAGAGAGAGAGAGGGAGAGAGGGAGAAAGCGTTGCTGCCCGTGGGCACCGATGTACCAAAGAAGATCAGCTTAAATTTTCTCCTCGTGACCCTCCCAAAAGTCGGACCATTGGGTTTTTCATCGCGCCAACGGCGAGCCCCGACCAAATACACGCGGAAAATACACACGTAGAGGCAAAGTTGGCGGTCCGTGGTCTCCGTTGTGGTTATCACGGCAACCCCATTACCGCCTCGCTCGTGACAAGATTAAAAACTCTATAGACCCTAAACGTGTACTCTCTTCAAGTACGAGCGGTGAGAAATTGGGCGGTGCGGTGGGGAGTCTCCGGCGGGAATGAAACCTATTGTCGAGAAGAGAAGAGACGCGCGGGATGAAGTGGTCCGCATGTTCCCGGTGGTGTGACTACGCGACGTCAAGTTGCCGCGCGCCCCGCTGGGAAATGTGGCGCGGTTGGCGATTGCGATGCACGGGGGAAACGTGCGTGACCACGTTGATGGTAAACTGGGCGCGGTGGGCAACGTGTGCGAAGTGCCCCGCAAAAAAAATGGAAACTGCGCCCAACAACAGCAGTTGTGACTAAAAGACAAAAAAAGTCGTTCGAAATGAAACAAGAGGTAAATATGAAATGGTTCCAAATGGAAGCGGATGCTCGCGGCGGCAGCGAACGCTGTGGCTAAAACATGCGCAAAGAGGTGGGAAAGCAGGGTATGGTTGTTTTTGTCGTAACCGATGAAATTTAGTGAGCCGTTAGTGTGCGACATTTCGGCCAGATGGTTTTCCCTCCAGTAGGTCCAAGCCGCCGGCCCCGATCCTGGTAACAGATTGCCCACTAACCCCCCCCCCCCCCCCCCCCCCGCCCCGGGCGTGTGTGACATTGCGTCGCGAAATGAACGGGGCAAACGTTTACGATGTGCAGTTATGCCTTCACGCGTGTGTGGGTGTGCGCCCCGTTGCAGTGCCACGGCGTGGCGAAGGCATGGTTTTTTTTCTCTCTCGTTTGTTCGTTCGTTTGAAAAAGACGAATGTGACAACAATGACGAGAACGAGTGCGGAAAACGCGTGACTGGAAGCAGATACGTACTGCCTCCTATAAAATATCCGAACCACCAGGGACATTTCATTGTCTCCGTTTCCCTTGAATAATGACGAGCGGGACAAATTTGGGATCCGCGCGAGGCCTCTCCGGATCGCAACTACGCGCGAGCGGTACGCGCTACGAGACTTATACATACAAAAAAAAACGAGAGATGACAAAGGTGGCGACGAAAAAACGTCGCGTAGCGGCACGGCAATAATTGAAACGCCAGAATAAACGAACGAACGAATGATAAAACGACGATGATGGCAGAAGTGACGAAGAAAAAAAGTAGGAAAAAGCGGCAAAGTACGCCCCGAGAGGCGTCGAGCCCGAATTCACAACGGCGAGAACGTTTTAGGCGCGAGAAAAGCGAGTGAACGGAAAAAGAAAAGAAAGAAAGGAAAAACCGAAAGATTTCAGCAGCCAACACGCCTCCCAGCGAACTAGGGATTTTCAATCAATTTTTTTGTTTGTTTTGTTTTTGAACGCGTACGCCACGCTCGCTTGCCGCTTTCCCGCTGCTATTGTTCCCTGCCGGATTCTCTCGTATACCTGCGCCAAATCCTCGTTCACAAACGCCACAGAGCTACTTCTCTTTCGTCGTTTCCCTTTCTCTCCCTCTCCCTCCCTACCTTTCCTTCGTTCTCCGTCTCCCGCTTTCCATTATTCCCGCTTACGGGTGAAATATTCGGAATGAAAACATTTTTCACCGCGACGCCCGACTGCTAGACGCGAGCGTATATGGGACTCTATGGTCCGATCTCTTTATGCTTTTTTTCCACTTCCGCTGGCTTTCGTTTGAGGCCTGATGGCTAGTGAGCAGCCAACGAAATTCTCGAGCCTGACACGGATGAAAAATGCCCGTGAACGCTCTCGCTTGTTTATACATTCAAATATGGCGCGCCGGGGAACGTGGTCAATTACGCGTTGTCGAACAAGACCCCGTGATGCCGAGTGCTTTTGAACCTGGAGCATAACGCCCTGAAAGATTCAAGTGGAAGGCATGGCAGTGAATTAATGGGGGCTTCGTGGCAATGGCAGAATTTGGTGAATTGAATTATTGTCTCCGGTAAATGGAGGTGAAGATACAAGAATTTTATGGTAACGAGTGGGTTAGTAGAAAAACTTGAGTTTTTCGTAAAGGGTGTCTCAAGTTGATCTGACATTTTTTATTGCGCGCCATTTTTGTGGCTAACATGGAGTACTCATCTTTGACAACTGGCATCAGGAAGTATTGAGGTTTAGTCATGGAGAATTACACGATCGAGCAACGCATAAAAATTGTAAAAATTCATTACAAAAAGTGGTGAATCCCAAAAGTCTACACTGCTGCTCATTGACGGAAACTGCGCATGGTATTAGTAGCGGTTCTAATGCCAGACGCGAAATGATCCTCAAGGATTTATTGAACGGTATTACGTTTTAGTTCGTAGTCGAAATGACGTAATCAACCATAGTGAAGCGTGATATGATATTGCTTTTTAAGTATGGCAAGTTTTCACGTCGAATTTGCTGAAGCCCAAGATTGTAACGCTGCCACCGATATCACGAAGACGATGAAGGCGTTTTCTGACAGGCCATATAAAAACGGAAGTCGAATATACATGCGGAAAGAAAACAGCGCAAGCGGCTCGTTGCCAACCTGAAAGCTCAGGTTAACCCGCCTGAGCTTGCAATCCGTTTGAAACGAGAATGCAGAGCAGATGAGAGAAAAGTTTCGAAGAGTCCTCTTGTTATCCGCTCTCATTCACCACAATCACGACAGAAGCGCAACGGGTCGGGCTTGGACAAGGGGAGTCTGGCATTCGCGAAAGGCGGAGAAAGAAATGTTGCTTTTAATGGCGTCGCGAAGTCTCGATGGATGCAAACTGCGACTGTTTTCGTGGATAACAATAGCGAGCACGGAGCAAAGCAGATAAGTCTTATTCGCGAACAAGAGGACAAGAGGCTCGTGGATGGAAACGTTTCGAGGAGGTTGAAGCTGGTAGTTTCGAAGCATACGCCAGGAAGACCCGCGCTGAGTCATATATCATGGCTTAATAGTAACAAGAACAGTGTTACGAGGACCCTCGAAACGACCGAACAAGACGCGGTCCATCCACGATCATTCTCGCTGTTGGCTTATGTGGTCTTTGTTCAAACGAGAAACCCGGCACTCTACTATGTATCCCATAATAAATAGCAATTAAACCACGTGGCCAAGAATAATCTCGAACTTGGAGGGTTCCGAGCTTACTTTGCGAACCACCTACTACCGGGATATTACGTATTATATTTGGAACTACAGCATCCAACTTTCGATGGAAACTTCGAATCTTGTATCCGCCAAGGACCACGCAGGACTTGTCGGGCTTGCGGGAACTATGGGCCCCCTAAGTGTATGTATATAATGTAACGAGAGGTAAGGAAATGGTGAGAAACAGAGGTGGATAGAATCTACGAAGTCTTTCATTTTCTCACTACAATAACGGAAACGACAAAGACCAATGCCCAGCTACTCTCTGAAAAGAGCGTTGTATTAATGGAATCTTTCCAACTTTGAAACTCTGAATATTCCGCGCGACGGATGAAAAAGTTCGGAGGCGTTGCCAGGGCAATCCTACGATGGTTTGCATGGACAATCGCATCACCGAGACAAAGGAAAAAGCTCCGCTTGCCTGTTAGAGTACAATCCAAAGTGTGTCGCGATGAAAACTTTTTTTCGTTAATGAAACAGCTTCAACGCAATTAATCTATAAGAACTCAACAGAATAAGAAATGGCATCAACAGCTGCATGTCTTCGGACTGTCATCGCAATGTCAGAGCAACTAGCCACCACATCTATATCGTTTTTCTATCATCTCTCGTATGGGAATCGCGAGCTTTGGTGAAGTTCTTCACTTGAGGAATGGAACCGAGAGCATCTACTGTTATTTATTCGACTACGTCTTGGGTGGACATGGAATGAAAGGCATTTGTAGTTAACGTTTCAATCAAGAAATATGCTGCTATGAACACTGACGTTTCTAACCGCCCAACACACCCAACTGTCTACATCGGAATATTTCTCACGTCATGGGAGATGCGCCCTCGAGGCTTAGTCTTGAAATAAATGTAGATGCATTCATCCGTTCTCCGTTATCGCTTGTCCGAGATAATGGAGTTGTGGGTTGTAACTCTTGTACTTTGTTGAACCGTAGAACAATAGCATACAGATAGTATGATCCATAGATATTCAACACAGACTGCATCAACAAAGCCACTCTCGCATCTTGATAATTCCAATCATTTGGCAATAGGCATAGAATATGGCGCTGCTCCCCGGATTAAAAGAAGCCAAAAATACAAACCGCGTACATTAAGCGCCGACGTTACATTTCAGGAAGATTGGTTTTCTACGCTTAGCAATGGTGCAGTTAACGTGCAACGTCGCATGTAGAAACAGACATCTGAAAATCCCTAGACAAAGAGGCGCTACGTTTGCGATGCAAGCTCGCCGAGTGTCGGATAGCATGCAAAGTAGAGGCAGAAATGAGAGAAAGAGACTTTCACGTTCGAGAAAACACACGAACACGAATCCCTCTCGCGATGTTCGTCTACGTCAGCAGTGCAGACATTGTATAGCGGCTTCTCGCGTAAGCTCAGTCCCATTCGCTAAGGAGAAGTAATAACGGGGCTGTAACTGCCGCAGCGGCTTCGAGGCGGCTCCAGTGTCGAGCCAAATTGCAATTAAGGGTGACGACGCCCAGATTTATGAGAGTATAGCTGCTCCTGTAGCAGCGTTACGTCGTCACAATGTGGCACAACTTGCGGCGGTTTGAACTAACTGTTGCAGCCACAATGCTCGTCATTAATGGCTGCAACCAAGATATCACAACTACTCTCTTTGTGTCGAGGTGGGATTGCAATTTCCAAGCCGATCGAGGGAGTCCGGCCACGAGTGATGCTCCTTTACTCACATCGTAAAATTGGTCGTACGACTGACAAAATAACGTGCCACGAGTGTTCATGTTGTTTCGACGTTTAAAGAAAACATTGATTTTCTTTACAGGTGGAAAATTAGCGTACCGTCAGCGTACGCGGAGTATGTACTTCGAGCAGAATTCAAGGGTGATACCTGGTAAAAGTGCTCGCTTACATCGTAACGGAGAACAATTTTACACCGTAGGTAGGCACGGTTGAAGCAAGAAAGGCGAACTCGGGTATGAGACTGTCCTACTCGAGCTAAGCGCATATAAACTATTCCACACTCGAGTTATGTGACAGCTGATGGTTGTACTCGTCTTATCGTGGGCTCGGGGAGCCTTCGAAGGAACTTCCAGATCAAAATATTCCCCGTGGAAACACGGTGGACAGTTCTTCGCGGTTGTAAAACACAGCGAGCTCAAACGACTTTACCCCGAGTTGTGCACAGTGGACGTGCAGCAGTTGCACCACGGTATCGCGCCCAAGCTGACAGCGCTCCACGAGAGCCACTTTTAACGCTTGCAATGGTGTTTTGCGAGTTATTAACTGAGCTCGCTAAACTTCTGCTTGCTCCACGGACTAATACGCATATAAATAGATATATTCATGTAGATAACCAAGGCAACAATATTTGAGGATTCGAGCATTCTTGCGCCTACCGATATGCGGCTGGTTTAAAATAACGGTAGAAAGTACACTATCGGAATAGTAATTACGCGGGCATTCATTAGATATTTTGCGAGGGATTGAAAGTTAAGAGTAGTCGTTGGGTTCCATCATCGAACGCTTACCTATCAATACTTCAACCTTGAGTGTATACGTGACTGCGTATCACCCACACACCATTCGTTAACTCTGGCTATTTGCCTCGTGTATCGTTGCCAAAGGTCGTCTAAAATGACAATTAAGTACGGCATATTCACACGGATACGTAGCAGCTAGTAGAATCTCCCGTTCAGACACAATCCGTACGAGAACAAGCAAAATGCAAGGTTTTACGAGTGTCGACGAGAAATGTATGGGTGAGATACCAAGTGAGTGAGGAGTGATGGAGTTAAGAGACGGAGAGTGCAGAAGTTTGCAACGCCATTGAATGGCCCCCGGCATCAGAGACGAGACTCCTTTCAGCAGAAGTAAGACGGGTATTATTCGGGATCTCTCTCGGTAACCACAGAATCGTGACGAAAACTCATCAGGCGTGCGAAAATTTGCGATATAAGTGAGGGTGAGGGTGATGCTCGTGCCTCGTTTGCAACAAGGTCTCGCTCAGACAGCTATACACAGTTTAAGGACTCGAAGAGAAATAACAGAAGAAGGTGGTATATATAAGGTCGCAAAAGCGCCAACAGCTGAGACGTGAGACTGAAAGAGCAAGGGTAGAAAAGCATCGGAGCCCCAAGGGCAAATGCAAAACCGCCTCGTTTTATATATAATTTTAGCAAGTTTCATGATATGGTCCGTCTCACGCCTGGTCTTACCTTTGCTAACCCTTTTCCTCGAGCTATGTGACCACTGCAGAATGAATGCCTCCTTTTCAGTGACCGAGCAAGCCTACGAGCTCTTCTTCTACAACCCCAAGTGGAGGAAACCCACAGTGCAAGATGACATCGTTGACCGTCTCATTTGCGCAACAATCACGAAACGCCAGGAGGCCAAGTTTGTCGGTCGAAATGGATAACGTATGATGGTTGAAAAGTGAAGACAACAGACTAAAATTTCCAATGTCGTAAGCGGTATGGCGATTTCTTGAGAAGCGACAGGACAGCCAAAACGTGACAATGCCATCGTGGACCTGGGGAATCAGGTTGTTGGGGTTGATGTTGCTGATGCAGACTATTCCGATACCCCTACAAAGTAGTACTGCGGCATTGTACGAGCCAGTGAATACACTCAACAATGCGTTCAATTCTTTGGAGGGAATGAAATTTTTGATCATTATTTCCTACTTGGATATTCTACCTCGTTAATATTTATACAATGAGAATGTTGTACCGCTAGAAAAGTCTTCACCTGCCGTAGGTAATAACTAACACGCGAATAACCTGACTCGATGATAATCAATAAACGGCCTTATGAGCTATACATAGGAAACAAATGCGCATCAAGAATATCATCCTTCCACCCACGACCCGATCATACAAGATTAAAATGGAAAACCTGATAGCAAGTTATCCGAAACCAACCTACTGTTCGAAGTAAGTGATGGCGTTCTCGTACGCATTATTGAATATATGGGTTGTAAGGGAAGGGAAAATAAAGGATACCGGTATTATGCGCGCGGTCGCCCTACTGTTGAAAGCAGAGGCAAGCAACCGGAAAAGAAGTAGCGAGCTCTGAGTAACTGGAGCCGATCGTCTCGACTAGCAACGACTTCCCGAATGCAACACGCAAGACAGTCACAGAACGAAGAAACTAAAGAGGTAAAAAGGCAAAGAGGGAGAAGTTTGTACGGAAGAACACAATACGAATAGAAACGAATGCTAGCTCGTTCCGAAACACACACCCATACACACTAGGACTGGTCGAAGAAACCCGAGAATGGACATCGTTTGCACGTTCATTTGTGCACATCTTGGACCGTCTTTCTTGTAGGCGAATTTGATTTCTCCTGGGGAATATATTCTAACAGATGTTGTTAGCTTCTTTATCTCAACAAGACTTGGAAAATCCCCATGTCTCTTTCCACAGGTGAGTGAGGCTTTCCCCGAGTGTCAATAAAGTTTTCCGCATCCTATCTTCATTCTACTGCCAACACTTACTTCAGCTGAATACCTCTAACCAGACTGCGAGAAAGCAACCAAGCGAAACTCGCACGCTTATACCCTAGAGAGCCATTTCGTGGCGTGAATGCCGAGCAATTTGTCCGTGTGTCGCCTGGCCATATGGGAACAAACAATGTACGAGTGTTTGTGTGCATTGTTCCCGATTCTATGATTGCTTCAGTACTTTTGTTATATCTTTCTTTAATTGTGCTATTACATGCTTGCATACGAATAAAGCAGCGCGAAAGGGAAAGATGGGCTTTAAAAACTCAGCGCCATCAACGTGAACGAGTGTACTTCAGAGAAATTGAAAACTACTGAAAGGGAATAGCGCAATCCGAGAGCAGTTCTTTTCCCACAAAGATAACTGATACTGCTGTAGAAAGCAATCTGCATGCACTAAAACGGACGTTGAATCAATTTTTTAAATCCAACGAAGATAGAGGTAGCGTTACACCTTTGTAACGCACCCCTAGTCTTCCATTATCTAAAGTACCTGTCAAATGTTGATTTCCGTGATTGTATATGTGCAAATACTGATGGCTAGAGTGACAATCTTTACCGATCAAACAACCAAACGGTAAATAGTCGCGACATTCGAATAACCACGTGCAAAACATCAAAGCAGTTTGCCTCTGTAAAACGAATGGCCAGACCGCGTTAAACTGTCAGGCTACGAGAAATTGAGCGAGCGATTCAACCCGAAGTTAGAACGAACAGTCACGGGTAGGATTACAAACTAGCGGGATACAAGGACAGTGAGCTGTGAAGTCAAAACGAGAGCCAGTTCGACAAAGTGCTTTGCGTCAAACCCTCAGTGGTAACATTGGTTCCTGTGTCTTTGGATATAACCACTAACCCGCACGGCCTGTTAGGCGGTACGGCAATTATACGGTCAAAGGGTTCAGTAGCCTTTGATGCCAGTGAAATTTGAGACCCCTCAACAACAGACCCGTTTTCCTTGTCGTTCGGGCTTGCGAAATCGAGACTGTCTCCCGTGATCTGCTGGTCCAATATCCTCGTCACCGAAATTCATCCTACCTGCTCTCTCCTATAAGTGTATATGTATTCCCGCAATTGGAGGGTCCGTTTCAAACTGATTATCAGCATATGAGCATTTTCGAACGAATTGGAACCGTTTGATTATGAATTCGTAACGAACAAACTCGTTACAGTATGTTATTAATCGAATTTGTGTTATCCCGTCAAAATTCCACGACCAGCGGGTCTCCTTGAAAGCACTATGGAAAAAACCTTCTAGGATAGAGAACAACAATCTTGGAAATTTATCCAATTCCAGAGAGATCGTGCCGGTCGTTTGGATCCCGTTCTTCAGCAGGACCAGGTGTAGATGGTGACCATACTTATTCTATATTGCATGAAAACGCCAACTCAGGCTTGTCCCGGCAACATATTTCCTTTACAATTGCTGCGAGCGAAATTTGTCACCCACTTCCATGTTCAGCGAGCAAGAGACATAATATGAACGGTAGGTGCGGTTTCACCGGTAACACGTAGCGTTGCCCAACGCAATAATAAATTGCGTTGCGGGGCGCTAACATCACTACCGTGATCGTGATGGATCGAATGCTAGGTGAAATAAACACAAGCTGCAGGCGCCATACACGACCAAGAATAGACAAATTACAAGGCGATTATTCTTTGACTACTTACTTTAAGACGCTAATGCACAGGGTCTAAAATCTTTTGTTATGTGCGACACACGTTCAAGATTACCGTTTCTCCACACGCCGCTTATGAACCCCAAGATAGCTAGTGATTTTCGACAGCAAATTACGAAGACGTCAGTTCTAAGAAGCAAGACGGTCAAAGTGAGAAGCCAAGGTGTTGTAAAAGTTTCATAAACCGAAGGAACGAATAAGCTTGACCGCTATGAGGTAACATGTGACGTAGCTCGATTGGTGGGTTATGGGTCTGGGGTTCGAGAAGTTAGGCAACAGCTCATGGTCGCTCGGTGGCCTACGTTGAGTGTAGGGTTAGAAACAAAAAGTAAATGAATCATTTTCAAGTCCGATGATTTTCCAGCGTTTCGACACTGTGATGTTGGGGAGCTGCGTTCTATTCGTAAGCTGAGAAATTCATGATCTAGCGAATCCATCCAATATTTCAAATCACAGCAAATCGAGCATTTGTGGATTTTGTCGTGGCTCGATGTTTTCATTCGTGTATTGCACTTGCCGGCCGAATAGAGGTGATCGATTGCTTATTTCTGCAGAGCAAAGGCGTTTACGCCACAGGCAACCGAATCAGTAGCTGCCGGGTGAAATTTACAGGAGCATCAGTTTCATAGAAGTTACGAGGATAAATGCTCGAGCCATCCCTCGCGTTGTTTGTCAGCCCTATCACTTTTTTATGTATCACGCTCCTCTTTCTCAGAATCTCTTGACACGTCTACAACGCGATATACGAGGATAAATGTATTTATTCAAGGCACCTTATAAATCCTCATCGGCGTTATTTACTTGACGATACTACGCTGTATATCGCAGAAACCTTTTTCAGGGTCTTTTTTTCCCAGACAACCTTGAGATCCTGCTTTCTTTTTTACCGATCCCCTAGTTCCCAGACAATGGTACACTTTCACCCTCGTATTTTTTTCCGCCTCAGGGAGGGAGGGACCGAAAATGGTGAGCATTGCCCCGAGTCAAGGTGCTAATCAAGGTGCCTTGAAAAGAATGGCTCTATAATGTCTCATTAAAGTAAACCGTTAAACGTCAACGTTTGATTCAATCAAGCGACGAAGCTGTCTCAACGAATGAAGAATCCGCTGTCTTTAAAATCCTCAGAAATTGACCATTTATAACACAATTCTCGGTGATCCAGCTACGTCACGTTCGCATATCGATCCCAGTGACTTTGTTGTAATCTTGTGACGACGCTGGGAAAAGCGTGGCAGACGGGTTTTTGTTTTTTCCTCGTTTTAGAAAAAGCTTCAAAGAGAGATGGAGAGGGTGCAAGTAATAAAAACGGGAGAAAAACGTGACAACCGGCAAAGCAGGTTCGTTGCATTAAAGAGCGATGGAGATAGTCATCGAGCGAAAGTGTTTTCGGATCGCCGGCAAGTACTGCCGGCACGGCACACTAACACTTTCTGCGGTTGCAGTCCGAGCTGCACGCCCAACAACCGACGACACTGAGACACGCGTTCCACTCCGCGCTCTCGGCCACGATCGTTTCTCACTATCTGCTCCCTTTTCAAGATTACCCTCAAGCTTTCCTGTTTTTTCCTTTCTTTTTTTTCTTAATCGTTCTCGCAAGAATATTACCGCACGCTGCGAGCCGGCTGAGTGATTTTTCCCACCTTCGAGCGGCGGGGGGGCGGTGCTAGTACCGGGGCTCCGAGCTACACCTCACGGACAGATCATAAACGATCGATAGGCTCATCGATGGCAAAACGCCCGAGGCCGATAGTGGCCGCGTAGGTACATGCCCACCAGGAGAGGTATAGTTTGGCCGGTGAAGTTACAAGGACGAAGCAACGTCTTAGTGAACAACGACTTTCCGAGTATCCGTTCGCACCTTTGTGATGCAAAGTATCCCGCCGTTGAACTATTATGCGACACGAAGATCGTGTGTTTTCCAACATGATTGATCAACGGGCGCCCTCAAGGGAAAATAAACGACTGGCCTATGCAAGAATGGACGTTTTTTTTGTCGTTGTGCAAAGCCTACGTCGCGAATAAAAATGCAACAAGTCGCAGAGCCTCTTGCTACATACACGCACACACGCACGCATGTATATATGTTTGTCCGTCTCCTTAACACTCTTGACGAGACGATCACGAGCGATCAAATTCAAAAGCGTGACGAAGGCTCGTGTACGACCGAGCGTAAGTGGAAAGACAGGTAGTAAAAACCAACGAGTAAATCTGCGAGACATTCTTCAAGCAAAGATGCAGGAAAGCGGTCTGACAAAAATGGGACGACATTTTTCACGTATCTGCGATCGAGAGCCTAAGAACATCGCGTATGAGGAAAAAATTCCATTGGAAATCGGCCATAAGTGTCCCAAAAGAATGAAGTTCTGACGATGTTGAAGTTTGGATCTTTGGGGCCGGTTTGAAAGTCCGAACTTTGATCAGAATGCTCAAAACTTCGAAAACATACTATCCCGAAAGATCAAAATTCCAAAAGAATTTTACACAATAGACCATAACTCCGAAAATCTGAACATCGTCAAAATAATCCGGCTATCGAAGTTTTAAAAGTATCAAAATTTTCAATAAATCGACAAATTATTTCAAGAATTTTTTTTATTAAGAAGTGATTTTACATCAATTTTAAAATTTGTCTAGACAATGTTAGACGTTCTACATCATTTTTGTAAAACCCTATTTGGGAATCACTTCATGATAAAAAAAAATTCTTGAAATAATTCGTCGATTTATTGAAAATTTTGAAACTTTTAAAACTCCAATAGCCGAATTATGTTGACGGTGTTCAGATTTTCGGGGTTTTGGTCTTTCGTGTACAATTCATGCGGGCCGAGTTGAAATTCCGAACTTTTGGTGCTCCGTGTCACGTCCTGAGGGGACATGAGCATATATGTGGTTGTTTTCCTCTTTTGAGCCTACGCCTGGCGCAATAGCTCGGGACGAGGATCAAGGGGAAATGCTATGGAGACATCAGAAATAAAGATTTTGGACAAACTAGGATAAGGGACAAATTCGGTAAACTCGTTTTAACTGTATTCTGATTTTATTATAATTAAGAGATCGAACCAAGAAGTCCGTCGGAACGATGGAAATAATAAAGAGTGAAACAAGTATCGCTTACATTCGGTGATAGTGCGTAGTACTCGCGCTCGCTCGCTCGCTCGCTGTTTTTGTTTGTCGCCGCTCGTGAACTCGACGCCCTAGCTGCAGCCTCGTGTTGGTGTGATTGTTCGTGTACGAGTCGGTTGAAAGTACAAGTGTGTTCTTACAACTACGCGATAACGGGATACGATGTCTAAAGGTATATGATCGCGTCACACAGTTAAGGGTGAAGAATAACTCGGATATATTTCTGAATATTTCGATATTAACATTTGTAGGTAGTTAATTATTCTTTTCTGAAGAAAGGTTGCCGGAAGACTAAGTTCTGAATTTAATGAGGATTGTCGAGAGACTTGGATTGAGACTTTATAGAAGACTTGAGCCGATGGTAGTTGACGAGGAACTGCATTGCAGGAGGAATCTTTTGAGAAGTGCAATTTTAGGAGGGGATGACTTATGGGAGAAAATACCTTAAGGAGGGGATGATTCGATTGATGCATTTCTTTCTGGATTGGTCAGTGAAGTATGGCGTAATTCGCGATTGGTTGCAAGGCGGTGCATTTTCGCATACATATATTAATTCGTAGAATCGGTCTTATATGCATCTTATATGATAGAGGTTGCATCGCAAGGTAGTAGACCTTTGTCCCGCAATTCGGCGAAATGGCATATGATGCGTAGTGGTTGATAGATATGCCAGAGCTGGGTCTGGTAACCTTATGCCTTTGACACTCTTTGTCTCGGATAATTTTATCGAGCGTTCAAGAAGACCGGATGTTGCGTCGTCTTGGTCGCATGTTATTACGCCGCTAATTGATTAGCAGCACGGATTTATTTATGCAAGATATAGGTTCACATGTCACCCTGGTGGTGCTTCAACTTCTGTTTGAGTGTTTGGCTTTTGGAGAGATACGGAGTTAAGGTATCGCGGCTTAGAAAGAGATGAAAGTTATATGTTAAAATTATTGCGGCTGTGACACCTCCCCCCTTTAGGATTGGGCGTCCCGCTCAATCAGTTTAATCAGAGTGGGGATGAAAAATTTCCTTGGTGGGACAATGCCTATTTAAGAAGGGTCATCAATAGTTCGTGCTTATTACTCAGCCAAATTTTAACCAGAGCGCACCGAAAGTAAGAGAAGAAGGAAAAAAAAATAAGAAAGATGCCGAGGAAAAACGCGATCAATCCTGTACTGGTAAGTATTCAATTTGCGATATGTTCTTAATGTCCTAATATATATATATATAATTTTCCTTAATCTATTAAAATGTGTGTTCGTTTCATGTTTCAGCGGTCGTACTTCCACCAGGCGGAAATCATACGCTGGAAGAGGGAGTCCGCGCGGCAGGCGCAAGCCGAGATGTTCGACGCGGATGGCTTTGATGCGTTCGGCATCCGATGGATGATGGAGGGCCGTTGGGGGGACTTCCACCCCCTTGATGACTGGTTTCACCCAGCGTGGGACCATCCCGATGGCATAATGTCAATATACAATGAATGACGGCATTGTCATTAGATAATACCCTTGATGGGTTAATAATAAAAAAAAATGACATTGTTATAATTTGTCTTGTGGGTATGAATTTTTCTATTCCGGTTATTCTTCGTCTTGTTTATTGCCTCATCGTTGTTCTTCTCGTCGTTGGTTTTCGTTGTCATTTGGTTCGTTGTTGTCTTTCTCATCGTTGGTCTTCGTTGTCTTTCTCATCGTTGGTCTTCGTTGTATTTTTATTTGTCGTCGTTCTCACTCGTCATCGGGTCGTATTCGCTATTTACTTTTTTTTTCTTCCGCTCGTTAACACATACTTATAGCATATCCTCTATACTCTAACTTATCTTCTATGTCCTCTTTACATTCTTGCTCGTTTCCCTTTCTATCTTCTCTTCTTCCCCTTTTTTTTTTTTTTTTGTTTTAATAAAAGCAAAAATATGATTTGTATATATCAAGATTATTATTGTTAATTTACCCTAATTTTTATTTTATTATTTATTATTATTATTTTACTTTTCTCTGAAAAGGCTAAGAGAAAAATTAATCATGCAGCCTTCGGAAAATAGAACAAAAAAATGAATTATAATTATTGATACTTTATGTACTCGTGTGCCACTTAGGGAAAGGTACGAGGATTATGGAATTCTTCGGATATATTCGGGTACAATACGGTTTCGGTGTTCGTAGTTGATGACACTTGAGATTTTTCAGTGTTGTGTCCTGGATCAGTTGTTTCATTCGTAGCGGGTTTATTATTCTCTTGCGGGGCCTCCTCGTCTGTCGGCGGGATGTTCTTAGGACGCTTGGCCAGATGTATGAGTAGATGAGTCACTGAATCCCAGATTGCACCGATGAGGTACACTGACCAGCCATACACAGTGTGTATGCTGTATGCATGTATTAAGGTGTCCACGAAGAGTTTTATGGCTCGGATGACGATGAAAATTCCGATAAGACCAGCGCTTGCTGTTCCGAATTGGATGAATCTCCCCCATGTGCGACTCCAGACGGATTCGGCGAGATTTTCAAGACTGTTATTGTCTAGCAGGTTCAACACATGTATCCCCTGGTCGACAGTAGGTTGACCGATCATTCCGCGTGCCACATGGTTGAGTACAGCGGGTTCTTCTATGGGGAACATAATACGTTCCCGGAGATTGTCGATGTTCTCCTTTGAATAGATGCCACTTGATGCTAAGGATGTTGGATTGGTATATTTCCATGTTGGTTTTGTCATAGGCTCCATACTCGCGGGTGGCACAGTTTCGGCCGGAACTGGCGAGAACTTGTACCATGTATTGCCGAATAGGTAGTAAGGAGGGAGTAAGGAATTACAAGTCGTTTGGGTTCCCTTTTTTTAAAAGGATATGAGTTTTGGGTGTGAGGAAATATGATTCGTTTCCACGAGTTACTGGTAACTGGTTATAGCCTTCTTTTAGCCTTGTCAAGGTTACTTCTATTGGTATGCATTGGATTATGTGAACTACTTCTCCGGCTACTACAGCCATATATCCTGGTCCCTTCATGATGTTATATGCGAATTCGTCGGGAGCTTGGGTCGCCAAGGACAAACTATTTTGAAGCATTTGCCGTTCTTTGTTACATTGTTGGTCTAGCATATTATGATACAAAGTTTTCATTTGTTGTCGGATATGCCTTTCTACATAGATAAATTTAGAATTGACGTACGCGAATATGTCGAGATTAGCCACGGGGAATTTTCCATGTTTTGCGAACGAAGCGCTTCGCGTTGTTTCGAATATAAAAAGTTTTGGGTGTTCGGTAGTGAAAATATTATATCCGCAAATTTGGTCAGTTTCTCTAACGGATAGCGCGAACGTAACGTCGTTGGTTGTTACTGAATAAACTGTGTTTTCGGTTTCTGTTTCGGTTTCAATTATTTTGTTGGATATTCCTTCATACAGGATGCCATATTTGTTAAATTTGCAGTCGTCGCGCGGTCTTGAGCTCCAAAAAGTGTATCCTCCGTAAGGGTCGATACACGTTGTTGTTAACAAGGTACAAGTAGTACCTGATTTTAAATGAATTTGGTTCGAGTTCAACGCAATTTGAGCCATATAGCTTCCTAACGTGATTTTTACCGTACCTTGAACAACAACGTTGTTCCAAGTACCGTACGGATCTGAATACGATGCACCATTGCACTCGCCGTTGTTTGCTATACTGCCGGCGAGAGTAATGCTGATTGTAGTAGTTTGGTTATCTTTTAACCCGCGTATCACATTGTGGGCTACTTGAGTGGTGCCGTATCTGTGCATTTCTTCGCATGAGTCCCTTCGAGTGACCTCGAGATATTCCGTTTGGCCGTTATTAACAATGGAAACATGCGAAAACATGCCGCAGTGATATATCGTTCTCAAAATCTCGATTTTACATTGTATAACCATGGTTTCAGAGTAGTCGTTGAGTTGTAAGAGTTGGATGTATTTTCCTACGGTTCGTGTGTTCGGAGCAGGGTTGTCGCAAGGTTTAACGTCCAGTAGTGAAATCGTTGTTATATTGGGCGCACTTGATCCGCAGTCGTAACCCACCATGGCAGCAACGGGGTGAAATAAGCATAATGCCCAAATTAAATGGATGCCGATCATCTGAGAACAATGTAATAATTGATTAGTATTTAGTTGTTAGAGTCTGAATCCTCGACTCGAGTCGACCCCCTTTTCCTTTTTGGTTTCTCTTTGGTATTTATGTGTGAATGTCGCAATCGGTTTTCGTGAACGATTCGAGTCTTGTTTTTATACTGAATTTTGACGTTTCCCTTTTCTAATTTTTCCAAAACTTTATGGGGACCGGAATAATGGTCACCTAATTTGCCTGGTTTAGAACCTTTTTGTAGATAGATGAAATCTCCGACTTTGAAGTTTTTGGGGTTTGCGTTTTTATCATAGTACCGTTTTGACCGGTGTTTTGAAGCAACGAGGTTTTCATATGCGATATTTCGTATTCCATTGATGCGCGTGATCAAATCGATTAGGTATCCGCGATAATTTGGTAATTGATCAGATTCCCGAAGCGGTTCGCTTGATGGGACCCTTGCTACCTTGCCAAATACTATTTCGTAGGGCGTGTATCTGGTACTCTCATGGACGCTAGTGTTGTATGATAACATTGCTAGTTCCAGCCACTGATCCCATTCGTTGTCTTTGTCAGTGTACTGTTTCAAGAACTCGGCCAGAACGTGATGCGATCTTTCAAGCGCTCCGTTTGATTGTGGGTGGAACGCCGTCGTTCGACATCGTTTTATTCGGAAGCGTTTAGCAACTCTTTTCATAAGGCCGCTCAAGAAATTGCTCCCTTGATCGGTTAGTAGGGCCTTAGGCGCTCCGAACACGCATATAAATCGTTTTATGAAAGCATCGGCGACCGTTGTTGCCAGTGCATTTGGGAGCGGAATCGCGATACAGTATTTCGAGAGATTGTCCTGTATCGTTAGGATATACTCATTGTTGCTTGA
This sequence comes from Ophion slaviceki, assembly GCA_944452715.1. Taxonomy (NCBI): domain Eukaryota; kingdom Metazoa; phylum Arthropoda; class Insecta; order Hymenoptera; family Ichneumonidae; genus Ophion; species Ophion slaviceki. The sequence goes on along the minus strand of OX101786.1, from coordinate 20,609,267 downwards.
AGTGCGTTGCATTGGACCTACGATATCCATAGATATTTTTTCGAAAACAGTTCCCGGTGTATCCGTTATGATCATTGGCTGTTTTGTTTTGATCCGGACCAATTTCTTGAGTTGGCACTCCAGACATTGTTGTATGCGTCTCTGAACATCTGATTTTAAGTCTTCCCAAAAATATTCGCGTTTTATTCTGTTGTATGTTTTTGAGACACCCTTGTGTCCACCAATTGGGGACTTGTGCATTTCATAAAATATTGAATCGCGTTTTTCAATCGGTACGTAACTCAGAGTTCCCAAACAGACTATTATTTTTGTTTTGCTGTGGTTGAACGTTTCTTTTACGATGTTTATTACGTCAGCCCAAATTAAATGTTCGATATGCTGACTGTGGCAAATACTGAACGAGTGAAGGTTGGAGGTTTCACAAATTTCCTTTAATTCTTTGACTGTTCGTTTGACGTTTTCGGATATTACTGATAGCGACTCGGATTGTTCACCGCGAATAACCATTGCGATATGTTGTTTTTTTCCAACCTTTTTCCTATAAGCATGACCTACAGTTAGGTCTTTCCAGAGGGGAAATTTGTTTGTTTCCAATAATTTTTGTCCCCCATGATCACATGGGTTTCCTGTTGCATCGATGAAGTAGACCAAATTGTCATTCCGGAAAGAGAACAACTCTTTGGTACTGATGCAATTTGCAATTTTTAATTCGGATGACTTTCCTTTATCAGCTGATGAGTTGTCGTTTTCGTCGAATTGTGAGTCAATAGAACTGGAGTCCGAGTTTACCGAATTATCGGAGTCAGGGTCAGTGGGACTGTTGGAGTGAGCGATAAGAGGTGCATTGGATATGTTAGAGCCGTCATATGTTTTCGGGCGCGCGGCCTTCCTAGGTCGAGTGACGCGCGCGGATCTTATTACGTCGGCCTCGGTCTCGTCGCTACTGCTCTCTTCATAATTCACGGCCTTACGAGTTCTTCGCGTATACCGTTGAGATTTAAAATTGGCGTCCACTCCTTCAGGAGCGGGCACGCCGATTTTTCCTTGACTATTGTTATCGAATGTTTCTTTTGCTCTGATTGTTTCAATTTGGTCTGGGGATGTGCCCTTTTTCGTTTGGGCACGGGTAACAACATTTATTTCTTCCATTATCGGGACTGGATGAACTTCAGCCTGAGTTGTAATGGTTGTTGGGCTTTTGTTGCTACTATCGCTATCGTTATTGCTCGATTCTGCTAATTGACGGATTATGTCGGATAACGCGTTTTCCGGATCTTCGACTAGCTTTTGTTCGCATTGTGGAATCGCTCTTACTTCTTCGATTTTCTCAATAGGGTTGCGCGATAAGGCGTCCGCGTTTACGTTCAGGGTTCCAGGTTTGTAAACGACTTCGTATTCATATTCGGAGAGTTTGAGTCTCCATTTGAGGACACGCGCGTTCGCGTCTTTTGCAGTTTTAAACCACACGAGAGGCTTGTGATCAGTGACGAGCGTGAACTTCCTACCGTATATATAGGGCCGGAAGGTTTTTACACTATGTATGATTGCCATTGCTTCTTTCTCATACGTATCGTAACGTAGAGCTGCCCCGCGTAATACGCGCGACGTGAAAGCTATAGGTCTATCTTTCCCGATTTCCCCTTGAGATAGAACGCCGCCTAGTGCGAAACCGGAAGCGTCTGTTGTTATGATAAAGGGTTTTTCGAAATCGGGATATTGAAGGATTGGAGCTTCGCATAACTTATTTTTCAAGATTTCGAAGGCGTTTTGGGTTTCGTCAGTCCAACTGAAATCGATCTTTTCTTCCAAAAGATGAGTCAGTGGCTTTGCGATTTTTGAGAAATCTTTGATGAATCTGCGATAATAACCGGTTAAACCCAGGAATTGTCGAATGTTTTTGACGTTTTTGGGAATCGGAAAATCCTTGACTGCCATTAGTTTGCTTGGATCAGGTTTTAAACCGTCTTTACCAATGATGTGTCCGAGGTAGCTAACTTCTGGTCTAAGAAATTCGCACTTATCCGGTTGTAGTTTGAGATTTGCTTTTCGTAATCGATTCATTAATTCTTGAATTTTTGTTCCGTGTTCCTCTAGATTTTTGGCGTAGATTACGATATCGTCGAGGTAGACAAAGAGGGATACCCCTTGCAGTCCACTCAACACGATATCCATTAAGCGCTGGAAAGTCGCCGGGGCGTTTTTGAGCCCGAACGGCATTCTTGAGAACTCGTAATGCCCGTATGGGGTAGAGAAAGCGGTTTTTTGTTTGTCTTCGGGGTTCATTTGGATTTGATGGAAACCGGAAGCTAAGTCAAAGACTGAAAAATAATTTGCACGTCCCAATTGATCTAAAATGTCCGTTATATTTGGCAACGGATATGAATCACCGATTGTTTTTTCATTTAGAGCGCGGAAATCAATTACCATACGCCAGCGTTTATTACCATTGGAGTCTGGTTTTTTGGGGACAATCCAGACAGGACTGTTGCTTGGTGACTCGGAGTGATTTATTATTTTGGTCTCTAATAGCTCGTCCACCTGACGCTGGACTTCGCCTTTGAGCGCTTGGGGGAACCGATATTGTTTGGTGTTTATTGGTAGATCGTCGATCGTAGGAATCTTATGACACAGCATGTGTGTAGCTTCGAGAGGTTCGCCTTTAATGTGGAATCTGTCCGCGTAATTTTTAATTATTTTCTCGACGTGATCTAGCTCATCTGGAGCGAGATGATCCAGTCGTAAAAGTTTTTGTATGGTTTTTGAGCGGTCTGAGTCATTTTTACAAGGAAATTGCTCAGAGGTGGGAATAGAAGTTACTTTGTCTTCTTGATTTCTTTTTGACTTTTGGTTTTTGGGTTTCATGGATTTTGGTTCCTGGTTCTTGTTTTGATTTGGATTTGATTTTTCCTCGCTACTGAAATTTTCGGACTCCTCCAGTTCACTGTTCTCGTTGGAACAGTGGTGAAGGTTTGAATCGACGTTTTTTGTTGAAATATTTTTATTGGCCTCTTTTGGGCTCTGGAATAGCGTAGCTGACTTGCAGTCTACGATGGAATTGAGAAGATCACGAGGCGATGAATCAGGAGCAGATTTTGCGATTTTCATGCAATCGATTTCAGCGTTGGTTTTTGTCAAATCATCGATAATGTCAAATTCCTCTAATTTTACGACTGGTACGATCAGTCGTACGGGGTCATGGGTGGTGTTGTATACCCTTAAATGGGCTTTACCCTGGACCGTTGTTACTAGACAATCGCCTGCATAAACACCTTTGCTGATTTTTAAAGGGGATAGATAACCCTCTTTTAAGTTGTGATTTTCTACCTTTACGTAGAAGGATGTTTCTGAACGTGCAGGAATTTCCATAATTTGATCGGGTTCATTTCCTTTTTCAAAAGGCCATGATTCACCTCCCCATTCGAGGCATTCTGACTCATAATTTAGTTTGGCTTTTGTGCCGAAAAAATACCGAGATCCCAGTAAACCGGGGTACGGAAGCGGTGTCTCATCTGGTATAATGTGGAATAGGGACTCGAAATCGAGTACACGAAGTAACACGCTCCCTAATGCGAACACTGGTAGTTCGGATATACCGGTTAGTTTAATGACGTCGGTTTCGTCGATGCCTACCAGGTTCTTCGTGTATTCCTTTTTGATCAGATTGGGGATGGCACCTGAATCTAACAACATTGAAACTTGCCCCTTTTCCGGTAGTGCTCCGATACACACCGAGGGCAGTTTGTCGAAATTTTCGGCATTTATTGAATAGGTAGGATAACCTCGTTCGTGGTTGCTGTCGCGACGGGATTTGCCGGACGCGTTGGGGCCGGGGAACCGCTCGGCGCGTCCGTCCGAGGGGTATTCGCCCCGTTTCCCGACTGATTACGGGAGTTATTGTACTCACGGGTACGACAATTGTCTAATGTGTGCCCCACGCGTTTGCAGTATCGGCAAATGAGCCGTTCGTTGTTTGAATTATTATTTGAGTTATTTTTAAGTTTGAAGCACTGGTCGGCTGTATGGCCAGTTTTGTGGCAGAATTGACATTCGGGTGTGTTATTTTGGCGCTGATGATTATTTGAAAAGTTGGAGGATTTGCCACGTGTGGGACAAGCGGAGGCCGTGTGGCCAGAGTTTTTACAAAGCTGGCAAATTATTGGGCTTGACTGGCGATTTGCGTAACACCGATCTGTGGTGTGGCCAATTTTCTTACAAATTTGGCATGTGATTGATCCCGATCGATTCTGTTTATTACGGCATTGATTTGCGCTGTGGCCTTGGCTTTTACATATTTGACAGGTAATAGCTGCAAACCGACATGCCTCTGTTAAATGATTATCTTTTTTACAAATATTGCAAATCCTCACCGGTTTTGATTGAACAGGTTTTTCGGGTTTGACGGAGGATGAGTGGAGTTGATTTCGCGACGCAAGTTCGCGTTCGATTTGGATTGCCTGGTCAATTGCCTCTGATACGTCTCTGCATGGAGGAAGTCGTTGCTCGATTTTTTCTTTTAAACCGCGCTTAAAACACGTGAGGAAGTAGTTGTCTACAGTTCTTTTGAAGGCGTCGTCTTCGACCCCATTATTAGCGAGTTTTCGCGCCTCGACTATTTCTCTTGCCTTTTTCCGGATGTTTGACGAAAATTCCATTACGCTCTCGTTGTTTGCTTGGCATAAATTACTGAGTTCTCCCAGCAATTGAACTTCGGACTTATTTGGGGTGTATATTTTCTTTAGAAATTCAATGAGAGCTTGTATTGTTTCGAACCTTATTCCGTGTACAGCTTCTTTGGCTAAATTTTTCAGGTTATTTCTTACTAGTTTGACTAGGTATTTTTCGGATTCAGGCGGTAGCATATCTTTAGCGTCCTCGCATCCAGTAACGAATTCTGAGAATGGGATATTTTCCCCGTCAAACTCGGGAACGCAGCTGATAGCGTCTTTTAGAGAGATAAGTTGAGTCGTACCTAACGCCATGGTTACTGAGTTCTTACTTCCTTGTTTCTGAGTTAAATCAAGAGTTTTTATTGACCTTTTCTTTGGTTCAAGGCCGGATAGCAAAGGGGTGTTGGAACTGCGCAATGAATATTGTGACGTGTTACCTGAATCTTCAGTAACGTTTAGGTTTAACGAGCTAGATGATTCGTCTTCGGACATTGATACGGATAGCACATACCCTTTGAAGATCCCGGACGAGCCCCCAAAAATTAATATGTCACGTCCTGAGGGGACATGAGCATATATGTGGTTGTTTTCCTCTTTTGAGCCTACGCCTGGCGCAATAGCTCGGGACGAGGATCAAGGGGAAATGCTATGGAGACATCAGAAATAAAGATTTTGGACAAACTAGGATAAGGGACAAATTCGGTAAACTCGTTTTAACTGTATTCTGATTTTATTATAATTAAGAGATCGAACCAAGAAGTCCGTCGGAACGATGGAAATAATAAAGAGTGAAACAAGTATCGCTTACATTCGGTGATAGTGCGTAGTACTCGCGCTCGCTCGCTCGCTCGCTGTTTTTGTTTGTCGCCGCTCGTGAACTCGACGCCCTAGCTGCAGCCTCGTGTTGGTGTGATTGTTCGTGTACGAGTCGGTTGAAAGTACAAGTGTGTTCTTACAACTACGCGATAACGGGATACGATGTCTAAAGGTATATGATCGCGTCACACAGTTAAGGGTGAAGAATAACTCGGATATATTTCTGAATATTTCGATATTAACATTTGTAGGTAGTTAATTATTCTTTTCTGAAGAAAGGTTGCCGGAAGACTAAGTTCTGAATTTAATGAGGATTGTCGAGAGACTTGGATTGAGACTTTATAGAAGACTTGAGCCGATGGTAGTTGACGAGGAACTGCATTGCAGGAGGAATCTTTTGAGAAGTGCAATTTTAGGAGGGGATGACTTATGGGAGAAAATACCTTAAGGAGGGGATGATTCGATTGATGCATTTCTTTCTGGATTGGTCAGTGAAGTATGGCGTAATTCGCGATTGGTTGCAAGGCGGTGCATTTTCGCATACATATATTAATTCGTAGAATCGGTCTTATATGCATCTTATATGATAGAGGTTGCATCGCAAGGTAGTAGACCTTTGTCCCGCAATTCGGCGAAATGGCATATGATGCGTAGTGGTTGATAGATATGCCAGAGCTGGGTCTGGTAACCTTATGCCTTTGACACTCTTTGTCTCGGATAATTTTATCGAGCGTTCAAGAAGACCGGATGTTGCGTCGTCTTGGTCGCATGTTATTACGCCGCTAATTGATTAGCAGCACGGATTTATTTATGCAAGATATAGGTTCACATGTCACCCTGGTGGTGCTTCAACTTCTATTTGAGTGTTTGGCTTTTGGAGAGATACGGAGTTAAGGTATCGCGGCTTAGAAAGAGATGAAAGTTATATGTTAAAATTATTGCGGCTGTGACATCCGATGGTTTAAAATTCTGAATTTTAATGTTCCCAAATTACAAGTTTCGTCAAGACCATGTCAGCAAAAGTCTACATAGTTGACTGTAAATTCTGTGAAACGTATAACATTATCTAGAAATTATTATATACTTCTAATAATTATAACATTAACTTCAAATTCACGTAAAATCACTTCTTAATAAAAAAATTCTTGAAATAATTCGTTGATTTATTGAAAATTTTGAAACTTAAATCCCCTGTAGCCCAATTATTTTGCGGGTGTTCAGATTTTCGGGGTTTTGGTCTTCCGGAGTTTCGATCTTTCAGGGTAGTATTCTTTCGGCGTTTTCAGCGTTCTAATCATTCAAAGTTCAGAATTTCAACCCAGCCCCGCATCGTTGGAATGAAATGAAAGTTCTTTTCCATCTTTCATTTCCTCATTTTTGTTACCATCCAAAACTTTTTCTTACATATTTTGGCTTAAAAACTCGAATTAGGACCCTGAAAAACGTTTGAGTGGCTTTGGGGGGCTAAATGTGCAAAAAAATGGGCTACGAAACTTCGGATGCGTTCCAACGATGCAAATTTCAACATCATGTATTTCTGTGTGGTTGCATCAAATTTGTTCCATAACGCACAGCCTGGATTTGCTTCGCGAATTTGGTTACTAGTGGTCGAAAAACGATGGTGAATAACAGCTGCCTTTGGATGCTGGAGAATTTTTTTTCGTATAGCCTGCTACGACACTCACAACGTCGTGACTGTGAGTTCGGCTAAGCCTCGCGTGCGTTTTATCACCCCACGTGCCAAGTGGATTTGCCTGATCAAATATGAAAGTCGTGTAGATAGGTATGAGTCGGAGATAAATTTTAATCCAACCAGAGTGCATTGCTATAGTTGTAGAGCTTGGTACAGTGTTGGTGGTATCCGATGACTACAAACGGGCATTTATCGAGAGAGGAAACACTCGGTTGGTCGTGCCAAGGAGCAACGCATATTTACTGGTACACCAGAGCGAGAGTATACAACCTTACTTCCCTCCTGTATTCGGTACAGAGGATGCTGTATCGTACAACATCGCCCACAGCTATGAAGTATACACTACTGTCGATTTTCGCATTATTGGAGGAAGCAGAAACGATAAGTACAACGTCGATCTGCTCTAGCTTGCTCTCGTGTACAAACACACACACGCACACACACGTATGTGGGTAACGTATATATCAACATATATTTATAACTTTGAGTAAGTAGGATGGCACGAGAAGAAGCATGCCCCGATATTCCAATATTTATTGCAACGCGATACCCAGGACTCTTGCACTTGGTGGAAAATTCACATTGAACAGTACATACACTACCGTCCAAAAGTTTGGAAACACTCGCCCCGGTCCTGAGCCACACAAGAAGTTTCATCGCTCTTTTAAAAATGACGATATCTTAATTTAAAGATATGATCGTTTTGACCATGGAAACCATGGAAAGATGGTCGTTTTTGGTTTTTTTTTTGGGTTGAAATTTTGGCGCACGACTCGTGAAAAAAAATTTAACCGTTTTCCCCATGAAAAACTTAAAGCAGGGAGTACGAGCTCCAATTTTGTTTTTCTTTAAGTTTTGTACGATTTTTTTTTCGCATAAATATTCAACTTTTTACAAAAAACGACCATATTTATAAAATGTAGCCTTACTCTGAAACTACTGGGTTTTCGTAAAACTGCTAAGAGAGTAAAAAGTTACATAGAATCATTTAGGATTTAGGAAAAAAAATTCAGAATAAAAAAAAATGAAAAATTCTAAGAATTTCAAAATGTTTTCTTAAGTCAGCGAAATGTTTCTTTATCTTCAAAAATCGCGTCTCTTACCTCATCTACACGGCTTTTTCATCGAAAAAGCCGCCTTTCGTTGCGTTCACAGCTTTCACAAGACGTGGCATCCGCTCGATCGATTTGTCGATTTGACCCCGCTCCATACTGGCCCAAGCTTCTTGCAACTTTTTCCACAAATCCCCGGAAGATGTGGGACAACTTGTGCTTATTTTTTCAAACTTTTAAGAAACATTTTTTTTTCAAATTTTTTAATTTTTTTTTATCCTAAAATTTTTTTGGTACATCCAAAATTATTGTACGTAACTTTTTACCCTCTTAGTAGTTTTACAAAAATCCAGTAGTTTCAGAGTTAGGCTACATTTTATAAATATGGTCTTTTTTTTAAAGTTGAATATTTATGCAAAAAAATCGTACGAAACTTAAAAAAAAAACGAAATTGAAGCTTGTACTCCCCGCTTTTAGTTTTTCATAGGCAAAACGGTAAAAATAAAACTTCTTGTGTGGCTCAGAACCGGGGCGAGTATTTCCAAACTTTTGGACGGTAGTGTACATCTATATACAACTGGTTACGTATGCGTATGTATTTGCATAAGGAAAACTGATTTTGAAGACATCCCTCATACTATTGTCCTCCTAGTAGCCTATACTCAAGATTAATAGCGTTAAATTCCGCATCTTCGGAATGCAACGGACATTCTCTTTGATTTCTTTATTTTCATTATTATCCAATATTTGTTTGGTAGATTGAGGTGGTAGATCATCAAAAATATTACAAAAAACGTTTGTGTTATTTTCGTAGCCTTAATTGGACAGAAAGGAAATTAGGCAATTAGAAAAACGTAATTGCCGTTTCATTCCAACGATGCAAACTTCAACATCATCATGTGAACGCCAATATCTGCAAAATCACCTTTAGATGAATGTGAAAGTATTCATTTAGAGGTCATTTCCAGTACCCTCGGGTCCCTGAAAGCAACGGGTTTAAAATGGTATTTCTCCATACGTATACCCTCGCATACATACGAATTGTTGACTTCGACATGAACAAACATTGGGTTCATATAAATCAGCGTCTGGAAAGCCTCAAGGGTTATACATAATAGATGAAGTTCCTTTTCAATCTCACTTTTACGTGAACGGGACGAGCGACGCGTGGCGGGCCCCTCTCTATACGCCTACACGCAGCTGATCCCGTGAGAAGGGTACTGCGCGTGTCTGTCTATCTCAACCTTTTTTCGTCTTTTCTCGTGGAGCGCTGCGGACTGAGTCGCATCTGGGTTCTTTATACAAAATTCTTCTTCTACCAATTCTCTTATACCAAAGTCGCGTGAAAATATTTCGCACTTGCGCGCGTATTTCGGTCAAACGCAGTAATGTGTTTTTGCAATCGCGAACAATGAGCGTATCTATTGGGATATTTGATAAGTCCCTCTCTCTAAAAATTCTTTATTTAAAAAATCATTCCTAATGCTTTCAAACGTTTCGAAACTGTTGTGTGATCAGCTCCTAATGATTCTGCAAGTTCAGCTAGCGTCTGACATGAGTTTTCATAGTGTCTTCAATCCAACTCATCACAATCATTATTTTTCAAGCGTCTGAACCAAGCTCTGCCTGTTGTTATCGCCAGAGGCATTACCAGTTCTGATAATGCCGTCTGATGCAAAACAGCGAGAACTTATTTAACGCCCTAATATATACCGGACATGTGGGGCAATTCGGCGGATGGAAAAGCCATCCGGAAAAGAGCATTTCCTATTGTGAAAATGGCGCAAGAGGGGACATGGGAGAAAAGACTCTGGAAAACACAAATTTGATGTTTTATCAGAAACTTATCGAATAAATGGAATATGTATATGTATATATATATATATATATATATATATATATATATATACTTGTTCTTTGTGTCTACAAGAATTTATGTGGATGTACATATAGGATTTCTACGTATAGCTCGTAAAAGTTGAAAAAGAAAATACTCGTATATGTTCGTAACGCGAAAAGTTCGTAACGCCACGATCCCGCCGGATCCCCTTTTGGGTCTCTTTTGTTTCCGCACGGCAGGGAACGAAAAAAAAAAACAGAAAAATAGAAGGTGAGAGAAAGTCAGTGTGAAAATCCATTATACAGTCGTGACAGTAGGACCGGTGTCTTAATGGACCTCAAGCCCAAGACCCTCTCAGTTCTTGCTTTCCGTGGCGAGATTCCCCGTGGGTGAACCGGCGTCAACCTCGACGAAATCACGGATGGACTGAAAAGAAGAAACGTTTCTTCAGCTGGCAGCCACTTTCAAGATGATCACAAGTTTTGGCGTGAATATCTATCAAGGTAGAAGAAATGGAATATCATCCTTCGAAATGAAAAAAAAAGTATAACGCATGTCCCACTCGTTTACGCTGTGCGCAGTTGTTCTCTACCATCCCACGTTTTTTCAATTCTTTGGGTTTATGTACTTTCATCTTATGTCAGGTGTTGAGATTCAGCGCGGCTGAAAATGTATTTGAATTATTACGAACAGCTAGAGGAGATAAATCAATAAATAATCGATACTCGCACTGTAAAAAATGATATGAAATTTACAATACATTTAAGATACAAAGGAATTGAATTGTACAAACTCAGTAGATGAAATTAAATTTGAAACACTTGTACAATAAATTTAAAACAGGAACATGAAATTCTAACGTGGATATAGAATTTAATAGATGCAACATGGAATTTCAAAGACAAGTTTGTAAATTTGTGGAAAATTTATTGCATTAACTCGTGTCTTCAATTGAAAATTACTACGGATGTATCATAAATCAACTATAAAAAACAGAGTATTGAAAATACAAAACAAGTTTGAAATTTATTTACGGCTGCCTGAAAAATATAATACATTTGGAACTGAATTGGAATTGGAAAGTATAGTGATTGTACCCCTATCTGATATTATTTCTCATCGACGCTGAGTTAAATATAAGACAAATCTTTAGGAATATCGATGATATACTTCTCGGAATAATACCATCCAGTACATGAATACTGTGATTTGATTTAGAAATTGCCAAGACAAAAGCCACTGAGAATAACAATTGTTTGTCAAAAACAAATCACAGGTAAGTTGAATTTAATGTGTTCGTATATTAATATTGAAGAAACATTTTATGATTTTCATAATTATTGACCCGGACGATATCTCTAAATCACATGAATTTCAAATACATGCGTGCAGTGGACAGAGATGGGCGCGCGGTCGGTGTGCGGGCTCGGCGGTCACTGAAGTTAAGCAGCATTGGAGGCTGCCAATACTTGGAGCGGTGACCGCTTGCCCGTGCACTGGTTTGCGCGTCAACCTTTGAGTGGGAGGCAGTTTGTCTGAGTTTCTGATGGTAACACAACTGAAACTCAGCCACATATAGCCGCCTGTATCGGCCCAGGTTTTCCGCAGTTTCCCTGGGGGGGGGGGGGGGGACTCTGGAAGGAATGTAGGGAACTCTGAAAGGAATAAAGGAGGGGATGGTCAAAGGGGAAGGCCCCGTGCCTCTGAGGAATACATATATAAAGAAAAAAAATACATACGTGCAGTGATTTCACTGCATTTAAATTTTATTATTGAAGTATTTAATATTAATTATGGGATAAAGCTGCGAAAAAAATCATATACACAAGTATCACGAAAGCATCATACAGTATATGAATTGAGTGGTCTTAATTTGATAACTTTTACATAAAAACGTATTGCAATTATCAATTTCTGAAAAAAACTTAATACTTAGGATCAGTAATTTTGATACACACTCGTATATTGATATTAGCAAATGGTTCTTGAATTTAATATACACTCGTATTTTGATATCAGCAAATGGTTCTTGATTTCAATATACTTGGATGTGATTATTTCTTTACACGTGCATTATTTTTCAAACGCACAAGTATATTAATATTACGGAGCTACACTTTCATTTTCACAATAACCTATTTTGGATTTTCAAAATCGTATCTGAAATTTCATAAGCGGTATCCGCATAAAAACTTCCTACACTTGTATATTAATTTTTGTACAGAAATTGTTTACAGTGCGTTTATGTAATGAACGTTCGGCAGGCCACCCATTGGGGTATCCGACGAGAGGCTTAACGGATGTTTAACTATCTTTTTAAAGGCTTAGACGCTTCCGGTCTCTCGCTCTCTCTCTCTCTCTTTCTCTCTCTCTCTTTTCCTTGCTCTCTTACTCGTAAACCCGAAAAACGGAAGATAATAGTTTTGCACTGCTGGTACGAAAATCAAGTTTTTACTCATTGACGAACTAGTGCGGATGTATATCTGGTGACGCATGGGCATACGCGCGCGCGTCCACATTCGATTTTCGCCATTCGCACCAACACGATATTTGGTGACACGTCCCACGAGGTCAACACGTCTCACGTGCAGGACATCCCTCTGGGTTCCACAAACTATACGTTTATTCCCGTACCCGGATAATTTTTTTTCGATTAAAAAACATCTACATGGCAGATTTGGGTCGCGTCAAATTGAAGCTTTTTTTCAACATACGACCAGCGTTCCTAGTAACAATATCCGTGCCAAAGTATAGAACGGAAAGAGCAGGATGAATGCATGTCCGTATAAACCTGCTCCGTAACTTCATATCGCGATGATTCCGCCAAATATCAACAAGCATGGAGCCCTGGAGCTGCCGATTGTTCGGAATTTTTTTGTGAGATTTATCATGGCGTGCACCATTTATCGGAATATTTCGTCCATTAAATTCTCTGCAAACTGAATCGCAATGTTATTACTTTAGTAGTATCGATGGGAAACTATACTAGACATCTAGGCATCGTATCGATTCCGCCGAATATCAACTCACATGAAGCCCCGGAGCTGTCGATTTTTCAAATACTTCCCAACCTGCACCATTAAAAAAATATGTTTCTCCGATTTCATTCGACCGGAAATTGTAACTTTTAGTTTTTTCAATAGGATCTATGAGCGATATATGTAGCGAGATTGTAATTTACTTTTGTTGAAATGAATGGACTGTGCTTTTCGAACTGAAAGTTGATTGTTCCGAAAGAAAAAAAACTCGATAAAAACGAGTTGCCGAAAAAAACGTAAATAATGTGGGAGATTCTTGTGGACTTGAGTTTTGTGGTAGAATCATCTTCACATTACAGTATTTGTACAAATGTGGTTGTTCCAATCAATAATAAAAGTGTCCATGGTATGTGTGAGGAATTTCGATGTTTCGGAATATGGTCTGCAATCTTTTTTTTTTTTGTTGCTTTGCTGTGGTTCGACCAAATTACAAGTGTGTATAACTATACGACGAGTTACGTGAAAACTGGTTATTCGTCAGCAGCGCACAGCTTGCCTCGTAAGTGTGCGGGTGCAGTGATTTAATCGACTAGCACATATACCGGTCAAGTTCCACCATGCTGAGTGTGACGTAACATACTTGGGGTTCGTCGAACTCCGATGGGATTGATCTTTTTTCGTACTATTTGTTTTCATTGTGTTTTCATATCGAATGCGAAGTCTCTGCTTTGCATTCACTTCGTTCGAAGTGGTACTCACGATCGGATCAGACTGAGAGACAGGGAGGGGGAGTGAGGTAGATAGCGGGGATGAAAAGAAGAGGGATAGATTATAAGGTGGGGGAGTCACATCTGCGTTTGGTGGTTCGTAAAACGAAATGTAATCTAGCGCTGTGGCAAAACACCTGGCGGGTAAAGAACGTCAAAGCCCGGCCATGAAAAGTATGCACACGTATACGCGAAACAAGGTTTATTTGATGCAGCATGGAAGCTCCGTAGACGAGAAAACACAAGGGGCTGACTGCAGAGGGTGGTCAGAAGACAACGTAGCGAGGACCTCGAAGCTCGTATAAAGCCATTTTAGGATTCTCATAAATGTCACTGAAACGAGGTCGGGCAGCAATGACATCGTAAGCTTTTCATCGACCGATACCCCAACTGCACACTTGTTATCTGTGGTTTACTCGCGTCGCGTCGCCTCGTTACGAGCTTCATCCTCGAAAATGGCTCATCCAAATTGTTCCTAAAATTCCCATAAACCCGGCTTCTTTGTGCAAAAAAGAGGCTAAGGGTAGCCTGTGCTGCATCGTTTATCAAGGGTATGATGGTGATGCAAAATTGATATTAATCGACCCTCACGTTCTCGATTTTCTGAAGGGAAAAACATTACACCCACCCTATGCAGGGAAAACTGAGTTTGATCAACGACTTTCTTGGACGCAAGTTTTTGTTGAGGTTTCCAAAAGTCGTTCGGCGAAACAGCAACCCCACGATTGCCGGTCGATACCACTGAATTACGGAGCAATGAATGCCTTCGTAAAATAAACCATGACGTTGAAGTTTGCATAGTTGGAATGCAACGAAAATGATTTTCTTTTTATTTCCCAAAATTCCTTTGGCAGATTCAAGCTAAGAAAAAGACGTAAACATTTTTTGGATTTCTATTCAGTACAATCTAAATCTGCAAAATATTGGGAGTACAAATAAGTATCTGCTGTTTGACAAAAGATGGCCCTACTAGGGGGTTATGGTTGAAATTGTCAGATGTAAAACGTCATATCGTAAGGTTCGACATCTGGCAAGACCATAACCTTGAAATATTGGCGATTTTGTATCAGCATCACATAATTTTTTAAGCGTCATTTGCAGGAACTTTTGATATACTTCTTTAATTTGTAGAAATCTGCAGTTGAGCCGCATCGATTGCTTGTAGAAGCATATGGTGAGGCTGCTTTAGGTGAGAGAAGTTGTCGTGAGTGATTTCAAAAGTTTAAGAACGGTGAGTTTGACGTCGAAGACAAAGAACGTAGCGTAAGACCGAAAGTGTAAGAAGACGCGGAATTGGAAGCATTACTCGAGGGAGATTTGTGCCAAACTCAAGAAGAACTTGCACTTACATTAGGAGTGACTCAACAAGCAATTTTACATCGTTTAAAATCGTTGGGATCGATTCAAAAGCACGGAAATTGGGTTCCATATGAACTGAAGCCGAGAAACGTTGAACGCCGATTTTGCACATGTGAAATGCTGCTTTTCAGGCATAAGCGAAAGGATCACTCATAACACTCCATTGGGAAGTTTTACCCCACCCGCCGTATTCACCAGACGTTGCTCTCTCTGACTATCATTTATTTCGATCGATGACGCACGGCCTGTTTGAGCAACACTCCACATCACATGAAGATACCAACAAATTGGGTTCGATTTGTGGATAGCCTCAAAAGATGAAGCGTTCTTCAGACGCGGTATCCATATGCTGCCAGAAAGATGAGAAAAGGTAGTGGCTAGCGATGGACAATACTTTGAATAATACATAAAGTACCGTTCTTTCATAATAAACGTCCAATTTTTTATTTAAAAAAAACGGCGTAGACTTATTTGAACTCCCAGTATGATTTTTGTAAATGACGAATGTAATGAATTCAAACAAATTTTCGTTGCATCCCAACAGTGCAAACTTCAACTCCATAATGAACAACCCTAGAAAACGTATCTCTCCGTTCAAGTGCCATAAATCTATGCCCTCTTATCCATTCTTTTTCATTCACTTTCGTGATCTCTCGTGCATTATGCGGAACTTTAGTAGCTTCTTATTTATATCGCTTATTCACTTTGTCCAATTGTGTTTCTCAAGCTTTTCTCGATACAATAGCTATACCTACAGTTTTTTTATATATATATATATATATATATATATATATATATATATATATATATATATATATATATATATGTATGTATGTATGTATTTATGGTCCAGACACAACATCAATGCTGTCCACGGGAACGCAGTAGAGCACGAGAAAATCTTAGAAATGTGACCTTTTAAACGAGAGCTCGTTCTCGAGGCTCGTGGCTCGTCGTTTCTCACGCCAGTAGAGAGTGCCCACGCATGTAGTCGTACAGACTCTCAGTCGTGTACAGCGTACACCGTGTGGTGTACGCTCGGAGATTGATGGAGCCATTGCACTTGTTGCGCCCACCAACCTCACCGATATATTCTCGCGATAAGGTATGTCCCAGATGCTCCAACTCTCTGCGTCGTACATTCGAACAAACGCGGCATTGGAAAAACTCACCTTTCAAAATCGATCGAAACAAGTACAAAAAGTTCGAATATTCTCGACACACGCGGAGTCTGCATGAAAAATTACCGGAATATGGGATATTCATTGCCGGCTAAAAGTTCCGTGGCGTTGGTCTAGATTGTTGGGTGCGTTGAATATATACCTGCGGGTTCAGCGTGAAGCTGTCATTCAAGTACACACCGGATAGCGATCATTAATATTCCAGTCTATCGTTGGATATGCAAGGAGCTAGCGCTATCGGAGCATCAGCAGCCATTATCACCGCAGATAGCCAATATAGGAGATGGTGGGGCAGAATGTGCCGCTTTTTTTCCTAATGGATTGGCACTCTTGCCAGAGTAGTGTGATAAAGACATACCTTTCATAATCGATTCCCCTAGACTTCTAGCCATACGATAAAACTCAAATAATTACTGCAAAAGGTGCAAGTATATTGAGGGGACGTATCTGAGTAAACGACGAGAAAAACAGGTAAACTTCGGGAATGTTTATCTCCAAAACTAATGTTTCAATTGGATCCGAGTTTTTTTATTGGAAAATATGTACATTGAGGTATGTTTACGATTTTTTAAGAATGAATTCGTTGACTGGAAAACGGCTTGTCCCATTTTGTCCAAATTTAGATACAATTTTCTTCGATAGTTTTGTTTTGACGGAAGTGCGACCATTTTTATTTAACATTTGTTTTTCGTTCGCAGTTTCCGACGATTTTGGATTGCATACACATTGCATAAAAAAACAAGGGTTCAATCAAATGAAAAACCCCTACGTGGCGAACGAGAAAAACTATCGAAGAATATTGTATCCAAATTTGGACAAAATCGGACAAGCCGTTTTCGAGATACATTTGGCACCGACTTTGAAAACTATCTTTCAAGATAATCGCGTTTTAATCGCTTCCAGTAAATTAATTTATTTTAAAAAATTCATAAACACACCTCAAAGTACATATTTTCCTATAAAAAAAAACCCAGATTCAATCAACACATTACTTTTTGAGATAAAAATTCCCGAAGTTTACCTGTTTTCTTCGCCGTTTACTCAGGTACCTCCCCTTAAGCGGGAATAGCTCGTGAAATGGCACTTTTTACACCACGAGTGGGCTACAGTCTGCTGGATTAATAAGCGCAATGTGTGGACATTGAAGCTTGCCTCGTTGGAACGCAACCGATGATATTGAAGTCTGCATCGTTGTGGTGTGAAGAAAACTTTTTTTTTAATTGCCCCAGTCTTCTTGGGTAAAATTGGGTTGCGACAATTACTACAATGCTCTTAATGATCCTTTTTCGAAAATGTACTACATAAATCTGCGAAAAAAACGACTTTCGGGGATAATGAAAATAAATAAGTAAAGGCATGAAAAAGAATTCTCGTTGTTTCCAACGATACAAATTTCAACTTGATCGCAATGAAAATTTCGTAGCCCAAATTCTTTCGGAAAATGTAGGCTAAGTAAATCACCCATACGTTTTTTCGAAGCCTTGCTAGAGATAAACAGCAGCCTCAATTTGTATGAAAATATTCGTTGTAATGAAAATTAACAAAACAAAAAAGAATTTTTAATGAAGAATGAATTTAATGAGAAGAATGATTAATTACTCTTCGACGAAATAGTAACGAAACATCGGTACAGGGCGCAGCACGGATTGTATCAATTATGCCCAAAAAGTTAGGCTGCGCAGGGAAGTTTTTTCCATGGACCTAAATCTGTTATAATATTTTCTATTTTTTAACAAAACATTGTCGTCGTTTATTTAGTTTAAAATGTATTATTGTAATTGCAATAAACAAAATTTGAATTCCGTATGTCCAACACATAAATGCAATATTTAATAATAAATAGTATTCCATAATGCAGCACCACAAACCTACAAATATCCAAGTACACAGTGCAAGGTATTGAAGTTTGCATCGTTAGGATGCAACAAAAATATATTCTTTTCGTATTACGCAATTTTTTCGGCCCATTTAGGCTAAAAAAACACTGGAAGATTTTTGAAGATCCTTATTAGGATTCTATAACCTAAACTTCGAAAAAAGCGTTTAGACAGTAATAAAAATGAAGAAATAAGAAAATAAAGAATTTTCGTTGCATCCCAACGATGCAAACTTCAATGCCATCATACTGCTCGGTGGCAAAACGTGTCCCACATTCGCCTACGTGTCGCTATGAAAAAAAACACATAACATGAATGAAAATTCCGAATTCCCCGAAGTCATTTTGCGAACGAAACTCATCGATTTGTCCTTTGTCATTATTCTAAAATAAGCTGTATCAACTTGTCCATCAAAACAAGATGAGAATGTAATTACAAAAGATTTATCACGGTGGCGACAGATCCCCGCTGTCTAATCGTTCGCTTTCATCTTCTCGTTCTCGTAGAAATTCGACCCCTCGGAGCTTTCTATTCAGGATCCATTAAGGACTATCCTTTATCAGTACGTAATTTCGAGCGATCCCGTCGCACATAAATAGCACCGCTATTACACGGTCCTCTAATTTCCCTCGGAATTGGATAGCAGCCACCGAAAACCGTGCAACGATAGTCAATGGAGTATGCTACCGGACGATGCAACCGAGAGTCCGCTTGCTTTTCGCGTCTATCTCGAATGTTTGTTCACGTACAGATCTCACGGTGTTCCCGGGCAGCTGGTATGCATGTGTACCACGTTTTGGCCGTGCAAACGCGAATGGTCTTCGCTCTGGAGGATGGGTCCTCGATTCGTGGCATACAGGCTAGCCGAACCAATTGTTGTATGAAGTACAATGTGGCTTGTGTGTTGAAACGTTACGTACGCTCGTATTCCGAAGGCACGTTACGTCCGAATGGTGTTCCTTTCGGGATTACGAGATCCTAAACCTTTTCGGCATTTGTTTGCTCTCGCTCAATGACATTCACTAATTTCTCGATCAACCCACCCGGAAAATTGTTGCTAAAGAACAATGTGAAACGTTCCCTTGGTCCCCCCACTCTTTGGGCGTTATACGAGCCGCAGGAAGAACAGCGTAGAAAGCTTTGCGCAAATTCTGTATACATCGGCAATTGACAATGTTATCGCTTGTCGCGTGTATACGTTTGCCATGGAAATTACGCTTCAGAACTGTCAACTGCCGGTGAACAATTCGTACAATAGCTAAAACGACGAACGTCTCACGGATGAAATGACATATCGTGACAATGGCAAATACTGCCGCACGCGTACTCTTTGCTGACGTGTGCAAAGTACCCCCAGATAGAAGAGGCGGGATGGGGGGGTGGGCAGGGTTCACGATCGTGTATATGCACGAGAGGAGCCAAGGCCCGTTGAACGGCAAAGTGCAGGAAACCCCCGACTATCTGGACTCGCACGGAGTGAAGTATGTCCCGGTGTATGAGCCTCGCTAACTCTACTCGATGCATACAGTAGAAGTGTGCGTATATACTCAACCCACCTCTGCCATTTCCCGACTCTTGGAGCAGCCTTGCACGCGCAAATATGTGTACATGTGCCACATATACACACACGCGCGTACACGCACAAAGTTGGAAAACACGCTCAACCATGCATGAGAGGAACTTTCACTGAACATTATTAGATACGCGAAGGAATGCTGCTACCGTAACGCGCCTTCAACTCTTCTGTCTGTGCGTGCGTGTGTATGTGCGCGCAAGTGCACGTAAATATATACGAATATGCAGTCAAGAGGCTATCAGTGTGCACGAGAGCGTTCTCGATACCTGGATATTGCATAATCGATTTTCCATACGATATCGTACCACGCGGGGCGATACACTCTGCGCAATGCCTACAACTGAGGCAGGCTAGGTCTATCCATTTCTGCCGATGACATTGCTCGGTTAAACTGCTGGGAAACTTTCGAAACGGGGAATTTGTTATTTAAATTATGAGGCCATTGCGCAATGTAACATTTTTTTTCGTGGATACGAGAATTGCTTGATTGTTGTTTCTTTTTTTCGCTTCAATTACTCAATCAATCCTGTCTAAGAGCAGAGAGAGAGAATGATAAAAACGCCAACCACCATGGCCGCAAGCCACTTCGATTAGGTGGCGTTTATCAGCACCATTTATGACCGAGTTATACTACGACAGTTTGTTTCATAAATGATTCGATCATTTATCTATTGGAACAGTTCGGATTCGGGGCTCGACCAAATGTCGCCCTGAAACGTAATTATTGCGAGCACGCAGAGTTATTGTATGCGGCAGCCGTCTATGGGAACAACAAGGACACGCTAATCGTTTATTCGTCCGCATTAATGAGAAGCAGATATGACAGGATTCGATCGGGAGACGGATTAATTTGATTTTCAATTTCGCTGAAACGCGGCAAATCTCGAGATGAGAACAAGAACAGATGGCACGACCAGGCGGAGTATTGCGCAAATGGCGAATTGTCAAATGCGGGATTATCCAACGGGAAAATCTCCCCAAGTTTCAATCCTCATGACTAAACGATTACGATAATTATTTCATAAATGGAGGATACAATTTATAGCTAGGAGCAGCAGATAGGTTAGGTCATGTGGGATAAAAGCGGTGAGCTTTGCGTTGCACGTAGAACGGGCCGAATACACTGCCCCGATATAATTACGTTTCTATTTGAATGATTGAATTTTCTGGTTGTTCTTGCAACTCGGTACATAGTGCACTGCTGCGAAGTCACTTGCGGTCGCGTTTCGAACTATGACGCAGCCAACAGGCAATATGACGCATTGGTCTTTGAATGTGGATAAATTGATGTTATTTGCACTGGTAGCGTGCACTGTGAATTGTTCACTCAATAACCCCCGGCTATTTTACTTCTTCATTAATCACAAATGTCATTCGCCAATTACACGAGGCCTTGTTCTAATGCTCGCGTGTAGACGTGACAATTGATACTCACCAATGATTAAAGTAGACATGTCCTAATTTATTGAAAAACCTGTAAATTATACGTCCATTATTCCGTTAATCGACTGTTCCATCTAGGATTGGTCGTTTCATCCTTATCACTGAAACAACTTGGCTGCGTTAACTATTTATGCCATGCACTCACAAGCGCAACACCCAATCTTTATTCTGGGCAGATTGGGTGGCAATCATATATTCGATATTGGTTGGTTATTTTTTTAGCACTGAGTCTATATTTGGTATTTTTGACGTGTCTTTTGTCAAAATAGCGATAGCAACATAATTGATTTTGTATACTGGAACGACGTCAATCATACGGAATTAATGTACTGTGTTTATCCGAACTGGTGGTTTTGTTGATACTTCAATACCCTGTAAAAGAAGTATATTGCGCACATTTCAAGGATACAACGACGGCCTGCTGACTAGTTAAGTTACCTATTGGATTTTTCCATCATTCGCTCTCTGGAGAAATAGTGGACGGGATGTGTATACGTACGCCTGATTCCGTAGTGTAATGCATACTTATCAGCGATAGGAATCGCAATGCAGCGAAAGACGAATGTCCTCGGTCGCACGGGACCCAAGAGACCCTCGTCGATACGTAGGTAAGTCGTCTTGCGTCACGAGACTGACATATCGCGGTTAGATGATCGTCCAGGCCATATACTTTCCTCTTTACTACTGTATCCCCGGCCACTACGGCGTCCTGCAAGGCTACCGAGAATTCTCCTCTTCGGCCCGATGAAGTAAGAAGAAATATAGCGAGAAAGAGGCCCCTGTATTCCTTCGTGTATACGTACACGTGATGGACGCACTCGCATCGCTTATATACCTTACTCGCAATGGCCGAGGCAAAAGCGTCTCGTGCCGCTTCACACGGGCAATCGAGTCTCGCCAATCGACAAAGAGATAACTCCATACTTCTTCCAGGGAGTATGGACTAAACATCGCGGTGAATATTGCAGTGGTTGGTAGTTCAAACGATATCGGATAGGATACGAAGGGAGAATACCTGTAAGGACGATCTCGATTGAACCTAATATTGTATTTAAGGTATCAAGAACGATTAGATATTCATCTCTTTATTTCACCCCGCATTTTGCTTCTATTCAGACTTGCCAAAGTACTTGGTTAAGAATACGGTATGACATTGACACTCAGTTTGAGGTTGAAGCTGTTTAGCGATCGGAATATGTTTGGATCTCCGGAATAATAACTGGTATGTTGCTGTCTTATCGGTAGTGGTTCTACGAATATAATTGACGGGATGCCAACTGCTGATTAAATGCGAATTACTGATCTGCAGGAATGGCGAGCGCGCAATTGTATGATTTGATTCACAGACTATTTATCGTACATCGGTGAAGATACCTCCATCGCCGAGTAAAGGCAGCCGTACTCTAGTCAGAACGCATCGCAATTGCCGCGTGAGAGGAAAACCACGTTTATCCTTGTCAAATGTTGCATTGAAGACATGCTACAACACATCAGGTGATACTGGAAAAATCAAGGCAGTATGAAGCATCTAAGCTCGCCGGATCTGCGCTACTGAACATCTATCAGGGTATACTTTGAGAGTAATACATCGGGTTTGGATTAATTGATAAGGATGCACCTGTCCGACTTGATCATCCGAGATACAAAGTGTGGCGCGCGGGAAGAATAAAAACAAGATGCTGTAAGAAATGACTTGAGAGAATTAACATACCTTGAGTTGTGCGAAAAGAGGCGAAGCGTTCATATGCAGGACGTTTATGTTCCCCAGCAGACGAATGAGCTGTACTATCAACGCCAAGTGGTCTGCTCTTGACTTTCTGCGGTGAGAAAAATAGGAAGGAGAGAAACTCCGCTCCGGCACGTACATGTGCATACAAGTTGCACCCTATTCCGTAGTTTCTCGAGCGCGAGAAGTTGTCGGCGATAAAGATGCTCGGGGATAGCACAAGATGAAAGGGAACTCGGGGAAGCCCGACTTCTGGACAGAAGTGGCGATCATCAGGATTTTTCTTGGACTACGAGAGCAATGACGCCGAGTTGGAGCATCATGTGTGGCGGACTTGCCAGCCCCGCATTCCACATCATCAATCTTACTACGCGAATATGCATGAGGTTTACGAGCACGTACATGCGCGAGTGTGTTCACAAGCGCAGCGGAACACGCGGGGTGTAGGTGAGATTGTGAGCTATAGACCAATGCTGTAGCTTACGATGGTGCTGATTATACTTGCAAAAAATCCAACTCCAAGCAGCATCGCTCCACTCGTAAGAGATGGTTTCAAGTACGAACGAGAATTGGTGCAAGTACGTAAAGATATTCAAGATATAACCATTCTCGATTATTACTATGGCGTTTCCTAGGGAGGTATATATCGGGACGGTATGTAACAATATGGAATCTAGACAATGGTGGTAACGTGTTAGCCACTAAAAGATAGCAATCGACCGGGGCTCGATGATGTTGTTACAACGCTGGATCTTGTCTTCCGATGAAAGACAAATTGATGCGAGATCTGATCGTGTTCTTGGATATTTCAAGAGGAGCCTTCGGTGCACTCAAGTTTTGCCTCTCACGTAACAGTCTATACAACATTATCATCTGTTATCCATGTCTGTCGATTTGGTTCATCTCTATGAAACCTTCGGCTTTAATCGCCGCAGCACTCGCTGTGAAAGTAATGCCCTCGTACGCCAATGAAGTGTGACGCGGTGTACTTAAAGTGTCGTACCGTGTGATTATAGCGCGGGCTCTCGCGTTTCTCGTTTCTCTCATCTCGTTCGCGCCCCTGGACACTCATTGCTCGTGATTAGACCTGAGGTATGAGAGTGTGCACGAGCAAGCATGCCTGTCGATCATAAGAGCATGCCGCCGGAAAACCGAAGGGAATACAACTCAGCGTGCCGCATCATCAGATTGTGCATCAGTTATCTTCGAAAGATGAGCCTTCTCAGGAAAAAATGTTCAACACGACTTGACGTGAGCTCCTTCGGGGCAATTACCAAATAAATTATTCCGCATAGCGTTGAATTTCGAGGGAGATTATTTCGAAGGTGTTGCGCAAGTGCGATCGTAAAGTGACGCTGGCCATGTTACCGACAAGAGGCGAATCCGTGAATAAGTTTTTGCGGACACGTCAAAAAGTTGGCTTCCTCACGGGCAGTTCGGTAGTTCCACATGCGGGTTATTAGTCGGGGCTGCGATGTGCTAAATTTACATGTTAGAATTGTAAATGAAAAATGCGCAGAGCGTAAACCGTCTGAATGACAACGTCCTGAGGTGTAGGTGTGTCTAGGTATAATGTTCGTGGCACGTTTTCAACTGACAGCATCGGTCTTTTGCTACATCGACTATCGGCATTCCAGGCTGGTGGGGCCCTCGGGATTCTCGCGTGTTCAAGCGCTGGCGATTCTTGGTGGAAATCACCGGGGGGGATTCTACGATCGAAGGAATAATTAGTAATTAGCTGGGTGCCGGTGGAACTCGGCGTGACCGGTGGGCTGTGTGTACCTTCGGCCTCGCAATGTCGGAGAACTTGTTGACCGTGGCCGGCGCTCGGAAGATTTTTTTCTCCCCCATATACACTCTACCATTGTGTATATATATACATATCACTTCCGTGGTGTCGTGAGTTACTCCCCAGAGTCACGTCGGTCACGATTCTGGGCAAACCGATTGATGATGATGTTGTACCTTATGCAAGGGCGGTCCCGAAGCTCATTTCACTCAGGCTGCTTCCTAAATCAATATTTACCTTAGCGTCAAATAGCCCGTCATAGAAGCGTCCCAGACTTTTATACAGGTAGAGAAGTTCTTTCCAGACATGACTATCAGGACTGACACACTCCCGGGTCACAATATGAAGAGAAAAAACCGTACGTACGTTTTATCTGTAATTCTTGCTCGCTTCGAATGTAATTGTGGAAATAGGTATTAGAGATTGCTCGAAACAGTTGAACTAAAAGTCCGGCGCTACATCCACTAGGCTAGTAGAGTACCTCCTCTTTTTTAGATAAACGGAGATAAGAAATATACGAACTCGCACTCCCCCAGATAAATTCTCACACGTATATATAGTTATTTGCTAACACGTTGAAATGCCCTAGCCTAATAGACCTCCTCTGGTACATTGCGAGAGAAAATGGAACACAGAGAGCAGGAAACCATCAGTCGTACCGATCTGCCGGGGATCGATTGCTCAGCTTGGAAAACTATATCCGCTGCACTTACGGCACATACTGCTCGAGCGCCTCACGAAAGCTCATGAAACAAAATCGATCAAAGGGATTGTTTCAAAGCCTATACATGTGTTCGCTTGCAGCTATGTGTTATCTTCTCATTCCGTCCTCATTGGAATATTTTTTGACGACAAAGTCTCGCGTGCGATACACAACATTGCGTTTAAAGGAATGAGTTCCGAAAGGAAAGGGTAATATAGACCGCTACACTAAGAGTATCGATTCCTGGTTAAACGCGAGAATGTAATTACAGACGGCGGAGGAAGAAAGCCAGGGGGAAGAGGAAGAAATGGAGGGCCTTACTCTATCTTACGGTAGTTCCTGCTCAGCTTGTAGCTAGCAGACGAGGATAAGCCCGTCCGACTGCGCTGCTCGAATGCTTCCTTCACTTCTGTAATGAGCCTACGCGAACTTAATTTCTTAGCAAGTTCACGAAAACTCAGACACAAAAACTGCAAGTCGGGTACAGAATATCGACAGGTGCGTTGTCCGTTTGAGTTGTCATCTGTCCAGTGACATATTCATTTTCTAACTATTCCGCTAGAACATTTGGAGTGTTACCTGGCTGTAGAATAAAAACGCAACGAAGAAAAAAACACGAAAACGGCTTGAATGAAGGAAGAAGCTGCGTTTTTTTGCAATTTGCAGATGGGAATTACATGCAGTCGTGAAAGTTCGGGGTAAGAGCTGCCGCATCTTTCTCCTGTCTTCCTCGCTCTCCCATACTTCTTGCGTACTCGTTGAACGAACTATACACTCTATCGGAGCATAAATATCATCGCACGGTACTGTGCAAAAGAGAATCTCGGTAGATTGTACATGGATGCATACCCAGAGCGAGAAAAGCGTGAAACGAAGCATGCTCACTCGCGAGATTCTCTCTCGTTATATACACTGTGCTGAATACTAATTTATGCTCGCTCGATACACGGAAGTGTAATCTTTTATGTATTCATCAATTCAATCGCTATCGCATCGTTAGCACGAATAAGCGCGCGGCCAATCGTATCTGTGGAACACGAATTTTTTTCCCATGGCCGCCACGCGACAGCTTTTGAGTGAAGCGTTCTTCGTGGTAACGCGCAGTGAAAACATCGATATATAAAAAATCCCATACTAAGGGGGGGAAACGTATCCTACCTCGTGGTGCACCAGAAGAACTTGTGTTTTCATCACTAACCTGGAACAAACGAAAAAATACACAAATTGCGGTTATAATCCAGGCATGAGATACAAGGAATGGAACAGCGTCAAGAGTTTATTTTTAAGATTTATCTTATTCTCCAATCTCTTTTTCTCATTCTACCTCTCTAGCTGTTCAGCATCTCTAGCTGTTCAGCATCAATGCGAATGGA
This sequence comes from Ophion slaviceki, assembly GCA_944452715.1. Lineage (NCBI taxonomy): Eukaryota > Metazoa > Arthropoda > Insecta > Hymenoptera > Ichneumonidae > Ophion > Ophion slaviceki. The sequence goes on along the minus strand of OX101786.1, from coordinate 20,582,427 downwards.
GGAACGGAAGGCGTATGCCAGTGATTCTGAAACGAAAGAGCATCGTTTCAGTGAGGATACGATACAGCTGGGATGATGATTATCATGAATTCTCAAAAGCCGCAAGATCCTCATTACTCGATCCCTTTTCAGACCGTATACGGAATCACTCTGTGTATCGCGAGTGTAATACTCGTCTAAAATTTTACCAGCTAAACGGCATCGTTCATGTGTATGGCAAAAGGTTCGCGGACACGTGAGAGAGGTGCTCGTGTAAACGACCACCGGCAGTGCTTCGTGGAGTAAGCATTATCCGCTGCCACCCGATAAAATCTGACGTGTAAGTGGAAGCCGTTGATTCGTGTCGAGGCATCGTTCAATGAAGGGAAAGAAGGCGTGTGCTCTCACTGTATAATTTTGATCGCGGATTTAACTTTTCTCGGGTGAAATACAAGTATTGCGCTTTAACCCCAACGAAGCCACAACAGACCGATGGTTTCCTCACGCAGTTGATCTTCGTTTGTTTTTCACATATTCATGAGCTGCCGTACTACCGCTTGTCGTCACGCGCCAATTTTCAAGCACGAACGCCAACAATTAATCGTTAAAAACAACTCATGGAGCACATGTGATCCTTGCGAATGTCAGATTCTAGCTGACATCTCTACTTAGTGAGATCTTCAACGTTGGTTACTAAAACTTTGTAACTTCGACCGCCATGGCAATATTTTAAATAAATTCACACCATATGCCGAGCTATATTTTTCTCGGCATAGCAAGCTATTTTGCTCCCAGGATTGCAATAGCAGTCTGATATTATTTTTACCTACTCCATTAACGTATATGTTGAAAAGAACACTTCCGTGTTTGCCCACAAAACAAGTTTTTCAACTAACCAAAAAAAAATGCGTGTACCATTGTATTTTCTCGTTGTTTTCTGCTATTTATGAAAACGGTGGGTTTTATATATTAAGAACGGTAGGTTCTATTTTCGATCAAGTTACATCATTATATAAATTCATGTACAGGATAGAATAACGAGGAAACCGCAGTCAAATTTTTAATTCGATGGGTATCTATATCGACAATATTTCGTTCTTAATGCAGTTTTGCTAAAGTCTGCGTTGCTACCCAGGTTACTCTAAAACTTAACAGTTATGCCTTCGAATAATTATCAAGCCGGTATCAGGTAAATATTTGTCAGCAATCCCATTGTCCTTACAATCTTCAGAAAAATCAAATTGACATGATCCTAGCTGTTTCTCGGATTATCTGCGAGACGTAAATAGGGATGAGCATAAGTGGCGATGCCTGGAACGAAGGGTGGGTTTCGGAAGGACTACGATATAATTCTACAGAGGATAGGTGTATCGAAGATGAGGGGGAGAGAGAAGATGAGAGTGTCAGGGTGACAGCGCACTGACATGACATGATGCACCTGTTTGTATCTGTGCGGTAACGCGAAATATGCCGCTTGTATACCGTTCGCTATGTACGGTGTTGTGCCGTTGTTACTATACCTTCAATCACGTAAGCAGATTACGGAGATCGTTTGCGCTAAATTAGCCGATCGACCTAAATACCTGCTCCTTAAGACGATGCGAGCTCCTCCTACGATCGGTATGTATAGGATTAGGGGTGGTTACTTGCACCTTCTGAGGGATACCTTTACTGTATCTACACGAATCTCTTGCACGTAAATAGATATTGTCGTCAGCAGTACTCGCCATTGTATACTATCCATTTTTATACTTATTTAAAACGGCAGTATCAGGAATGATGATACATGATGATATATGAAATGGAAGAGTACGGCACAATGTGCGGCTTCATAAATAGATTGATACGATTACCAGGATAGTGCACTAAAAAAAGAAATCGTTCATTCATCCAAAATTCAGTTGGTTTAACAAAATGTATCTTTAAATACGTTCAACTTGATTTTTGATTGGCATAAAATACGTTTTGTCAATCTAACTGATAGTTTTAGTGGTGTGAACTGTAGCTTATTTAGCATGTCTGAGCAACTGTTAAAACAACAAAATTTCGAGACAACAAAATGCATTTTGCACATTCAACGATTTTCTTTTCTCATTGTGTAATAAAGACTTGCCATTCGTAACCGATGTCTGAAGGCCTTTTACATACCGTGAAACTGAAATATTTGCTACAAGAAGTGCAACGATATTCAAATGACGCAGGCAAAAATCACCTTTTGAATGGCACATTGTACTATTGGAGTACAATGTACCATCTCAAGACTGATTTATTTGTACCACATGAACAGGTATTCCTTACAGCTGTTTCATTTATTATACGATCCAAATGATTCTTTGCATATGTCCCGCTAATATCACATGTTATATATTCCAATATTGCAAATCAATTAAAAGATATAACCTTGTGAAGTGATCGTTGATGTTTGCTAGGCAATTTCTTTACTTTCCTAGACTTTCGTTCCGTTGGTTTTTGTCGCTCTTTGGAAACACGAATCCTACGTTTCCTCCCGCTTCTATTTGTTCCGTTTTCCACAACATTTTTCTCCACGTTGTTCACTACCTTCTTCATGTGAAAAGCCCGAATTTGAAAAAGTCCATGCGTAATTACCACAGTTGGTTGTCGGAATTTTAAAACCGGGTTTTTTTGTCTCGTTCAACAGGGTCTCTGCATCTATATACCACGAGAGATGCGTTGGGCTTTGAATGGAAACCAGCGAACTCGGATTTTCACGTTGCTTCGCTATTTTTACCAATTACGTGCATCGACTGATTACCCGTAATTGCATCGAATAATGAATCAAGCAGCATAGTACGAAGGGAATAATGGAAGAGCATAAACGTATGTTTCGCTTTAGTCATGTAATTCTGGTGTATTACCATGAAAGCCTGTTCATGCAAAATAGCGTCAGCATTTGCGTGTATTGCATATGTGAAATTATCGACGCCTTTTGCCACGATTTCGTTACGGCGCAGGCTATGAATTCTGCGCAAGCCCTACCTAGACCCAGTACTTTTCTCAGAGCTTCCCATTTTGCCAGATCTGCCATAGGTTCACTAATTGTGAGTACTCGTAAGAGCTTGCTTCCTGCTTGACCTCTATACTCGCAATGTTTGAAAGAAAGGAAATAAGCAGATCATACATGTGTCAGATAGAGCATGAGCAGTCAGCACTTTTTCTTCCATTTTCATAACACACAAAAAAGCGGTCTCTTTGAGTTGATTGATGGACCATCAATACCTCCAGCATGTGGTCAGGTGTACTCTGAAGTCCCAAACAATTGGAAAGAGCATTTGTACGTCAGAAACCTGCTTGCATTTTAGGACTGAGAGTTAAGTACACGAATGGTATACTGCAGTTCGCAAAGTCCATAAATCCCCGAGGACATTCATGACAATGAGTTAAGATAGATTTTCTTCACAAGTCGTTTCATCGCCGCAACGTTTGACGAGTTTTTCGTGGCAGCGTCTTTGTGGTTTGTGGGATGAAACCCGAGAAAAAAAAATTATCCGGAAGTAATCGATTCGAGAAGACTGTTGTGGCACGTGAAAAGCATAAATTCTGAGGCATAGTTTGATAGCGTACGTGTATGGTGTACATGTAAGTCTTGTGTGTCGCGTCATTTCTATACCGCAGAATTCTGCATGGTGGTGAAACCTTATGGGATGGTAAGCGTTAACACACTGACTTCACTGCAACGGCTATGCAGCAGAGATTCGTGAGTTTAGTTAAACGAGACGACAGTGCCATAAAACGACAGCGCATAACACGCAGTCCTTTCCTTCCTGTCGATTTGTCTTCTTCGTTGCAGAAGACTGACTATATTCATCGCCCATTGCATCACTGTGTTTCCGAAAGAGAAAGTAAAAAAGAAACGAGGTGATGAAAAATAACAAAAATGAATCACTAGATCATTCGCATCAAGGTTTATGCGCAGATGACACGAGTGAAATTTAATCGCACCTTGTATTTTTTTATTGCATGGAGCATCGTCCATCCTATGTTCCATGGCGATGAGTCGTATTTTCGTGTTCACAGTTGAAACATTCGCAAAGGAAAGAAGGGGTCTCTATCAAGATGCTTGCGCCCGAGGGAGTTTCATCAACGTAAAACGACGTTGTACAATCATCATCTTTACGGGACAAAAAGTGCTTTTAAAAAAGAGCGGAATTCACGACAAGTCGTACAAGGTATTATGTCAGTTCACTCGTACACAAAGGCAATATAGCCAGCAGCAGGATCTGCAAAGTACAATACAATACCTAGTTCAAGACTGATAGTGCTGGTTCAAGTTGCATCTATCCGCGTTATGAAAGCCCGTATATGCACCCAATGAGAATTCATATCGAGAACACAGCCTACATTACTGTTTTATCACAGACTTGCAAAGTGAAGATCATTTTAGGCCTACATGTCATGAAATCATGATGCAATTTGACGTCGACAAAAAAATTAGAATCATATGAAGGTTAGACTACCTTTGCTTCCATCTTTTAGGAGCTGCGCAATTCACCCGAGTCAAGTCGTCTGAACGACTGATGAGGCAGTGACTCAGATGAGAAAGGTGTCACATACGTAATAGGAAGTTCGGGTGCGGTGCACGGTGATAGTTCTTCTAAAGTTGGTAGATTGAATTCCTGGAACGGTTCTTTCTTCTTTAATGAATCACCGATCGACTCACGAGAAACACGCATCGAAGCCGACGCGTGTGTCTCGCAGATATTCGAGAATGAATACTCAAAGCACATAGGTGATGCATCGACGGGAAAGAGGGCTCGGCGCGATCACGGTTCGCGACGGCGTCTACGACGTGACCAACAGGCAGCGGCTGCGATGTTATGTCAGTTTCTGTGAGCATTACGAACGCCACGATAGGCGAGGCACGGCAATATAACTAGCATAAAAATAATTCTAGGCAATATAGATATACATAAATGTATGTAGGTATGTATGTAAAGACGCAGAAGCGAGCACCGACTGAGCAAAAGACCGAGTGAGCTTGAGACTCACGTGCTCTTTGGCGTTGCACATGACGTTGCCACATGCACACGCGATTGCCCAATGCTTAATGCAACTCGAGGAACGAGCAATTTACGGTAAATCACTTCCCTCGTCGAGCCCTTTTAGCTCGCTTGCTCACACTCCCTGTCTCTCTCTCCCTCTCTCACTCTCTATCTCCCGCTTCAACACCAGCGCGCGCTTATTTTCTTAGCACTGTCCCGGTTGAGAATGAGAATCGCGCCCAGAGACCCAGTGAGATTAACAAAAACACTGCTATTATCCGTTAGCAGAGCTGAAGCACATTTCTTGTACAACATGTGCCATCTAAACAACCATTGAGTTGTCAAATGCCGGATAAGAGCCAATTTCGCTTATCGCTCTTTCCTCGTACGTTACAGAATACAATATCATCCGGTAGCTACCCCTGATCGAGATTCTATACTTGATTTATCAAAAGTCCTAATGTCCGATCGTGCGCTACATCCTCAGTATTGTTGATGAGGAAGAGCTTGCATTGCGAATACCCATTTGGCTTTGTTGATGACCAGCGCGGATCATCAGCATACGCATATTGAGCGCCCAACTTGGCGTTCGTAACGGTAACGCCGGAAGCAAGAAGGTATAAGGAAAGGAACAGAGAAGCTGGTAAAGCGTTTTTCTGGATGGTCGTAGAGGAGGCACGCACGCCAATATTACTGGTCGTTGATGTACGAGAAAATAGCGGCTCCAGCCACACTACAGCGCTTCGGCCGAGGCACGTGCCCTGGCATCGCTCCGGGCTGTTCATTCTCATACATATTAGAAGAGCCTTACTCCCGCGCAGCGCACACACAAGGTATGTCGTATAATCTCAAACTGCGCCACTACCACGCCCTCTCGATACGTTATCATCGTTATATCTGCTGTACATCGTGGAACATACGGTACGTTGAATGTAAGAGCCTCCCATGGTGATGCGGGCATTTAAGACTACCGGAACGTGGTCCGGTAAGCTCTGTTTTTCTTAGGCTACACGAGGACGATGACGACGACGAGATTATTTCTTGCGAATTAATTCCTGGGAGTTATCGGAAAGAACTAATGCCAGCGAGCTCGTTCACTGAGAGATTCTAATTACACGATTTTATATCGCTACAGCTCCCGCTAGCTCTGTTACCCTTCTTCGTTTTATTTGAATTCCTACTAGTGTATGCGCGCCATGATCGCCTTCATTCCACAATGTACAGTATCGCCGCAATATTCACGGGCGTAAAAACTTTCGAGTTATTTCCTGCTCGTCGTGGTATGCATGGCCATTTAGAGCAACGAGTGCATAATGGAATTTCTTTTTATATCCATACTTTCCCGTTTTTGCAATGCCAACTGACCCCGTATGTGGATTCTTACGAGGCAGACCGAAATGTTGTGCCCGTGGCCGTGTCAGACTGCTCGCTCGTTCTGAGAGCTAATTTATCGGGATACGCTGTTTATTTTGAACCATGTACCATTCATTCAAAAGCATTCGTCCTTTTTTAGGTATCGTAAGTTTTTTCCAATGGCTTTGCTATATAACAATTGAGATCTTCATCTGAAGCATTCACTCGCAAAATTTCGTGCCCATAGGTATAACGCTGTAGAAACTGTGAGACTGTGGCGGACAGACGAACATGACTTTTACAATGGCTCCTTATTTGACCTCGGAAGCCTAAAAGCCCTGGACGTTCACGTGTACGAAATGCCCTTTTTTGTACTTTGAGAATGTAATTTGAACGTCTCAACGAACGTTTCTCTTACTCACAACAGTGTTCCCTTTTATAGTTTAGACACACATACATTCATATGCGTATATATTTACACAGGGGGCTCTCGTGCCTGCACAGACGTCACGCTCGCTTGATCTGCATAAACCCTCGCAGAGTTCCGTTAGATCGAAAGTAGCGGGTGGTGAACAGCCGCAAGAGAGTCGGGGCCGTTACCAATGAGGTGGCCGCTGCAGCATACGGGGAAGAGGGCGAAAGAAGAGGGCCGATAAACTGGGAGGTCGAGCATCGCTCTGCCAAACGTTTGCCTATACATACACGTATACGTAATACGAAGGAAGATCCTCGCGAAAGCGGAGCTCGCGCAGACTTGGAGAAGTGGAGAGAAAAGGAGGATCAAAAATGCTGCATCGCGTGCTCCCGTGCCGCGAGGTAAAAACACGTAGTCCACTTACCACCAGTAGAGAAAACCCATATACAGTGTACTGTGGTCCCGTGTATTCTCTCGCCTGAGGAATCGATAAGCACGTCCTAAGCTCCCGCTGCTTCTTTTTTATCGTTTACTTCCAGCAGCCACGAGCCACAGTTGACCACTGAATCGGTTCTTCTCATTATTGCATTACCGATCCCGTACAATGGTGTAGTATTCATTGACCAAATTTTTTTAAACGTGACACTTAATCATTTCGTGCGATGATAAAAAGAATGCTTTGTACCGCTCCTCTTCTTTGCCTCCGAGTCGTCTCTTTCCATTTCTATCAAGCTCGTAGTTTGTCCGGAAAAAGGAAAAATGGTCGCGGCATATTGGGTTCGCGATCCCTCGTGGCCGTGGGCGTCTGGATGTAAGGAGTACCAGATGTATCTTGGAAATTCCGCGTCGGAGGCAATATCAACAAAGTATCGTTGCGACACGTACCACACGTAGGTACACACCCTCGCGAGTATGCCGAGTTCTTTCAACTTATAGCACATCTTCGGCGTCGACTGCCGAGCTTGGGGAATACACGTGATGTACACGTAAGCTGCCTTATCTCATGTGCCAGAGTTACCTGTGCGCAGACAACTGCCACGCCGATGCGGCCCTAATTCCCTTCTGGATTTCCACATGCCCTCGAGAGATCTCATGAATCACACCACGTACAATCCGCGCCAGGCGACGAGCGAGCCCGCTCACCTCCCCTCGGCCCTTTCCGTCCGTGAATCCGCCCAGTAGGTCCCAAACTTGCCTGCTGCGATTTGACGTACAAACCTAGCACTAGGAGGACGTGTACGAAGAGATAGAGAGAGAGAGAGAGAGAGAGAGAGAGAGAGAGAGAGAGAGAGAGAGAGAGAGAGAGAGAGAGAGAGAGAGAGAGAGAGAGAGAGAGAGAGAGAGAGAGAGAGAGAGAGAGAGGCAGAGAGAGAGAGAGAGGCAGAGAGAGAGAGAGGCAGAGAGAGAGAGAGAGGCAGAGAGAGAGAGAGGCAGAGAGAGAGAGAGAGGCAGAGAGAGAGAGAGGCAGAGAGAGAGAGAGGGGGGGGGGGGAAGACGACAATACCCCGTATGTGGGTACAGGTGTGATGAGCTCTTGTGCTTGAGAGCATCAGAAAGCCCCTTTGCATTCGGCAAACGCGGTATGGCACAATTCTATTTCAATGTCGGTCGCGTTGCTCCCGATCCTCAGATTGGATAGCTCGAGACGAGTTTCCGTAATCGAATTGGTGTGATGCACCGGTTTAGGGCGGAGGGCAACGAGGACTACATAGACGGTACACGTTCAACCGTTGAACGGAATCGAACGACCTAGGAGAAGATAAGTGCCTTGGCTATTTAGTCGGAGTACAGGGAACGAAGGATCACGGTACTGATCGATAACCGCTATCGCTTGCTGCTAAGATTCTTCCATCGCCGTTCTCGCAGTTTCGAATATTGCTCGAATATTTTCGAACAGTTTCGAATATTTAGCCCTTCGTAACGCAACAACGTTGATAATTAAAAAATAGTCGACTTTACGGTGGGTTTTAGAGAACAACAAAAAAAGCACGGTGACTCGACTTATTGATAGCCAGTCCACTAGGGTCGTAAATCCTGATACCGAAAGCGTGTGCTTCGTCACTGCAATCTCGTGATGAACTCCCGCACCTCAAACTAAGGTGGTGAAGGTGACTAGTTGAAAACAATTGGAGATTAACTAAAAACAATTATTTACATTAATCAGTTAAGGGTACTGATCATTGATTCACGTGTTTCCGCGTAGTAATAACGGTCTTGGTAAGATTAACACATTGAGATGTTTGAGTAATCTAATTCACGAGAGGCAAGAGTTCCGCGCCGATTTGACTTGATGTTTTCTCTTCGAATGATTGACGATAACTGACAAAGAAAAGTTCGAGTCCTACATCCGTGGTTGGTGATAAGAGCTGCTTCACAAACAGGGGATGCGATCGCACCCTTTGGATGGACAACTGATTTCATTGGTACAATGTGTAGAAAAAGGAGTGGGTGAAATTTAGCTGTTACCGATCGCGGATGAGAAGTGTGAGGATAGAAAATACTCCACAACCCTGTCGCACGCGTGTCTTGACCAGCGGGAAATTCCAGTGATGAACCCTTTACCGTGTTGAAAAATCTCCGCGCTCGACTCGACCGTCGCGTGGACGCTTGGTAAATCCCTTTATTAGGGGTACATTGGTGCGCCGATATGCGCTGCTTAAACGTAGTCCCGCATAGCGGCTAAAAAATATAAAAAGTAACATTTACGAACCAAATGTTGAATTGCCCTGCACGCGGTTCACCGAGCGAGCGAGTCGTTGAGCAAGCCCGAACGTGGGCTGAATGACCCTTTTTTATGGACTTCAGGTAAGAGAGAAATACTCTTGCCTGGCGTGCTTTGGGACGATGTGGATGTTTATAATTATATAGAAAATTTTAACACTAGCTGAATTCTTATTTTGAATAAAATTAATAATTAACTGCTCGCTCGTTCCGTATGCGACGGAACAGCGAATTATTTAGTTCTTGAAATATTTAATCAGGGGGCTATTATAAAGCAATGCAGGCAGTGTGACGGACGTGTTAGATTATGTTGTAACATTTCTTTATGATGTATGGAATGCTTTGAAGCAGTTGTTTTGCTTGTTGTAGCACGAAGCAACGCCACATTTTTCACACACTGTTTGTCATTTTGATATTTGTTTCGATTTTCGCCAACTTGACGCACATTCGAATCTTGCAATCTCGCGATAAGTGTAGTTCGAACAAATTTTGATCCAACTAACGGCATTTAGCCTGCATGAATTCCACTAAAAAAACATAGAACGGTTTATAGGCGCCGTGTGTCACTGATTTAAAAACGGATTAAATGTTAATATGGTATTTTGTGAGGACTTAGATGGTTTGTTACAGAACTGTCACACGGTGATATAAAAAGTTAAAGATTCATTTTTTATGGTCCACATTTCCATGTAAACGAGTGTTTATAGTTTGGCGGTCGAAAAGGTAAATCTGGCGAAAAACGGGTTCTATTTCATTGTTCATTTTTCAAATTTCACTCCGGTGCATGTGTGCGATCAAAACCTTTGCACATCGTTGATGTTCGAATAGAACTCATTTGGTACAAGTGCCTTTTCAAGAGAAGACAAAAGGCTTAAAATGTTTTAAAAAATCGATTTTTTTCATACATATTCTTATAGTTTAATCGTATCCGACCATTTCTGCGTACAGATTTTAGAAAAATTTGGGGAATCATATACTCAGAGCAAAAAATGATTCGAGGCGAAGTCATCTGTGCGATGATTTCGTTTTGAAAACGCAGATCGATAAGGCCAACACAATGCAGGCGAGAAGAGAGAACCAAACGTACTGAGGCTGCGGCTCAAACTGAAATTGATATATATACCTCATTGTGTTTTGCGAATTTTTTTTAAAACAGATAACGATAACGGTTTTCAAAGAAATAATATACCGAAACTTTATTCGCGATTGTCTCGAAATTACGGCTGTTCAGCAGTTTTACGACGATATCCCAAAAACTGCTGGAGATATCAGTATGAAATTTACAAAAAAGTTGTAGAGTTTTTCAACGCATTACCTAAACTTTAAAAAAGAGTGAAACATTTTGTTTCAGTTATATAATAATTTTTTTCATATATTCTTATTTTTGGTCGTCGGTGTGTATAATTTAATTGTCTTTCTTGATCCTGCAGGTTCACTCCAATGGAAAATAATATAATGAGACAAAAGTTTTTCGACTAGTTTTTATTTAATAAAAAGTTATTAAAATTATTATTGTTTATTTAATTAAGTAATTAAAATTAACTTTTTATTAAATCAAAACTAAGTTTTTAATTTTCTCGTCTTCAATAACGACCATCCAACATTTATTATATAATACTAGAAAATTCTGGAAAAGCCGTTTTATATTTACTAAAAAACAATGGAACTTAAATACAAGTATTTTCATTTCAAGCATTTCCTTTGTGCTGAGCTGATCAAACTCCTTTCAAATTTCCAACTCTCAACTCTCCCTAGTCCCCTCAATCACTATAGAATTTCGTAAACGAGAATGTGCTCAAGAAGAAAAGACGTCTCCAACAAAGCGTGGCCTGCAGAGCACGTCGTGTACGTCACTACACTTGCCCAATTATCGAGCAAAAAAGGGAGGCGCTGAGCTTGGAATTACCAACTTGTTCATCTCGTCTCGCTCGTCGAGGCATCGTAGGGAAATTTCTTCGTGAGGAACCGACAGTGCACGTCTCTATGCTGATTATAACAATGCCACGCATCACTGCGCCGCCTATACTTTTCAATGGCCTTCCAATTAATTACAGCAACACTGTACACCGGCTCGGGCAAACAAGTAGATCGCGTAGCGCGAACGCCCTGGCAATAAACGAATAACCAGGGGATTGACTGCACAAATTGAATGTTCACGCCAACATAGCTATTCATAAAACCCCGCATAACCAAATTGTCATAAGTAAATGCGTTATTATAATCATTACATCAATCAGAGTAGTCCAAGGGAAGTAAAAAAAACGCCAAGTCCGACGACTGTGTAATTTCGATTTAGCATACCGATAAACTAAATGATCCCTGCCTCATTAGTTGCCTCGTTACCATCATCATCATCGGGTACTTCCTGATGTGCAATTTCCCGTTGAAGTAATCAGTGCATGCGCAATCACTGCACAAAACCTCGAATTGTTCATTCCTTCATTCTCCCTCGCTTCGACCAAAAAATCTTTCGATACCCTCCAAACTGCTTTCGGGGCTGGATCACCGTGGCGGATATTCCCAGTCGCTGTCGGGTATCGACACTCTCTGAACAATTTCGCTGCTCCGAGAGACCCGCGGGGAAAATTTTCCGTTGTAAATAATACGCGAGCGCATATACCGAGCCGAGGACAGGGAGAAGATTGGAGTAGATTCAGGGCGACGGGGATAGGTGCACGCACGCGATGTACTGCATAAATTTTTTATCCATAGCGGCATGATACTATTGGTATCGGTGATGATATTCGCATTCGTTCCGAGGATATGTGCGAGGAATTTTCTTTTTTGCGCGCACTCGTATAAATATAGACACGTACGAAATCCACAGCATAGAACACACGACTAGTGGGAATGTAAATTCTGCGAGTCGAGAGGAATACCGGACCGAGGGATACGAGAATACGACGTATAAGGACGTTTTCGCGCGTGATCCTGGTTGGCCTTTCATATCTCATACATATTTTCCAGAAGAGAAGGCAGGAGAGCGAATATCGGTGAACTGGACCATAGTGTGCCGAGTGAGGCCTCTGTACGCTCCCCGTCTGTGCTACTGAATAATATAGAGAGCACCCAGCGGATGGCGTGAACTCGCAACTCCCGCGGTATGTGTGTATATATTTATTTTGCAATTCATGTGTATACGTACATAGGTATAGGCGTATATACGTATATGCAAGCGACATGGCTGCTTTGCGAGTGCTGTGGCTGTGTTCCATGCGGCGAGTAACCCAGACCACTGCCTTTTTCTCTTTGCGTCTCTCTCGCTCTCTTTCTAGTGCCAGTACCGCGCTCCTATCTTGCAACGTTTTCGTCAAATATTCAACCGGAGAAGCGCAAAAAAAAGGCATACGTTGAAAGTTTCGGCGGTCGCTTTATTCCGAAACTATTCCAAGTGTCATGGCTGATATATTTCGACGTGAGCACAATGAAAAGTGTCACCAATGTGAGGATCGTGACTCGCGGATAACCGTCCAACCTCGATGTTTTACCTGTCGAAGGTTAGCCTGCGCCACGCTACGCGCTGGTCCCCGTTATTCGAACCTGTCGTTGCATACGTCGAATTGGGCTGACGCATATTGGTCCGTTCCGTACGTCGTTGCTTTCCAATTACGAGCGTGAAGAATGAAAGAGAGACGATTGATTATACCGACGATAGCAATTGAAAGCATCAGGCACTCAGCTTGCGGATTAATCCGTTGAATTTACTCTCGAGAGCGAGCGAGATCGATGAGAATACGGGCGTTCGAATTAAGTTTCTGGAACCGGTCTATCCTTCCTCTCTCTCGCTTGCTCTTTCTTCCGTACTATCTTCCATCTCTCGCATATGCTCCGATGATACATCGAAGCCAGGCTTAATTGAATATCTTGATATAATACGCCGGTAATTAAATCATAACACGCTTCGCGCTGAATCGGATGAGCAGCCGCTTACGGGCACCTCGCCTGATGAACACCCCACGAACATAGCGCGTGCGAGAATATTATATGCTAGTGTACGAACATATCGGCGTGAGTATTTGGTAGGGAGCCTGAAGTATCGCGTAAAGATGGTTTTGGTCCGATGGGATCGTGCATGTCTCGGACATGGCCTAGAGGCCTTAAAGCAAGGCACATCTCTATCTTGTTTCGGTCCAATCATTCTCTTGTCTTCCATTGCGTGTCGGGACTTCTCTTGGCTTCCTGTGACTGCCACAATCGTCCGTGCGCCTCGGCTAGTCAACGATACGTCGTAGCGTCATTGCCGATCAACATCGGTGCCATCTCGGGAACACACGCCATCAAAATCGTCAGGAAAACGTAAATTCTCATAACTGCCAGCCCGACATTGTCTGGCCTGACGGTCACATCGAGTCATCAACAGGAACATAAGGGCAGAGTATGGAAATTGTACGGTTATACCGTCTATCGATTCATTTCCTACTCGTCGCACATAACGCAAGCGTGTCTTCTACAGGCGCACTTTCCACCAGTATCACGATGCTTTTCACCGCATTACACTATAGACACCCACATGGTCGAAAGTACTGCAACGCGCACCCACATCGACCGCGTCCAAAGTACCAGACTACACGTATGTCTGTTATAAGCAATATAATGTAGATGCGCGTAAAGCCATAGGTGTATAGGACGAGCGCGCCAAGTCTAATGTACATATGACTGTACACGTTGCTCGTAAACGTTCGTGAGCCCGTTATCTGTTTTACGGGTCGTGGCCGTGAAGTCGGAGACGAGCCGTTTTAACAGCCGCCACGATACCAATCGTAGCTTTCCGTAACGATCGATCTGTAGGCCAGCTGAACAACGTATCGAGGCTGGCCAGGGCCTCCAGTCACAGCCTACGGACGTACGAGCTATGGCGATTGGCCACGATAAGACAAATTACTTGTTATTGGCAAGCCAGCATGTCCTGGTATCCAAACCGTCTCGTGGGTCACACACACACGCGCACGCCCACGTATACTTTCGCAAGATTGCCAATATCTGCTGAGTGGCCAACAAAGGCTCGATCGCCCCGTGCCGTAAGGTGATTGTGAGCTGATCTATCGAACGGTCTCCGCACGCGCTTTTTTTCGCTTTCTCGGCCACCTCGACATCTCACTCTCACATCCCGCACGTACGTCGTTCAATTACACGGCTGACGCGGCGCGTGCATTACCACGTACCCTACCAACTATTCAACGAGTGATGGACCACGGTCATTGATCTTCCTCCTAATGTCTTGATGTCTATTTTATTCAGGCATCCATGACCATTTCGACGGACTCTAATGTAGATCTACCGCGTACCTTTATAATGGATGGAATATCTATGAGATAGGTAGCTGTCTGAACGTGGGGTACAGTGGTGTAGGGTCTTCGAACAAAGCAGGCACACGATGGCTGATTAAATATGAAAACGGTATTGTTACTATTCATCCATGGCTAAATGTTGTATCGAATGCTGAAAGCTTTCAGCTACTCTTTTGGAATTGAAGCTATTTTTCTTGTGGAGGTTGTTTTATCTTTAATTCGTTCGATCGAGAAATAGGGGAGATGGAAATTCATCAAATTTTCATTGCAGGTCGTATAATTCGAGAATTAGGTGGATAAGAACAAATGTGGCAAAAACCAGTTGTAAAATCTACGTCTTTTGGACGGTTGTATATTTATGTAACACCGCGAAGAAACGTTTGTCGGATCAATTTCTACACTTTTTCACGCCGGGTTCAGAAAGACTAGCGATAACAGATGTCTTTGATGTGTAAAGAACACGGAATGGAGATTATGGACCCTCAAGGCGATCAAGTCACCGGCGCAGGAATAACATCGAATAACATGCTAATGGAAAAACATTTATGAGAATATTGAAGATGTTCCCCGGTGTCTCTTATGAAGTGGCATTTCGAGGATCTTTCACAACTTTTAATTCCATTTCTACTTCATTAGACCTCAAGGATTTCCTACGTCTCGGAATAAATTAAATTGCTATCCGACATTGCTTGACTCTTCCGCATCTTCAACTTTCGCTCTGGGCGTTTGATAAAAAATTATAACTTTCATGAACTATGTTTTTGAGCAGAATATTTTCGACGTCATGCGAACAAACAAAATATTATTAGTGAGACAGTGGAATATAGTGGAGAATGTAATAAGGGGAAAGACCCCGTACAATGGAATCTACGATTAAGATATAAAAAAAATTTTAACAATGAATGAACCAAGGTGTGATATTCCGGGAAGCAAGAATCTATGCAAAGCCCGACGTTGCATTCTTTAGACTCATATCCTGTCTCCGGAGTCAAGGGAAAAGTATTTCTAAAGAATTTCGGAAAACAAAATTATTTTTTTCTGGCCTACTAGACGATATTTAACGTACGTCAGATTTTTTTTCGAATTCACAAGGTGACCGGCCGATAACGTTATTTTAGGCCAAACGCATATATGCGTTTCCCGGAGCGAAAGGGTCAATCATGGACGTCAATCGTTATTTCGAATACCTCACCGGCTTAGAATTTTAAACAAGGCCTACGAAAAGCGGGTGGAGACCTACAAAGTTTTCTTGATTTCTAAAGTTATCACGATCTTTCGATTATATATAGGGGAACTAGGGGCAAGACGAAGGTGCGGGGTAAGATGAATCACAAGCCTAGCTACTAAACAGTGTGTGCGAGCACCACACTCCCGTTGGCGTTTGAAGAGGTGGCGGCAAGTCAAATCATTGTAAATTCATCAACTGTGGCGGAAGCGCGCGTCGTGAGTTAAAAAATAATATCGACTTTTTGAAGAAATTATCTAATTTTTGGTAAAGTTTACCATCGTTTCAATCCACTTAAGTTTCTGATATTGATGAGAGACAGGTAAGAAAATACAATGAAAGTACTAATTATTAATATAGTGGGCTGTAGGCGCATGAATCGAGTGCTGGTATTGAGAATAAAAACATTTTTATATGCGAAAAATGCCAATAATTCTGTGACAACATGCCTCCAACGCTGTCTTATCTTGCCCTGCATATGGGGTGAGATGGGGAGAATGAAGATTTAAAAATATATATTTCATGGCAACAATAAAAAAGACTGATGGATTTGTCCATAAATTGAATGATTAATAAAGGTTGATTAGTTTAAAAGAATAATTAAAGTTGACTGATTCATATGTATTGTTTTATTAGAACATGACATTAGCGTTCTCATCTTACCCCTACTTCCCCTACCGCTCTAGCAGGTTTGCCCGGAGCACTGAGAATATCTTTAATGCATCTCGGTATATATTTTTTCCCCAAAATATTGGATGGTCCAGTACGAGATGTCCCAGCGGAGCGAAAGGTAGAAACGACTAAACGATGAAAAATGTGTTAAAGCTCGTGTTCAGCCACCGGAAGCGCTTCCGTTGGGAAAAGTACCTAGTGAAGTCGTGGAGTTGTATTTAATTTGCACCTCGCAGCAGTTATTTGCATGATCGAATTGTAGGAGTCGGTAAGTGGATCAGTACTGTTAACGATGTAACAAAGGGGTGGGTTGAAATCGTCGCAACCTCAAAATATTGCAGACTGATACTCCATACCGGAACTGAGGTGTGATACCAGGACACTTTGTAATTGCATTTTGGAAAATGCCCGAAAGCGGGTCAAGCTTCAACATTCTATCTTACGATGAATCGAAACTTGGACTAAACTATCATGAAGACTTAAGCCCAAAGAGACTTTGGAAGGCTGTCTAGAGGGCTGTTCGCCAGAAGCACTGCATGAGGAATAGAGCTATGGGAATATTATGTTCGAGCGTCACCGATCCCGTGTGTATCCCTCGATACGAATCTTGTTACGGGAGTTTCGGTAGGTTAGGACGTTCGCGCAGGAATCTCGACTCACCCTGAATATAATTTATAGCGACCCAAAGATAATTAACTGAAATAAGATCAGGAATGCCAGCAGTCAACGAGACACCATGTGAACTTTGGTTACACGCGTAAAAAAATAAAAGCCGCGAGACGTTTGCTAACAAAGCATAGTTAGTCCTTACTTGCAATTACAGGTTTCGTAGAAGAGACTTACGCAAAACGTAACGAATGTCGATACTTACCGTTCGATAGTCAAGCATGCGGCAAATGGCTCCATTTCTATTATGGTGTTTCGACTAAAAGTTCAAAGATTTCCGACAGGATACTTCGCCCGATGACACAACCAGTTACGAAATTCTCGACATATTCTGCTCAATTGAAATTTTCAACCACGCCTGGATTGGCGAAGAAAATCTCTGATGATATTGCTCGACGGGAGACCCTTAGCTGGCGGATATATGATTCTACCTAGCTCGACGCAGTATGTTAAAAAGGTGAAGAATTTCTGCCAGCGAGATTTCCAACGAGCTACGAAAGTCAAGTATGTGGTACACGTGCGCGGCGTAGGTTTATTAAATTCACTTGAAGCGTAACGTTTGCGCTCGCCAGCCGCGAGCACGCGATCGTTTGGATTATTGGGTTTAATTATAGAGACATTCCGTGGGCTGGACAGATGCGGGCGATCAGCATGCACGTGATGTGATATGGTGTACATATTCTGGTATCCGATGTTAGGACTGCCATAATTATACACACGTGAATACCACAAATATGCGTAGCCGTTTGCCCCCAGCCCTATCTTGGATGAACTGGTATTGATGGGGTGTCTTACTTAGCAGTAGGTACACCACATTGGTTGTCATGCGAACTCATGCAATACAAATGGAACACTTGAGTTACTGAGAGTCGATCTACATGAATTATGTAATCTAGGACAAATCTCCAAAAACCGAAAATGACTGACAACCACAAATCGCTGAATAAAGTGGAGGAAACTACTGCTGAAAGTTTGGAACTCCACTTACAAACTAAATCGGTTGATTATTCCACTTGCAATCTATGTGTTTTTCTAAAGTATTATTCAATATTTCTTGCAGGTTTACGTCGTAAGTCTGTAATGAAAACTCTAAAAAACCGTTCGAGCGATTTTCGTAGCCTAAATTCGTCAAGAAAAATGAGGCAACGAGACAAAAAAATCACTACGGCCAACGATGCAAATTTTAACACCATACCATATGATCGGCATTTGTCAATTGAAGACACTTTGACAAAATTGTCAATTCTGACTATTATTTAGCCGCATTGAAGTTTGTCCAAGCATTCCGATGGGAATTCGAGTGTGAAAGTCGTATTAGTTGCATTTGTACAGGTCGGGACAAAGACAGCACGGTGGAATGACGTTTTACCAATTAACGAGAACTGGCTGGGATTGGGGATTAAATCACACTGTGGCAGTAAATTCATCTCTCGAGTTTTATCAAACTATTCACCTCCTTTCTCCTACCTTTTCGCTTCCTCCCTCCTCTCTCTCTTCTCTCTCGCTCTCTTTTCCTTCCATTCACTCCGAAGTTTCCCTGTCAAGCGTGCAACCGTTAACATTGAAAATTTATCGTTTTTATCGATTGTCTATAAGTCATTTCGCATCACGAACGGAATGAAAATTCTACTAGTTGTCGTTAACGTAAGAATTTATTGGCAATATTTTTCTTACTGCAACACTAGGTGTTATCTTTTTTTTTCATGAGTGAAAAGCGTTAAATTTCCGCGAAAATGAAAAAAACCAAAGATTTACGATCGCGCGGAAATTGTGATCGAACCACGTAATAACGCCTTGAAATTACTTATTTCTTTTTTTACTTCGAGCATACGTGGTCTAGTTGGATCGAGAATATTCAATGAGGTAATTGCGGGGCGGTGGGAGAGCAGCACGTTCGATTCACCGTGTACACCGTGCCCTGGAGCGTGATGTGCCAGTGTGGGCAAGTCCGTTTTGACGTACACCGTGGCAGATATTGCATTATCGGTCTCTCGGCTCGAAGCCAGGACACACACATGAGGCGAAAGCCTACCGAGCAGAGGGAACAGCAGGAGATTGAGATAGGGAGAAGGAGGGGGGAGGAAGGGACACGGCAGGTAATGATCATTGATAATCATGTTCGTAAGAGCAAGCGTGGGATGAAGTTCGACCACGTACCACGATCGAGGGTGGGTGATAATTTTCTGGCTGAATGAGTGGTCAGAAGGTGAAATGCGAAGCACGATTACGGCTTCTAATTAGCGTGGTATCTGGACCGAGCTGCATATTATTAATGTACGTTCACCTACAACGTCGTTGGTTTACACGTGCAACGGACAGGCTTGGCATCCAGTAGCACGTATTTGCCTCTACCATGCGTGTACCCGTACTAACAGATCCATTTATTGCTTTTCTATACTTGCGTTGAGTGCGTCCATCTCAATGCGAGTATCCATGTATGGGTATCGGTACTTATGGGCCATTTATTAATTTTTTGGCTCAATAAGAATATGACGCAATGGTTTTCTATTCAGAAAATCGGTGCGCCGTTGAAAAGTGGAAGCTTAAAAAGTTTGGAGCTTGGATCATTGCGATGTAACGAAAATTATTCTTCATCTCTTTATGTTATACATGCTATTTGGTAGCTCCCGATTTTAAATCTCTAATAAAGATCCTAAAAACGTTCAAGTCTTTCAAGTTTAACTACGTCTCGACTCACAATGTCTAACGTGAGTGGCTGAACTCCTTATAACGGGTAAGAGCCCGATAGCGGGCAATATTACTAACCTGAATTTACCAAAAAAGTAGTTTGGGCAATTGACATAAGTAGGATTCTTCATTGAAGTTCAACGATGCAAAATTCAACATAATTTCAAAAAAGACCTCTTTCAAAATCAACTGTTATTCGCGCGTTCCGTTACCTCTTTCACACACTTCTAAGAGATGAATGGGCATTCGCCCTTTTACCAGGGGGCACTTCTTACCTCTCATATTCCACGCTCACAATACAAATAACAATATTTAAAATAAATTGAAGTAGGTGTAATTAGGTTGAATTGAACGGCTTCTCCGAATGCGCCGTAACAGTCGCGATTCTTTGAAAATTACACTGCTTTCACGGCGATTCGTCGAGGTGAATTGTAAGAATACGGGTTTCCTCTGTTGGCACCATCCAAGGCAAATCCGCGAAGCTCGGCGTGCCGCGAGAAAACTCTCACTGCACACTTTTCATACGAATTCCAGACGTTCCGTATTATACTAACTTCGACAAACCAGCGAGGGTTTGCTAAATAATTCATGCAAAGGGGCTTAATGAAATTGCGGCCATCATTACGCACCTGATGTCCCGGGCACTTTCACCGTCGCTCGTTTTTACGCGGTCTTTATAAGTTCTTCAATTTAATAGCAGCGCCTATATAACGGCGTTCCTAATGGCGAAATGATAAAATATATTAAAGCGCATCTTCACGGTTTCTTTTTTCTTCAACGAAGATCGTGAAAAAGCGTAATAAGATTATTACGAGACAGAGGAAAAGATAAAGAGAGTGATAAAGGACGTGGGACACGATACGCGAGTCTGTGTTACAACATCTCGGTGTACGCGGGGAGATGTGCGAAGAGAGATAGCGAAGTGAGCAAGAGCAACGTCTTTTGAGCATTAACTGCGATCCGAGGTTACAGGTGCAATAACGTCCGAACTAGGTTAACTACCATCTCGTCGAGAGATGAGCGGCGGTTAGTAGGTGTATGTATTGTTAGTAAGTGTGTGTGTGTGTGCCCGCATGTATGTGGAGATATGTCTAAGCAGTGAATAGATATACAGGTAGAAGTAAATTACATGCGAGCAAGACATCAGATCAGGAAAGCGAGGAAGGAAAACAGAGCGAGAGACGCGTGGATTTCGATGCAATTTAGTGTTCTCTCGAATCCGGTGAATGTTAACACCGTTATTAAATCCAATATCGTTATTCGGTTATGCCATTTCGACACGATCGTCATGTCGTTCTGTTTCATGGATCATTCAGCCTCTACACCCATTTATCAAAAATCAACATGCCTGATGTTCCACTGTGCAATTAATTATAATCCAATCCAATTATTAAATCCAATATCGTTATTCGGTTATGCCATTTCGACACGATTGGAATACCAGACTTCTGTAGACCATCTACGAGTACCTTGAGATGTTCAGCGATGTCATTCTGTTTCATGGATCATTCAGCCTCTACACCCGTTTATCAATAATCGACATATCTGATGTTCCACAGTGCAATTACGATAACTTTGTAAAATTGTAAAGAAACGTTGCGTCTCTATTCGTGATGCATCCGTGACGCTTTCGTGTTTGCTTTCATTAGGTCTCTTTGATGATACGCGAGGGTCTTCAATGGAAAAGCTATTCAGGTAGCGAAGGGAGAAACATGGGTCTTTATCGGGCACTTTTTTTTAATTAACGCGTCCGTACATTTCTACAACGGTGAATTAAAAAAGTAGCAATCAAGGAGCGCAAAGAACAACACAGGTGAATGTGTGAATTTTGTGTTACATCGATGGATGAAAAGTATAACCGCATTCTGGCAACGCGAAATTGCCTTTGTTTAATGAAAAACTTTACCTCGGCTATTCGTGTTTTTTTTGTGCATCGTAATTAACAAACGTTTGGTTGACACATGGCGTGTCGGCATGGACATATGTTTTGGCGATACGGAGGTAAATGCATTATTAACATAGCCAAACCATCAGAGCAACATGACGTATACGCATGTAACGTGAAACTCTCCGCGTTCGCTCGTCGTTTATCACGTTCTCGATAACTCGTCGAGTCAAATTTATTCCCGTCGCGTGTTGATCGACAAACGCAGAATTTCGTTGAAAATTCTCGCGAACGTTTCTCGTCGAAACGACGAATCACATTACGCGGATACAGCGAACGCGATAAGATCAAAGGTCAATGTCGAAAATCGATTCATGCAAATCGTGATAGATGGAAATTGACGTACCAGCGTTACGGGATTTCTTCGAAAATAGACCGTATTCACGATTACCGAATCCTGCTATACGCTCGATTCTCGCGAGGGACCTCACTTTCTCAAACTCATGTGGTAAAGCATTAAAAACTGTTAGCTAGGTGTTTCGTAACGGTGGAAAAACGGGTTTAAGGAGTAAAACTAGCCGGCAGAGTGGAGCGAGTCAAGGCCTGGCCGCAAGCAGTCCACCGATTTCAGTGAAACCGAAACGAAAACGATCGGAAATTCACTATGAGAAGATTGGAAAAAAAATCCTTTAATTTTCGTCCTCTTGCCCTACATTTACAAAGAGTGCTTTAAGTTGAATGCAACGGGTAACACTTTGAAGGCTGGATACAATTTTGAAACAGTGGCCGAAACCGACGAATTTGTTTTTTGTTCGACTTTTACACAATTTTAAAACTCGATCCGATGGAAAATTGTCTGCTGATTACAAATATCAAGGAGTTTTTGTTGAAAGCAAAAAATTACGCTGGCCAAATGGGAAAAATGTGCTTCCATACACATTCGGTAATTTTGAATAGAAGTTGAGGTTTTTAGAAGAAATTAAGGGGCTATACCAGTGTGAATGCTGAAAATTTGGGTGACTTTCGGGAATTTTTTGGAAGAAAAGTACTCAATTAAATGTTTCCGCAAATTAAGAATATATTTGGCTATATTTGACTTATATTGCATATTTTTTTCATAGAAAAATATTGAGACCTAAGCGACTTATGCGCTGCCTTCGGAGGCACCAAAAAAAAAGTTCCTTCACTGCTGACATGATTCCAGCCGATTGAGTAGCTGAAACCGAAAAAGGAAAAAATGTCGTTAAACTGAAAGGTATTTTCTGTACAATGACGTAAGATTTTCGAAAAATATCAAAATCTAACAAAATGCCGTAGTTATGAAAAAAGTCTGTTTTCTTGCCTATAAAATGGTCGTTGTTTTCAATGCCGAATCGTCAATTTTCATCCAATCAAAAATATCCTACGTCATTGTAGAGTAAATATATTCAAGAGTACTCAGTTCAAATTTCAAGTCAATCGGATAACTGCTCTTTGAGTTACAATGTCAGCAAATTTGAAAAATCTCATTTCGAGAAAAACGCGTTTAAAGATTTAACTATCGATTTTTGCAAGATAAAATGATACCATAAAAACTGCTAATCAGCTATACCAGGCCTATACAATGGACCCTCCTCTTTCTCGAATAATGCCTGCTGAGAGGCTGAAGCTCTTCACACTGGTATAGCCCCTTAATGGTGAATTCGTATTCAGGGCGTGAAAATACAGCGATGTGGTGAGAGAACAAAAATGAAGGGGTAGTTCATCAATGAAAATATCTTTTTTTTTCTTCTGATGCACCCATAGTTGATTTCTGCTCATACTGCATTAGAAAACATTCCGTTTTTTCTGAAGTAAAATCGGTAGATCACTTTAAGGCGAAACGGCAAAATCAGCCCTTGACATGTTAATCTCTAAAGGGTAGTTGCACCCCTTAAAACCATTTTTCCGCAAATCAAAAAATTACGTAGCTCATAGTTTTAAACGGGACGGCTGTATCCGATCGTGGTTCGCTACAGGATGGACGACAATCGGGATAGAAATACGTTTCCTAGGGAACACTAAAACGATTGAGCGAATTTCTTACAGTACCGATAAACCATTTTTATTTTATCAATTTGTCTGACCAGACAGAGCAAAATTTGCGATTGGTAACGAACGCACCGCCAAGAATAACGAGAAACCAAGAAAGAAAAATAGGTAGATAAACGGTGCACACATTAATCGTGCACGAGCGTCGGTTGTGCGGTCTGATTGGTGGAAAATTAAGCCGACCGGAACGTTGACGGCCATGCTCGTAAATCCCGCGAAGGTTGTACCGGTTCGCTAGCGACTAAAACGGGTAAGAGTCGAACGAGTGCAAAAAAACGCGGCTAATCTACGACATCGATACGCACTTGTTTACGCGTAGGGCTGAGCTCCGCTACGGGGGACGTCCGATGGTCCTGTACCGAAATTCAGGATATCGTCGAATTCCAGTAAACAGTCCAGGGGTTTATTCTCCGCGGTGACATAAACATTTCGCTCGGGAGAAATAGGGGGAAAAAGCGCGTGGTCCGTTGCGAAAGAACTATGTACCGGAGAAGATTAATTATCCGTTGTATTTGTTCGCCGAATGACGAATAGTTTGAGTGATTATTACGGGTAGACGAGATGCAAGAGAGCGGTCCAAAGTGAGAGACCGCTCGGTAATCTGGCGCGGCTATTATATAGCTTGAGTTGGCTCTTCCGCGGAGGGTAGAGAGCACGAGGGAGACCTAGCCCGGTAGCTTCCCCGTGGTTTATCTTGCACGTTTTGCGAAGGACGTACAAGACGAAGAGCAAACAGAAAAGATAATGGTCGATCATTACTCACACCTCTGCTTCGCGGTGTCTGTCGGAGTATTCGAACCCTCGCTTACCTGAAACAACGGAAAATAATTGCTTTAGTTACGGAGTCAGTGCCGGTTTTCGTCGGTGGAAGTGCCAGAAACGGACCTGCCAAACGAGTGTTGAGAATTAATCGACGTTTAAATGGAGAAACGACGCATTGCCGCACTCAAGGTTGCCATGGAAACCCATATCCGGGCGAAGGACTCATACGCATAGCCATTGTTCATTCGCCTGGCAAGGACTTACGCTGTTGACGGGAATAATGTGAGTCTGGAAGCGATTGTCGAGTGATCTTAGTCCTTGATGTGTCTGTGACGAAATTCCGAAACATTCGGCGGATGTAAAAAAAAGGTGGTCCACATTCATTTTTCAGGTCTAAACAATTGCAGAGCCTTCAACATGGATATAGATGAGTTTTGCAATCACCTTAATGCATAGCGGAATCGTTGCTACTACAGGAAGGTTCATTAATAGGAAACCTTGCATTGAGAACCGTCCGGCGCCATTTATCAATTATCTAAGAAGACCTGACCACATCTGGGACACTTCGGCTAATAGAGCTGCTCATCTGTGATACCCCGTATACACGTGACAACAAGTGATACATACATCTTCCTCGTCCACTATCCTGATAACGTTGATTTCGTCTCGCGTTTTGTAACCCTGATACGCTTCGCTAATCGCCCTAACCCACGACTCAACGTCTAATCCGTCACGGTGTCAAAGTTTCCCAGGATTTTGCGGATCTTCATCACGAAATGGGCCCCGGTTAATTGCTACGCTTGTTGAACAAGCGACAGGGCTCGCCGCCAAACCGGTAATTCATCTTAGTCCACCAATGTTGCGGACCGGCCGAAGGAACCACTTGGGAGATTCGACCGATGAAAATGGATCGCGAACCGTCTGCGACGTCCAGATCCGTAGACGATACACACTCTACTGTTGTAGATTCGTATAAGATCAGGTGTATATAGCCACGGAGACGAGGGTACAGCCGTGAGGACGTGGTGAAGAAACATATAGAATCGTATATGGAAAGGCGGAAAGTTTCCTTGGGGGAGACTCCGGTTGGCTTGCGGCACTACTGCACGGGAGACCAGACGATCAGCGATATCGGAGCGCCGGGCTGTCCAGATCGGCAATCCGTCTTCGTTCGGATTCACCAGCTTCGTTCTAACTTGTGTTTCCCTTGTTTGTCCCTGTTCGACGGACGAGTCGGGACTTAACAACTAGCTCGACTTTCGTTATTTTGATACAGACATGTATATAACTCGAGCAAAGAAAAACCGCTGTGCACATCGTACTGCTCACCGTCGATGTCTTCATCTGCGTCTTTTTTTCGTCACCCCCAACGGACTAAGAACTTTTGGCTCTCTTCGTCTCATCTTTACAATTGGAGCTTCGCTCCGTTTTTTCTTCGTGTTTTTCTTTTCTTATTCTGAGTCTCTCAGTGGCAGAACTAACTGGAGCGTTTGCGGAAAGTCGGGAATAAAAAAAACGGGGTTTCGGGTCCGTATGCGCGACGGGGGACACGAGATACGCGGAAGTTCATCGTGCTCCATCCGACTCCTTCTACTATTTGATCTGTCTTTTCGTTTCTCTTCTTCACTTCGGTCCTTATCTTCTCGTCGCGATCCACAATACAGCTCGTGCACTCACTTCACTCGCTTTTAACTGTGTGTAAACTCCAGGATACAGGATAGTCTAGGTATATATAGTAACGGGTTTTTGTAATTTGTAGTTTCAGCGAGACGTTGTACATTTGACCCTTGCGCAACCGATTCCCGATTTGGCCGTGTGCGCGAGCGGCACCTTTCTCCGAACAACGCTGGCTTTCGCGCCTCTTCTACTTTATTGCTGACCGCACACGGAGAATCTCTCGTTGCCTACGTAAACTTGAACATCGCCATTGTACAACGCGGATGCCGCCGCTGCTCGGACAACAGGCACGGTGTGTTTTTTCCCCCCTAAGACGTTTCGTCAAATGATTGGGTCAGGCCACGTTTCGTTGGGAAAAATGGGGTGCCTCTCGCACTCTGCCTCAACGATGTAATGGCAATTCGATCGAGCATCGATGGAGCTGCAAAGTAACCATATAAACATATGGATACTTTGTTGTGTATATAGTAGATGTGTATATGTATGACATCGCAATGGTTATCGACTGAAGCTTCTAGGTTGAACCAGTCTCGAGAAGGCTCACTCTGAGGATATCGAAACGAAATGATGCAGCAGCTCGGAAGTTACCTTGGCATCTTCTAGACCCAAGTACAGAAGACATCGGGTCTCATGTCCAGTTTCCGAAGCATAGGAAAACTCCTGAGAGTTTTCACGTACTTCAGAACAATGTAGACAACTTTTTTCTCAGTCATCATTTTCCTAGTTGAATATACACTCAGAAAACGTACTGACTTGTGGCCTAGCAATTCCCATGATAGCTGGTATACATGAATGTTCAAAAAAACGATAATTGAATTGAACTTTGAAGCAAAGTTTGGAAAAAGATTCATCCATTTGCTGGGTAGAAGCAGCATCAAACGTGTCGTGAAATAAGACTGGGGTTCTCCATTCAATGCACGAAACCAGAAGAGCAGACAAGAAGCAGATAGAGTGATACCGAACGAGACTACACACGAAGTATCGCGTATGTTGGCAACGGGTTGCATCAATCACTTTGGAAATGGGTCGATCGATTCGCAGCAATGGTACGCGCGCCAGCAAAAGTAGAAGCTGCAGCAGCAGCAGCATCAGCCCGAGAACACGTTTA
Source organism: Ophion slaviceki (assembly GCA_944452715.1). Taxonomy (NCBI): domain Eukaryota; kingdom Metazoa; phylum Arthropoda; class Insecta; order Hymenoptera; family Ichneumonidae; genus Ophion; species Ophion slaviceki. The sequence goes on along the minus strand of OX101786.1, from coordinate 20,554,918 downwards.
TACGTTTTCGAGGACGAAAGATACTATCGGCTTAGGCGTACAGTGCGATCCGACAGGAGACTTGATTCCACAGGAACAGCACGCGGCAACGTGAGCACACTGAAACGAGCGCGAGTATGTAAATGTTGTTTCGTTCAGGCCACGCGGGGTATCGAGAAATAGCGTGTGAGGATAAGGAGCGTACTGTATATACGCGTGTGTATGTATCACTCGTGTATAGATGCAGGCCAGTAGCAAGAGGAATGGGAAAGCGAGATAAAACCGCAGCTCGCAGATCCCAGTAAAACCGTAGCGTTGGCCATCCCCGATATACGTAGCAGCCTGCATATTCCCGGTAGATTCATTGAGCAGGCTAGCGTGATCCAATACGTATTGGACATGGGCTATCTACATATACGACAAATTGAATAATACTAGACTGCTGAAACATCCGAGGTCCTTAATCCTCAGACCTGATTATAAGTATACACATCCTCTTTGGTGTATAAATATTTTTAATCCCTGCAATGTTCGCCCGTAAACAGGGAAAAGGTGTGGTGAGATGCAAGGGCCACGGATATGACCTGCATACCAGCTTTTTTGCGATTATCTATTAGGCATCATATTGGTGCAAAAGCTTGTGGCATACAATGTCGATAAAGATGACCGACCACGGATGGGATAGAGGCTGATTCCAAGCGAAAAGATCAACTGCGTACCTTCATCCACTTCTCAGCAAGTAACTCTCATATCTCGGAATACTAGACACGGCCAAACAATGATATTCTATGACGTTGTGAGATGTACGTGTATTTTCCTTAGTTACATGCAGCACTATGATGAAAACATTTCACAGAATCTAGAGCACATTCGACTCGCACTTCCGATCCTAAATGAGACAAGAGAGATTCATTTTGATGTCTCATTCATTGTCTCCATTGTTTGTGGAGACAAGATAAAATAATTATTGCGCGTCATCAAGAAATGGTGAAGCGGAAGCTCCTTCAAGCCACACCACAGTTATACCACCTTGGTGAGAACAATCTTGTAAACTTTGCCTTTGAATATCGCGCGCCCCAGTTACAGAGGTGTGGAATTTGTATCCCATATTACAGGTAATGGCGAAAAAAAGGCAGGAAAGAGAACAGTGGGAAACGCAGGAAAAGCAAGATTGATTGTGAAGGATATGAATAAGCAATGAGTAACTAGGGACATGGGATTACCTTAGATTTCACCTTTCTCTGATATGCAGTCTCGAGGCAATACAAATCTCAGTACAAGCCAGAGAGAAAAGAGAAAACTTAACAATCAGTAACTGTATACAATCAGCAACCGATCCTACCACAGACTAATCAATTTTTCCGACCCCTTCTCCGGTCGTGCTCTAACAAGAGAGAGCATCTTCCCGTAACCGGGTTAACTACACCGACAATAAGAAAACTGCGTTTTGATGACTCAAGGCGGGAGGAGACGAACCTCTCGAACTGCCATCTACTGAAGGCACCAAACAGCAGCTCGTATTGCACTATGCACTGGAGGGACAATGGAAAAGGGGGCCCCCCACGATGGCCCTCGTGGCAATACGCGCCAATGCTCTTTATGAGCATAATGGATACAGGCGCTTTCATTGGTGACTATTGCCAGCACGATCAACACCAACAAGACTACGGACGCCAAGCAGAACCGGCACGAACCGTTATTCCAAAACGGCTGTTAGAGAAATGAAAAGAAACGACGATCGGCTGACCATTGCGTCTCATCTAGATTGTCGGCCGTTCGTGGGGAATCACCGTAATGATCCGTATCCGAGGATTCCTTTTTTATGTACTTACACCTGCACATGAGTTGAATATCTTGAAGACATTAGCGATTGATGTTGCTGATCAGGGAATGGAACGTGCGTCCGAGAAATGAAACACCACGGCGCGCGTTTTGCGGCATTGAGATGCAGATTAGTGATCTCGTATTACGGATGTAGTACACATGCTAACGAGAGAAATAAAGAGAAATGATGGAGATAAAATAAATACAAATAGAGATATAATGGACGAATACGCGTACACGGAAAAAAAGAAATAGTACAAAATACAGGGGCTACACAGTTCGCATTGGACTCGAGCGATGGCACAGCGATATTACCTGAAACACAGTGCTCAAAATACAGTGTGCTCAAAGTAAATTATTACAGTTCCTATACTGTCCTCTTTGGACTCGAACCGCTCTACTGTATCTTTTACTGGAACACACAGTCCAAAATACAGTGTAGTCAAAAGTAAATTTTGACAGTTCAACACTGTAATATAAATTTAACAAAACTTGTAATATGACAGTTGGTTAATCTGTATTATGTACAATGAATGCGTCAGTTATATTGACAGAGTTTATGTAGGTGTTTTAACAGTGAAGTCCTCTGTTCTAGAAACTGGTTAGCAACAGGTATAGTTTCAGTTTTGAACCGTTGCTTTTTACAGTGTGAACACGGGAAACGTTCTTGTTTTAATACTGTAATACAAACTTGATGAACCCCGTAATTTAATAAGGCCACAAATCGTATATTATAGAAAATTAGGGGTAAAAATAACATTAGATAGCGCTGAAAGAACAATTGAAGCGCTGAAAGAACTGCCAGTCCTTTGTGTCGTGGTCGCGCCACGCTCGAGATAGGTCCTAACCAGTGAATACCATTTACAACGTCACACTGTAAATTTGATTATAAACATAAAATTAAAAAAGTTCGGCGAAACCTTCGCTTACAATGTATATTGTAAGCAATGTAATATATACACACACACACGCACGCGCGCGCGCACACACACACACACACACACACACACACACACACACACACACACACACACACACACACACACACACACACACACACACGCACGCACACGCACGCATGCACGCACGCACGCACGCACGCACGCGCGCACACACACACACACACACACATATATTAAGAATATACTGAACTGAGTGAGACACAAAAAAACGTTTATCCATAAAAGAAGTTTGAGAAAACTGTGTAGAAAATATTAAAAAATCAGTCACATACACAGGAACGTACCTTTTTGTAAATAATTCTCTCTTTTTTATAATTTCTTGAATTATGTCGCACAAATTTCAACATTCGCATCCTATCGACCACGCTCTTCTAACTGGCAATCCTTTGTGTCCTGGCCACGTGCCTCACCCCACGCGCGAGACAAGTCCTAATTACACAAGAACGTACCTTTTTTTAAATTCTCTCTTTCTTTATAATTTCCTGAATTCTGTCGCACAAATTTCGATGTCCGCGTCCTATCAACCACGCACTACTAACTGGCAATCCTTTGTGTCCTGGCCTCGTGCCTCATGTGCGTACAGCATAAAAAACAGTGATCGCATTTACATTTTACAGTTGAATATTTTTACTGAAATCACTGATGTATTCACAATATCAAACTGTAAATAAACCAGTCTAACTGTAGAAATCTCAGAGTGCACAGATAACGTCATGAACTGTCGAAAGAAGAGTAAAACTACCGTGCCACACTGTGAAATTTAATGAATCACTCTGTACTCAATACAGTGTACACTGCAACCCTTGCACTTTACGTACAGTATAAAAAGCAGTGATCTCATGTAAATTTTGCAGTTAAATATTTTTACTGAAATCACTGATTTATTCACAATACCAAACTGTAAATAAATCTGTGTAACTGTAAAAATCTCAGAGTGCACAGATTACGTGACGAACTGTCGAAAGAAGAGTAAAACTACCGTGCCACACTGTACAATTTAATGAATCACTCTGTACTCAATACAGTGTACACTGTAACCCTTGCAGTTTGCGTACAGTATAAAAATCAGTGATCTCATGTAAATTTTACAGTTGAATATTTTTACTGAAGACACTGATGTATTCACAATACCGAACTGTAAATAATCCAGTGTAACTGTAAAAATCTCAGTGTGTACAGGAAAATTCGTCATTTTTGTAGGACAGGATTTACATTACTTTGTTTTACTGTAAAATGAAATATGGCACCCTGTTTTTCATGCGGTTTATACTGTGATTTTCGCTGTTTCTTTTTTTCCGTGTAGCCTGCAGGAGCAGGCTGCTTTTCAACTGCCGTCAAAAATACGTACACGTATGTCAAACCCGGTTAACAATGCTCGACATACCATTGAGCATTGTATGAGAAAATAATATTGAAAAAGGAGCGTATGAAAAGGAGACGAATAATTGCAACCGGTGGAAATTGCTTTCAACGCTGATTTTTTTTTTACTCGACAAGAAAACGAAGCGCAGGTTCATTTATATGCGAACAATTCATTACACCCGTAACGAGACCTTTTTAAAATATGCGGCGGGAAAGGGGATAAAAAAAGATGAAACTATAATTGTTCCGAGCTGGGATCCCTCGGAAATACCTGATAGTGGAAGAGCAGCGGGAGAGAAAAGCTCATTCCGCTTGGAAAAGTCTCGTTGAAGTCTCCTCCGATGCGACATAATTGCTCACGAGAGCTTGATAAATTGTAAAAAGAAAAAGAAAACGAATCTTCAGGAAAGCAGAAAAATATCAGATCAGTGAGAACAAAAGTCGTTGTAGACGAAGAATTTTATCGAGAAAATAAGTATACCCGAATGCCCATTCCAATTAATGTATATGCCTTTAGCTAACACTGCGACGTGCTCTGCGTTGAGGTATTTCGACGTCGCAATTATCGTTGAACCTTTTCTGCTTAATTTGTTGATATTTGCGGAAGCTATGGTTGGAGTCTGCTGTTTTTTTTAATGGCACACAAGTACCGCGCTTTTTTTATCGTTGCACACTATTCAATTATTCATTATGGAAATAGCTGCAATCAATTAGCGACGACATTGTTCAGCCTGGTCTTAAGTAAGCGAACACCAAAAACTGGTGAACTGAATGAAAATCATGATTAACACAATTCGGACGCGCCATGCTTCATCTTAGATCTTAGAAGAACATCGTCAATCAAATAAGTATTTGCGAAACGTAAAAAAGTAATCAATTTGAAAAAATAATAATTATAATCTGAAACAACCGCATTTCCAAGGAAAAAATGTCTCTGCTATTGAATTTGAGATCGCAAACAACAAATTCATCGTGGGAATGTGACTTTTCATTGATTTATCCATTGCACTATTATTCAGCCACAATTTCTCGTACGTAATGCACAATGGCGAGAAAAAGGTACGACCTGCCAGCCGTAATAGGCGTGAAAGAACGTAAAGTATATTACCGGGTACGTGTGTTATTGCGATGCAACACACAAAGTCACCGCGAGACTTTCCCCGACGGAATCAACGAACCGAAGCGACGATGAGTACGAGCCGACCGTCCACGCGAATCCGCACTTCAATCCAGATGTTTCGTACGAGACAGTAGTCTTTGGATGTATCTATGGGCTATTCCACGCCTGAAGCTTCAACCCCAAGTGTCTATTTTTATTTTCATTCTCCTCGTGGGATAACATTTATGAACGAGATATGTCAGAAAATCTTCCCCATGATTTTCTATCTATGAATATAACACGTCAAGCAACTGTGGATTGGATCGATACTCGGATGGATGACTGATTGGGGACAGTTTGGCTTGCACGCCGAGTACTGAACGGAAAGCAATTTTACTGATCGTGAATTTACGCAAGTGACGCCACTAAAAGTCATTCTCGGAGATGGATCATCCGAAACAAAAACAAACAAACGCTTTAGATTCGGAATGTTAATGGATATAGAGCATGTCATACGATTTTTGATACATGCAAAAATAACGAAATGGCGGACTTTTTTCGAAAAAAAAAAAAAAAAACGTGTTTTTCCCCGTTTTTGGGAAAACAAATAGTAAATATCGAAATTTAAAAAAATCCTTGATATGCGTTATAGCTATAATTGTAAAGAATATGTGGTTAACATTTCATAAGAATCGGTTCAGCAGTTTCGAAGATTTTATCAACCAGCCGTCGAAAAACGTTGTTTCGAGAAAAACGCGTTTAACATTTGTTTGGGTTACATAAAAACATTAAATTTAAAAAAAATGTATTTCAAAAGTGTATTTATTAAGTGTAATAGTTTTTATAACAATATCTATAATATAAACCTATCAAAAAATTCATGAAAATAGCCATTTTCAGCGTCTAAAGTGAGAAGACCCCTTAACGTATTCAACTTCCATTGTTTTTCGGATAATTTCGATTGAAGTTAGAGTCGCCTAGCAATATTCAAATTAATATTGATTGGAGCAGGATAAACGGCGCATTATGGGATCTTATCACATTGTGCCCCCTCTTTACGGAGGCCTTGTATTTTATTATTTTATTATTTGCTGCATAATTAAAGAAATAGCTGTCATCGAGCGCATTAGTATGTCTCTTAGTACCTGGGTACCTAACCTACTTGTTTCACCAGATTTATTTCAAGTGCCGTTTCTTTGTTTGCCGTAATAATAGTTGCTAACTACAAGAGAAAAACTGATCGGCAAAAATAGGACGAAGAAAACATTATAAGAGCGGTGTCGGCTGTGCTTGCTAATAGAATGAGTTCTCTCAGAACATCAGCTACTGATTGTGTGCTTCATCTTCATTCTGCCCTTTAGCGCCGTTTCCTATTTGCCCCAAACACGGGGTAAAACGGGAAAAATGTCACTTTTTTATTTAAGCTAACTTTATATAAGCTTAAGCCCTTAAGCCCCAGCAACGGGTATGAAATCATGTGCGAATTTAACAATTTTTTCGCATGAAAAAGTGATTCACTCATAAAATTAAGTACACATCTATTTAGTATGAATATCAAGCTGTTAGAAAAAATATATATATATATATTTTCGATGTACAAAATGGCCGACTACTCGAAACTTCTCGAAACAGCTTTTTTCCAATTGGCGTGCCAAATAACTTTAACAATTTTCACTTGATTTACTTCAAATTTGAAAGTTATGTTCCTAATTGCATTTCGCAGAGAAGTACGTAAGGAATTTCTGATCAATCGAAAAATTTTCATTTTATGAGCAGTTTATGAGCCGTTATGTCGAAATTTTTCACTGAAAACTCATCTCTTAAGTTCAAATACCTACAGCTTTTGAATAAAACAATATTTTTTAAAGTCCGTACGTACTTCACTAAGTATTCTAATGTAGATTGACGAGAATTTTTGTTTTTTGTTCTAGGTAAAAAATTGTGGATGCTAAATGTCTCGCCGCGGAGTGCCTAAAAAAGATGACAAAAGAAAATATTAGTAGTCAGCCATTTTGTACATCGAATATATATATATATATATATATATATATATATATATATATTTTTTTTTTCTCACAGCTTAATATTCATACTAAATAGATGTGTAATTAATTTTATGCGAGAATCACTTCTTCATACGAAAAAAAATTGTTAAATTCGCAGATGATTTTATACCCGTTACGCCTAAGGTCTTAAAAGTACAAATTAATATAACACCTAAGAATATACCTATTGTTTCTAATTGAAAAGTTGATCAATAAAGCCGTTGATTTCGTGCGTAAAAATATTTTTGTCACAAGTATCCCATTTAACATCACACTCCCCTAAACATTTCCTTCTGAGAACATCACACGTACGAGGGTGAAAATGTATTCAAGACAAGCGGGACGAAAGTTACGGAATTAATAAATCTTCGTAATTTCCAGCAAATTTGTACTCGCCTTGTCTTCCACTCCAATTAAAGGCCCTTGATACGGCAAAAGGGAAGTCAATTCTCGAGGTGGGTAGAAATGGCTAATTTCCCGGCAAAAACTTGTTTCGTTTCCAATGAAATATCACTTATACGCCGCGCTCATTCGACCGAGCCACTGCCGGTCACGGAGCACGTCCGCGTACATGCGTCCGCTACTACTTCCCACAGCCGTGACGAGAAACTCCCGGTGTGCAGCGCAAAATGAATCGAGAGTGTGCATCGCCGCGAGTTCACTACACACTCGCAAGGCCTAACACTCGAACGAATCGTCTGTGTGCGCGTCTCATAGAAAGAACGCGACGAGAGAGTTTTACTAATGCCCCCCCCCCCCCCCCCCCTGTCTAGTGCAAAATTCTCGAGCGATAAACCTCTCGTCATAATGACGGTTCCGTTCCACGGTGCACTTTCCCCTCACGACCGGTAATATACCGTGCGGCAGGAAGTCTTTTCTTTGCCTCCTTTTCGACCCGCGAATTCAGTTCGACATTACGCTCGCAGAAATAAAAAGTCATCTCACGGGTTCCCCGCAATATGCTCGTCCCGAGTAACGCTTCCCTATTTGTGGAGAGTGTACGAATGTTCGACGATGATTGGAACGTTGAGGAAGTCACTGCGATTCATCTTGAGAAAGTGCCGACGTTGATTAATAGATAAATTGAATATGGGGAAAAAGGCGACGATACATTTTCAAACGACGTTGAAGTTTGCATCGTTTAAAAGCGACGATTTTTTTCCTTCATTTTTCATTTTTTTTTTAAATCTTATTATCCAGTTATTTTTAGCAAATTGATTCGTAAATCTCCAATGAGAATATACGTAAAAACGTTTGAAAGATTTTCACAGCCTAAATCGGCCAGATAAAATTTGTCTGATTATAAAAAAAAACACAATTTATTTTTCATTGTGTTCCAGAGATATAAACTTCAACCTCAGATTTTTAAGGTACAGTTGCGTATCGGGGCATGTTTAGTCGTCCAAGGAACGTTATCGATTTTTATATCGTCGCGGTGGAAAGCTTTATCCGTTTTTTACTTTTTCATTTGCATCATCATCGAAGATATTTCCTTGCACGTTTAGTTTGTAGATCTTGAATAAGAATCCTGAGAAAAAGTTGGCGTGTTTACGTCTGCCAAGAAGCATTTGGTTATAAAAAAAAACACTGCATTCCAACGATACGAAATTCGATATAATTTGAAGAATTAGTTGCGCAGCTTTACCGCATTGCGTTGTTTTAAGGGACCAGTCCACTTTGAAAATTTCAAAAAATCGAAAGCCAGCAAGACTTGAAGAAATCGACGATGATGAGCAATCAGAAGGGTCTTTGTACGGTGCAGGAATTGCCGACTGAGTTTAGGTGAGAGTTTTTCATAGTATAAACTTCAAACGCGTTTTCTCGAAACAACGTTTTCAAAATCTAGCTCCAAAATCGTATCTCTAAAACTAATAAACCGATTCTCTTGAAATTTGAACCACATATTGTAAACATGATTCGCAACAAGATGACCCTCGATGGTTTTAAAATTTTGATATTTACTCTTTTTTTTGCGAAATACTGCGAAAAAAAGCGTTTTTTTTTACTTTTGTCGTCTTTGATCTGCCATTTTTTTATTTTATGATAAAACATTATATCCGCGGGTCATTTTGTAGCTGGTGCCATACTGAATCAAATGGACTTTGATTTTTTTGTTTCAGACAAGCCGTTGCCGAGTTGTGATGGAGCTATCTAGCCCACCTATTTTTGAGGCGTTACGTTAAACTATAGTTTTTGTACTTAGAAATGAATAAAAATGAATTAAATTTTTTTTAAATGTATTTCAAGACTTTATTTATCAAGCCCAACAACTTTTATATTCATATCTTTTATAAAATCCACAAAAAAAATCGCGAAAATAGCCTTTTTTCGTGGCTCTAAAGTGGACTGGCCCCTTAAGGATTATGTCCAGTATGGTGTTGACATTTGCATTGTTGTGATGCAACGAAGATTCTCGTTTGTTTTTTTTTTTACATTTCTGTATTCGTGTTATTATATAAAATCTTATTTTTTCAGATCAAGGTAACACATCCCTATTATAGTAATATACGTTTCAGTGCTTTTCGTAATCTAAATGTGCCAAAAAACATTAGGGGTTACGAGAAGAAGAATATTTCCGTTGCATTCCAACGATGGAAACTTAAAAAACATCGTCGTGTCCGCCTCAGCGACCTTCTACACATTTTTTCGTGATATATTCAGCCCGAATCTCGTCTGTGAAATTGGAAAAACGGAATGTTGGCCAGACTGGTGCGAACCCGCGGAGCACATCAGAACTTCACCGCACATTTCGGCGAGGGAATCACACATACGATGATGCGTACCAACTTTCATACATAATCCGATCCTTTACGTTCACCGGACCGAAATAAGGCTGCATTAACACACCGTGCTAGCGCGAGTTGCAAGAAGCTAGCGAGCCAGATTTCTCCTTCTCAACAGTTTCCGTTTCATATCAACGTAAAAACGAAAGAAATACAGTGAGAGAAAGAGACAGTGAGAGCCGAAGAGAAACGACCGTACGCAAACGCGAGAGTTCTGTGCATTTCTCACTCCGTGGCACGGTTAATTCCATCGCAATGTGTGCAATCAACCTCGAGGCACAAGATTTTGCATACGGTCTCTCCCTCTCTCTCTCTCTCTCCCTCTCTCTCTCTTGCTCTTTCTCAAAGAACACCTACAGATAATTTAAACTTAGCGATGTACGCAAACTGAGAGAGGACGAAATATGAGACGAGCGACGAGATGGTGAGCAGACGGGAGAGTTTGAGGTGCGGTATAGCAGACGGGAGGAGAATCTTCACTCCGGCAAAAGGACCAGCCTGCATACGTGTAAATGTACCTATATATATTCACTCACACACGCACGAACGCAGATATATATATGCATGTGGGTGTGTGTGTAGAGAGAGAGAGCGAGAGAGATAGAGAGAGAGAGAGAGAGAGAGAGAGAGAGAGAGAGAGAGAGAGAGAGAGAGAGAGAGAGAGAGAGAGAGAGAGAGAGAGAGAGAGAAACATCGCTCACGAGTCAGTTTCACGCGAGCACTTTCGCGACTGTGTAGCATCTCCGGGCTATTTCCATGGCAATCTCGTGCCAGCTAATCGGGTTGCCGGGGAGTTTCTCCCTTCGGCCCGACATACACCGTGGATCACTCCTGGGTCCTTCATCTCACGAAAAAATGGAAACCCTCGAGTGATACCGGAAAGGATAGACCGAGAAGAGAAGATCTCAAAAGAAATCTCCGCTGCTTCACGAACTCTCACATATGCCGCGGACGATGAGAACGCAAGCTCGGCGCGCCAAGTTTTCATACATACCCCAAGAAACTTCAATTATTTCTGTAGATTATTCGACGGCATGAGTGCTGACTAGTTTTTAAAAATATGTCGTTTCTGACACGTATGTGGTGGTAGAGTATAACCGAGTCTTCATTAACTTTATTTTAAAAATCATGGCTTTCTCCCATCCAAATTCAATCCATCCTAAATTATCTTCTCTATCATATCATCTAAATTATCTCACCGTAATATCGCAAAAGATTTCAAGCGGGGACATAATTTGCGATGGATTATGCAGCGGTGAGATTTTTTTGAAAATTCGGTTAGTAATAGCTATTCGGGTCTCGAGAGAGGTGGTAACACTGTGGTTTGTATCAAGGCGAAGTGGAAGATGTGACGTATGAGTACGAGAGAGATTGCTGACATTTTTTTACAGAGATTTCTCAGAGATTAAGGGAGGACATCAATTTATAATTGTTGATGAATCGTTTTTTTTTTGGAAACACTTTTAAAAAATCATTTGATCTTCAAAAATATGATGCATATTCGTTTATAGCTGGAATGACAGTTTTAAAGGGTTTTCGAGCTATTTTTGAGGGTCTCCAAGCGCTGAAAAGCGCCTTCGGCAATGCCACGTGGGCAGACGCAGTTCTCAACTGTTGTAAGCCTTTGGCGAAAAAGTGGCCGACTAAAAATAGTTTTATTTTCTACCGATAGGTGGCATTAGATTCAAATTTTTTACGAGCTCTTCTTTCATTAATTAAAAATTGTAAAAATATATCACTTTTAATATGAAAATTATGGTCGAAAAAACGAACTTTTTTCAAAATCGTCTATATTTGTATTTTTTCATTATTTTTTAATTTCCCCCGCACGTACCACCGTAATTTTGTATTCGCTTGACATATACATTTCTTGGAATACTTCAATAGATACCTAATAAAGCCTAAAAGTTCTTTTGACCATGTATTTTATTCCTTTCTTTAAAAAAAATTCCAAAAAAACGGTCGAAAATGGGCATTTAAAGTGGTGTCCTGCCTTAATAATATTTGGGGCAAGAGGGAACCGTCAAGCTCTGTGTCAGGGAATTCTCCAGAACCTATGGGGTTGAAATTTGCATCGTTGGACACAACGAAAATTCTCTTGAACTTCTTATTTATATTTTTATCCAAAATCATATTTTGCAGATTTTTTTGTAAATGGATAAATAAGAATCGTGAAAAATGTTCACGTGATTTTCGTAGCTTAAATCTGCCAGAAGAAATTTGTGAAATGAAAAAAAAAGTCATTTTCGTTGCATTCCAACGACGCAAACTTCAATATCATCCAGAACTTGACGCGTTGTTTTTTTTCTTTAAAAAAAACTTAATCATCTATGAGAAAACACGGTTGAAACATTGTGAGTTTATGTTGACCTGGTACGTTGCACGTACGTTTTGTAGATCCCTGATGAGGATCCTAGAAGTACAATAGATCGTGTGATTTTCGTAGCTTAAAGCTGCGACAAGGATTGAGTGGTTAAAAAATAATCATTCGTTACATTCCAACGCTGACATCGTCCAACATTGACATCGTGCAGGAAAGGCGTCTTAAGGGGTAAGACCACAGTAGAGTTTCGAAAAATTATTTTTTTTTCGCTAAAACGGTGTTTTATCATTATAAGAATAAGTTACTATTCGATTTATAGCAAAACATTTTTTTTCACCGACTTTGAGCGTATAACGTAAGCCCACCTCTGACACGGCCATAGAGTAACTAAAACTTTGAACGCGTTTTTCTCGAAACAGCTTTTTTCCAATTTGCGTGACAAATAACTTCAACAATTTTCACTCGATTCAATACCTACAACTCAATTCAAATACCTACAACTTTTGAATAAAACAATGTTTTTTAAATTCCGTACGTACTTCTCTAGGTATTCTAATGTAGATTGACGAGAATTTTGGTTTTTTGTTCTAATTCAAAAATTGTGGATGCCAAGTGTCTCCCCGCGGAGCGTATAAAAAAAGATACCAAAAGAAAATATTAGTAGTCGGCCATTTTGTACATTGAAAAGGAAAAAGAATTCTAACAGCTTGATATTCATACTAAATAGATGTGTTATTAATGTTATGAGTGAATCACTTTTTCATACGAAAAAATTGTTAAATTCGCACATGATTTTATACCCGTCACTGTAGCGTAACCCCTTAAAGAGAATAAGCCTCAGCGCAAATAAGGAACCATCAATATTAATCCTGGTTGCGATCAATATTTTGTTACGAATGAATCAAATGATCATTTCAATTGGACTTGGTCACGAATATTCGTATGAATATTTCCGAAGAATTTTACTCATTACCATTTTCCCACGCAAAAACAAACAGAGACCGCGAGATTTTTATCAGAGCACGGTCCCCTGATTCATTTCAGTATGGCTGTCCAAATAAATTGGCCGTACTCGCAAATTTCATTGAATCGAAGAAATTGAACGACGCGTACAGAAGCCTGTAGGGGAGTGCTCTCGCTCTTTTTTTTTTTCTTGTCCCTCAGTCTGCCCCCATCTCTTTCTCTTTTCCTCTCTTTCTCTCTCTCTCTTTCCCGCTTTCGCCTCGGGGCTGCGTGATAACGTTGACTCTCGGGCTTGTCAGTATGGACGACGTCGCGGTTATTGGCTAGCGGTGTCCCTCCATACTCATTCAACGTCAGCATCTATACAGTAGCGGGTCGCGCAAACTATCGCTGTCGGCTATCAACGACACACTCTTCTCCGTCCTCCCATCCCTCGGACCACTTCCGTTTCATACCGGAGGACTGACAATTTTTCCACTCTCGCCTACTCGACTCTTTTATCAGTCAGACCGTGCGCCTAGACGCAAGGAAAACTTGTGGCTGTCGAGTCCGAAAAGAAGACGTCAGCAAGTCTTAAATCCTTGCAGTTTGTACATATATGTACGTATCATACATACAGGGTGGCCCGAAAAGTGACGTCGAAAAGGAAAATCTAGATGCCTCGTATCAATACCTATCGAAATCACCCCCATGCATGTTCTACGATCTTTTCTAGTTTCCGAGTAAAATACCTTTTTTTTTATTTGTCGTCTGTGTGTATACTTTTCTCGCGACATTTTTTACTCGTCATTAAGGAGTGCACTGTTGAGCAATAAATAAATAGCCAACTAACGTAAATGCCTTGTTTTTATCAAAGTTCAAAAATAGGGTTGAGATGATCGGTCACTAAAATTCAGATGTTAAAAAAATAGTTATACCAATCTAAAGGACTCCCAATTGCGTTTAAAAACTTCCGAGAGAAAAGTTCATACACTAAAGAGACAAAAATAAATGACCATGCGGCAAAAAACTAGAAAAAAATGTTTAATGCTTCTTTCTCGCAAACTAGAAAAGATCGTAGAACATACATAGAGGTGATTCGCATAGGTATTGATACGAGGCATCTAGATTCGGTTTACCCTGTAGACATGTTCTTCGGACACGTTTTCGTCCCCTTCTTCCCACTGTGCAAGAAATTTTGCAACTTCTTGATATACGAGATGCGATCGAGCCCGCGATGGCTCAACAGCTGACGCCTTTACACCCTATATGTCCAATTATAAGTTTCGACGGATAGTTTTACGTATACACACATACATATATATATATATATATATATGTGTGTGTGTGTGTATACGTAATATATCTGTGCGTGTGTGTTACCCGGGATCGATTGTGCAGAGTTATATAAACCGTGAAGAATATACCTCCATTAGTTTCGTCAATACTCTTTGTGTTTGTATTCCATCCTGTATCCACGGGCGCCGTTAACAAAGGATCATCGACGCAAAATAATTGAATCGTGTTTTTTCGCCTGTGTGAATGTGACATCCACATGAGAATTCCGTCGCAAGCATTGTGCGGCGATTAAAACATTGATTCGTTCGACTATAATTACACTTGTGGGGGAGAGAAAAGAAACGAAAGATGGTGGGGGGAGACCACAATGAAACGAGTATATCAATTGTGCATTACCCGAGGCAGCGTTAATTTTGAAGGGGACAGTGCGGTTGCCTACACTGGAAATACAAAACACCTGCACCGCCATCGTTATCTCGCTGTCGGGACGGTTACATTTCCGATATGGGAATAAATTGGACGATGATGCTTTTGGGCGCTTCTGCACAGTTATCTCGACCGCATCGTTGTAATCGAAAACGCAATCGAAAGAGGGGAAGTTCTGAAATTGGCACAGGCATTGGACGTATCTGTGCATATAGATGTGGGTCATCATTGATGAGTTGGTATGGAGTGGATGGAATATTTGCGGAGAGAACGACTAGTTCTTCAACGATCATAGCTCATGCCCAGGAACAGCCGATGCTTACAACATGGCCGACGATACTGGACACCCAAATGTGGTCACCCAACGGCAGAGCCAGGCCTAAGCCGGTTATGCTTATCAATGTCCAGCCTGTACCCACGTTGAGCTTCGCCGTCTGACCAACCGCCAGGTTCGAGCCGATAGATAGCGGCGTCCGAAAGGCAACCAGCTGATGACATTCAATGGTCGTCTCGGTCTGGAGTCGAAGCCATTTAGCATTGCGCAGAGCTTACAGCTAAATGAAGCATCTTTCTCACGAGTCAGGGTTCCAAAGCCAATACTGGCCGAAAATGCGAGTCCTTGGCCACTATTGGCTTTGGAATTGCGGCCAGTCTACGGCATCCGAGAGTCTCCCCGATTGCCGTTACCTAGTCTGTGGCCGAATTGAGCATCGGCATAGAAAAAATGCCAGTCAAAAGTCCTGCATAGCCTACGGCCCGATTGAACATCGACATTCGGCAAATTGCCGATCCTGGGCCTAGTACTGGTTAATAGTATACGACTATTCATATCGAATCCTAGCCGCTGATGATAAGTCAATAATTGTATCCTTGTGTCTGGTAGTTCGCTTTAAATCCGTCGGGTGACTTCAGGCTCAGCGTTCTCGCGTAACCGAGATGCCACTTTTACAAGGATGAAGATTCGACCTATCGTACCAATTCCTCATAACTATAATTTTTTTAAATTATGCAACAACAAGTGCCAGTGCCACCTGATCCTTTTGTCGCAAATTGTCGTGCACATCGAAATGCGGATTCACGACATCCAAAATAATCCCGAACACGTTTATAAATGCGCTACGAAGATCAGATTAAACCACAAGGTACAAGATTTCCGGAAACACTAGCTGTCGAAAGTAAAAGATTATGGCATCGGAAATAACAGTGTAAAAATAATTTATAATAAGCGACGAAAATCAGGCATCAAAGCTGTATTAAAAAGTTACAGAAAATAATGTATAACACGCCTATACAGGTACACACATACAAATATTTATATGTATAGATGTATATACATGACTGAAATTACGGATGAGCAGTACGGGAAGAAGAGTGCTGCACTTAACGTTGTATGGGCACTTTGGTGCTGTCTGTAAATACTCTCTCGACTAATCTCCTAGGTAAAAACAGTATACATTCGCACGAATTGTGTACAGGAATAGCTTTTTTCTGTCCGTATCGCCGGATATATACGTTTGTGTATTCTTACGAGAGCAGTGAACTTATTCCGATATGCCTTTAATTGCGTATAAATTGTGGAGTTTATAGAAGGCACCACGGATTGGCGTGTCTGTAATTTAGTGGCATTATCGTGGTTTGCGGGGCAAAGTGCTCCTGCAGTTCGATCGGAGAGTCTCCATGTACCAGCTCGCCTTCAGCTTTCCATCTTACTTTCTTCGTCCGCACTTTCTTCTACTGCGTATAGCGTGACGCTAATACTGTTTCATGCAGTCGTAAACTTGGACATGATAATCATCGTAACTGGATACCCATTATATGCCTCTTAATTACGCATCAGATACAACCCAATGTAAAGCCTCGATCAATGACCGACGTTCGTGCGGGAAAAAAAGAATAATGAAATTCAACGCGTTCACTGGTGCGTTTTTACGAACGTACACTATGCCGTCCAGTGATTTGGTTGTGCAGTGTGGGAAGTGAAGTCTGCGGATTAATGCCTCAAAAACTACCAGAATCTTGGTTGTGACGAATGCTTCTTCCAATAGACGCAGGCCTCGGTATTGCTTATTGGCCATTTTCGACAAATCTTGGAGCGTTTTCAAATTCGCGCGCGGGCCAGTACCATTCGTTCAAGGGGATACACCAGCGTGAACGCTGGAAATTTGGGTGATTTTCGTAAATTTTTTGGAAGAAACGTACTCAATTATATGTTTTGGAAAATTAAGAATATATTCCGCTATGTTTGGCCTATACTGCATAATTTTTTCAAGAAAAATATTGAGATCCAAGCGATTTGTGCGCAGCCTTCGGAGGCGCCAAAAAAAAGGTTCCTCCACTGCTGACACGATTCCGGCCGATTGAGTAGATGAAACCGAAAAAGGAAAAAATGTCGTTAAACTAGAAAGTATTTCCTGGACAATGACGTAGGATTTTCACAAAATATCAAAATCTAACAAAATGGCGTTGTTATGAAAAGTCTGTTTTCTTGCCTATAAAATGGTCGTTTTTTTCAATGCCAAATCGTCAATTTTCATCTAATCAAAAATATCCTTTAATATATATAATATATTTACTTTACGACATTGTAAAGTAAATATATTCAAGAGTACTCAGTTCAAATTTCAAGTCAATCGGATAATTGCTCTTTGAGTTACAATGTCAGGAAATTTGGAATATCTCATTTCGAGAAAAACGCGTTCAAAGATTTAACTATCGATTTTTGCAAGATAAAATGATATTGATATAATCATAATGATATTCTTGAAAGTATAAACTGTCGAAAAAGGCAAAAAAATCGATTTTTCAAAAGTGTCACACTGGTATAGCCCCTCAAAAAGCCTGAACTCAGGGCTCTAGTTTCTTCTCTCGGTATGACCGTCGATACATCCACGTAGGATCATAATCATGTAGTAGGATATTTAATGCAACAAAATTTGAATACGTTTTAATATAGGGAATACGAAATACAAAGCCATTACAACATCAAATGAGTCAACCTGCTCTCGATCTTTACGATCTCGAACTTCATCGTAGACTGCTCGTCTTAGTCCAGTAAAAGAGACGAAAACCCAGCACTTTTTAGCGTAAAATATGAATTTTTTTCTGAAGGTAGATGGTTGCATACTGAACGTGACCCCAATAAAATTTCGCCCCCAACTCGCCCCAACCCTAAGAAATACGGGTTGAAAACTTAAAGATCACCGTATCTCAATAATTAATAGCTCGATCAAAAAAGGTTTCAAACAAAAGTTGTTAGGAATAATAAAATTCGTGTAAAGTTATCCGACGTCCAACCTCCTAACTTTGAAAATAGCGGCACAAAAACGATTCGAAAATTCGGGGTTGATGCGTGTGCGAGCGGAGTAGACATATCGCTGCGTCCTTCTCTGGGTCAGTGGTGCTCTCGTGTTTTTGTGCCGCTATTTTCAAAGATAGGAGATTGGACGTCGGATAACTTTATACGTATTTTATTATTCCAAATGACTTTTGTCCGAAACATTTTTCGATCGGACTATTAATTATCGAGATACGGCGATTTTTAAGTTTCCAATCCTTACTTTTTAGGGTTGGAGCGAGTTGAGGGGCAACATTTTATTGGGTTTACTTTCAGTATGCAACCGTCTACCTTCAGTCAAAAATTCGTATTCTATGCCAAAAAGTGCTGGGTTTTCGTCTCTTTTACTGGACAACCTCTTCGACAATTCATCCAGGC
The DNA here is from genome assembly GCA_944452715.1 of Ophion slaviceki. Classification (NCBI taxonomy): domain Eukaryota; kingdom Metazoa; phylum Arthropoda; class Insecta; order Hymenoptera; family Ichneumonidae; genus Ophion; species Ophion slaviceki. Next base: position 20,536,162 of record OX101786.1, on the reverse strand, counting down.
ACACTCTCATTTTCTCTCTTTATTCTTTTACACTCATCTCCGTCCCACCAATACTCGTTCTATGCACTCTGTTCCATGGTGACCTAACGGCTCGCCACACTGCTCACCTGCACTCTCGCAAGGAAACCTCGCAGTCTCACTCACGCATAAACACGTTCGTCATAAATCAGTCATTCGCTGTAAACACTTCGCTCGCCCTAGTTTTCTATTCTATCTATAAACGATTCTTATTCGAAATCTTTGGCGACACATCGCCGCCTCGACCACACGCAGCACTTCTCACTCTCTCGTGACATTTATTCCTTTTTTCACACAGACACGCACACAATCACGCGCACAAAATGCTCAACTCACATATATATTTCAATGGATACATATATTTAAATGTGCCGCAGTATCCAGTTCCAGTAAATCGATTTCGCTCTTATTCTCACAGCGCAGTGAAAAATCGAGCATCCTCTTGACATTTTGTTGGATGCATCTGCTCGGTCGCACATCAAAATCGCTATGCTTGCTCCCCCCCCCCCCCTGATGCTCAAACGGAAAGTCGAGAGACGAGACAGGTCGAGTTTGCTCCGGTTTCCCTTCATGGATAATCCACTCTGACTGAACTCACAGCGTGTATGTGAATATATATATAATGTATAAACATTCGCCATTGGTTCATACTCAAGAGGGTCTCCTGTAGTACATCCAGAAGCGTAGATGTAACCCAGTGTCGGTGGGTGCTTCTGGAGAGGAATTCCGTGCCTTGGGCCAGCGGGAGCGCAAGTCGTTCTCTATATCCGCCGTTTCTGGGATGCAAACCACTCAATTATAGTGTAGTAGCCCCGAGGGCTCGACCATCAGAACCTCCGACTCTCGCGTGGGTCTTTTGAATCATCAGGCGTTTTACTGAGAGAGTGCAATACAATATATATATATATATATATATATATATATATATATATATATATTTGTATGTATGCATCTGCATACACAAACTCACACACGCACCGTCCTGCTGTTTTACTTCGCAGCAAGCTGCAGCTTTTCCTCCATCCCATTTTCCAAGCCCTGTTCCTTTGCTATCACCCATTTGCCCGTAGTACATTGTACATACCGTTGTTGGATCATACATATTTGTTTGGCGCAAGTGGTACGCGTGCGTACATACAGATATATGCAAAAAGCATGCCGCCCCTTCTGGCGTAACTCTCAAAGATCCCGCGGAAGCTTTCGGTCTAGCAGTTTTCCTCCCTCGTCATTATAAGCCTATATGTATTTATTGTGCAACTATATTTCGCGGCGTCGCAATTTCAACCACTCGATTTCAGCCTCGAGATGTATACGATCGCAATTTCAGTGCGTGCGTGCGTCGAGTGTACTGCTGCTCGTCAACGCAAAATTACACAGTGCGATCGGCGTGTGATCCGAATGATGTACGAAGTTACGGCGAAACTGCCGCACACCTCGATCCGCGAGTGGCGAATAAACGCGGAAGACTCGAAGAGTCGAATTTGAATGTGCGCTACAAACAATCACGTCGGGGCGTTGACGCGCAGCGAAGTGTTTTTTTTTCGATCGTTTAATTTTTCAGTCGCATATTTGGGTTAATTAAATCGAAATCGAATCGATCGAATGTCGAAATCGAATTACGCTCCTTTTTGGAGGTCTTCAACGGAAATCGGCACAAACAAACATTTCGAACAGCAATAAAAGTTTTTTTTTTAACTCGGCCAAGTGCGAGTCGGGCCTCGCTCTACTAGGGTTCCGTTCATATGAACATTTCACTTTTTTTGAACTCGTAATTTAATTAGGCAATGCTTTTTTTCTGCCTTAGTTCTTAGGTAGTACTAAACTGATATCATATGGGTGATGACAGCTAAAGAAAGTTTCGTATACTCCTGCTGTAAGCTAATAATGAAAATATATAAATTTATTGTGATTTTAATATTTACAATACCAAATTACTTATTTTTGGAGTCGGTACCATCCAATTACAAATATTGTCACATTTGTCGGAGAAAAAGAGGAGGCGAAGAAAAATAAATGAAGTATACAATCTACAGTCTTTTTTTCATTTGCTCATCTTGTTTCTTCCGTGACGTCAATCTCTCGTTCTTGGCTGGAACCGACTCCAAAAATAAGTCAGCTGGTATTGTAAATATTTAAATAATAATGATTTTATATATTTTCATTATAAATTTATTGTATTATGTAAGCAATAAATTATTCAATATGCTACATTATGAATCGGCGTTTTCATTATTAATTCAGTTTTCAATGTTTAAATGCACTATGTTGTCACATAATATACAGAAATTCCAAATTCCTAACTAGTTTCGTTTTTGGGATAGACCCCGCAACAAAAATAAACTAAAACTGACAAGTTCGACGGCCCGCCATTGCTTTATTTTTGAAGATAAAAAAGAAAAAAGTATCTTTGTACTCTACTCAATGAGCTTTAAAAAATTACACCCCACATGCCAGGGTGAGACGTTTTTTATTTTTTTCTGTTCCTTTTTCATGTATGTGACCCCAATGAAAAATAGTTGAATTGAGTTTGTAATTCAATGTTCGGTTTTGGGTCAACATTCTACACAAAAAATCCAAATTTCAGGTCTCTAACTCATTCCGTTTACGAGCTAGAAACCCGTGACATACGGACGGACAGACAGCAGAGTGGCATTAATAGGCTTCCGTTTTGCCCTTTGGGTACGGAACTCTAAAAATGGATGACGCTGAAGTTCGCATCGTTGGAGCGCGACGATTTTTTTTTTGTTTCTTTCGATTATTTTTTTATTTTTATTATTATTCAATCACCTCGGGGCGTTAAACGTCAACGAAAAGTACTATTCTCAATCGCTCCATTTTTTCGTCGCAGCTTTGAGTAACTCAAATCACTCGAACATTTCTTACGCTACTTATTAGAGGCCTACAACGAAAATCTACACGAAAAAAACATTTCGGGTAGGAATAAAAGTGAAAAATGTATGTCGGTAAAGTTTGCATCGTTGGAACGCAACGATTTTTTTTGTTCGTTTTTCGTTACTTTATTTTTATCATTATCATTATTAAGTCTTTTCTTTTGCAAATTGAGGTCATGCATTTCCAATAAGAATACGTATAAATGTTTCGGTGATTTTCACAACCCAACAAATTAGAATAATTGAAAATAATTAATTTTCGTTGCATTGCAACGATGCGCACTTCAACGTCATGATTTTTTCAAAGAAATAGACATAAATAATTATTTCGCAGTCCAAAGATGCAAGCTTCAAAATCATTGCTTGATTTATGTTTTAAATCGTTCCAATCAAGTTCATTTTTTATTTTTTATTATTTTCAATCAAGTAATTAATGTAGTATTTGATTAATTTAATTTAGCTATTCACTATTCAATTAGCTATTAACTATCAAGTTAGTTAATCAAGGTTTAAGGCGAAGTAGGAGATCTACCACGAGACATATGAGTGCGATGTAGCTGAACTTCTCGAACAGAGATTTCTCAGAAATGAATAATATTTAGGGCAAAAGAAAATCATCAAGCTCTGCGTCAGGGAATTCTCCGGAGCCTAATGCTTTGTTTTTCCTAAAAAAATTAACCATCTATGACAAAATTCGGTTGGAAAATTTGTGAGGTTATGTTGACCTTGTACATGCCCTTAAGTAGTAATTGAGTATTACATTAATTTAATTTAGTCATTTTTAATTAATATTGAAAAAAAAGAATTCCGTATTTCTCGAGATTTTCACTTCCATCCGAACCGAGAGACGCAATGAATCGTAGACTTACTTATCTAGTTCTATATGCACTTACTCTTGCCCGATACAAATTAAACCTTCGACTGCCACATCTAGCCGAGTCGAACAGACCGTCAACGATGTCTAGTTATATCCGGAGGGCGAGGTTGCGATCTATATAGGTATGCGCGGCATTCGGAATAGGAAGCGATTTCAACGGCGAGGCGTAATATCGGCAGAAGCTTCGAGAGTTTCACGTTGCTCGTTTCCGGTGACCTGTGGCTAACGTCATGAGTCAGTATATGGGAGAACGGTGATGGCGTTCAGGAAATTGAGCCATCTAGTCACCGTCGCAGTCTGCCCTCGAATACAGCCTAATATATATATATACATACTTGCACACCCACACATTATATATACATACATAGAAATAGCAGAGATGAGGATTCTATCGTCAGAGTCGTTCACATACTCGTTCTAGAACGCCTCCCCCCCCTCCTCCTATTTTATATAAGTTTGCCTTTTTATTGGGGCTTAAGGCGGTTTTTCATCCTCCTTCATTCGTCTCACCGTCAGAGTTGTGCACACCACCGCGTTGACGTACGGCTTTTCACGAAAGGGGAAGTTAATCGCGTCGATCAAGAATGTCGGCAAAGAAATGGAAGGCATGGGAGGGCGAGAAAGAGAGACAGAGAGAGGGAGAGTGAGTGAGAGTGAGCGAGGGAAAGGAACAGTGAATGGCACAGGAGTTGAAGCTGAAGTGACGTCGACATGCACGATATCGATTCGGGTGAAAGAAAATGCCTTGAAAGAGTAATCGTGAAACAGCAGAGAAATGAAAGAATCCAGGCAGAACATAAAAAGTTGCAAACATTCCCGCAAAAAGTGACACAGATTTTTATTGCAAAGAAAATTGCGAGTTTGAGGGACGTAAAAGACATCGTTCTATTTTCTCGTTGACAAATTAGAAACTACCAGTACGAATTACGTTTTGCAGAATTGTATGAAGTTGTAAATCCTGAAATGTTTTGCTCGTGAATCAATGATCGTTTGATGAAAAAAAAAAATGATTGGTGATAACGAATCGCTTGATGTTATTATGTTGTGCGTAAAAAGTGAATCAGTGACAGCAAAGTGCATTACGAAAATTTCATTTTGACGAGCACATTCTTGTCAACGAGGGCAACTGGTAAAGATTAAACGTTTTACGTATATATTCGAAATAGAAATGTCTTTGCTTATACATGTCATGAGATATACACAATTTTTGTCACCAGAAAGAAGCACTGATAAGGGCGCCGTTTTGTATAAAAACGAACGGGGAAAGGAGACGGTTAAAAGCTCACCAGTCTACGGTATTATAGAGCGTGAAAATGAAAGCCCGGGAGAATAAAGTGGGTGGTGGAAAAAGGAAAAACGGTGAAGCTTCCGGCCTCTGCGGAAAGCTCCAAAAGCCCTAAAGGCGACAAGAAAAGATATTGAAAGCACCTCTTCAAAAATGAAAAATATTCACACAATTTTTAACGCGTCAGGGCAGATGAGAAAAAAACTCTTAAAAGGTACCGATAAAAAGTTAATTACGTACAATATCCGTATGAATTCGCAAAATGATCCTCTATGCCAGAGCTCGAGGTTTCAACGATATATTGCACTCACTTTATCCCGTCTAGTCAGCCAATCTTTGCATAACAGAGCCCCTTCAACCAACTTCTCGAGCACAACTTCGACAGAGGACGCGCTCGTAATATATATATGTATATATATGTATATATGTGTGTGTGTGTGTGAATGTGTGTGTGTGTGTGTGTGTGTGTGTGTGTGTGTGTGTGTGTGTGTGTGTGTGTGTGTGTGTGTGTGTGTGTGTGTGTGTGTGTGTGTGTGTGTGTGTGTGTGTACACACTATTCAACCGAACAATGCTGACATTTGACTTTCATTCGATGCAGACATGACCCAATATATTCTTATACTCCACTTCAATATTCTCTATTCGTTTCATATAGGTGTACTGCAATACGTGCGCATGTATATTACTTTAAAGTTAACACTGCCACGTACATAGTATCGTTTTAAATAATTTTACCGCCCATATTATGACACACTCACCCGAAAAGTTTGAAGAAGACGTTTCCAGAATAAATCACACATCCAGATTTTTTCATAAGTCGGAATGAGAATGGTGTTAAAAGTGCGCATCGTTCGAATGCAACGAAAATTCTTTTTTATATTTTTTCTTGAATTATATTATCATTTTTACGATTACCCTATTTGTTTAGGTTCACGTTGTCGACCTTTAATAAGAACGGTAGAAGAAACGTTTGAGCATTTAAGGTAGCCCAAATCGATAAAAAAATTCACAACTACTAATTTTTAAAAAATGGTATTGAAGTTTGCATCGTTGGGATGCAACAAAAATATTTTTATTCGTATTGCTGAATTTTTTCTAACACATTTATTCTCCACAAGTCACTGAAACATTTTTGAAGATCCTTATCAGAAATACATAACCCAAACTTGAAAAAAAAAATAGTTGAGATGGTAATACGAATGAAGAAATGAAAAAATTAAGAAGAATTTCCATTGCATTTCAACGATGCAAACTTCAACAACGTAGAAACAATTTATTGCGTGTCAAAGAAATTAAATAACGTCGTAGATGAAGGTACACGTTCGATGCTTTGAAATCGTTTTAACAAACGATTTTTTAAATCGATTTTTTGTATAGATTTTAACTTGAGACGTTCACGTCATGTACATAAATTTTATGCTCCAAATGTGTGTGTGTGTGTGTGTGTGTGCGTGTGTGCGCGCGCGTGTGTGTGTGTGTGTGTGTACAGAGGCAGAGACGATAAAGTATAATATCATTTACCCGTATCGAGAGAGATCTTTACTCCGGGGTGTCGTTGCCGAAGAGCACTTTGAACGATCGTGAAGTTCTCGTGAGACGAATAAATGGTGCAACACCAAGGCGCACTCTCACTTCGTCCCAGAAACCCGTATACACCCGATGCAGTGAACTCCATGAGTAGGAACCGACGCAAATACACTCGAGTGTAAGCGTCAAGAATACATAGCAAAACAGCCTTTGTTAGGAGTTCTATTGTGGATACTGGAGCGCGTCAAGTTTCGTAATTTCAACCTGATATTACATCGCCAGACAGTGTACTTTTTTTCCTTCTCCGATACGTCTGGTACAACTCTTTTAAAACTTCGAATGCATCGTAACCGATGTACCAACGATATCGAATGCTTATTTTCGTTGCGCACATTTTTATGATAAAAGAAAAAATCCCGGCACGCACCCGTTGAGAGTATTTGTATCGGAGGAAATAAAATAAAAATCGAAAATGTAGTTTTTTTACGAACTTAGTTCGTAACTCAAGGTTTGTTCGTAATGTAGAGGGTAAAAAGGTATAAGATGAAAAACATTTCCCCCTCGATAAGAAGTGATAATTTTCACGACGTTGAAGTTCGCATCGGTGAAATGCAACGAAAATATTTTTAATTTTTTTAGTTATTTATTTTTTTCATCATTTAAAATCTTTTCTTGCAACTGTGGGCTGTAGATTTCTGACAAGGTTCTTAGAAAACGTACGATTGATTTTCGCAGATTAAATTTGCCAAAGAAAGTTCGGTTCACTAAACTCTCCTTGCATTTCAACGAAAACTTGAATGTCATCAACTTTCAGAAAACTCCCTGTTGGACTTTTAGATTTCCTGCACGAATAGCTGAAGATTTTTTTTATTTTAAATTTCATTTTAAATTCCAGGAGGAAGCACACTGTGATCGGAATGAAAAGCAACATTTACCAGGTCGAAATGAAATTTGTTCGGTACGTGAAAGAAAACAAAGGCGTCATCGCAACCGAAAAGTATTGGATCTGATTCTATCGTGATCCAATGAATCTATGTGAGCGCGTTTTCCAGATGTATCTTGGCGACGCCATTTGCGTTGAGCCTTACTGAAACGATGACGATTCTGTACGCCCACCGACAAACGCTTTTCCCAATGAATCGACACGAACTAAACGAAAAGTTGCGATAAGACTTCGTTCAATCGGCACTGTCGAGAAGTAAAGATATTTATGAGCAAATAAGTGTACGTTCGGTTGGCAGGAGGAAAAAAAGTATACTCCCCCTCTCTTTTTTCCTTATAGAGGGGCTTGAAGGTTTGTGCTTCTTTGTTATTGTCCGAAGCTTTTATATGCCCCGGCAATTGTGCTCGGAATGAGAATGAAAGGAAGAAAGAAACCGGCGTCGTATATAGTTCAATAAAGTGTCAAGGATATCGTTCCTAATGCTTTTTTCACGATCGCCTTTTAGCTCTTGCGATCGGGAATTACGAGCAATTTTATCGAAATGTCCACGCGCGGAGGAAAATACGATTTTTACCTAGGCTGTTTTTTTCTCTTTCCTAGTTCAGCCTTCGTCTATGTGGCGTCGAACCAACAAAATATTTTTGCACTGCCAACCTGCCATTCGACCAGGCAGCCAAAAACAACAAAATTTATAATACGCATCCAATAGCGAGTTTACTGAGATCCCTTACCTTTGATCTGAGATACCCTTAGTTTGATCAGCATCGATAATCACAATTTTTGTGATTATCGATGCTGATCATTTTGAAAAGCAACCACTTGTGAATCTACAGATAAATCTAATTAATCTAAACGTTTTCGATCTTTCTGACAGCCGAAGGAGGTTTCTCTCTCATAGAATTACAGCGGCTCATTAGTGAAAAACTGATCCAAGTAGCTTTGGCGAGAGTTCAAGTCTGGTAAATTTACACCACTGAGCAAGATCCGCAAAGCTTTAGACAAAGGGTAGTCTGAAGATGCAAGATGCAGACTATGTGGTGCATGAACCAAAGAATGCCAGACGAGAATTAACCGTTTTTGGTAAGTCATTTAAGGGGGGATTGTCTTTTTTTTCGCAAAATTTACCGCTTTTTAGGAATTTTTTTGTGAAGAAAGTATACAACGGAAAACTTGTGAAAATTGGCATATAGTTTTATTGATCTGTTTACTACATACAAAAAATTTTTTAAACAGTTTCATCAAAAAATCCGCCTTCCACCCCCCTCGACGCGCGATGGTCCTTTTTTGATGGTGTGCACGATTTCTCAAAAACTATTCAACCGATTGCCTTCAAATTTGGACAGAATGCTCAGCTGACATCCTTTTATCGTTTGATGAAGCAAAAAAGCAATACGTTTAATAGTTTTTTATTTATAACAAAAAATCGATCAATTTTTTTCGAAAAATCGATACTTCAAGCTCAAAACGTCACCAAATCGTCAATTTTTTTTTCCCTTCATCGAACGATAGCTATATGTGTCTAAAGTAAAATGCTTTTTGGGTTTTTGTTGCAGGATGAACGTGAAGGCTGTAATCGTGCACACCATCAAAAAAGGACCATCGCGCGTCGAGGGGGGTGGGAGGCGGATTTTTTGATGAAATTGTTTAAAAATTTTTTTGTATGTAGTAAACAGATCAATAAAACTATATGCCAAGTTTCACAAGTTTTCCGTTGTATACTTTCTTCACAAAAAAATTCCCAAAAAGCGGTAAATTTTGCGAAAAAAAAGACAATCCCCCCTTAACCAAGAAAGCTCGTCCAAAAATCAATACAATAAACGTTTATAGATAAACTGATGCAACACCCCCCCTCCACCATCCCAAGGTTTCGTCAATATTTCGAAGCAGAAGTAGGAATAACGTTTAATGTCTGACCAACCGTTAATATTTTCTCGCGTCTTCTCTGGCGACAGGTTTTCTCGTACAATTTTTCTTATAACTGTTTTTTCCCGGAAAATCGATTATTTTCGAGATATTTGTGAAAAAGTGGAATTTATGAACTCTCACCGTCTGAAGAAAACCCATGGTCCAAGTTAAGGGTGGTTTTCGAGATATGCTAAAACATAAAAATAAAGTTGTCCACAAAAATCCAGCTAGGTCCGAATTTTTTCGAAGTCGAAATCTATTTTTACTCGGCTTAGGGGCACCCGAAGGGGAATGCATCGTTGACGTCAAAATTTCCCACTCTAAATCTTCAAGATTTAATTCTCCGTGTAGAACCTCTTTGAGCATCAGCTACATATATCACGCAATTTTTTTCAAATTTTGCGGCGCATTTTTGCCTTTTCAGCAGTAAGACAGCATCGTATGACGAAAATATGTGACGTTAAAGTTCGCATCGTTGGAACGGAACGATATTTTTTGTCAATTATTCATTTCCATATCCTTATCATTATGCGAAGGTTTTCTTTTGCAAATTAAGGTCGTAGATCTGAAATAAAAATACGCGAAAAGCCTTATGTGAGTTTTACAGCCCAAATCAGCCAATGAAAATACAAACAATTAAAAATAATTCCTTTTCGTTGCATTCCAACGATGTGAACTTCAACATCATGAAAATCTTCTTTATGATCTAACGTGTTTGAATTTTCACCAAAAAAGCTGGACCCTACTGATCGAAAAATTACTTTGATCACAATTAAAGTTGAAATGGTAATTTGAGAATGGAAAATGTGCGTGCTGGAAGTTGGCAACGGTACAAAATAAATATATGGCGCCGCCAAACGGCAAAAACGGGAATATATATATATATATATAGCATAGTTGTGTTACTACGGCTCGTCACAAAGCTGAATACACAGCGGAGCGAACAGGCACAGCCCATCACCGTGCGTACGTTCCGTCCCAGTTCGGATAGAGTGTGGAAATCCTCAGTGGGCCACTGAGTGGAACACGGAACAGCGGCGGTGGCTGGGAGAGTGCAGTAAGGCGGAACGGGAAATTTGCAATGTCCCGTGTTCATTCGCTCGCGTGGGCTGTATATTTGCTGAAAAGAGGCTTTCGGGGTTTTGCATCTGTTACATCCTAGCGAAGGTGCAGGGGAGACTCTTCTTTCGGTTATTCCCAGTATCCTCATTTGCCGTCACAAGTTTATTATATGTATAAATCTAAGAATAAGACGCATAACGGCATAAAACGGAACGTACGTACGTTCCGCAGGCATATTCGAACCACAGCGATATATGCACGATAGCAGCACCGTCAGTCATCGACTTTTCCCATCACATTGGCTTTCAACAAGAACACGATCTCAGGCGCATATTCCACAAAGAGGTGACGAACGAAAAATCAAACAGCGACTCGATCAACAGACTCCAATAACCTTACACCGGCCCATCTGCATGGGGACAAAGTGGAGCCTGCACGCTCAAGAAAGCCTAACTCCGAATGAAAAATACATTCGGTCTCTTCGCGTAGCCCGGTATTCAAGGGGCTATACCAGTGTGACACAAAAAAAATCGATATTTTGCCTTTTTCGACAGTTTATACTTTCAAGAATATCATTATCATTTATTTAATTTATATCAATATCATTTTATCTTGCAAAAATCGATAGTTAAATCTCTAAACGCATTTTTCTCGAAATGAGATTTTTCAAATTTGCTGACATTGTAACTCAAAGAGCAATTATCCGATTGACTTGAAATTTAAACTGAGTACTATTGAATATATTTACTCTACAATGACGTAGGATATTTTTGATTGGATGAAAATTGTCCATTTGGCATTGAAAAAAACGACCATTTTATAGGCAAGAAAACAGACTTTTTTTTCATAACTACGCCATTTTGTTAGATTTTAATATTTTTAACGCCATTTTTCCCTTTTTCGGTTTCAGCTACTCAATCGGCCGGAATCATGTCAGCAGTGGAGGAACTTTGGCGCCTCCGAAGGCAGCGCATAAGTTGCTTGGATCTCAATATTTTTCTACAAACAATTATGTAATATAGGTCAAATATAGCCAAATTTATTCTTAATTTTCCGAAACATTTGATTGAGTATTTTTCTTCCAAAAAATTCCCGAAAATTACCCAAATTTTCAGCGTTCACACTGGTATAGCCCCTTAAACTTCTTGATATGAGAAGTCACTACGGCCATAAATTGGCATAACGCAAACCATGCGCACGCTTAGGTCTCAGATATCGAACTCTTTGTCCCACGCGCTTTTTCTCCGAAACACGGTACAAAGGTCTCCTTTTCATACGCATAATAATTAGAACCGATGCCCCGGCCATGCACGTGACTAACGAATCAATGTAAACTATTCACACAACCCGCTATGACCAATCACGCTAATCAACCGATGTCTTTACGACCAATCGACCAATCCCGGAAGAATTGCATCACCAAAACTGCACTCTCCCTGAGGTTTCTTCTTCCACTATTGAACCCCTCCTAATTTTCATATCAAGAAAGACTTCCGTCCTGAAGTCAGTCTGCCGACAACATTCATCGTACTCAGAGCTTAGTCCGCCGAAAATCTTCACCAAATTCAGAGCTCTGTCTCTCGGCAAATTCCATCGAGTTAAACTCATCATTGAACTTCTATTTTAACCCATGTGAAAGGTTTATTCCGGTTGCCTTTCCAAAATCATATACAGGGTGTTCCAGAACTCAATGCGGTCCCTGAAATGTTGGATTGGGTGGTGAAATTCTGAGTCGATTCATATAAGCATGTGAGGGTCTCAGATCAACCCCTGAATGACTATTAATGTTTAAAGGCGGGCCAATCAGGTGCATCCGTCTTTAAAAATTAATAGCAATTCAGGAGTTGATCTGAGACCCACACATGCTTATATCAATAGACTTAGAATTTCACCCCCAACCTCCCATTTCAGGGAACGCATTCAGTTCTGGGACACCCGGTATATATATATATATATATATATATATATATATATATATATATATATATATATATATATAGAATAGATAGCATAGAAAAGTCAAATTCGTTTCTCGCAACCTAATATCGTACAGAGCTTCAAGTGGCTCTCTTCATTCATATATATGTATATCTGCATCGTCCGAAAACCTTGTGCGCGTGTCACCGACGTACTCCAACAGCGAGCGCATCTGGCTACGAGCGAAGGCCCATATTCATAAGAGCGTCTACCGATATCTTAACGAGAGAACACACACAGCTACGCACACTAACAGATGTAAGCGAACCGCATCATTCCATTATTTTCTGTATTGTTACTTTACGCCACTGTTATTATTAATTCACATTGAAATTCGACTACCCATCTGTAATAAAACGTCACTTAAATTTGTATGAGCTGGTCGAATTATTCCTCAATACCGAAATATCGCGTCTTAGTTATAGTCCATCACACGCACTACCCGTTTTTACCCTCATCCCGTGCTATTGCGTTAGGCGTAGGCAACAAAGAGGGAAACGAAAATATTATGCTCTCATTCCTTCCGGATGTGACACACCCCCTCCCAATCATGCGTGAGGGCCCCGACTGCCCCACTCACATTTTCGCAAGATTTCCCTTTTTCTGAGCCTTCGACTCGATGTTCACGGCCAGAATTCACATGAGAGTGGACTTTCAATCGTGAGAATTTACTTCCTTGATTCTAACTTATGGAATACTGAACAATACCATTTTTTTCATAACTACAAGGCTGTTCCTAATGAATTTATAATTTCTTATAGTTTGGAACAAAAGCACAAGGCACCAATAAAAATGTCGACTCTGCAAAATTTAACAATCATTGTGAATTAGTTGTTGTTCTTTAGAGGAATATCAATGCTTCATGTAAGGCTTACTCGTAGAGGACATTTTTGAAAATATCGATTTTTTGTTTTCGACGGATTCTAAAAGTATGAAGTTACAAAAATAGTCTCCGACAATTTGAAGTTGATCCGATTACAAATGCGGGAGTTATGGGTATTTAATGGTGGGTTCCGCGAACCGGCGAACGTTGTAAACGTGGTTTTCTCAAGATGATTTTTTCAAAATCGGTGATCAGCATATCTCAGAAATCACTGCACCGATCACCTTCAAATTCGAAAAGTTCCGTTTACAAATCAAAGAGCTTGAACGAACGTTTTTTTCCTTTTTTCCTTCGTCCAAGCACTAGACAAATTCATGCAAAAACGAAATGCATTTGATTTTTTGTTTTGAATGATTTGTATCTGATGTCTGAATGATTTGAAAATTCAGAAAAATTTCTCTCTTTTCCGATGACAAGCTAGGTGTAACTCTTTAATGTGGACTTCGAAGATGGTGACTACTGTTTTTTTTCCCGCTGGTTGTCATTAGTCACCACAGATCCGACAGGAATGACGTTAAACTAGAGGCAATTAAGACAGCCTGGAGTTCGTCTTGAAAGTAATTTTCTCACGGAGATAAGGGCTGCGAGACTAATAAAATATACATGCCACCAAAGTATATACTCACACATCCATTGCGAACAATGAGAAAGGTTTATTCCTTCTTACTTGTTGTGGTTGCTAAGCAAGTTCCACGCCCTTCTAGTTCCCAGCAATCTATTCATACGCACACGTATGGACTGCGATGACGCTTTAGATCAATAACGCGAGAGGGCCACCCATGAGAAATTAATTAATCGCATCACCACATGCCTCTTGATGGGACACACCACGTGTGCGATCGTTAGAAAATCAATTATAATGCCTGTAAGTAATTAACGCTCCCGTCTCAGTTTTTTTGCACTATACCGTACCTAATGACTTTTCCGCATAATATATATAGACGGCTTGATAAGAATTGCGCGTATCAACGAGCAAGCGGGTAATTAATTTATTCGGAATCACAAGAAGTGTCCATCGATCTATCTTTTTAAAGAGATTAACTCAAAGCATCCCTCGACAGAGTAATTATGGATAATTTTATAATAAACAAAGACAGTGAGAAAAACCTTTGAAGGTGTCATAATGACGTTGACGTCTTCATTGTTGGAATGCAACGAAAATTAATTCTTTTAAATAGCTCAACTTTGTTGGCCAATTTTAGCTGTTAAAATGGTTCCAACATTTCTACGTATACTTATTGGAACTGCCCTACCTCAATTTGTGAAAAAAGGCTTTGGATAATGATAAAAATGAAAAAAAATATCGTCACATTACAACGATGCAAACTTCAACGTCATCACAAGAGCAATCAAGGAAGAACAACTTTTGCAACAAACTTAATTTTTGCATTTTGGAATGTAGATAGAAAATGACATGGTTGAAAAAAAAACAAACTGAATGACGAGGAACTTTCTCCCCTCGATGCTGAGTACTCTTAAATGTTTGCCATTTGATTGCAATCACTTCGAACGATAAATAGGTAGAGTGATTCGCCGTTGGAAATGTCGCGACAGTGATATTCTTTTTTCATATCCAATATGGGACGAAATAGCGGACAACGATAAAATTGCAATGTACCGTGAGGTAATGCGCGATTATTATCTCCGTGGAAATCGGCACAGTGCCAGAAATGCCTCAAATCACTGGGCCTTAGTTACTTACGAGTCAGTGAACTACAGTCGAGTTGGCAGAAACAGCTTCGAGCGATCGGGCTGCTCAAACGAAAATAATGACGTTGGCAATCGCTGTGAAGCCATTTTCCGGCTTGCCGATTCGCGTATTCGCGTGACTCGACTATTATACAATATGCCGCCCAATGACGATGCAAACGATCGAGCGTTATCAGGATAAAACTGTCGCTTGAAATAAAATCCAAGCGTCACAAATTTCGTTTTTTTTTAAACAATTGCATTCCAGTTACTACGTTCCAGTGAGAACTGCGATGTTTATCGATACCTTGGCAAGAGTACGTATGGCTAGATGACGTTGACATTGCAACGTTGAAATGCAATGAAAAATAAATTTCTTTTTTTGCAATGCCTACATTTCTTCATGGCAGCTTTTAATTATAAATACCACTAATGTTTTCCAGTATTAGCAACCGAAATGTGCAAAACGAAAGTCAAGTGATAATAATTTCGAAGAAAGAAGGGAGAATATATATATATATATATATATATATATTGTAATCCCCCGAAAAAACTCAAGAGAACTATCCGAAAAAAATGCAGTGCGCTTCTGGGCCGGGATTCGAACCCGGGACCTTTCGATTGCCGGTCGACTGCTCTGACCAACTGAGCTACGCCAGCCCGCTTACCTCACCTTTCTCGGATAGTCTCTTTATCGTAACGCAACGTTACAAACCCCCCTGCCAGAGTCGATCCGGCTCTGGAGGGTCGACTCGAAATTTTTGCCCAAACTAATATCTCAACGCAACGGGAACTACGACAGACGCGGGGATTGTCTGAGGGTCGGAAGGGGGAAGGGTAAGGGAGGGGCTAGCTCAGTGAGACTCTTATCTCAGAGAGGGGATTCTTTTTCCACGGCAATCAAGAACAATTCTGGTTCGGTATATCCTTGATTCGGCCGCGGGCCGCTGTTGGGCGCCATTTGTAATCCCCCGAAAAAACTCAAGAGAACTATCCGAAAAAAATGCAGTGCGCTTCTGGGCCGGGATTCGAACCCGGGACCTTTCGATTGCCGGTCGACTGCTCTGACCAACTGAGCTACGCCAGCCCGCTTACCTCACCTTTCTCGGATAGTCTCTTTATCGTAACGCAACGTTACAATATATATATATATATTCTGAAGGGTCAACGACATGAGACTCGATAAAGGGGAGAGTGGAGCACGATATGCCACGAATACTTGCAGGTTCGTGCTGCACAGGTAATTACTGAAATTTTTGTCGAACAATGGGAAAATTGAATTTCGCCAGACTTGAATAAACGTCGACAATCGTTTGTAAATAAACATAGAAAATTGTAATAGACCGGGGCGTCTGGGAAAAAGATCTATCACGATTGGTATGTCTCTGTAAAGTTATGCGGGTAAAAGTACCGATCCATTAGAAAAAAAAGTAGCGCATTATGCCCGAGTCTCCCCTTGATTGCAACAACCTTCGTGCGAGCTGGTATAGTGATGTTATAGTGCTCTTGTGATATTTTATCATCGTTTGAAATAGCCTTTATTTTTCATCTCACCATTAAAAATAAACGACATATCTACCCGTGACTTCTTGTTCAACGAAAATTTCCGCCGGAAAAGTGAAATGCCTTCAAAAATACGCAAAACAGGGCTGAACTTATTAAAGTATCTCCATCAAAAATAGACATCAACAGATTTGCAATTGAACCAAATTTCCGCAGGCCTCGCAATGACGAACACAATTCGTAGCAACATGGTGTCAGGAATGACAGGCGCGTAAAACAGAACGAATTTGCTTCATTTCGTTAGCTCGTGCATTTTGTATGCATGTGTGTCTGTTGGAACTCAACAAGTCAACGAGAGATCTTCGGGTGCGTTAATCGTTAACGTTCGTTTGTTCGGCCCACAAAGCTCACTCGGATATTCCGGAGCCCGGAGTCTGGCGGCACGTCAGCGATATATGACGATAAATTTATATAGACATGTTATATGTGAACCGTGCAAAGGTCGACACACACATGCATACCTCTCGTGAGCTATGTGCCGCTGGAGATGAAAGCAGGAATATTATCGCGTGTACCGGCACACGAGAGCCCTCAAACGTTATTAATAATATCAGGCTTGCTAGATGTATTCGCTACACTTTACACACTCTGTTATGTACGTGTGTACATATATATGTATGTACATACATATATGTATCGGCACATATATATATATATACATGTGCGGAAAGTACATTTTGAACCCGTTCTATCCCTATGGAGTACACCAACAGCCCAACGGCTCTTTTGAGTGCTCCTCAACTTTTGAAAAAGAAATGAATAATTGATTTTAAAGACAGTACGTCTTTCAAACGACCTCATAGAAAACTGCTTAGTACATTTGTTTGGAGGTGCATTTAAAGACATTGGAGTTTACATGATGGCGAGGTTATAGTCTGCGTCATTGAAATGCAATGAAATTATTTTCCATTCTTTCATTTCCTTATTTTCATTATCCAAAACCTTTTCTTACACATGTTTGCTGACGATCTCTAATTCGGATCCTGAAAAACTTTTGAGTGATTGTGGAGTGTTATGTGCGCCAAAAAAACCGGGTATGAAACTTTTGTTGCGTTCCAACGATGCAAAGTTCAATATCATGCATGATCTTGAGGATGGGAACAATTGAAGACCGTCGGTGAAGTCGAAAGACTTCGAATTCACTTTCCACGTGTATGGATGAATAGGGGAGACCGGGGCAAAATGGTATAGCGGGGCAAAACGGTACCGGGGCAAAACGGCACTGGGGCATAATGGGATCGGGGCATAATGGGATAGCAAAAAAATGAAGTTTCTTGGTGCTTGATTTGGGGCAAAATGGGATAGGGGCAAAATGGGACAGAGAGGAGTGGAATATCAAATTGGGGCAAAATGGGACACACAAAAATGAAGTGTCGCAGCCCGCTGAATTTGGGACAAAATGGGATAACAGGAAAATTCATGCTTCGGCTCTATGAAAGAGCTGTTGAAACATAATCTAATCTAAATGGTGCTTGTGGTTCGTTTCAGTCCACATATACGCAGATAATACGGACTGATCGATATATTTGTCGACACATATCCGTCGATTTCATGGGGAGCGGCGGTTCTAGTTTCATAAAACAATTTACGTAAAAATTGACAAGAGTTAGATTTTCATCAATGGCTTGAAAATCAGTATCAGTAACGTGCAGTTGGCAGAAAATAAATTAAAAAAAAACAAAGAAAGATAACAACAAAAAAAACCACAAATTGCACGCGTCAGATTATAAAAATTACTTGATTATTTAAATAATTAATAACGACAAAGAAATTGTACCAATCGAATAAGAAGGCTCAAATAACAATTTACGTCAAGTTTGGTACAGTTCTGACTGCAGAATCAAAAGTAATTGTTTAACAAACTTTAATAACAAATGAAAAATTAGTATTTTTTTGAATGTTGAAGTCCTTAAATTTATTGGATTCAACAAATCCTGACGAGCCGAGCACGAACTGTTGTTGTAAAGTCAAAAATTCCACTGTCCCATTTTGCCCCGATCCCGTTTTGCCCCAACCGCCTCTTTCTGAGGAGCCTGATTTTCTCCGGCCCATTTTGCCCCAGTCCCGTTTTGCCCCAATGACGTATTTTCCAGCAGTGTTAATTTTCACTATTCCATTTTGCCCCAAACCCGTTTTGCCCCGGTCCCATTTTGCCCCGGTCCCATTATGCCCCGCTATACCATTTTGCCCCGGTCTCCCCTATATATGTGCATCTATACATCTCTCTATACGTATATACGGAGAAAGATAAAGGGGGGGAGTAGAAAGAGGGCCGAGGACAGACCGTTTTCCGCATCAAGTAATCCATTGTAAAGTGCTCGTCATTCTAGGAATAACCACGTTGCATGTAGGGTTGCACACGTGAGAGCCCTAACTATATCGCCCCCCTTCTTATCGCAAATTCCTATAGACTCTTGACATTGTTATCGCGAACGCGCACCGATCGCTGAAATCCAAAAGAGCGATGCTGGTGCCGTTTATGAATCCAGATCATTCAGGCTGCAGCGCCCTTCGTCAGTTGCGATTTTGCCTATAGCTCGTGTTCGTTTAAACATGCAAATTCCTCGCCGAGGCTTTCTCGGAAACGTATTAAGGCGGTCATCTATAGGTAGCTGACAAAGGGACAAAGGGAGCTTTTGTCGTCGGAGAGTGGAAAGCGGCAAACGATGAAGGAGTGTTTTCTTTTTCGCGTCGATACACAGCGAAACTATAAATGAGGCAAGTGAGTGGATGGGCCGACCACCCGGGTGAACAGCTTCAATGCTATCGGTACATGCGTCATTATAATAGAGCCGCGAGCGCGTATGATCGACGGAAAAACGTACTCCAAGACTGATAATTTGATGTTCGGCAAGAGGCGCTGCTCGCGTTGAAATTTATGTGAGTGCAGGCCACTCGGGTCCTTGTACACTCATTATGCGCGTGTGTTAGCCAAGTACGGTGCAGCCGATAATCGCAGGGTGGCATTATTATGGAACCGGTGTGCGAATCACTAACGAGCAATATCGCTAAATGAATCCCTGCTCTCCTCGCAGCGAGCTAAGAGAGCCAAAGAACATCGTAAAAGTTCTGATTAAAATGCCCTTACCCGCTCGCTCTCTCTCTCTCTCTTCCTCACTTGGGAAGAAAAAGAGTCCTCGGAATATATTCGGAAAATACATGGGACGGAACATACGGCGGGTATACATGAAACGACGGTATGCCAGCTATTTGTATTATACGATAACAAGAGGCAAGCCAATACTATGGAAGAACAGTCCACGAAACGTCAAACACGTATAAAGATGACCGATCTATGTCGATACGATCCAAATGCATGAGCATTGTTGGAACGCAATGAGAATGAATATTTATGAATTCTTTCGATTTCTTTGCGCAGATGTTGCCTGTAAAGATCCTTCAATCCTTTTTTAAGATACTTATCTAGCGATTTACCATATAAGTCCATAAAAAATTATCATATCTAAATATCTTCTATAATAATTTCAAAAAAGGTAAATCAAATGTAAAAGAGTTTTCGTTGCGTTCCAACTATGTAAACGTCAACACCATCAAAATGTAGTGTCTGAATGTTGGTTTATTCAGTCTGACAAGGGGACAGTATGGCAGTCGGATTTTTGTAATTTTTCGTACTCATGGTACGTGAAGTTCAGAGCTGGAATATTAATATCCCAAAGCAGTTCGACGCCATATTCAGAAATTTTCGAGAAAATTGACTTTGAAGTTTTCGAGCGCACTCTTATCCCACAAAGATGCAACGATATTCGAACCGGGCTCGTAGCGTACCCGGTAGCGCTCGAGTCTAGTAATCGCGGGGTCGCTGGTTCGAGTCTCACTTCGAATTTTTTTTTTTTTTTTTTTTTTTTTTTCATTTTTTTTTAAATGAAAAACGCAAGTCATATTTTTAATTATCTCTTGATTATAAACATACATTTTCAAGTATCAATATTTATAACCAACAACATTTTTAGGATGAAAATGAAAAACGTCGGGTAAGGAATTGAATACTTTATTATTCGGTCTGTATTCGTTTGTTTTATACATCGGGTGTAATGTTACACGAGCCAGAGTGATAACCATCGTAAAAACAAGGAAAACAGTAATTTTCATGGCATCTCGCACACCGTACAAACGCTGCATTGTTACATTCGCAATTTTTTTTCAATACATCGATCGGAAAACAAACTTCATTCACGTTCATGAAGATTTCTCTTTGATCGCAAAGTTTCGAAGCAAACCACGCATATCTGATCATGTTATTGAAGACCGGAGAAGACAACTGATGATGAACAATAGAATGAATTTTTATGCAATCTTCTCTATCATTAATTTCACGTCCGTCATTGACAATTATAATTCCATATCTGTGAATTAGCATAGATTTTATGATTTTTATCCCGGGATTATTTATTTATTTTTTTATAAATAATCACCTATTGTTATATATAAATAATATATGATCATATATGAGAAAATATATAATTATGTATAACTATAATGAATTTTGTACATAAATAACTATATATGGATTTTGTCCATATATAAACATATATAGATATATTATATTAATTATATATAATAATATGTGATTATATACAACAAAAATTTATCGGGATATTTAAATGACGGAGGTATGCGAATTAAAAAAAATGAAAAAAAAAAAAAAAAAAAAAAAATCGAAGTGAGACTCGAACCAGCGACCCCGCGATTACTAGACTCGAGCGCTACCGGGTACGCCACGAGCCCGATTCGAATATCGTTGCATCTTTGTGGGATAAGAGTGCGCTCGAAAACTTCAAAGTCAATTTTCTCGAAAATTTCTGAATATGGCGTCGAACTGCTTTGGGATATTAATATTCGAGCTCTGAACTTCACGTACCATGAGTACGAAAAATTACAAAAATCCGACTGCCGTACTGTCCCCTTGTGAAATGAAGCCGATGTTGTATCTTACGAAAAAAAAGGGTTGTATTCTAATTCGGTGGTGTTGGCTTTTTCGTCCATGAAATGCGCCATGAAGTACCCTGGCAGAATTTACGTATTACTCTTCAAAATGGAACCGTTTCCTACCACTTCTTACCCGCACTTCGCTAATGTAACCTAACTTCCGTTCGGTCCACAGCCGTCTTAAGATATTCCTTCCACGAACCCGAAAAGTTAACAATTGACTGATTTTCGTGTACAACGAAGTAAAAACGTATCCCAGTACACTGGTCAAATTTCAAGCCGAGTTACCGAATTTTTATCAAAACATGATGACTTATGCACTAAATAACTCTACCCGCGTTGGAATTTCAGTCGGGAAAAAGTCCTGCCCCTGATTTGGCTTCCCTAAATAATACCAGGCCATGGTCGGGCCATCCAGCGTGGACTAGGTTGGCCACGTAACAGGTCTTAGGCCAGGTCCCAATCCGCGGTTCCCTTTTTCGGGAACTGATTAGGAAGTGGACAGCGGAACGATCAAGTACTGGAAGGGCTTTTGGCGATCTACCCGAGTAGAATAGATCGTGTTAGTTGGTATACTGATACTTATTACCCCTTTGCACTCAAGAGGTGACGCTCGCTCACCACTCGCTATCCGAGCGAAAACGGCCTCGAGTGCGAAGGGTTATTTCACTAGTATCGCAAAATCATAAGCGTAAGTGCACGCTGTAAGCAGAGCACTTCTGTACGTGGTACAACGTACAGGACGAACTTTTATCCTGGTACCTTGCTTACGCGTAGCGCTTCGCTTGTAGCCACCTGGCGGATTGTTGGCGAAATACATTCAAGTAATGTCTCCCCGGCCGGAACATTTATATTTCTCGACATGGCGACAAGGCTTTCAAAAACCACGAATGACCTGCTTTATTTGTTTGCCTCAATAAATAATTTGGTTATTCGTTATGCTCAAATCATAAGTTATTGTAATCCCGGTATTCATGATAAGCATTCTTATCCTCGTCGATTATCATTGATGAAATTAATGCTTTTAATGGTGAATAGAATAACAACATATGTATTAGGTTCATCATAATCAATTATAAATATCTTTGATGAGATGAAAAGCGAAGTAGCTTCAGACAGTTCTTAAAGACAGGCTCCACTTTTCAGGACACGTCAATGTTCCGGGCGGACATTACGTGCAGCTGTACCTTCCTAATGATGAAACTTAGAAAGATGTGAGTAGCAGAAGAATTTTCGTAGCCGCGACTTTTCAGAGAAAATGTGAAAATGTTTAAATCTACTAAATTTGCGCGTTATTATTTATTCTAGTGTATCGTTGGGTATAATAATTGATTGTAACTCATTTTTTATCAAGTGCCACTGTAATTTACCGATGATACAGAAGGGCTTAAGCCATCACAAAATGCGGCCCTCCGCGAAAGGAATACCTTAAGCTGTACTATACCGCGAGCCGGAGGACCGCTAAGCGGTCACCCCTTCGAGTATCGGCCATACACAACGCTGCTTAACTCAAAGAACCGCCGGAGCCGAACCTTGAGCACCGTTCCACCGGTACGTTCTTTGTTTATATTATTGTTCAAAATCTTTTCTCACAGATTGAAGTTTTTAACCTCTAATGAGGATCCCAAAAATCTTCCACAGATTTGTGTAGCCTGAATTTCTCAAAACAAGATTCGGACGCTAAAAAATTCCATGGCGATCCAAAGATGGAAACTTTTGATCTTCCTCTCCCTCGATATATGCCCGCGATGTGATAAAAAAATCTAAACTGTCTCGGTGAGTGGCAAGGATTTTTTTAACCCGTCACGCAAAAAGATGGTTACAGGTCGACAGTTTGTAATACAATGTATCACGTTTTGTGAAGTTGTTCAATTGCGCGGACTGAATTTCACAGCTTCCGTGCCTTTTGTATGATATCGAGATGCATATTTATAGGCAAGCTCATGTCTCCCTCTCCCTCTCTCTCGCTCTCTCACTCTATCTGTCTCTCTCGCTCTCTCACTCTATCTTTCTCTCTCGCTCTCTCGGCTGGGCCTATAACTTTTATAATGGAATGAACAAAATAAACGTATCTCTTCTCGGCTGTCCTTTTCCGCTATTTTATGTCCTCCTCTTCTCGCTGAGTGTACGTGTCGGTTATGAGAAAGTTCGCGCCTCGCGATGCTTGAGCAGCTGTACACGTGACCCCGGTATAAAGGTAATAATTTCTTCGACAATCGTACCTCTCTCTCTCTCTCTCTCTCTCTCTCTCTCTCTCTCTCTCTCTCTCTCTCTCTCTCTCTCCCCCCCCCCCCCCCCCCTCGCTCAGTGCGGCTTGCTCGTGGGTATCGCCGCCGCATAGTCGGAAACATTAGTTATTGCTAAATGAACAACGCGCATGTACACACATCAATTATTAACAATTCAAAGTGCGCAACTAACAAGAATCGACATACCAGCTGACGTCAGTTTCAACCCTTTATTTTCTAAAAATTGATCGATCGTGCCCACGCTTAATATATTGTGGGATGAAGACAGTGTTTGTGTGTGTGTGTACGCCACTTTTTCCAAATCGACGAGTCTCTATTTTTTCGCGCGGAGAAAATTCGATCAATACATGTCGTTTCGCCCGTTTTGTGTGCACCCGCCTATTCCCTAATGCACGAGAAAAACTTGGCTATAAAACTGGTGCGGGGCCTGCAAGTTGTAAAAGCCAGAGGTATGGCGCTTCTCGAGCGGATCGCTTTGCAGATTTTTTTTCCGAGAACGCTTTTCCTACATCGTGCACAACGTTTGTATGTACTTGTTTTGTACACACGTACGAGAGAAAGCGAGAGGGGTTGAGGGTCGAGGAACTGCGCGCGGTGGCCGTTTCGACGTCCAATTTTGATTCGATTTTCTCCTCCCTGGCGCGTGCAACTGTATAGATAACTGCAGATTTGTATATAATGGATGTGCTCAAATACATGCGCATTTTCGGTTTTATTCGTGCCTCGGAATTCCGACGGTCGCGAGGTCGCTCCGATTTTTCGCGGGTCGCTCGCATTTTTCCGGTAGCCGATATAATCGCTGTATTGCGGCAGTTTCGAGGAAAGCTCGTTCTGACGAATATCCAATCGCTTTTCGGAGCTCTTGATATCGAGAAAAATGAATAGCATCGCAATGGAAACGAGGCGCACGTGAATGAAATACCTAAATGTTATCGTAGTAATCTCGAATAGCGTTTATTTTTTACATTGCTCGAATGAAAGTTGGCTCGCCGGATACAGAGTCTGCAATGCAACCAACATTTTTTCTGCTCTCTTTGCGCTTATCATAATGAAATTTTTGTTTGCTTATTTGAGGGGGGATACTTTACTGTAAAACGCAAAGAAGAGCTTATGACGGAAAATCAACAGCACGAGGAAGCTGAGGTATTACTTTATGGTCACGGAATGGCAGATTATTCGGTACGTCATTTAGTCACAACATTTTTGAGTATTGAAACTTTAAGGAGCTATACCAGTGTGACACTTGAAAAAAATCGATTTTTCTTGCCTTTTTCGACAGTTTATACTTTCAAGAATATCATTATCATTTATATGATTTATATCAATATAATTTTATCTTTCGAAAATCGATAGTTAAATCTTTAAACGCGTTTTTCTCGAAATGAGATTTTTCAAATTTGCTGACATTGTAACTCAAAGAGCAATTATCCGATTGACTTGAAATTTGAACTGAGTACTTTTGAAAATATTTACTCTACAATGACGTAGGATATTCTTGATTGGATGAAAATTGACGATTTAGCATTTGAAAAAATGACCATTTTATAGGCAAGAAAACAGACTTTTTTTCATAACTACGCCATTTTGTTAAATTTTGATATTTTTCGAAAATCCTACGTCATTGTACAGGAAATACCTTCCAGTTCAACGGCATTTTTTCCTTTTTCAGTTTTAGCTACTCAATCGGCCGGAATCGTGTCAGCACTGGAGGAACTTTTTTTTGGCGCCTCCGGAGACAGCGCATAAGTCGCTTGGATTTCAATATTTTTCTATGACAAAATTATGTAATATAGATCAAATATAGCCAAATATATTCTTAATTTTCCGAAACATTTAATTGAGTACTTTTCTTCCCAAAAATTCCCGAAAATCACTCAAATTTTCTGTGTTCAAAAACTATCTGATCGTTCATTGTGACATTTTGCACACTCTCGGATAACACAATTACCAACTATGTGAATCTAAAACTCTTTGAATATTAGCTTAAAAAACTACTTTTTTATCGACAAACACTATAGTGAAATTTTCATGATAAATGGAACATTTTTCAAACTATTTTACGCATTTTGACTCCTCTTTGGATTTTTTTAGGTTCACATAGAGCATGTGGGTCTTTAAAATCTAAAACTTCTCGCTCTGATGTTTCAGATCAATGCACCAGCCGCTAGGTTGCACACCGTAGAACAACTCAGGGGGCAACCGTCACTGAAGTGTCATACGGCCGCCATTTTGAAACATTAAAAAAATTTGCCGCACACAAATCGGAATTTGCAAGAAGCAATAATATGTACTTCAAATTTTAATTACATAGAGTAAATCGTTTCGATACCAAAAAGTCTTGAAAATGCGCTTATTTTCGTCTGCCTAAGGGATCCCTTCTCCTCCTTAAGTTGCAGGTTTTCAATGAAAATAAAAAACGTTCCATTAACTCGGTAGTCTAAGTCTGCAAAACAAATCCATTCGGCCGATGCAAATTGCAACATCACAAATCCTCTCGGTCTTGCAGCATCTTTCTACAGATTTAAATACACTCTGGAGCGTAAAATTTGTCAAAATTGAATACATTAGGTTTTTCTTTTCTGTGGTTAGGAAGGTCAGAAGAAGAAGTCCGAAGTGACTACGAATATGCAGCCACCGTAATGGCAGGGGGGTCAACGAACGACCTCTCGTTCCATGCGTTACAATAGTACCTTGCTATATTACTATACTGAAGTTCTATGAATGTATTGGATGCGAAATACCATATATGCGTATATGCATATACGTATGCATACATATAGTTGGAATCTGCCGTACACCCAAGAGAAGAGCACACGCCACCTTCAGTCGTGACAACGTACGGGACATTTAATATTCCGTAGCTGTTAAGCTCGACGTCGGGCACACGATCCTTGCTGGTCGGCGCGAGCACAGTCACTGCGTAGTATAAAACTCTTTCTGGCCCCGAGGCACAGAGATATACTCGAACGATAAACTTTCTGCGTTTCAGGGCTATCCGACTTTACCATTTGTCTGTATATGTATGTGCACGTCGGTACGTAGGTGCGAAAACTGCGAAATTGGTGATTTCCTGACATTTTTTAATTAACCAACATTCAATTACTTTCGTGGCTCCGCTGGTCCTTGGTGGCGCGGCTGTACGCTAAAATGGCACTTTTAAATACGCTTCCGTCGTGCGTCGAGAAAGTTGATGGTGAGATTCTCTGCCGTCATGCGTGGCGAGCTTATCTACAGCTTAAGAGGATCCAATCGAAGTAGTATGAAATATGTGTGTGTATGTGTGTGTGTGTGTGTGTGTGTGTAGAAGAAGTTAAAAAGTACGCTTGGCAATAAAAAATTCCCTTTGAAAATATTATCTTTTGCTTTACCTCGTAAAACTTTACGGTTTACCTCTAAAATAAATCAAACTAATTTTTTTTTAATACAGACAATGATTTTATTATATTTTTTCCATTAAATAATTGTACGGAAAAAATAATGTATACGTTTTTTATCATTTAAACTTTAGTAACTAACCCTCTCAAACCTAATCAATTGTTTTTTTAAATAAAAATCTAAGGCACTTACGTGTTAAGTTAGGCATTGATTTATTCCTCAACAGTGCACTTCATAACGATCAACACAAGTTTGTTAAAAATCGTGAGGGAAGTCCGTACACAAAAGAGAAATTTTTAAATTAAATTCTCGAATCTAAAAAAGAACGTCGAACGTACATGGGGATTGTTCGGATAGATATTAATATAAGGCATCTAGATGTTCGTTTTTGACGTCACTTTTCGAGCCACTCTGTACATTTTTTAACACTTCATACTCTCGTTTTTTTTACTGTCGAATTATTTGTGGACTTTGGTGATATTATAATGGGATTTTTTTTTAAATAATAATTAAATCGTGACTTTTCTAATATTCGGCAATTTTTCCGAGTATGGGTGTTTTTGCGTGTTTCTAGTCGGTCGTGTTCAATGCAGTTATAACGGGAATGACTAATAATTTTGGCGAAGATTGTATTTTATATGAGAAATTGACGAGAATATGTAGCCTACCTTTATTATCCGATCCCGATATGCTGACCGTCTACCATTGGAGAAAATTAAGCAATGAGGGAATTTGAGTGATCTATTGGTACGATAGAGAGAAAGAGCGAGGGAGCATTTTGTATTTCGGGACTCATTAAAGCAAGATCCATCAGCAATTTTTCAAGGCATACAATTTCAATTCACCAAACGTTCCACCTCCACCCACACACGGAAGCAAACACACACGTGAAAGGAGATTGGCAACTGCCGAGCCATTATTATTCTCGAAATACACAATACAATACACTCTCTTATGAACTTTAACCGTACACCCCACCTACGTGTTTTTTTGCGCCGTCTGCACAGACGCGTCAACGTGCCTATATGTACAATACGTAAAAGTTCATTATTTGTACATGCTCCATAGCCGCAGGCTATCGTCATTAATAAACATCCCTTAAACTTTGTCCTCGTCATTTTTTTGTTTATAGTACCGTCACGATTAATAACGAAATGGCTCGCTTCTCTGTGAGATTACCATGCGTGCGGGGATTTGCTCTGCAACGTCTACGTGCAAAAAAAAACGCCGCTTTTTTCTTTTCATACGCCAGCTTTCGAAACGTTCTGTATCTCTGTTCCATATCGGCTTATCGAATTTCGAGTCCGCATTGCCAGGTTTCAATTACGACAGATTTCCCAACAGCTTCCGGCTTTATGAGTGTACATGAAACGGATTTAATTTTCGCCAAATAAAAATTACTCTTTGTAGTGCTTCACTTTTTGTGACAGATTCCCGTTAGAACGGGGAGTCGCGAGCCTTCTTTTTTTTTTTCAAATTAAATTTCCGAGGATCACTTCCGACCTCTTCTATGTCATATTTCTTACAATAAGACGCAAGTGTCTGACTGTCCAGATTCTGAAAGAGGGTATTCCAGAGGGAAGAGTCCAGCTTCGAATAAAGTGAAAGGACAGCAACGTTATACAGCTCTGGGGCTGTTCCCTCCGAGGAGTTTCGGAAATGGGGATTGTTAAGGGTGGCAAACGACCTACGTTCCTAATTTGAGGACATCCTTTTATCGGGAAAGCTTTTTACCCCCTTGTCCTCGTTGAAACCGAAGCTTTAACTATTTCCCGGCCATTCGAAGCGAAAGTTCTATTCATCCTCGGCTACTCTTCTCTCTCGGGGTTTGATCTTGTCACAGAAGAGCCATCGCATTGTACATACGGACTTTTCTGACGACAGTGAAAGAGCTTTCCCGGGAAGACTCATTTCGCTCAACGTATGTTACCAAAGGGTTACATGTCTATATACATTCCTATATATGAATGTGTGTATGTGTAGATATATGGCTCGATAGCATACGAATCGATCAATGAACGACCCATTGTACCCGCGATATAACTGACGTATATGACATCCCATGAATTCGTGCGAGCTGTCGACAACGAGGACCCCAATATTTGACGCGTAACTTTACCGAGGTAACCGTAATTTCTCGTTAATTTCATGGATTATTCGGGACGTGTACATTTCAAGTGATGCGTGACCACTTTATAGACGATGCAGCACTTTCGAATGTAACAGCTGTTCGGATCATTCTATCAAATCCGTTTAAAAGTGACTTTTATTGACGTTCACTTTAAGGAGGTTGGCGCGGTCCAGTTGAGTCAGATGACGGTTTATGCTTTTTTCTTAAATAAATCTCAAAAAAATGCACGCGAGGTATAAATTTATTCTGTAGATGCGAAATTTTCATCAGACATATACTTAAATGGCAAAATTGTGCATGTTTATATTTTCGTTACGTAAATAAGGTAAACGTTTTTGTTGCTATCAACTTGAAAAAGTATAACATCATCGGTGATTATTATGAAAAAAACTGCGTCAGCGAATGTTATATACAACTTAGAATAAAATTTTCAGTCATTTATAATTATGCCTACTTGCTTTTATGTCACGAGGTTATTTATTTATTTATTCAGTCTTCCCTCTCATTACATTCCCCGCCATATTCCACTTATCACCAGACTATTTATTAGTACTACTGAATAATATGAAGTGTTGGCGAAATGCGGCAACTTCGACGACATTGAGACTACACTGCAAAAGAAATGTGTTGTTTTTACACACTTTAAGTGTGTAAAAGACTGTAAACACTTTTTACACGTTTTAACGTGTGTGAAAAATGACGGTGTAAAAATAACACAGATAGATGCGATCAAATAACACACTTACGTGTGTTTTTTCTTACACACGTTAAAACGTGTAAAAAGTGTCTACAGCCATTTGAAAACTCAAAGTGGGTAAAAACAACACACTTATTTTTCCAGTCCTGTATACACATTGGCTGCGTCGGAATAATAAATTGAATAACAAAAGCTTTTTGTCGTAAAAATA
Organism: Ophion slaviceki; assembly: GCA_944452715.1. Taxonomy (NCBI): domain Eukaryota; kingdom Metazoa; phylum Arthropoda; class Insecta; order Hymenoptera; family Ichneumonidae; genus Ophion; species Ophion slaviceki. Next base: position 20,505,931 of record OX101786.1, on the reverse strand, counting down.
TATGCAATTATTGAACTGAACTCAACAGTACTTATATATTACTCTGTAGTATATACGAATGTTTTTGAAATGACACATAACAATGTACAAAAGGTTTCAATAAATTTACTCTATCCACATGGATGAAAAAAAATCGCAAAAGTGTTTTTTTTTTCACGTTGAAATCCCTACCCTCTCCTTAACATATTTTTTATGTCTGGTGTTTTGGGGTAAAAAAATTTCAAAAAAATCGTAGTGTCAGCATAGGCTAGACAAGCACATATATTAAAAACTTAATAAATCAATTAATTCTTGAGTTATTGCTAACGCTCCAACCTTCTGAATGCGAGATCTAGTGACAAAAATCCCGGCTGGCGCTGCTGATACATGGAATAGATTGGATGCTAATGGAATACAGTCTTACGAAAATAAATTCCGAGTGGCAGCACGCAAAACAAAAGACAACGGGCTTTCTCGTGGCCGAACTTGGGCGATCTACCGACAAGACCAATGGGAAATTAGAACAGTTTGGGAAAAATCGCTCGCGGTCGGGAAACTCTTTGCTTCACGCGATTTGTACCCTGTATCTGTATATATGGATATATGTGTGAATGTGCGAATGGCCGCACGTGGCCAATCTGAATGGAGTTTCAGAGCGTTACAGAGTTTGGCGGCAAACCGAGGAAGCTAAACTGTGCAGTTTGTAACACTCTCGCGGTCCAGCGAGAGAAAAGGAAGGTCGTAAAAGGGGGGAGGGGGGAAGGCAAGAACAGAGAGGGAGAAAGACATTGAAAGAGAATGAAAGGGACAGGGGCACGAGTAGGTATCGATTGGGAAAGTGATGAGCGAGAAAGAGAGAGGTAGAGAGTAACCGCGAATGTATCAACAAAAGAGATTGTTGAGAGATAATGCGTGCGTCCGTTTTCGAGTACAAAATGGTCAAAACCCAGCTGTGATATACAGCCACCGATGAACGCAGTGATGGATTTTAGTTTGCATTAATTAAAGGGACAGAGCGTACAATGAAGAGGGAGATAGAGCGGGAGTTTGCCTCGTTCCTACCAGCTGGCGGCGTTCAACAGCCACCGAACCATATACTTTCCGGTATCCAAATACAATTGATTATGCGATTCAGGTAAAAATGACTGCTCGTTATCAAAATTGGAGGGACGCGAAATAAAATACCGAAATCATTAAGGGGCTCTGCCAGTGTGAACGCTGAAAATTTGGGTGATTCTTCGAGAATTTTTTGGAAGAAAAGTACTCAATTAAATGTTTCGGAAAATGAAGAATATATTTGGCTATATTTGACCTATATTACATAATTTTTCATAGAAAAATATTGAGATCCAAGCGACTTATGCGCTGCCTCCGGAGGCGCCAAAAAAAAAGTTCCTTCACTGCTGACATGATTCCGGCCGATTGAGTAACTGAAACCGAAAAAGGAAAAAATGTCGTTAAACTGGAAGGTATTTCCTGTACAATGACGTAGGATTTTCGAAAAATATCAAAATCTAACAAAATGGCGTAGTTACGAAAACAAAACGTCTGTTTTCTTGCCTATAAAATGGTCGTTTTTTTCAATGCCAAATCGTCAATTTTCATCCAATCAAAAATATCCTACGTCATTGTAGAGTAAATATATTCAAGAGTACTCAGTTCAAATTTCAACTCAATCGGATAATTGCTCTTTGAGTTACAATGTCAGCAAATTTGAAAAATCTTATTTCGAGAAAAACGCGTTTAAAGATTTAACTATTGATTTTTGCAAAATAAAATGATTAGAGATACGGCCTTGAAATTTTTACAGGATATTCTTGAAAGTATAAACTGTCGCAAAAGGCAAAAAAAATCGATTTTTTGAAGGTGTCACACTGGTCTATCCCCTTAACGATTGTTTCCTACTGTTTGAGCTGGAGTCTGCATCGTTGGGATGCAACCATTTTTCCGTTAATTTGTCATTTCTCCATTCTTATCACTATAAAAAAATATGTCAAAACTTTTGAATGATCTTCACAGCCCAAAACGGCCGAAAAAAAATCGAACAGTTAAAAAAGTAAATTTTTGCCAACGACGCCAATTTCAACGTCAATTGTTTCAAAGCTTTTCAGATTGCACTCGCATTTCTCCGGAGACTATCTACATTCCGTCACCTTTGGGTCATTTCGATACACGTGCCGCACTTCGTCACTCTTTAAACGAGCATTTTTAACAACCAATGTTTAACACTAACCGTACGAAGCCCGGTTCCGAATGGAACAAGCCGTGTATGTGAATTTGCCGGTACGGTTAGTGTTAATATCGACCTATCCTAACGTTTCACATGAGCCTGGAGGTATAATCAAGAATTTTGCAGACCACTATTATTTTGCACTGCTATAATTACCAGCCGGCGCATCAAAACCTTCGAGCAATTACAGTTTTTTGCCTTTACACGTTCACGATCCTTTCTTGACGAGATGACTGGAAGCCCTCCTTTGAAATACATCTTCCTTCATCCTATACGTTTAGCAGACTGTCGGCAAGTAAATTCCATTCGCGGTAAGAATCTCGAAAGCCGCATTCATGTACTATCGCATTCACATTATCGTTCGTGACATATCACGACAGAAAGACGCGCAGACTTTAAATACGGTACAACGGTATGGTTACCGAAGTATGGTTTGCAGTCCATGGGCTGTAAGGAGGGAAAGCGATGAAAGTTCTGCCATCATAATAATCGTAATAATAATAGATAAAATAATAACAATTCACAATAATAGTAATAATAAATAAACCAATAAATAATAACAATGATGTTTAATATATCGATAAATAATCATGTCTCGTGGTTCGGCTCGGGCGGTACTTCGAGTTAAGCAGCGTTGTGCATGGCCCATACTCGAAGCGGTAATCGATTAGAATCGGAAGAATATGGGGCCGTCTATTCCGTTACGGGTTGTCCACAGGTTCCCCGTACCCTTGGCAAATGCGGTAGTGTAGCTTAAGGCAGTATTCTAGTCTAGAAATTTGAAATGAATTTTTTTGCATTTTTTAAAAGTATAGACTCTTAAAAATATGTCCTTATAAGGAAATTTCGAAATTTCCGATATTTACGCCAATAAACGAGATCTGAATAGGATCGGCCGATCGGAGTTAAGGGGTTACGTGGGTTTGAAAATTTCATAAAATCCATTTTCTTTCAAATGTTATCTAATAGTGCAATACGTCTGGAATATTCTTCCAAAGTTTCAAGTCACCTGAGTAAAAGTCTAGGAGAGAGAGCCTTTGGGAATTCCCCCCCTTGGGAAAGACCGGCCGGGAGCGACGCAGGTACTCGCATTTTTCTCGAAACACTATTTTTGAAGTCGGTGGACACGATTTCTCAAAAACCAATGCATCGATCTTATTGAAATTTTGCACACTTCTTCAAAATAGCATTGACTAGTGATTGAACGAAGGTGTTTTTTTTCTGGGTGGCATAAAATTCAACTGAGTCGAGTTCTATGCAACTGATTGACTTCAAATTTGGTATGGACCTTCTTTATAAATCTCTTTATCGTCCCCGGGCAATGCAATAATATTATTATTACTACTATAAACAAATTAAAAACTTGAAGAACATAGGGCGAAAAATTTACTCGTTTTTCAGACAGCCGCGATTTAAAAAAAAATCTTTATGGTGCTCGCCATAATGACATTCTTCTTGATCAAGGAAATTGGTTTTATTTCTATTTCAGATGAATAGGAGCTGTGAAATCATGTCAACTGCCTCAACCTATTTTTCGCGGCCATATTCGGCGGCCCATACCATTTACAATTTTTATTTTTTTTAACAATTTCTTTTGTAAGTTCTTGAAACATCAATAAAAATACTAAAACGATGAATGATAAAAACAAAATATTTTTTTTTACCAAGCCCGAAAAAAAACGCCCTAAATTGAGGGCTAGAATAGTGCCTGACGGGGAGGGTAGGGGTTTCAGCGTGAAAAAAACACTTTTTTGCGAATTTTTTTCATCTATATAGATAGAGCAAATTTATTGAAACCTTTTGTACATTGTTAAGTGTCATTTCAAGAACATTCCGTGAAATTTGTACGCGAAAATATCCACAAACAAGCCGGTGACAAAGCTTTTCCAAGATCGCTTTTGGAAAAACATGATTTGCGGTGTTCACTGTATCTCAGCTAGAAATTATCTGAAATCAAGTACCATTAAAATTTAGTCAAAGTATCATCAAATCCTCCCCCCAACGGTCTTTGATAATTTTTTTTATCATTTCGAAATTTTTGATGGTCATGTGAAGTGAAAAGTGCTATTTTTCATGAAAAAATTCGCCATTTTGGGGGTGGAAAACGTAAAAAAAATTCTCAAACTAACCGTTGGGGGGAGGTATTGTATATGTAAAAAAAAGTGGTTTTGAAAAGAACGCGGCACCGGCTTGTTTGTGGATATTTTAACGTGCAAATTTCACGGAATGTTCTTGAAATGATACTTAACAATGTACAAAAGGTTTCAATAAATTTACTCTATCCATATAGATGAAAAAAATGCGCAAAAAAGTGTTTTTTTTTCACGCTGAAACCCCTACCCTCCCCTTAAGATAACTGTGGACGCAACGGAAGTTGGTTAGATTATCGAAGTGCGGATAGGGAATGATAGGGAAGGGTAAATATACGTAAAAACCCGCAAGGACGTACGTTAAAACTTAAGAAATATAAAATAATATATATGCATTGGCCATAACGAGACATAATAACAATGATAATATTAATAATAATAATAATAGGGTGGTTATAGACACGCACACATCCGAACATATATAAAATATACAGCAAATAAATAGTTAAATATGCTCGGATTACGAGTCGACTGAGCAAGGTAAATACCTCCATTATATCTTCGTTCGCGACTATAACCCGTTGCTCCAGAAGCGTTTCAAAGGGCATAATACTATTTCATACCTGGTTGGTAAATGATATATACGTACACACACACACACACACACATATGTACATGTCATGGGGCCGAACTCGGTTCTCTCGGTTTCGCTTTACTCGAACTGGAAATGAAGAGAGATATATATACACCACGGCCTGGCGAAGGGAGGTAATTGTGGTTCGACAGTTTTCTCGACAAGAGATGCAAACCGCGTCACGAAGTTCGCCGCAGTCGGAGCACATTGGACGGATATACGAAGTATACTTTGAGCTCATTAAGTCGGACAGTGTATCCACAAACGATGTTCCATTGTTTCGATGAAGTTCGTTACGAACGACAGAATCAATTGGCGAACATTTATACGAGTTGCTGGAAGAAGAGTAAGGGACGTTTTCGAAAAAAAAAAACGTTTTTAATCCTTCCAATACGGCGTAAACATCAGTTTAGTGCGCCTCATTACCGGGAACAGTTATTTCTCCTCCAAGTGATTATTACGATGAAATAACTTTTCTGTCTGAACCTTGCTCAATAAGGGTGCGAATTCCTCACCACTGAAATGCCCCCATGTTTTTCAGTAACTGGGACGTATGTTGTCCCAGCCGTAATTTAAGGCCTTAGGCCAAATTACGAAATTTTTCGCTTTCCAAAAATTTGCCTAAAAAATCGTCAGATAATTGTTAATAACAAATGAACTATGCAATATTCAAAAAAAATCCTACGTACTTTCATAGACAATGTGTTTTTCAAGATATGTTCAACATTTCAAGTGAATCGGTTGAAAATTGTCCGAGTTATGTTTCCGGCCAACTTAAGGCGTTACCGCCACTTATAGCGCAAAAAAGGCCTTTTTCATGAATTTTTTTAAAGAAAACTACAAAACTTTTTTCATCGATCAATATACCATCTTAAAGAACACATCTTGAAGAACTTTCAATAATTTTTTTATTGAAAAATATTACATTGTTTAGTGGCAAATGGCCGTCAATGAAATAATGTTTTTATATACACGGTTTGCGGTGACCAACATTGCGGCGAAGTGGATCATCTGAAAAAAAATGCGGATGGATTTAGTCAAATATAAGTATAAACTAGTCTTTCATCGAAGGATTTTAAAAAATATTCATTTTTCACAAAATGGCGGACAGTCAAAGTTAATGATTCGATTTTAACGAAAAAAACGGCCGTTTTTTGGCTATAAAACGGCCATTTTTTCGAAAAAAAATCGAACAATTAAAGACTACATTTTTATGTATTAAATAAGCCTGCAAAATTTCAAGAAGATCGGTTCATTAGTGTTCGAGTAATCTTGGTCACCGACTTCAGAAATGCCATTTTGAGAAAAACGCGTTTAAAGTTTCGATTTCAGTTTACACGAAGAAAATATTTTTTTTTGTAAACTTACATAGAGTCATCTATTCCGGGCATCAAAAAAAAACTGCACTTCAAATTGCACTTCAAAAAAATGTAATAAAAAAAATCGATTTTTTCAAAATCGCAAGTGGGGGTAATCCCTTAAAAAATGCAGTTTTGATATGAACGCTTCACAGCCGCTATTTTGAAATTAAAGGCTTCAAAAAAATTATTGTATACAGTCACTCATATGTATGCTAAACACCCTTTTTGTAATCTCGATTCATTTTGTAGTTTTTCTGAAAAAAGATCCCCAAAAATCCTATTTTCGGCCTCTAGAGTGGCCTAACCCCTTAAAAAAAATTACTAGACTTAGGCAGCACATGCCCCGTCAGGTATGAAAGGGTTAAAGCACATTCCCGATAGTTTCGGTCTTTCCACATTGGATAAACGTACGTTCTATTTGGGAAGCAGGGATGACGTCGGTCGTGAGGATTTCGATTTTTTAAATTCCAACGTAAAATTAAGGTGAACGGTGAAATTGAATTGTCCAAATGGAGATGACATTCAGTGAGATAAAATTAAACAAGCGGTAATTAAAGTTGCGAAAATAAACCCAAATCAAATTGGTACAGGCAAAGTCGAGAAGATCGCAGAAAGGGAGGAAGATGGAAAGACATATTGTATTGAGAGTTTCTAACATAAGTTACGTATCAACGGAGAGCTGTACGAGATGCTTCGCCGGGATGCAGAAACCGGCGATTCCATTTTCTCCGGCTATAGAATCCTCCGCGATCCAGGTGCAACAGGACTGTTTCGATGTCCCTCCCGCCAACCTGATCCTGTTAGGTTTCATTGCCGTTTTTTATTGTAAATTTTATACGCGTCCACGATATCCATCGGCACGATCGACGAATCAGACGGAGAACATAAAATTCCAAAAGACGCGTATCCGGGGTCCTTTTACGACCGGTCTTCGAAATATTCCATTTCATACGAGCACCCATCCAATGAATAATCGCCATGTGAATCTAAAGTTCACATCCGTCGCACTTCAATATTCCATTTTTTAATCCAACTTGCATAGTGCCCTGGTATTGCAACGAAAATTCTTTTCTATTTTTTTTATTTCCTCATTCCCATTATCATCCTACGTCTTTCTCACACATTTAGGCTAAATATCTCTAATAAGGATGCTGAAAAACGTTTCAGTGATATTGGAGGATTAAGGGGCATACCAGTGTGACACTTTCAAAAAGTCGATTTTTTTTTACTTTTTGGACAGTTTATACTTTCAAGAATATCATCTTATCTTGCAAAAATCGATAGTTAAATCTTTCAACGCGTTTTTCTCGAAATGAGATTTTTCAAATTTGCTGACATTGTAATTTAAGTTGGCTGTTTTTTTTAAGACGAAAACAGCTTATTTTTGGGATTTTTTTTTTAGAAAGTCGTGATGACTTTTTCACAAAAATTCGGTTCTTCATAAAATATGATCCGAAGAACACACTGTGATTTTTTTGTGTAAAGGTATTTCATTATAATCGATTTACAGCCGATGTTCGGGAAGCACCTCTCGAAAACGTATTTTGCAGGGAGCAATGCCCTTCTGAACCGGGTTATCTAATATCGAAAAATCAAACAGATTTCGTAGGTATAATAGTTTATCCTGTGTTTAAGCATAGGAATTTCCAAAATACCACATTTGTAAAATGGCGCCTATTCACAGTTGGAGTCTGGATTTTTGCGAAAAAATTGGCATTTTTCGTTCATCGGATCCAAAGTATACATCGGGAAAAAAAATCCTTCGATCAAATACTATATTTTGTTACATCTAAAAAAAAGCCGCGAAAATTTCCGAAACATCGAAGTAGTTTTTTAGGTATTTCGCTCACCAGCTTTAAAAACGTGCCTTCGAGAAAAAAGCGTTTGAATTTTCGAACGACGGTCCGAGCGTTCCGACTGGCATCAACATAACAGCCTATAAATCCGTCAATTTTGATCAGATGACCGTAATATTTTCATGGACCATTTATTAGATGATATGCTGTCAAATATATTGGTTTTGAAAAAAGAAATTCTTCGACTTTTACAACCAAGCATAACCCTTTAAACTATCCCCTTCGTTGGCCCAAACAACGCCGTCGTCTGCCCTGTGCATATTTTTCTTCCCTCTTCCTGCATCCTGCCTCAAGTCTTCTCATCGCACATACATCGTTCGGTCAACGGTGAACACGAATCCCCATACATCTCATTACGGAGCGTAAATAACGCCCCCGAAACTCCAATTTCGATGGCGTTATTTACGCCATTCCAGAATGGAAGCGGTAGGAGACGCGTACGAGGTATGAGGACACAAATGGTTGGGCTCGGTTACAGTCGACGCCTGTGCAGACATTCTAATTCTAATGGGGAGCGATCTCGGAGGCTGAATGCGAAAGGAAAGAGTCTCCAACAGCCTTTTTCATTTATGTACTCGGTATATCCTAAGCCAGTATTGCATATCGATTCTACATATTTATAAATACAAACAGAAGGACACAGCTGACATCGGGACACACATCGTCCAGTCCAACTTGGAGTCTTTTCTCCAGGAGCGATGTCTATCTGATCTAGCACGTAATGTATGCACGTGCATACGGCAATGTACAGATGTATAAATTTATCGATGAAACTTGAGTAGAACGTGTGCGCGAGCAAATTGAAGCGCGGAATTGGCTGAGCAGAAGTCACGAAGGCAAACGCGAAAGGATCGCAGATCAGAGAATGTCGTCTACCGAGCGCGGTGCGCAACGGCAAAATCCGCGGCAGGCCTCTCTCGCCGAGTCCTCCGTCCTGCGTCACCCCCTTTCACGGCCTCCTTCGCCGCGCCCGCGACTCTTACACGCTCCATTAATTTTATTATAGGAATCGCGTATAGCAGTAACATCCATAGTGTTGCAGCGCGGTAGCACACATTCGAAGAGAAAAGGGCGATATCCCGCGCGCCAGGGAGAATATAAGGAAAGAGCCGCGCGTGAACTCTCTCATCTCGATTTCGTGCTCAGAGAGAAAGAGAGAGAGAGAGAGAAAGAGAGATCGTGGGACTAGTGCCGATTTCCCAGAGAACTCGTGTGAATTTTACGACTGAGATGAGATGGAATAAAGATAATCGGGCATATATAGATATATACATGTAGGCAGGCGAGAACATGCGGAGAGTCGTCATTCGCTGGTGATGAAATAGGCCGGCGATTGTTTGAATTGAAGCTCGTCCGAAACGATTTTCTCGCTCAGTTGAATCGTTTTTCAAGATTTATGGAATTGTTACTTTGTTTGTTCTAAGGCTGTATTTAACATGTGGGATCGATCGACCAATCCGTTGGAGATTCAAAGCAATTTTAACTCTTCCTTGACAGACTTATATTTGGCCACGGCATTGGCACACTGGGTCAATTTGACTCGGATAGTACTTCATCCACCTGCCTTTAAGGGGTTGGGTCACAGTTTCGGATATAAAATCATATGCGAATTTGACCATTTTTTTTTCATATGAAAAAGTGATTCACTCGAATATATTCGTTATTACAATTACTCCACTTTTTTGGATCCCGGATTTTTTCGAATCGCTGCCATTTTCGTTCTTCACTGGACACCTTGCACAGAGAAAAGCTCCGCCGGTAGAAAAACTTGGCAATGTTGGGCATTTTTTAAAATTGTACAAAAAAAAGCCAAATTCGACCATTTTCATTGCGATATATTTATTTTTTTCTTTCCGAAAAAGAGAAAAAGCAGAGAGTCCAAATTCACTAACAAGGGAAGGTTGCGAGGTCGATCTCTCCGATTTCGATGAAATTTGGCATGCTCGTAGAATGGGTAAAAATAGACATGTTTTTTTTTATACCTGCGGAAACCGACTTTTAAGGGGCGAAGCGCACCCTCGTAAATAGGGGAGTTTTTCGTTTTTCGTCGATAACGTTATCGTTGTTATCTCCAATGTATAGTGCACGAAAAAAATAAACATTGTTGCAATTTAACATTTTTTCATATCTCGTACCGTTAAAACGTTTTCGACGAAAAACACCCCAGTTTTCGAGGGTGCGTTTCAGCCCTTAAAAATCGGCATCCACCGATGTAAAAAAATACGTGTCGCCTATTTTTACCCATTCTACAAGCACGCCAAATTTCATCGCAAACGGAGAGATCGACCTCGCAACCTTTCCTTGTAAATTACTTATCAGCATGTGTGCGCTCGCGCGCGCCCGTGTGTGTGTGCACGCAAGCCTTACATGTGCCCTCGCACTATGATATAACGCAAGTACGCGAACATACACGTTGCGAGCGTTTCAAGGGGGCGTTTCAAAGAGCAGCGCAAAAAATAAACGCTGCGGGGTGCTCGTTAACGCTTTGATCGCGATAACTCGTCCACGTATCCATATCCACGTGAAATGAACGCATAGAAACACGAAGCACGTACGAGATCGAATTAAATCTTTGTTTTGCGTTGTTTTTAATTCCGCTTTTGCAACGCTCGTCCCTCCGGTTTTTTTCTCTATCTACGGGTGATGGGAAGAAAAAAACAATAAAAGTTGGCAACACGCGTTTCATGAGCGGAACTAAGCAATGGATAAACATTTCCATTTTTTTTATCCATCCCACGAATCACAGCTGGCATGCCAATTCCACAGTGGTACGTATTTTTTGTGTCTTGTTTTACAAACGACGAGGAAATACTACAAAGATTACAGAAGAGCGTGTCAGCTACCCCGATATAGGGAGCCGGAAAAAAGTGCCCTGAGGAGGGGGAGGGTGAAACGAAAAAAAAATTGCACGGTCCCCGAAAACTGGGGGTATAAACAGGACACGCTGATCCCGGACAACGTAAAGCGGAGTCAAAGTCACGACGGGGAAGGAATGGGCAAAATTTTCATTACCCGGGAAACGCGATCTCTCCTCTCGTATCTGTTCATACAGAGATATACCTACCAGCCGTTTTTCATCGAAGTTTCATCCAGGTGTACACGCAGCTTTAACTCTAGCCCATAAAAATGCCTTTCTTTGCTCACTTTTCGACGGAAAAGTTGCTCTTCCTATGTATCTTGCGGAACACTACAAACTAAAAAGATACGAGAATAGATGTAAGTCAAGGCGCGTGAAGAACGGAAGCGTTGCAATTGCAGGCGATACCTGATATATCACTCGAATTGAATTTCGTTTCAACTTTCGTTCGAGACGTTGGAAATTCAATTGCTTTTTTATCGGAGAAAGTATGAACAAGCACCAAAATGAATTGGTAGAAATAAAAATAAGTTCGAATGCAGTAGTGTATCAATGTACACTATTTCATTCGTTACGATACCGCGAAATTCGTAGACTTTCTCGGTAAATGTACACGAACATGGTTATGGATAAAAAATTTACCTCTTTGTTATAAATAAATCACGTTGTTGGAAGAAACTTTTCAGGAATGCTCGATTTTCATTCAAAAAATCATAAATCCTGTAATTTTATATATTCGCAAATTTTTCTCGAAGCATTTTGTAGAGAAAAATTGGCACTCACGGTAAAAAAAATAGGCCTTTTGTTCGCGGCAGACAATACAATTATTTTGGGGGACGAAAGCACAGCTTCTTCATATCACTGTAATATTACTCTTTCATTACGGAATTATAATTTTTTTTTCAACTTTGTGCTTCCTCCCGGATGAAACTTTGTTTTGGTGAAATATTTGTCGAAAAGTTGTCATGTTGTTCAGAAAGTTTCGAAACGTCGAAAAGGGTGTTTTAAAAATGTATGGGTATATCGGTATGTGCACGCGCGTATGTATATAGATTTTGCTTCACTTAATTTTATCTGCTAAAATATGCTCCTCATTGAAACGTATTTAAGGGTATTTTGGTAAAATTACTCATTATTTAATATTTCTATAACAACATAATATTAAAAAAAAACACTTATACTCGCAAAAACTTGGAGGTCATAATCGAGAAAATTCGATCACGATAAAGTGTCGGCAAATGGATGTGAGCCACTTAGCGCGGATTTCGATGCTTCGCTGCCTAGCATAGAACATAAATTAAGTATGATATCGGAGTTTGCAGTGTTGGAATGCAACGAATTTTTTTTTCCTAATTGCAATTTTTCGGCCCATCAAAGCTACAGCGAACTTTTTGTCAAAATTCATATTAAAGGCCGACAACTTAAATCTATCGAAAATACTTTGGATGACAATAAAAATGGAAAAACAGGAAGCAAAGAGTTTTTTTTTGCATTCCACCGTTGAAAACTTCAGAAGCATACTTAAGTTTCCGCCTTCGATTTGGCAGAAAAACGGGTTTGAGAGGGGAAACCACCCCTCAAAGAAAGGCGTATCGAGGGGTAATTTTGCAGTTTCACCCACAAGCAGTCCACCGATCTGAATGAAGCGAAAACCAAAATGTTTCTAATGTAAAGCGATAAAAAATCCACAATAAAAGTATTGAAAAAAAAACAACTAACGAATGGCACGCATTTCTTTGACGGGTGGTTTCCTCCTTAAAACCGTTTTCCGCTTATTGAGGGGTTAGGCCACTCTAAAGGCCGAAAAATAAGCTTTTCGGGGATTTTTTTCTTCAGATAAACTACAAAATAAATCGAGATTACAAAAAAGGTGTTTATCATACATATCAGTGACTGTATACACTAATTTGTTTGAAGCGATTAATTTCAAAATAGCGGCTGTGCAGCGTTAATCTCAAAACTGCATTTTTTAAGTTGGCCGGAAACATAACTCAGACAATTTTCAACCGATTCACTTGAAATATTGAATATATCTTGAAAAATACATTGTCTATGGAAGTACATAGAATTTTTTTTTACATTGCATACTTCATTTGTTATTAACAATTATCAGACGAAATTTTTCACTTTTCAAAAATTTGCCTAAAAAATCGTCAGATAATTGTTAATAATAAATGAACTATGCAATATAAAAAAAATCCTACGTACTTCCATAAACAATGTATTTTTCAAGATATATTCAACATTTCAAGTGAATCGGTTGAAAATCGTCTGCGTTATGTTTCCGGCCAACTTAAAAAATGCAGTTTTGAGGTAACGCTGCGCAGCCGCCATTTTGAAATTAATCGCTTCAAAAAAAAATATTGTATACAGTCACCGATATGTATGATGACCCCTTTTTGTAATCTCGATTTATTTTGTAGTTTTTCTGAAGAAAAAAAATCCCCAAAAAGCCTATTTTTCGGCCTCTAGAATTATTGTTGTTTTGTCGTGTCTTTTATTTAAGGCCTAAGGCCTTAAATAAAAGACACGTGTGATAGTTTGAGTTTCAACAATATCGAAGGCGGACACTTAAGTTCCTTGTAAGCCCAACGATGCTGTGCCACCCGAAACCTATTCCACGATAGACTCTAAATCAAGCTTTGCTGAGGCTAAATCCTTACCTGTTTGGAGCACGCTACAAAAAAAAGTCTGGTGTGAGGCACTCAGTGTACCTTTGGGTAAATCCAAACACAAAACCAATCGAATAAGTCAATTCAACGCACTGCAAATCCGAAATGTCCACAATGACGTGTTGTCATCGTAGCTGCGTCGAATGTCAACCAGTATTTTACTTCAAAGGACGCTCACCAACAAAAGATTACGGCAATAGGCGCTAGATATGTAATAAAAGGTATGTCAACTGTGCAGTAACAGTGTCAAGATGTTTTTGGTGTTTCGTCGAGATTACATTTTATTGGGAGGCGTCGTTCCTCCTTCGAAAATGATTTCAAAACGGTTTTTCATAGGAATGGTGGTCAAGAAGCGCGGACGACGACTCCATATAACTGTTCACGTCTGATATGTATATGTATTCGCAAATATATAAATATATACCAGCATATGAGCAGGCTATCCTGCTGGTACCTGTTTGACCCGCACCCGATGCGTTATTACTCGTCATTATATGCAAACCGCGTGATGCCTCGTGGGGACGTAAAATGAAGCGTTCTCGGGTTACGTCGAATACCGAACGGAAACGTGCATATAATATTATATAGCTTATTCATCGACAGGCATTAACTCATCGACGTGCGCTCGAAAATTCATTATTTCAATCCTATTCATAGCCAATTCACAATGTTCGAGAACAGTTGTCTCAAAAAGGGGAAACAAAATATTTAAAAAACAATGAAAACGTCAAATGTTTGAATAATTTTTTTTTCTCCAATACATTTTTCAGCTGGTCCAAGAACAAAAAATGACACTTCCACGAGCACTTGCGTCACCGTATTTCGCGAAAAAAAAGCAGAGAGGCACCTCGACTTCTTTGCTCGTTTTTGCACGCGAGAGGTTTTTTTTTACAGGCTACGAACCCGGCATTGGAAATTCAGTAGATAAAGCAGAAAAGAAAAAAAAGGAAATAAAATCGGCGGACATAGGCGACTACGAGCTCACGTGTGAACAAAATCCTAGAAGAGCTATACAGAGAGGAAGGAAAAAAAAGTGGAGAAGGGAAGAGATCGTCGGGTCTCGGCGTGTCTCGTGTACGCTCTCCTGGTGTCTCGCGCTACGTGCGCGTCCGGTGCGTGTCACGAGACGCGGGCCCGCGAGAACGGGAATCGCACTTTATTCCTGGCTTGAACGAAATTCAATGTCGCCGTTCGGCTACGCACCTTGAATATCTATAGATGAATTTTCGAATGTCCGCTCGTGATGGGACAGTGCGTAAAAGTTTGTGTTCTAAGCTGTCCAAGTTTCACCTACGCATCTACGCAAAATGGATGATCATTTTTGCAAACTTTCATCGTTCGTTGCAACATTCCGTCATTGAGAAATAACGATGATCGATCATTGATACTCCATTTCGTTGATTTACAGCGAAAATCTTCGAATGTATAGGGTCAAAGTGGGAACAGTGGCAACAGTGGGTACACTGAACCTTTTCTGTTTCTCAGAAGTGGACATGTATATATGTGCGTTTTTTCACATTAGAACCGCCCTCGGATGCCAATAGGTTTGAACCTGTCTATGAGTCGCTCCCGCGCAACTTGGTTGTGAGAGGTGATTTTATATTATTTTGGTGTCAAAAGTTGAAAAACCAGCAGAGTTTGTATGTTTTTTGCTTCTTTACCGATCGCAGTTGTGTTCGAAGTCATTGTTCTCCCGCAATATATAGCTATATTGCGGTATTCGAGCATTGTGTTTGTTAACCTAACAAAAATAGAAACTTGTCAGTATCCGCTTGAGAAAAAAGAGAGGGTCGGTACACAGTGGCTCAATTTGTCGAGGTACACAGAGGTAAGTCATAATATGAATATTTTCGCGTTGTGATTTAGATAGGTACTGGTAACTACCTCATTAGGGGCCATTCATAAAACACGTTACGCAAATTTTATAAATATTCTACCCCCCCCCCCCCCTGTGACATTTCGTGACGGGTGCCGGTGCCCCCCTGCCTCTCCTGGAAATTACGTGACATGGAGCCCCCTTTCTGCTCTCGTTTTTTATTTTAACAATAAGAAGCAAGTAAAATACTAAAACCATTTTAATAAATTATTTCAAAACGAATAATTTATATTGTTTACTTTAAGTAAATATATATGTAATATATAAAAGCGTACAATTTATACGTAGTAAGAAATATATTCTTTATGTTATGTAATATCAATAATAAATAATTTGATAATCTTTTATCACGATGCATCTAGAATGCAATGTGTTCCCAAGGATGCTTCAGGTAAGTCTCAATCGATATCAGAGAAGTTACGACTTCCTCGCAGTCGGAACTTTGGGTGGGCAGTACAGAAAATGTTCAGCGTCTCATTATCACCCTTTTCCAGATTCAATATGCTTATAGCGTCTCGTGACTTTTTCTCGACCCTCCTCCCCCCCTCTGTGACAAAGTACTCATTGTTGATTAATATTCAATAAATGATTGTAATTGATCTCATAATATGCTGCCTTTTTTAAATTAATTTTTCAATAGTTTACTGTACAATTCTCCCCATAGTATAGAGAAAAAAAGCACTCCATTGCCTACAAGTGTACAGTGGATCAGGATAATTTTCTTGAAATTTGGCTTGATTTTGAAATTTTGTTTGACTGTGAAATTCGGCATGTTTCACTGTGTACACCCCCAAGTACACAGTGAACCAAATCAAATTTAAAAAAATGGTTATTATCTCAATATCTATTGGGTTTGGCCGTTCAGCGTCTTTTAACAAAATAAAGCCATTGACACACCTCACGGTTAGTCAACGTTTCATTGAGATTGTGTGAACGGTTAGGCAGCTATAGACGTCTGAAAAAAATGAGCCACTGATCCCACTCTGACCCTACTTCTTTGGCTTTGAGCGGGCAAAAATCGAAATATTTAATGGGAGCGGTGACCGGTTCAGCAGCACCTCGAGCATCACATGATGCCGCTATGCGCATGTGAAACAGTGACGCCATGAACTCTGTACGATACAAGCTCGAGGTTAAAAGCACGCATTATTGATACGGCACAGTCGATGATTCTGGAGTGGTTTCAGATTGGGGAAACGTATTTGAAGAGTAGATTCACCTCATACCGGACCGTTCCATAGCCGGCGGTTGCATTCAGCAGTCGATGCTTGTGTCGCAGAAGCTCACATGTAGCATTCCCGTGCAGAAAGTGTCGTAGGGATCCAATTGGATTCCCATACTACTTCCTGATAGGAATCCAATGGCTCATTGCATTGGATCTATATATTAAAACGTCGCGCTCGTACATTGAATCCTAATCCGGATTCTCCATTGGAATCCTATGTACGAAATCAATTTGAATCCTAAAGGATTTGCACATTATCGAACAGAATCCGGTACGATTCTTGATGGATCCCCACTTCATTCCGTACGTTGAGTTTTTTCAAACAACAATATATAGATACGCAAAATAAGTGGATCTTCAAAAAGTACAATCCTTATCATGGAAAGATACAAGTAGCTTAAAAAAAATATCTTAAAGATCGATTGGAATCACATCACTGAAAATTCACTGTAGTTATCGTTTGGTATTTATTTTACTGCGCGTTGACACAATATCACCGCACACATTCACGCCTGCGAAGCGTGCATGTTATGTTTCAACACGCCTAGTTTGTTCTCGTGACAGTTCGCATATTTGTTATTCTAACGTGGTAAGAATTCTCAAGCGACGGTCATCAGGGAACAGTGCAGAATTCAATTTAATCCAAATACGAACTTTGCGCGGTCTCCCTAACAAATCTCTACAGAGATGATGGTGGTGAAATTTGCATCGTTGGAATGCAACGAATGTTCGTTACATTTTAATCTCCATGGTTCTATTGTTATGTCAAATCCATTTCACACATTAATATTGTAATTTTTGGAATCATTGTATTGAAAAATAATTGAGGGATTTCTGCAGTCAGATTTCGTGGAAAGAAATAAAAAGAAATTCCCAAGTATTTATTTTTACTGCGTTCCAACGATGCCAACTTCAATCTCATATAAAGATGTGGATGCATCTTTGCACTCCCCAACAAATTTGTGCATGGGATCACGAAAGGATGTTTTTTTGGGGTGATCCAACAAAAACAGGTTGAGAATTGCAGATGAAAAATTCTCAAACTACGTGACTCGGGAAATAGGGCGGCGTCCCCTTGGATTCCAATGTGCCTACGTGCGGCATCTCTATCGAATCCCTGTAGGGATGTGGTACAGTCTGGACACTCCACAACAAATTTCTGCATAGACCGCGTATGAGAGAAATTAAAAGGATTGCAAAAGAAGTCAAGGTAGAGCTAATTGTATGTAATCTGATGTATCTTCATGTACAATATGTCTGCATATAGCTGCATCATATGTATCTATACACATAAAGTAAATATCTGTATAGTTTGGATGTCAGCTATGTGAAATTACGTGACAGTGCGGCATAATAATACCTTAGGCTGTTTAGCATGTAATTAGGAACGTAAGGCACTTGCGCGAATAAAAAATCATCGTTCATGTGTGTCTATTTATGTTTGTGAATGCTGACTCGTACACCAGTATACCATAGCGAGGGTTTATCTTCATTCGGTCCAAGCATCCGGTCCCGAGACCACCATAGAGCGAGAGAGACCGAGTGAGAGAGGACGAGAGCCAAAAGCTCCGCTAACGGGTTGAACCGATATACGTGCACACATCCACACGTACATACGTACGTATAGTTCGATGTAGTGTGGTTTCTCCGATGGCGAGAGCGTGCATATAAAAAGTTATATCCACTGGTATCAATACGTAAATGGAGGGTGGGGGAGTAGCGAACGGCAGTAGAGGGTATATCCGCTGTATTGTATATACATACGCGTGTGGATGAACGTGGAAATATCGATTCGGTGTATGGGCACACGGTAAAGCAGCTTTTACCTTCCTCGTTTCATTGAAAAGCCATCTCCGGGTTCCGGGCGATCGACGTCCACCATAGCGTCGGTGTGTGTTAGAACTCCGTAGATATGTATGCATTCAACGTGCTAGTCAGCTACTCCAGCTCAAGCGTCTACTCAACAATTTTCGAATAATGCTTTTTTTAAATTCACACATTGTTGCTCGGTTATTCGTTCATCGATACCGGAATATCGCACATTTTGAAAATGCAACGGATGCACGCGCATACCCATACGAACGCCGTATTAAGCATGCTTTTTGTATTATATGATATCTGCATTACTATTTTTAGTATAAATTTCTTCGTTGCGAAGAAAAGCGCGATAAAGAAGCGGATTTTTTATTGCGAAGGAGATACCGGGGAAAAATAAGTAGTTGGGAAATAAATGAATAAACGGAGAACTGGTGATAATTGCAGTAGGATAAAAACATACCGGTATCGCAGTTGATTTATGACGTTAAAGTTTGCATCGTTGGAGTGCAACGATATGTTTTTTTTTTTTTTTTTCGTTTCTTCATTTTTCATCATTATCGACATCCTTTTTTCACAAATTGAACTCGTGAGTCTTTAATAAGAATAGGTAAAAACGTGTAAGTGGTTTTAACGGCCTAAAGCGACCAAAAAATAAAGACGTTAAAACGAATTAATTTTAGTTGCATCCAAACTTCGACGTCATGTTAATTTTTGGACTGGACATTTTATGTTGCATATAGAGTTTTGAGGTGGAGAAAAATTGTCGGTACTATCAGCGTCTGAATATTTTCCAATCGGGAAAATAACGTATGGGAATCGTCTGAACAGGAGCACACTTAATTGATATGGATCCAATCGTTTCATTGCGGAAGATGAGAATCATTGATACAAGCCAGTTTGCGAAGATGCGCGATGACGATAACAAAAAAAAAAGTGGAACGATGTACAAGCGGAAAAGGATCGCAAAACATGCTGATCAAATGTTGAGTATCGCAAATATATATATAGAGGGACGTTGATGAGCGGCACGCGAGCCGAGCACGCGTCGCGAGTTTACTTTCAATGTATGCACGCCATACGCAGTAATACACAGAGCTAGTGTTGCTGCATAGTATAAGTATTGTCCATACGTACATACGTATGGGCTTTTTGTACCATAAATGAAACGGTTTCGATCCTAGATAGTTACGATGTTAAAGTTTGATGCGATTGACATCAATGACATTTTTATTACAGTGCAATGAAAATGAATTTTTTCCCTTTCTTATGTATATTTTGACATATATTTTACATATGGAATTAAGCGAAGCCTTTCTTTAGATGCTTTTATGCAGATCCGGCAATCGAAATGTGCACGAAACCATTTGGCATAATAATGAAGATAAGGGAATAAAAATATGAAAATGAATTGTCGTGTTTCGATGCTAACTTCGACATCATGAAGGTTTGCTACAACGAAATGTAACAAACTAGGTTTTCAATGCCTGACTATTCCACGCTTTCCAGCTACGAGAATCCCTTAAATACAACCTACAGCTGCACAAAAAAGATTTTCGATAATTAAAATAACGAAATGAAAAAGAAAAGTATTGCAGTCTAATGATGCAACCTTACAGACTATAGATAGAGCAACCTATAAACCGAAAGTTGGGACCAACTTTCAAAAAGCATTTCATTTGTTTCATTTTCGAAAAATCCATTTGTAGAAGGAAATATTTTTAAAAAAGTTTTGATACAGAGGACCAAAGTCTCGGGGCTCATTTTTCTGTGCCGTTGCTTCATCAGATGAGAATTTCAATAAAATCAAATGGCACGCTTCTAATGCAGTCACTGTATATATGAGCGATATTTTTTTCGTTCACGTTCATGTGGAATAACTCTTGCACGAATGAAGATGAAACTATCAGTGGTCACGATGTGCAGAGTGCTCGAATCATGCGGAAGTTAATCACCGGATGCGAGGCGTGCGGTTTGTTAGATTACTCTGTATAGTATAATTAAGCGATTCTGTCCATCCTACACTGGGCGATCTTGCTTCTTCTCTCTTGACTGTAAAGCTCTCTAGGGACGTTTGTTAACTCGCGAGTGGAAGTTTGGTCTATACAACCCGCCTTGCTTTAAGAATGCACTCAAAGTACAATCGAGTCCAAAAGTACATTTATTTCCCATACTTTTTAGACTTTTTCTCTTCGAAAGGAAATATCATCCCATCCGATACCTTTTACTTTTAATGAAATTAAAACTAAAAGGTATCGGATCGTGAGAGCCATCCGGGCTTTCACGAAGGGCATACGAAGCAACATTGACGAATAAATCGACCCGAAGGTGATTTTTTGTGTTTCTTTTACGAAGGTTTATTTTTAATATTAGTGAAACAAGCAACGTTTCATAAATAAATTTAAACTTTGACAAAATGTTTCAATAATTGGAAAAAAATCTAACACCGTTATGAGTTTCTGCATTCTTTTTACGAAGGTTTATTTTTTAAATATGATGTTGAAGTTTGAATCGTCGAAATGCAATAAAAGTTCTTCTTTATTTTTTAATTTCCTTATTTTTGTTATTATACAAAACCTTTTTTCAGACTTACATTGTAGATCGCTAAATAAGTATCTTCAAAAATGGTTGAGTGATTTTTACATTGTAGGTAAAATCTTCCAAAAGAAATTAAAGAAGTTCAGAAATATTCATTTTCATTGCATTCTAACGATGAAAACTTCAACTTCATTTAAAAAGGCGTGAGACCAGGAATTTTCATAAAGCAATTCCAACTTTGAAAAAAATGTTTCAATGATTAAAAAAAGATTTAACGCTTATGGTTTTCTGTGGTCTTTTTACGGAAGTTTATTTTTCAAATGTGTCAAACAAGTCATGTTTAACAAATTAAATTCAACTTTAAAAAAATGTTTCAATGGATGAAAAAAATGCAGTACCCTTATTTGTCTGGACTGTAGATGGATATTCTTAAGGAGCTGGCGCGAGTGCATGAGCATGAGATTACGCGACTTCTATTTAGCACCCCCGCATAAACCCGCCACCGTGCACTGCCAATTTCTCTTACCCTCTTTCCAACGCGAGCACGACCGGGCAGCGTTTAATTCTCTCGGCCCAAGAGCTGAGAGAGGGCGAAGAATCCTCTGCAATTTCTAGCCACTATCTGACTCCCCCACTCGCTCTGTCTCTCTTTTTCTCTCTACGCGGATTTTCGCTAAACTCTTAGTCGGTCCGTCCTATCTGCCACCCCGTCACGATTTAATTAGCTCTAGCTCTTTTCCACTGGATATCTCGCCCCGTAGTCATGGTATGAGGTTCGCGTGTCGCGTAGTGGTCAAACCACGTATCGCTTAATCCTTTTTCTGCGCCGGAAGAACCCGCGCAATTCGGAGGAGATAGGCCACTTGTTTTCTCCTCAGGGGGAAAGCTTGTTTTTATTTTTCCTCAATTCGCTTTAACAGGGTGGCTGTATTTTTTTTCGTATTCTTTAGTCCCAATTCGCTTTAACAGGGTGGCTGTATTTTTTTCGTATTCTTTAGGCGAACATTTTCAAATTTGAAACGACATTTTTAATTATATGTAATGGTGATTTTCGTACTTACAAGGAACATCCCTCAGGTGACCCTTCGATTTTGTTGAAATTGGGATATGTTATAAAGCACCGAAAAGTAAGCGATACGTATTTTTTTTATCGGCGGAAAAACGGTTTTAAGGGGTGAAACGAACCCTCGAAAATAGGTGTGTTTTTCGTCGATAACGTTATCGTTCTCATCTCCAATGTATAGTGCACAAAAAAAACATTGTTGCAATTTGACATTTTTTAATATCTCGTACCGTTAAAACGTTATCGACGAAAAACGAAAAACATCCCCATTTTTTAGGCTGCGTTTCAGCCCTTAAAACCGTTTTTCCGTCGATAAAAAAAATACGTATCGCTTACTTTTCGGTGCTTTATAACATATCCAAATTTCTACAAAATCGAAGGGTGTCACCTGAGGGATTTTCCTTGTCAGTTGTATCCGAATATAAACATTGTGAAAATTAGATTCCTTGTATATTACGTAATTATTATTCATGTTATTATTATTGTGAGAATACATTTTGAGAAACGTAACTATTTTTATTATCTTGTTTTGTTCAAAAGCAGTGGTTGTGGTACCTTACCAATAAATAATAACTTCAATTAGTATCGATGATTATTTTAGTTAGTATTTTTTATTATTCTTTTAATTTATTTTTAACGTTTCTTCGTATGCCCTTCTGCACGTCTACGATCCCATCCTCTTCACTTTTACACCACACTCGTTCCTTCACCATACGTACTTCATTACAGAACCCTACCCTCCTGCTCCTAGAATACTATAACTGGTATCTAATCTTACTACATAGTATTTTGGGCGGTAGATTAGCCTACTAGAAGAATTCGTACTGTTGCGAAGTATAAAAAATATTTACGGACGTATCCTTTAATATTTTTTCAGCCCTGCAGACACTTCATGATGCAATGGCGCGTCTTCACTTCGAAATAAAAATCCCTGAATTGGACTGCAACGATTACATTTTTTAAATGTCTTTATTGTGATCATTATCAAAAGCCTTTTTTGCAATTTGAGGTCGTAAATCTCTAATGAGGATACATAAAAAGGTGTGAGTTATTTTCACAACCAAAGCGGGCGGAAATAAAATTCGGCGAAAAAAGAGAATTAATTTTCGTTGGATTTCAACGATGCAAACTGCAACGGTATGAAATACTACCTAACAGGATGATAAACTATCTAAAAGATACGTGGTATTCCAAGCAAACATTAAGGGGGTATAGCTCTCTGGAAACTTAAAAAAATCTTTTTTTTTGCATATTGTTATAGTGTGAACTTTTAAGAATATTTTAAGACCAACCGGACCCTGAAATTCTAAAAATTGACGAAGTTACGGCTATTCTAGTGGAACGGTGTGTAAAGTTAAGGATGATTCGCGTGTAACGAAAGTGGACATCAAAGCACAAGAAAACACAATGAACCATTTGTTAATAACAATGACTTCAGCATGCAGTTTTCAAGAGAAAAATGACATTTTCTTTGGAGAAGCTATCATTTTTCGTACTTTTCGAAATTTCAAAACTGGATCGTGAACCCATACCCAGTTGGATATATTTGAATAAAAAATGTTTTGTTTTAGTTTCAGATTACATTTGAGCTTTGTAGAGATCCCGCGGTTTCAGGCCTCAACTCTGGTGGACTGCACGCCAACTGCAGCACCACGAACACTTCGAAAGATTTTCTTCCGAAAGAATTACATCGTAACCACAAACATGTGTACATGCTGGGAAAAAATTAATGTATTCCAATCACTGTATTACCAGAAAAAAAAATTCATCATTCTGACCCTTCAAATTGGGCTTCCAGAGAGGGATACCCCTATAATTACCTACCTACATCAAAACCCCTAATCAAATCAGCATCAACTTCTTACCAGTTCTTATATTAGATTATTTTCTTCCGTAACAAATGTTTCTATTCTTTTCGCGAAATCATGCGGTGTAACGCGCGTGTCACTCATCACTTGTCTCAAGACGTTGGGCGTGTTTTGCGCGCGTATCAGACGGTAAGTTGCGTGCCAACGTGTGTTAGGTAATTCTCATGCTTGGGGCTTAATCTGGTGTGGCTCGGGCAAACGCACGGTCAGTCTTTGCCCACCGAGAAATTAATCACCGCGCAAAAACATCTGGCGTCCATCCTGATGCGAGAGGTGCTCGTTTATACGTACTTCGACCTCGTGACGCAGTTCACGAGACTTTTGAGTCTTCTTTATCATCGAAATGTCGATTCGTCATAGCAATGGAATATAATTTTGTTGTGATTCCCTCGTCCATTAATCATGTTCGTAATAACATAATGACCCCCGTACCAGCATGGGAGAGTGAAAAAAATCTTTCGCTCAATTAGCTCCATTCCATTTTATTTCTTTCTCGGTCTTTTTGTTTTTGCGTTTTCGTCGAATTGCCAATGCTACATGTATGTGGGCACAACGAGGGTAAACATTTATAAGCCGCATTACGTATATGGACGTATCCTATATATTACGTTACACATATGATGTACAGTAGAAAATGTTGAAGATTGATATATCCACGTAGTTGTATATGACTCTGTTAATGTGCAGCTATACCGGCTCTGAGGCATCATCGTACAAGCTCAATATCCCGCGGGGCAATTTTATATGGAACACACATGGAAGTACTTCAGTTGGGATCACGAGTACCGTGGAGTGCACCGAGTAAACTCCCTTCGGACGTGTATAAAAGCGATAAAAAAAGGGGGCGATAAAAGATATGAGAAGGGTAGTATGAAGAGAGGAGAGGCGCGAGAACACGATATGTCGAATAACGATATATTCGTGACTGCACGAATGTAGGGGAAGGTGGGGCAAAATGAGGCTCTGGACAGAACGAGAAGTGAGTTTGTGTGCGTGACAACACATGTATTCGTATACATGTCGACAGCAGTGCCGCGAAAATGAATTCTTTTTAATTGACAACATTTCTTTTTGACCGATTCAGACCATGGAAATCACTGAAATACTTTTACGTACTGTCACCAGAGATTCACCACAACAATTTGCCAAAAAAAAGGTTTTTTATAATAAAACAATAAAGAAATAAAAAATTAGAACAACAAAAAAATCGTTGTCCTCCAACGATGCAAATTTCAACGTCCTCAAGCCTCGACATCGTTACAAAGATAATTATGAAATAATCCTCAGTCGATTATTCGCCGAAATTGCCACTGGGAAGTTGCAATTTCAACTATTCATCGAATTTCAGTAATAAAAGATCATAATTTCATCTTCCGATTGATCTCGATTTAAGTACATATGCGAGGTTTGTTAAAAAAATAAAGTGACTTTTTATTTTTGTCGAAAAATATTTATTTATTTATCAATATCTATTTTGTCTCGTTCTAAGTAATCCCCCTCAGATATAATACACTTGTACCAGCGCTTTTTCCAATCTTCAAAGCACTTCTGATGTGCACTTTTGGTATGGTATTATATTGAGCTCTCCCAGCGATGCTGTCTCCATTTCCTCAATGGTGGCAAATCTCCATCCTTTCATGGGTCTTTTCAGTTTGGGAACAGAAAAAAGTCGCGGGTGCCAAGTCCGGTGAATACGGTGGCTGAGGCATGATTACGGTGTTGTTATTGGCCAAAAAATCACGAACAAGCAACGATGTGTGAGCTTGTTCGTGATGTTAATGCATGGCTTTTGCATTAACGTGATGCAAAAGCCATGAATTATTTTGCCACAAATCGATAGCAAAAAATCGTCAAGCACACCAAAACACGTCTAACCTTTATATCTGTCAAAAAGAAACTGAATATGCAAAATGGCTGTTAATGTCAACATATGTTGGGGACATGTGTACCAACATAAAAAAAAATCGTAAATCGAATGTATGTATCCCGTAAAATTTGAAATGTCACCTTATTTTTTTTAACAAACCTCGTACATTATATCGCGTGATTTAACAATTCTTTGTGGAAGAAATTCTACGTATACCGTGCCATACTACACATGAAACACGGTTAGGATGTGTAAACTGTACGCACCGATCGTCCGGAGACTTAACGAGATTCCAAGACGTAACATCGGCAACTGCCCCCGTACGGGTAGATGGCTCCATGCGCTTTGCCGATACTCCGAGAGCTCAGCACGTACAGTTTTGTCGGAAGTGGAAAAAAAAATCAATTAACTGGCCGAGGACGGGAAAAAAGGGCGCAACGCTGCTCGCAGGCTTCCACTCGCGATAGCCTTGTGACTATATACGGAGATGTATTATAAACCTGTACTGATTAGTCCCGATTTCGACTTACGAGCACCGGTCCGTATTCGTAATTACATATAGGCACGGCATTACAAAATTGCACCCTTTTTCCTGCAATTGTGCTTCTTTATCTGATAATTGAGTCTGCAAAAACTTTAACCACACGTTTCGAAGAAATTATACGCTTCGAGGCTGGTGCTGGTACACGTTGATGATAATTTGTTTGTTAAACAACCACTGCGGAAAGCGGCTATTCGCGTACTCGGCGATGGCACGTTCGCAGAATTATGCCAATTTCAGTACCACTTTGCAAAACCAAACACGGGAGACAATGAGAAGTCTGAAAAGTAATCACTGGATTGAGAGACTCGAAGGATGTTCCTACCCGCAAAGATTTGATAGCAATTAAGGATGTGTCGGAGATATACAGAGGAAAAAGTAGCCGAAATGTAAAATTGTCAAATATATGTCCTCGATGTGGAGTAAAATCAGTCGTAAATGAAATAATATGTACGCCAAGCCGGAAATGTCCAGTGGAAAGTTATTTTTTTATGGCCTCGAAGTTCGCGTTGGGACGCAACGCAAGTCCTTTTTTTATTTCTTATTTTATTTATCTTTATTATAATGCACTTTTCGTAGATTGACGTCGTAAATCTCTGTTAGCTCTCCGACTGCACACTTCCGCCATGAATCTTTGACCGCATGTGGGGTCGGTCGGACCCCAGACTTTTTTCAAATCGTATTCCGGTAAATATGAATTTTTTGTTGGTAGAAATGTTTTTTTGTAGTCGATCCTTATTTTAGGGCCCAAGTTTTGCTTTTTAAGAAAAACAAAAATGAAGGTCCCAAATATTCGTTCAAAGTAGGAGATACGTTGAAAAATACGTACTTGCACGAAAAAGATCATGGGGTCAAAATGACCCAGTGTGCACTTGAAGAGTTAGAAATACGAAAAACCGTTTGAGTTATTTTCTTAGGGGCTGTCCATAAATTACGTCATTTAAAAATAGGGGGGGGGGGGTCTGGTCGTTAAATGACGGTAACGATAATTTCATTATAACGATAGGAAGGATAGGATGATTCCAGGGGGGGGGGGGGGGTGAAAATCAGCGAAAATCGATGACGTAATATATGGACGGTCCCTTAACCTGAATCGGCGAAAAAAGTTATAAGCAATTGCAGAGTTGACATTTGTTGTATTCCAACGATAGGATTTCATCATATTAAAACAAAATGTACCTGTATTTTTTTCAAAGCTTTCATCTGTACAGGGTCCTTCCCCCTTAATATATTCCCCACCATATTCCACTTTATAAAAATACAGATGGAAATCTACGGATGGAAATTTATCTGTATTTGTTAATATTTAACCCTATTAGGGCAACATTTTTTTGAGTGAATGTGCTGAATTGTTTACAGCGTTAGTATACAACTTGACAATGTTTGGCATTGCTTTCTAATATATTCAGCCAAAGAATAAAACAAGCACTTTCAGCCTGTTACAATTAACTATATTGCAATTATGTACTGAATAATCGTTAAATTTTCCAAAAAGTTTCTTTTATATATAAATCACCCACCCAAAAGATATACGGCGTTCTATACCATTATTTCATAAAGCTTCTTTTCGTTATGTCTCACGAAGAATTTGACTTCGGTGTACGCCTTCGATTTAGCAGAAACTCTTGTATGAGGTAGGGCATTAAAACCTAAGATTTTTATATTCTATAAAACCTTAAACATTAAAACCTATCATTAGATGCGTATTCTTTTTATCGGCGAAAAAACGGTTTTAAAGGGTGACGCCACCCCTCAGAGTGAAGCATGTTAAGGGCTGGTTTTGCAGTTTCACCCGTAAACAGTTTACCGATTAGATTGAAACAAAAACGAAAATTCTTTTAATGCGAATGGGTCGGAAATCCACTACGGGTACATTGAAAAATAAAAGTTAAGGGATGAACTGTCCATTTATTTTTATTTTCCTCGCGTCACATTTAAAAGGGGTGCGTTAAATTGAGTGAAACGGGTAACACTTTAAAGGGGCGATAAAATTTAAGGTTACGTTCTTTTGCATTTTTGCCAGATAGCAGGCTTGAGGGAAAAAAACTACATTTCATACACTTTTCGACTATTTTTTAACGAAAGTTGAGGGTGCTTGAGAGGAGGAGGGTTGAATTCGTATTAAGGGGGTAAAACTACCTCTTTTCTCCCATCTCGGCCTAAGTGTAAGTCTAAGAAAACTCGCATAAGTATCTTCAAGTTAAGTATCTAGAAGTTTTTAGATACTTTATTTACTTTTAGATACTAGATTTAGTATCCCGAAACAATGCAAACATACGTAAACTCTAATTTTAGCCCTACTTCAAAATGTTTGCCGTTTCAGACAATTTAATACACCTTTTATACATGTGAGACACGAGAAAGAAAGATTAAGTATTCAAAAGTGTTTAATGCTCTGTGGTATACATGAGTTTCAAAACAATCTAAGGCGGACACTAGGTGATGTTCCTTGTGAGATTAACATGTCGTCCCAAAAGAAAGCATGCACAACTACCGTAAATCAAAAGTGTTGTAATTCTTGAACGCGTTAGTGAATCGACCCTAAATTTTGTGTACACTCTCAACGAGCGAATTACCAATGCATTTAATTCTCATCGACATGGTAGCAATTAAGGGGTCTTCTCACTTTAGACGCTAAAAAAGGCTATCTTCATGAATTTTTTGGATAGGTTTATATTATAGATATTGATATAAAAGTTGTAACACTTAATAAATACACTTTCGAAATACATTTAAAAAAATTATTATTTATTTAAGTCACTATTTATAGACGAAAATGGTAGTTAAAAAAGTGTCCTAGAAAAATTGTAGGTCTGCGCTGTTGATGAAATCTCGGATGGATCATCCGAAACACAAAAATCAAACGGTTTTAGATTCAATATGTTAATGGTGCATATCATACGATTTTTTATATATGCAAAAATAACAAAATGGCGGAAATTTTTCGAAAAAAAACAACAAAAAATCGTGTTTTTTCATCGTTTTCGGGGAAAAATAGTGAATATCAAAACTTAAAAAAATCCTTGATATGCGCTATAGCTATAGTTGTAAAGAATATGTGGTTAAAATTTCATAAGGATTTCATGAGGAAAACGCGTTTAAAGTTTGCTTGGGTTACATAGATACATAATTTTTTTTTTATGTATTTCGAAAGTGTATTTATTAACTGCAACAACTTTTATATCAATATCTATAATATAAACCTATTGAAAAAATTCATGAAAACAGTCTTTTTTAGCGTCTAAAGTAAGAAGACCCCTTAACTCACATACATCCCTCATTGCGTGATCAGCGATGAATTATTACGAGCAGCTCGCAATGTGGACTAGTGGATTCATCATACCATTCGCCAGACAAACCCCCACCCAAAGAAATGCAAGTCTCGGAACGGCTGAGCCTACATCGAAAAGCGGTATAATACGAATGGTGCAAGTGGCGCGGAACACCGAGCGCGTAAGCCTTTTGGCGGCGGTAGCAACGAGGCACGTCGAAGGCACGTACAACGCGATTGCACCGGAGCTCGCGGGGAGGCCAATAATATCCGAGTCGCTTCTCGCATAAAAAAGGTACTATTAAGGGACAACGGTGAATCCGCAAAGAGCAAATGGTTGGAAGTGATAGGGAGGGGGGATAGAGAGAGAGAGAGAGAGGAACGAGAGAAAGAGAGAGAGAGAATGATAAAGAAACAGACTCGGGAGTGAACGAGAGCGAGGGTTTTTGCAACGGGAATGAAGAAAACGGGAACGAATGAAAACTGCCATTCTTAAAGGCACCCCGGATCGAGTCAGCCCGTTCCAAGCATTGTGAAAACGGTTGGGGAGCTGCGATATAGGAGGGAATCATGCAGCTTTATGCAAAGCGGTCACGAGCGGATTAAAAGCCAGTCGGATAAGGCGGTTGACTACCATTAACCTTTATCCAGTAGCCAAGAATACTTACGTAATCCACATACACACGTATGTAGATAAGAATCTTGGCCATATGTATGGGATGTTCCTCGTTGACAGGACCAATTTATGCCTCTAATGACGTTGCAGTTGTGTAAGGTCACGTGTATTCGAAATGTTTAATTCGTCGGAAAAATTAACTAATTCGATATTCTTAATCGGAGGTTTATTGCACTCCGATAATATTTCTGCTCACAGGGACGAAAATCGTTTCTCTATTTTTGGATCAGTATAGATTTTTCTCAGCAATTGAGAGCACGACAGAACGGTCATGCTCTTAAGGCGGGACACCACTGTGACAGGTCAAAGAGATCGATTTCTTTTTGCATTTTCTCAAAGTATACATATTTACAAATATGTGAAAAAATGTCACGTTTAAATATTGACAATTTACCAAGTTACAGACGATTTAGTGAGAGTAGGTAGCGCAAGGATTTACGTATACTAAAAATGTCCGTAATTGCAGTAGCTATTGTTGTACGTAGCGGTTTTTTTTTCTATCTTTAATTTCGTATTTTTTTAAGCCCCTGTATTTAAGTAAAAATTTCGCCAAAATGGCAGTTTTTTTTGGACACCTGCCGTTTGTGAATTTTTTTCTTTTTCTTTTCGAAAAAGGGTTACGTACAATGAGTACTTTTATGCGGATTATAAAACATTTTTATTTTTCAGACCAACCATTGTCAAGTTATCGATCCGGCCGTTAGGACACATTTTTTTACAGAGGCTCTTTTACATCTCAATAACGGTGCTAATTTATATATTTTTTGAAAGAAAATTTACACGAAATAACTTTAATGTATGCTTAATAACATACGTTTTTTTCTAAATCCGAAATAGATCATCTAGTGGACAAAAAAATTCGGAAAATACGACCTTCTTCGGCCCGCCACGGTGGTGACCTCCCATAATATCACTAAACATCACAACGATGGCCAGCTGATGTGACATATCCCAAAATGTACGCTACCATTAGCCGGGCATCGAATTGTTGTACTATTCAATCCTGCACCCGGAAGTATCAAAATAACTCTGTAAAACTAACTTGCGCAAGTACTGAAAGTTAGCATCATTTTGCGAAAATTGACATCGATTGCTATCCAACAATTGTAAAACTTGGTAAAAATTCGTAAAACGCGCCCAAAAATCGTAAAAATTCGTAAAACACGCCCAAAGTGCGCGTAAACGACTTTTTTCTTTAAGGGGTCTTCTCACTTAAGACGCTAAAAAGGGCTATTTTCATGATTTTTTTTGATAGGTTCATATTATAGATATTAATATAAAAGTTGTTACACTTAAGAAATACACTTTTGAAATAGATTAAAAAAAAAATGATTTGTTCAAGTCACTATTTATAGATGAAAATGGTAGTTAAAAAAATCAAACGGTTCAGTATCAAATCAAAATCAAGTAGATTCAGTATGTTAATGGCTATAGCGCATATCATACGATTTTTGATATATGCCACAATAACAAAATGGCAGACATTTTTCGAAAAATAAAAAAAAATCGTGTTTTTTTCACCATTTTTGGCAAAAAAATAGTAAACATCAAACTTAAAAAAAAAGCCTTGATATGCACTATAGCTATAGTGTCAAAGAATATGTGGTTGAAATTTAATTAGGATCGATTCAGTAGTTTCAAAGATGTTATTTATTAAGTCTAACAACTTTTATATCAATATCTATAATATAAAAATATATAAAAAAATCATGAAAATAGGCTTTGTTTGGCGTCTAAAGTGAGAAGACCCCTTAATTCGTGAAACGTCTAAACTCTTTTTATATGTTTTTCGTGATGAAGAACGAAAAAGCGATCGTTAATCTACCCGCGACAGCCTGACACGTTTCTACGGTAGGGGCTCGAAAAGTCTCATTTGAGGAGGTCGCTGCACCAGGGAAATCTATAGCGTCGGTGCGCGGCTTAAAGTCTCCCGCGCGATCGACCGAACCGAACACGCAACTTTAAATTTCAATTCCGCACATCAATCTTTCACTGTCGGGGGATATAGATAGGCGTAGAAGTGTAAATCGCGTTCACGGTAGAAGTACGTAAGTGCTTCCGCTCGCAAGTATTTGACGAACGAAAGAGAAAAAAAACGAGTTGCCCAAAGAAAGTACATACTTCTTGTTGGGGAGCTGATGCGATAAGCTCGCTAAAGTGTCTTGTGATCAGCATACATCGTGCGAATTAAATAAATTCATATATTCAGGATCACTGCACGACATTTGAATAATTGACTACAATGAATAATGATTTGGACGAAAAAATTAAACCGTTGCGATGACGACGGTTCCTGCACCTTTCGATGTATACCTTTTCGTCCGTTTTTTAAATTTGAATCTGACTCATTTAGCGTCCATTCTCAGAGCTGTTCGACATTGCTTCGAGGATACTGATTTTTATTTCATCCTGTTGACATCAAGTTACATTTTTTTAAGTACCGTCGAGATGCATGCTCTGAAAAAAAATTCACGATATTAGATATCAATGCCAGTTTTTTGTGATGCTGAAGTTTGCATCGTTGGATGGAGCAGTTTTGTTCATTTTTTATTTCTTCACTTTTATTATTATCCAAAGCCTTTTTTGCAAATTGAGGTCGTGAATCCCTAAGTAGAATGCATAAAAACGTTTATGTGATTTTTACAGCCTAAATGAGCCAACAAAAGTTTAAACTATTAAAAATGATTCATTTTTGTTATGATGTTGAAGTTTGCATCGTTGGAATGCAACGAAAATCAATTTTTTTCAGGATCCTTGTTTAAGTTTCAGTTTTGTGGGATGTTAGTTTTTCAGGATCCTTGTTAAAAATAACAATGGAAATAAAAAAAGAAATGAGAATTTTCGTTGCTATCCAATCGTACAAATTTCAACATTGTTTTTTGTTGCATTCTAAGGATGCAAACTTCAACATCATATTTGTTTTTGGAAGCCGTCTAATTGCCTCCATCTGTACATACCTTTTTCTTCGTCTAGGCGCTCATTTTTCTCCAATTCTTCTCCACCACTCCCCCCCCCCCCTCCTCCCCGGCCACTCTCTCTCTCTTTCTTTCTGCCTCCCTCACTCCTTGTCGACGAAAATCTGACTATGGTTTCAGCTCACACGAGACATGAATATGAATGGGTGGATAATATGGAGAGAGCTTTATAGAAGCCAAAGGGTTGAACGGTGTGAAAGAGAGGCTAGCG
This sequence comes from Ophion slaviceki, assembly GCA_944452715.1. Lineage (NCBI taxonomy): Eukaryota > Metazoa > Arthropoda > Insecta > Hymenoptera > Ichneumonidae > Ophion > Ophion slaviceki. The sequence goes on along the minus strand of OX101786.1, from coordinate 20,472,326 downwards.
GGGCGGAGGTGAATGTCAGTATGGATGTCGGGACTAGCACATACACGAAACGTATGCTAAACGTAAGCTTTCGTAGAACAATTTATACCTGGGTTTCGTGGCTATGGCGTCGCACACTGTCTCAACATCGCATGAAGCAAATCTACCGCTCGCGTATCCTGCATCTTTTATCGTATCGCCGATATCCTCCTCCCGTGGTCACATACACAACGTACAGTAACGTGAAACGATGACACCGTCGCGTAAATAAAGGCGAACCGCGTCACCACCGAAAGCATATCCTAAATGGAGAAAGCTGACGCCTACTGGATGGGGCGATATATGCGAGGGAAGTGAATCCGTCTGCTATATTGCGACCACACGTGGAATTCAATGTGCAACATTGAACATCGGTTCTATATGGGTTTTTGGGCAACCTACTTGTACGTATAGGTCTAATGAGGGTATTGTCGTTGCTGCTTCCCTCGCATGTTTTGCTGGAGTGTGTGTGTGTGTGTGTGTGTGTGTGTGTGTGTGTGTGTGTGTGTGCGCGCGCGCGCGCGCGCGCGCGCGTGTGTGTGTGTATGTATGCATGTATATCCGATTATATGTTTGAATACCACTAAGGCCCTTTTGCCCTTCTCTCTCTCTCTCTCTCTCTCTCTCTCTCTCTCTCTCTCTCTCTCTCTCTCTCTCTCTCTCTCTCTCTCCCTCCCTCCCGCCCTCCCTCCCTCCCTCCCCATTCCGTCTTGAAATGAAAATATTCGTACTTTTCAAATAAATAATACGTTTTATTAATAAGTTAAAATGTCCGGTCATTTTAAGACACCCTATATATGTTGAAATTTCAGTTTAGCGAAAGTCCCACGATTTTGGAGATAAAAATCATCTGCTTTTGGTTATTTGTTTCATCTAGAAAAGTCTTCTTTTCAGAATTTCCATACAAACATGTCGCATATCGTGCCAATTACTTTAAAAACTTGCTTAGTTATTGTCGATTAATATTATTTGTAAATATGACACGCGAAAAACAAAAAAGCAGATGATTTTTTTTACGAACATAAAGCTCAGTATCTCAAAAACCGTGGGACTTTTACTAAACTGAAATTCCAGCATAGAGCAGGACATGATCCGACCTATCGACAGTTGCAATATTATGCATTCATAACAGAACATCCTGTATATAGTATGTTGCGAACCCGTCATATCTATGTGATGTTAGTAACGAGCATATCAACTGGCTGTTTTGAATTCAGCCATTCAAAGTTTTCCTTTCAAAGGCTTATGGCTATGAACACGGTCCTGGAAGTCGAATGTTGTCCAAATGACCGTTTCTATGACGTTGAAGCTTGCATCGTTGCAGTACAACGCAAATTGATTCTTTTGAATGGTTCAGCATTCTCCAGTTGATTAAGGCTGTAAAAATCACTCATGCGATTTAACGTATTCTTGTTAGACATTTACGACCTCAATTTTCAAAAAAGACTTTCGATGCCGATGAAAATAAAGAAATGACAAATAAAATAAAAATCGTTGCATTCCAAAGCTGCAAACTTCGACGCCATGCAGATCTCGAAAGTGAGTTCTACAAAAAAAAATGAGTGATTTTCGTAACCTGCAGGAAAAAATTCGCACTAAAATAAATTAACGTTCACCGAATGAAATTTAAAATGATTCCAATGCGACTTGCCGCAGTATGCAGTGAGCATTGCATGGAATTGAAAAAAAATTGAGGTCGCGGGTTCATTCACTCACCTTTTTCATCCACTTATTTATCGATATTTGCAGCAATTTTGTAGTCCATTTGTACAAACGTCGAATCCAAAAGCGGCTTGGAGGGAGGAAGATGGGAGCAGCATTTTCGCCGAGAATTCCCCATGGGTGCGATCTTCAAGCACCCCCGTAACTGGAGCGAAATGGTGTAAAAGTATTTCGGGCAGGGCTTACGCTGCTCATAATATATATGGCAAATACGAGAAAAAAACCGGTGCCGAGAAGCAAGCACTTGATATTTCAAAACCACAGTTTGTGACGTTTTTTCCTCCATCTTTCATTGCCGCTTTTTTCGCCCTTTTGAGAACACGCTAACGCAAAGGAAGCCCTACGGGAAGTGGTTCATTCGTGCATGTCCTTTCTCTGTGTTGGTACGGCATAGAGATGCCTGTGTGTGTAGACGTACCCTCGCGATCGGTCAAGAGTTATCGCCGTCGTGGGTTCGTTGTAAGCGACGGGCGACTACGATAAAACGAGATTTTTCTGTCGCATATAATTCGCACCTGGGCGTGTGCTTGTGTGTGTACAGTCACACGCATGTGGGCCTTCGGAGTGAAGAAAAGATAAAATAGAGCAGGGTAAAAAAGAGCGAGTATATCATTCACATATTCAACAAGGGCTTCGTCGTAATGTGCGACGAGTGCCGGGGACAGAGAGATAGAAATATCTTTATCGTTTGTACTCCACATGCACGAATTGTATGAAGCTCCGGAATTCGCGATACGAGGCTATCGTATCATTATTATTATTCAGAGCTCGAAAAAAAAAAACGCGAGGATTTTGATACTTTTCGGTAGACATTTCGGAGAAAAACGTTTACTTTTATTTCAACATTTTTATTTTATGCGTGCGTATACTCGTATATTTGTATAAGTGTTTTTTTATTGTACGATTGTCCGAAGGCTGTGGTAAAAAAACTCGTTTTTATTAAAAACAGAATCTCGGTGGGACAGCTTGAAGGACTTCTAACTGGAATGAGAGAGAAACGACTCATTTGAAAAACAAGCAGTTTGTTTTTAGTGATGTGGAGGTTTTGTAACGGTATGACTTGGCAGAAGAGAAAAAGGACGGCAAGTGCGGAAAATACGTATATTTATGTCGATGCTGCATGAGAGAGCGAGCGAGAGAGAGACAGCAGAATAAAATTGCATGAACACACACTGCACTCTCTCTTTGTCTCTATATCTAATTTCTCGCCAGCTCTCTCCTTCCGTTTTCTCTTCCCCGGTTGGATGCTGGAGCACCGCGAAAACGAGGTGTAAAGTTTCCAGTTACGGCGACACCCTTGTCGCGGGGCTTGTGGCCCAAGGGTTGAAACTTCTTTTTTATTTTTACTCCATTTTAACCACGTCGGAAATTACGGACCATCCCGGCGAAAGCCCTGGGCCAAACTTTCGGACTACGCTTTTATTCTTCCACATTGTGGTTGTCGCGGTCACCGTTCGAACTTTTTCCGGGCTCCTAGAAACTTAATACGTAACAAAAAGCTCGTTTCCAGTGAACAAACTTGACTCTAATACCGTATCATTATTAGCATCGAGCAATACCTATTCTATTATCCCCCCATTGCGAGAATGGTATTGAAGTTTGCAACGTTGGAATGCGACGATTTTTTTTTCTTTCGTATTGCCTAATTTTAGCCTACAAATGTCACTGATATATTTTTGAAGATCCTTATTGAATGCTAACCTATATCTGATTCAATTGACCCCAATTTCGGAAAACATCGCATCGATATACTTGTTTTGGATTTTGACACACAAACGGATATTTACGAGAAACTTAAGCCTTTCATTGAGATAGGAAAGTATGGTTTTTAAAGCCCGTTCGTCTTGATTCCTGTACCGTGACTTCGAAAAGTTGAGTAATACAAGTCGATACGAGGTAATCCGATGACATTTTATACCTCTGGTGTGAAAAATGTGAAGATACTCGTTGGTTCATAAAAAAAAAAGAAAAAAGAAAGAAAAAAAGAAGCCTCATAAACATATTTAGAGCCGAATGATAATGCGCTTTATAATCCTGAGGGCGTCTTCTCACTTTAGACGCTAAAAAAGGCTATTTTCATGAATTTTTTTGATAGGTTTATGTTATAGATATTAATATAAAAGTTGTTATACTTAATAAATACACTTTCGAAATACATAACAAATTTTTTTAATGTTTTTATGTAACCCAAACAAACTTTTAACGCGTTTTTCTCGAAACAACGTTTTTCGACGGCTTGTTGATCAAATCTTCGAAACTAGGGAACCAATCCTTATGAAATTCTAACCACATATGCTGTACAACTATGGCTATAGCGCATATCAAGGCATTTTTTAAGTTTTGATATTTACTTTTTTCTGCCAAAAAAAGGGGAAAAACGGGTTTTTTCGAAAAGTGTCTACCATTTTGTTATTTTTGCATATATCAAAAATCGTATGACATGCACTATCGCCATCAACATACTGAATCTAAAACCGTTTGATTTTTTTGTTTCGGATGATCCATCTCCGAGATTTCATCAACAGCGCAGACCTACAATTTTTTAGCACATTTTATTAACTACCATTTTCGTATATAAATAGTGACTTAAAGCCCTAGGCCACTCTAGAAGCCGAAAAAATAGGCTTTTTCGGGAATTTTTTTTTTTCAGAAAAACTACAAAATTCATCGAGATTATAAAAAAAGGTGTTTATCATACATATCAGTGACTGTATACAATAATTTTTTTGAAGCGATTAATTTCAAAATGGCGGCGGTGCAGCGTTTGTCTCAAAGCTGCATTTTTTAAGTTGGCCGGAAACATAACTCAGACAATTTTCAACCGATTCACTTAAAATGTTGAATACATCTTGAAAAATACATTGTCTATGGAAGTATGTAGGATTTTTTTTGTATTGCATAGTTCATTTGTTATTAACAATTATCTGACGATTTTTTAGGCAAATTTTTGGAAAGAAAAATTTCGTCAGATAATTGTTGATAACAAATGAACTATGCAATATAAGTAAAAATTCTACGTACTTCCATAGACAATGTATGTTTCAAGATATATTCAACATTTCAAGTAAATCGGTTGAAAATTGTAGGAGTTATGTTTCTGGCCAACTTAAAAAATGCAGTTTTGAGATAAACGCTGCACAGCCGCTATTTTGAAATTAATCCCTTCAAAAAAATTATTGTATAGAATCACTGATATGTATGATAAACACTTTTTTTGTAATCTCGATTTATTTCATAGTTTTTCCGAAAAAAAATCCCCAAAAAGCCTATTTTTCGGCCTCCAGAGCGACCTAACCTCTCAAATAAATAATCTTTTTTTCAAATGTATTACGAAAGTTGTATTCATTAAGTGTAACAACTTTTACATCAATATCTATAATATAAGTCTATCAAAAAAATTCATAAAAATAGCCTTTTTCAGCGTCTGAAGTAAGACGATCCCTCAATGCGAGAAATTAAAAATCCATCTTAGGTCTGATTGAACCGACACTGGTGGATGAGCGATTAGGGTCCGGCGGTACGAGTCAAGCAGCGTTGAGCATGGCCGATACTCGGAGCAGTGACCGTTTAGGCGTGCATTAGCTGGCCCATCAACCAGTGTGCGGAAGGCCAATACTTCTGAGACCTTGGTTTAGATCATTGAGTATAACAGCTGTGCACCAGAGAATCAGAAGAATATGAGGGCTCCTATACCGGTACGGGTTTTCCACAGTTTCCTCGAACCCTACGGAAATGCGGTACAGTGTAGCTTAAGACGACTGTGGATGCATGGGAAGTTAGGTTACATTAGCGAAGTGCGCGTAGAGAGTGATAGGAAAGGGTTTAACTGGGGAGGGTAATACGTAAAGACTCTCTCGGGATAATCGGTAGAGGCTGCGGATGGGATAGTCAAAATCAAGATATTTTCATGATTACAAACAGTATATGTGACTTTTTATTTTCGGTGAACTCCATGATTTTTTTTCCTTCTCTTTTCGTTTTTCCATTTCGTCATCGTTTACTCCCCATTCGTTATACTGGCAGAGACAAGATATACTATGGACATAAAATAAGTAAGTAAAAAATACGAATGTTCGTGTGTGTGATCGCAATGAATAGTTTCACCGGTTGGATATTCATATTCCTCTTTATTTTAGTTCTTCATGTTTCTTTTTGTTTTCTTTCGTTTATAAACGGTAGTAGATCGGAAGGATCTCGTTCGCAACGAGATTCGATCGCAGTTTCGAATTGGCCTTTAATCCTAAACGCTCTGTATATCGTTATAATTTGTTATAACGATAATCGAAGCACACACTATATGTTATGTATAATCGGGGCCCCGATCGAAGTCGTTTTTTTCGTCGAATTCGCTCGTGGTCCACGTCAATCACGTTTCTCATCGCATTCGCTCGCTTACGCCTATCGAGACACGTATGAGTGGCTCTCATTCGTCGTTGATAAACACTCACTCTCGCCATCTTTGCTCGTTCTTGTCTTTCTGTATTAACGATTCGAATCATCAGCTCACTCTCAGGTATGGAAATGGTTCGTAGTGATGAAAAAGAAGAGGAAAAAATCAACTAAATATTCGATCGAAATGGGTTGTCGGTAGATGAAATGAAAGTTCACCCTAACGCGAGATGGGAAGTTGCATCGTTGGATTGCACGACATTGGCGTTTGCATCGTTGCAATGCAACGGAAATTCTTCTTACATTTTTATTTTCTCACTTTAATCACCCTGAAACATTTTTTAGCATATTTGGATAGTAGATTTCTGAATAAGCAATTAAAAAACTTGTTGAGGAATTTCCGTGGCTAGGAGATGCCGAAAGAAATTTGAGCAATGAAAAGTCATTTTCGTTGAGCTCCAACGATGCAAACGTCAATCCCATTGGATTGCACCGGAAATTCCTTTTGATATTTCTTTATTTTTATTTTTAACGGAAATCTTCTCATGCCAATTTAGCCGAAAATTTATACTCGAAATTAACTTTTTTTTAAACAAATTCGGAGTAATTTTGTTGGTGTTTTAAATTCGAATTAAGGGCATCCCCTTTTGATTACCCGACCCTTGATGCTTTTCGTACCTGCTAGTCGTTTCAACCCTCTGTTATCGCATCGCGCCGGTTAGCACAAAGCAAATACAAAACACAAAGCACAACACGTATATATTCGGCTGCCTCGTGCACGAACCGCCAGAGCCCCTCGTGCACGAGTAAATGCGCACGCTGAACCGTGCCGCAATGTCTCCAGTTTACCGCTAATTTCGCGGATATAATTATACTTGCAAAGTGGTCGCATCGCGGGGGAGGGCAATGCGCGTACGGCGCTTCCACTAATGCCGAGGGATCGAAACTCATCGCGTAAACGTCAAAGCCCACCCGCGTCACACTGTCGTATATTGCATAACGATAAGATATACGGGCAACAATGTTGGTGGTGTTGTAATATCGCACCGAGTCCCAAGAGTATCGTGCCGTCAGGAATTGCAACTCAAAACGAAGCCCGGAAATGCATACGACTCGAGCTACGACGGTTGCGAGGATTCACGAGGCAATCAAAGTTCAACGTCACATGGAAGAAACGTAAAATTGTCCAATTGTAGAGTGAAAACAATTATCTGGGATAAGCGGCACAATTGAATACCGACGATTTTCAAGATCATATCCTTGAAATGCAAAGCACATTTTTCATTATTTTTTTTATTCGTATCTCCATTTTTATCATCGAAAAAAATTGCAGATTTTCATTGTAGATCTTGAGAGTGAGATTGTTAAAAAAACGTTGGAGTGATTTTCGTAGACGAAATTTTATGAAAATATCTCGGGCAAGTAGAACAATTTTGACTGCATTTAAAGTATTCGAACTTCAACAGCATGAATGACGATTGAATTTATGGGAAAAGAAAAACTTTCTCGGGCCATTGCACGATACTCGACACTCGGCCTCATAATTCACTATTTCGAGATTCGAGATTGCGTGGGAGAATGTATGAATTTCAGAAGACGAGACTTTATGATCAGCTTTAAACAAATGACGTTGAAGTTTGCATCGTTGGAATGCCACGATTTGTATGTGTATTTTTCGATTATTTATTTTTATACTTTTTTGCAACTTGCAAACGGCCAACAAAATTTAAACAATCAATAATAATTAAAATCTGCACCATCACTCGAGCAAATGGCATCTGTATCGTGATCGATTTTCCGTCTGATTCTTATCCGTACAACTTGAAAGTTCTTACTTTAAAAATGTCTTGAAAAAAATGGTTCGCGTACAGGACGGACGAGCACACCTCGAGGCCTTCGAGACACCTTCTGTCTCGAAAGTTATACTGATTCGACACTTTGTTGTTCGATATTCTTTCGAGGAGGCCGGCAGGAGGGTCTGACTGTGATGAAACTTTCGTCGATACGGTTGCGATTTATAATTTGACGGTATAATTGATGTCATCGAATAATCTTACGAAATAGGAACAATTTTTTCCAATCACAAATGCAAGTCACGCAATAGTTGCTGATAATGATTGTACCGCTTATCTATCCCGCACTCGTGAGAGTGACGAACGACGACAGTTTTCTGCTTCCACGCAGAGTTGCATTCGATATCGACATCGGGCATCGCGAGGTTGACGAATTCATATTGCCCGCGCGATTGCGATGAGAAATCGTTCGCGCGGCTCGCAATCATCAACGCGTCATCACATCAAGTATTTCGTGCTAGGGGAAAAAAAATCTAGACAAAAAGATCTTGGAGATGGAGAAAAAGCAGAAAAAAAAACAAGAAAAGAAACGATTTTCCCCGCCTCCCCATTCTCGTTTCCCACGCTATTCTCAAATCCTGTATTTCCCATCAGGGGGGGCTTTTTTTCTTTGTTATCCTCGTCGCTACTTTTCTTTTCCCTTGTCTGCTTTTCCCGAATCACGATATTCTCCACTTAACGAGTTTCCAAACCCTCGGAAGAGCGCGTAAAACGAGAAAGAAAAAAACCCCTGAAATATCTGATTCCCCGCCATTTGCGAAGGGGCAACAAAAAAGGTAGACGCGGTATCGTTTTGAGAGTTCGCTATGTTTCGATCGTTATGTCTTACGTTTTTTTTTACTGTTGCTTATACGTAATCGAGATATTGGTTCTCTCTTTCGTAGCGAAAGAAACGGGTTTATTAGTTGCGAAAAAAGTTTCGACGAATCACGAACGAGACTTGTATCTCTATCGAACACCGGCGCTCGTGCCAAATCATTTTTCGTCGGATTCATTCAAATAAATTTCCTTCGATTGAACTAAAGTTCGACGTGATAACTTTGTTCTCCACCTCGATCGAGTTGATTCGTTAAATCCGTTTCTTTCGGACAGCACATTCAGGCGACGCGAAACGCATTCTCGTTCGTGTCACTCTCGCTATAGTGTTGAAGTTAGCATCGTTGGAATGCAACGAAAATCCTTTTTTTTTAAATTTATTTTATTTACTATGTAAACTTTTCTTTTGCAGCTTTGAGTTGTGGATCCCTATGGAGGACCTTCAAAAAATATTCCAATGATATTTGTAGTCTAAATGTGGAAAAAAAAATTAGGCAATGTGAAACAAAGATATTTTCGTTGCGTTGCAACGATTGAAAGCTTCGACACCATCTCTCGCTCGCACCTTGTGCCACGTGTGTTTCGCATCGCTGTAAGAATTTCGAGAAGAAAGAACGGAGCGAAGGTGTGAGATCACATCCACCGCGTACCGTACGAACAACCATTAACCATAGACATTTGTATAACGGCCGTACGTACTTCGTTTCATTACTTATTTATTCAATAATTTTTTGTTTTCAGCCAAGTCGAAAGGTGCGATTCTCCATTCAACCCACGGATCACGCGGTGCAATTATTCAGTGCGACGGCGAACGAAGCCTTTTTTTTAATTAGTAGTCGACATTAAGTAATAGTCGTAATCCTATGTACACACACACACACGCGCGCACATACACACACATACCTTCTCGCACTTTTGCGAGCACACAGTCCGAAGAGCAGACAGACAAACGGATGACCAGTCCTAGACATTTTATTACGCATTAATTTAACGTTACGTGGTTCGTCAACACATTTCGCGATTACGTGTTTATTTATTCATTCTTCAAATGATTTTTTGTTTCAGCGTTCTTTCAATTCTTACAAGTATACAGCGTCTTACAAGTCATAGGCGTGGAGTACCGAGGGGTGGGTTGCAAAGTCAAGTAAAGGGCTTGAGGCATGAGGTTTCCCTTCTTTTTCTTTTTATCACGCGTGGTAAAGTTAGGTGGTGCGCAGCTCCGGCAGCTGTCTCAATGATTATTCTCGTCGATTTAGCTCGGATTTTGGGAAAACGAAAGGTGCCTCTTTTCCTCCTCGCTCACGCCAGTGACGAGCCTCTCGATTTTTATGCAAAACGGTGGTTTCCTTGTTTCAATTTGTCCATGTGGTAGGGATATGTGAAGGTTGAGGTTCGAGGCGAGAGATCCCGAAGAAAGGTGGAGCACGAATTTATTTTTGGGATCCAAAATAGACTGCAAACATCGCGCCATTCTTTTTCGTGCGTGACTTTCGTAGGTGAAAAATGACGTGAAACTCAGTGTTATCGAATGTGGAAAATGTTCGATTGATTCGTTCGATAATTGAAACTCGATGGAATTGAAACGGGATTTTGATGAAGGCGGTGCGATTTCCTGATTATCGTTGATATGACGTCGGGGAAAGGCCTGCTCGGCGAAACGTCAGTGCGCATACACACACTCTCGGTTCTTGCAAAATACTTGACGTGCAATCTCCTGTTTGGACGTCCGAGAACTGTGAGAGACTCGGTTGTACGGGTGTATGTACGTGCACACGTGATTTACACACGGGTATCATAATAAATTGGAGCAAGAGATCGCATGTCAAATACACGATCATGATGGAAAATAATATTAAGGAGTTTCGACACCGACATCGAAATGCTTGTAGACGATTGAAATTCATATCACCGAGAGATTCATTTAGGATGCATTGACTGTCCAAAAATTAACCCGTTTCACCACATTGTTTCGGAGATTTTGAAGGTTCGAGATGCGTTTTGTTCGAGTATTATTAATGAACCAAGTGGAGAAACCGCTTAATTTTTTGACACGACATTCCTGACACTCAACGCAGTTTGTTTAGTTTTTTAAATTTAAATCGAAGCATTATTTTAACCCCTACAGCCCTATAACTATTGTTTATGAAGTGCCACGGGTATTCCCAAATGGATGAAGGTTCAAGTTGAACCTTCATGGCACGTGGCATTTCGTGAACACTAGTTATAGGACTTTGGGAGTTAAAATAATGCTTCAATTTAAATTTAAAAAACTGAACAACCTGCGATTAGTGTTAGGAATATCGTATTAAAAAATTAAACGATTTCTCCACTTGGTCCATTAACAATACTCGAACAAAACTCAACTTGAACCTTAAAAATCTCCGAAACTATGTGGTGGAACGGATTAATTTTTGAACAGTTAATGCATCCTAAATTAATCTCTCGGTGATATGAATTTCAATCTTCTACAAGCATTTCGATTTTGGTGCCGAAACTCCTTAATGCAGAGAAAAGGGAGTGAAAAGAGGTCAAGAAAAAAAGCAAGAGAGAGAGAGAGAAATAAACGAAAAATGAAGAAATTCCAAAAATGCCCGTCCTGCTGTCGTTGTTTATGACAGGAAGACGCATGCAGAGATGACTGGAATTTGAAGGGGTGACTGGAATTGTAGAAGGCAAAATTAAGAGACTACAGGCCGGCACATGAGCACGCAACTTATGCAAGCGGTATGGCGTGGGCGACCTATCACAGTTGATCGACCCACGCCGCAGACGGCACGACGATGACGGTGCCATTGCTCAATTAGTAACCCAAAGATAAAGCAGGGAGGTCTTTGGCACCCGCACGGCTAAACGGGCTATCCGCCAGACGGATTTACACGTATATACATAGATATATGTAGCTATGCGCGGGAGAATGTCACATATGGTGAACACATAAACGCGGCCACAGCCGATGCATTATCCGGAACAATTAATTTTCTTTCATTGATATTTATTGTTAATTTCTTCTTCTCCCGTTCGTGCCAATATTGGTTTAAAAATTTGTGGAACACCGTAAACCGCGACCCGGATTCCCAAATGGCAACATGTTTACACCCTTAAAGCGTATATTATTCACGAGCAAAAAGTGCGACCCAATTTCGCGCGTTATGGTAAAGTTACGTAGCATGTGCATTGTGTGCGAGAGAACTACATGCGTCTCTCTCTCTCTCTCTCTCTCTCTCTCTCTCTCTCTCTCTCTCTCTCTCTCTCTCTCTCTCTCTCCCTCTCCCTCTCCCTCGTTCTCTTTCACTCCACTCTTCGAAGACTGTCGAGGGCCTCCCGCGTTAACCGCAAAATCGATTGATCGGTAACACGTCGTTTATCGCCGCTGCAATATTCCCAAAACCCTCGCTGCATCCATCGAGCTCAATGTATGCATGTATGGCCGCGTATTTGCGCTCACGTGTATTCATGTAAATACGAAAGTGTAAATACGAAGTGATGGAGAAAACGAGGGAGTGGGAGGAGAATGCGGTAGGAACAGGTGCATGTAGATCAGGAGGTGACAATGAGTCATAGAACGAGGTTTGAAGGAGAACAGCGAAAGAAGGAAAGAAAGGAGAGAGTTTTAAGAGCAAATAACAGCCGGGGTTTGAACACAGAAGCTGGAGCAATTAACGTGTAACACATTTATGCCCGGGGCGGAAGCGAGTTACTGCCGTGCGCTGCACGCTTAAACGCGAAGGGCTACTTTCCCCCTTTTCGCAGGCTTGAGGAAGGGAGAATTCCCGTTGAGCTCGGCGGAACAAAGGACAAAAAAGAAAAGGCAGGAAGGAAGGATTAGAGGCAGGTACTCCACCACGCGGATCGCAGATGAAGAGAGACCAATCGTCGACAATAGCAAGCCAAAACGTACTCTTTTCTTTCTCGAAAAATAAAATAAAAAAAACACGTGTTCAATCATTAGCAACATCCGGCGATTTGTCCGTTTCGTTTCCACGTACCCTGCGTAATTCATTAGATTCGAGATTTTATTTTTTACAATCTTAATTTACCGTCTCACACGACACATCGATGTACCACAGATTGATCACTACTCGTGACACGTTTTGTTCATTCGTATGTCTTCATTGGCGATGATCGATACGCTGCGGTGATCCATGATGATTGCGATCTCCATTGGCGATCTTATCGACGATAATTCTCGTGTGGTTTGGCGAGCCGGTGACTCCAATGATTTCCGGAGACGAGGAATAGAGTCGCAAGATCCCTCGCCTCTGTGACCACGACGGCTGGACAAACTCGGAGAAACGGGATGATGTTACAAAGCGAAACATGCCATTTCGTCGTGACTGCCTGGTATTTTTGACCGCCTAGACATATATCTCTCCCCGCGTTGTAACATTTAAAACGTCGATGCAATTCGAGACCCGCTCGAAAAACTGCTGCGCTTGACAGCACGTACTTGGCCCTCGAAAAGACCGCGAAGTATCATCATTATCGTAATCATCGTCGTCACGATGGCGCGTACCTCAAGATACTCGTGTGTAACGCATAAAACGCGTCATTGTCACATCGATATCTCGTTCAATGACATTTCCCACGTACATAGTCAGCACAAGTCAGTACAAAGATTTTACGCGTTTTTATCGGGCGCTATCGTGTGACCACGAGAGCCCGTGAGACTCGATCGGCGACTGTTTCACTTCGTGACAGGAGGCCATTAACGGGTTCGATTAATCGCCCGGACACATCGACACGGCTCCATTACAGAGTTCGACTCACACGTATGACACTGGAGAGGCAAACTCTTGCAGGCGTCACACTTGCTAGAGCCTCGCGAGTCGCAAACAACGAAGAGTCACACGGAAACCGTTCGATAAACGTGGGAATTCATTCCACCACATCACATACAACGCACCAGGGCACTTGGCAGGTTTGCCTCCCCTACCGGAGCGCTGGTTCCTGGCTCCCGAATTCTCGCACGTATTACTTTACTAATGTGAGATACTTAATACTACGTGCACCGTTTGTTGGTCATCCGAAGGAGACCCGATGGTCACTTTGGAATCACGAAATAGCTGACGATAGAGCATCGATAACGTCGTTACCGACGAGCAAACAACGAGATGTAATCGTTTAAATGCACGAAGCTTCTCGAGCAAATTGTTCGTTATCGAAGTACTCCGCGCTTGGATCTTGCTCTCTCTCTCCTCTCTTTCTCTCGCGCTCTATGTCTCTACTCTTGAATTGCTCGTACTGAACGTGCAAATGATCACATGACTTTTTTTTATTTGTTCCCTCTCGTCCCTTCGATCACCTCTTCACAAGTTTTTCCTCCCGTTAAACTCCATATTCCTTGCACGTAGCACACACTTTTTTCTTTCGTTCGATTTCGTTGAATTTAAACAGCTCGTTACAACAGGTATTAGACAATTTAGCCTGAAACGTGTTGTGCATTTTACGTTTACTCATGCTGCTTTTGGCTTTTTTGTTTTTCAACGGGCCCAACATCACTCCTCAGCCTGCAGCAACGTTCTAAAGTCTTGCTGTAGCTTGGACTCGTGATAGCTCCATATGTCGCTAAAGTCCTCGCCGTCATCGAGAAACGCCGATTTGTCGTCTTCCACGGGTATCGCACTCGGCGACGACGAATAAAACTTGATCTCCAAGTCCCGATGACCGTTGAGCGATGTGACGATTTCCGTGGAGACCTCGAGGCCTTGCGAGGAGATCGGTAAATTCGCGAGATTCCCGTATGGCGAGTTTGCCGCGGTAGCCGATGTCAGGCCGGAAGCGGTGCTGCCGGGCCAGGAACTTCGGCCTCTCGTAATCTCGGCCTGTCCTCGATCACCTATCACACCGACGTCGCGACTGGGCGCGCTTATTTCCTCGCTGAAGTAACTCGTAGGATCGCTCCAGCTTCGTCTGAGCATCGTAACGGCCGAGGTCGGTTGGCCGTTGCAAGTATTACCGGTTATCGAGGTGCACGTTGTAGCCCCTGCGGTCTCGACGCACCGCGAGACTCGATGACGATTGTTATTATTATGACCCCGTTGCGTGACGATGGCTGGAGACTTCGGGAGCTCAAAGTACTCGCAGCCGTTTGACGCGCGTTGCTCCGGGCAGGTGATGGCTGAACCGGTGCGCGATAGGAACAGTGGTAAATGGGCAAATTGCCGCTGCTGGCTGACCCCATAGTCCGTCGTGATGGGAAATTCGCTCGCGTGAGGAGGTGTCAAAAAGGGCGAATAAACGTTCTGATCGACGTCCCAAATGAGGCCCGATGGATCGCAGTAACGACACTGACATCCGGCCGTACTCACGGAACCGGATGGTCCATCGGACAGGGAAGCACTGTCCTCGCAACCCATTGACATCGGCTCGTAATCGTGTTGGGATTGTTGCTGATTCTGTTGATAGGAAGGCTGTGAGAAACGGTGACGCGGAATTGTATTGACCATTCCACTTCCGTTGCCGACCATCGCGCTTGTATTGTTATTCCCGCTCCTGGTGTCGTTGTGCTGGTGGTGATGATGATGGTGGTGGTGATGGAACATGTGGTGTTGATTTCTGTGATGATAATTAGTGCTTCCGGCCATGCTTCCTTTGCAGGATTGACCAACCGACCGTCCGAGCATGCTCGTTGTTGGCACAATCACATTTTTGTTGTCGTCGAGCATCTTCATTTGCGCGTGCCGCTGTGCGTACCTCTGTTGCTGCTGCTGCTGCTGTTGTTGCTGTTGGTGATGATGATGCTGCTGTTGTTGCCTCGTATCGACTATCTCCTGTTGCTGATGGCTCATATGCTGATGGTTCAGCTGCTGCATGGGACCGTTACAAGAAACGTTTTGATTCTGACTACGCGGATAACTTTCCTTGCCGATAGACTGCGGCCTCCGGTGACCCCGATTTTGTTCGTATCTTGTCTCGTAACAAATGGGCACATAAGGCTTTAGGGTTACGATACTCGACTGTTCGGAAATTCCCGTGCCATTTGGATGATTCTGTTGCTGTTGTTGATTACTTTGTTGCGATTGCTGCTGTTGTGGCTGTTGTTGTTGATGATGCTGCTGCTGCTGATGATGATGATCGTCGGTTTTGGCAGTAATCTCCGTGACCGTGACACCACTACCTGCCGGCTTACGGTCTTTCTTTCTTCGTTTGCGCGGTTTTATGATCCTCGGAAGGCTGTTTTCGGAATTGTTCGAGCCCGAGCTCTCGTCACTCGCTATACTCAATGAGTCGATATTGGCTATGTTTGTGCCATCGACTTTCCCATTCACGCATTCCACTTTCGAATTGACGGACTGCTGGGACTGTTGCTGCTGCTGGGGCTTCCTCGCTGTTTCGGCTAGTCTCTGACCCCGTATGGGGATGCATTTTCCGCCAGAATTGGCAATCGAACTACCGATTGCTGAGGTACCGCTGATAGTGTTGCCGTTGGAGTAATTGGCCGCGTTTCCGTTCACATTGCTATTTAGGATGTTCGTTCCGGAATTGTTAATCAAGGTTCCATTCATTCCGTTGCAAGATTGGATTTTTCCACGATTGTGGAATCGACCGGCGAGTATGAGAGGAGCACCCTGCGTGTGAATGGCGAGCCTCGAGAGCGGGCTTTGATTTTGCATGTGCGCTTGTGTTTGCTGTGCTTGATGCTGCTGGGCCGGTTGCTGCTGATTTTGGCAGGGCGGCGGCGATGATCGTTGATTACTTCTTCGTGGACTCGACGTCATTGAAATCAAGGGTGCACCTGCCCAAGTACCGTACTGGCATTGCTCGTTAGACGAGATGTAATTGCCCGGTTGCACGTAATCCCGTTGCTGCTTACCGCGGAATGATACAATCTCTTGCTGCTTTTTAGCGGTGCCAGGAATCAAAGCTTTACCACCTACCAGTGATCTTACGCTCGAAGATATCAAGCAACTGCCGATGTAACGTTCTACTTCCAGGGCACCCTGGGAGGCCGGGCTCATCTTACAAATTAACCGCCAACCTTCACCGAACCCTTGTTTCTTTTTAAGCACGTTGCCCTCTGTTTTGCTACGTCTGGCTTCGACGAAAAACAAACGCGGGTCGAAGGAACTTACAAACGTACGCCTGACCAATGAAATTCGCTAACACTTTGTCGCAAGGTCGTTGTTAATCCATTATTCCACTGATCCAAGAATCACATCACGCAGGGCTTTTAGAACAATTCTGCTTTTAATTACCAAAGTGTCATTACCATTCAACTGTGGCCTTTCGAATGAGATTTAACATACACTGCCACGAGGGTCGGAGTGATTGGACGATACCTTGTTGTTCGTTTGCAAAGCACACTTCGATCACTCGTGGCTGTGAAAAGCCGACGCGGAAACGAGAACGCGGATTGCCCTCGCCACCAGACGTAGCCGCGGACCGAGCGACACTGAAGCTTCTTTGGTCGCGCGCACCGTCTCCGACTACACTACCTCTGCGCGACGTGGAGGACCGAATCCCCCACCATTCAACTCTGCTTACCACCACCATCGGTTCTATCACCACCACTACCACTACCGGAGAAAACCATTACCGTGCGCTGCCGCCGCTACACCGACGCCGACGCCTCTACTTCCAAAGCCGACGCCACCGTTCCGGCGTCCCTTATACTATCAAGCCCTATCTGGCTGCGTTGCCCGCACGATCCCCTAGCACCACCCTTTTCCGTCGCTCTCTCTCTCTCTCTCTCTCTCTCTCTCTCTCTCTCTCTCTCCCTCTCTCTCTTTCTCTCTCTCCCTCTCCCTCCCTCTCTCTTCCTGTATATCTATCTGGCGCATTCAGTGTGGTCGGGTCGCCACTGCTAAACTTTGCAGCGGGTAGTACTCCATGGTACATAGAATTTCAACCCTTCCACTACCCCCAAAAATGCTTCTCCGTGAAACGGCAGAGATAGAGAGGATGGAAGCGCCCAAAAGGGAAGACTTTGCCGCCCGTTACGTGCAACGCGTTCTTCCTTCCGGATCTCGGCCACAATTTACCGGAGAGCCAAATGTCGGAACACACTTGGTGTCCCATCGAACTTTGTAGGGGACATTTGGGATATTCGATCTCTTCTGGTCGGTTCGGGCGATACGATACGGAATAGTTGTACCTCCATTTCACTTCCCACCCCATATGGATCAGTCTCTAAGCCCAATGTCTAGTGTACAAGTCGGCGTTCTGTGTCTGTCAGTTTTGCATTTCATATTTGTTGGTAGCGCAAAGAGAAATCTTTCAGCGTTCATATGTCAACCAAATTTTATGG
Organism: Ophion slaviceki; assembly: GCA_944452715.1. Taxonomy (NCBI): domain Eukaryota; kingdom Metazoa; phylum Arthropoda; class Insecta; order Hymenoptera; family Ichneumonidae; genus Ophion; species Ophion slaviceki. The sequence goes on along the minus strand of OX101786.1, from coordinate 20,454,281 downwards.
CGATATCTCTCGCATTGTGATCCATATCAGGGTCAACAAAAGTTAACCGCCGCCCAAAGCCTGCAAGCACCCCTAGGTCTATATGCCGAATCTACAAACTTTTCGGATGGTGTTGAAGTTCGAATAGTTGGAATACAAAGTTCTCTTTTCTTTCCTAACTTCCTCGTTTTTATTATTATACAAAATGTTTTTTCACATATTTACATTGTCGATGGCTGAAAAAGGATCTGACGAAATGGTTGAGGTATTTTACAGGTAAAATCTTCCAAAAGAAATTAAAGGAATTCAGAAGTACGACTTTCCATTGCATTCCAACTATGCAAACTTTAACTTCATCTCTCCGGCCAGAGTGAAAAAGTTACGAAACCTCGAAATGCACGCTGTACGAAAGTCGTTTTTCTACCTAGAAAGTAAACCTTTACTGTTGAACCGACAAGAATCGTACCTTTGTACGTTTGTAGAAGTTTAATCTTGAAAACGGGTCTAAGTATATCGATGAAATGGGTTGGATCTGCCGTTTTGAGGTGCGAGAAAGCGGTACATCTAGGTCACGACTTCACGGAAGCTCATTGAAGAAGTTAAATAACCAAACTGCTTTCCGCCGAACTTCTCACTTCGCACTCTCCACTGAGGATCGTTCATCACACTCTTCCAGGTACTGCAGTCTCGTAGTTAGGCGGCAAATTGACTATCGGCAATGTTACATCCCACGCTCATGACACAAAATGGAACGAAGTAGCTACTAAAAAAAAAGATCCAACACCAGCGGGCAATTGGAGTCTATGAAACTCAGGATGACAATATTTATATCGCCGGTGAAGCTATAATGCAGGAGTAACCTAGATCTTCAAAGACCCATTCATCGATACACGGCAAAACGTTTCGATTGCTTTCCAGTTGCAAGGGACGTTGATAAAAGAGAGCACGGTCAAAGTAGGAAGTGGAAAGGCGAGTTGAGCGCGGTAGCTCCGCGTGGAACGGATGTGCCTCGTTCGTTTCGCTATAGGAGAGAGGGAAAGAAAGGAGCTCGCGGAGTCAGGAGAAAGCGACAGGAAAGAAAAGCCACGGCAAAGGGATATCACACGGAAGTGTTCGACCGTGTGTGTGTGTGTGAGAGAGATGTTTGTGCACACGCAGGCAAAGTGCGCGTGGGTGCTCGGGCGCGTGTCTGAGTGGGTGAACGCGGAGTGTATCTCTGATCACCGACAAAGACAGCGAGAACGAGAAGACATAGGAGGAAGAAAAAGAGAACGAGTGACTGTGCACCCCCGCATCTAGGCCAACCGCGCTCGAAAGTGGGTCACAAGTCGTCGATCGCCCGAAGCGGCATGCTACGCTCGAGGAGTTCCTTGCCGCGGAACTGCTGCTGTCGCTGCTTCAACTTCTCTGCTGGTGTTGCTTGTATATACGGGAAAACTGAGTGAGCGCGCATACGTAAGTATATACGCGTGCACGTGAGACACCACCTCCGGATCCACTGTATCATTATACCTTCTCATCATTATCGTCCTCGTCGCGTGCGTTCGGCCGGCTACGTCACTTCTCCCTGTCCTCTGTGTCTCTAAAGACGATGACGACGACGACGATTAACCAGGCACACGCAATGGTGGAGTTCTCCGCTCCTTGCTGCTTCTTTTCCTCTCACATACGTTTGTGCAGCGTGTAGCGCGAACCGAGACCAGGAAGGCGCATAGAAAAACCACGGGAGATGGATTTACCACCAGGTATCATATCTCATTAATATACCACTTGCGGTTGCGAAAGAAAAACTCGTCGGACAAAAAAGCAGCGTTATTTTCATCGTCGATGCCCAGCGCCCGAGGGAAAATAGTATATTCAATGTACGTGTCTAGGATTTAAGGGGCTGTGCCAGTGTGAACGCTGAAAATTTGGGTGATTTTCGGGATTTTTTTGGAAGAAAAGTGGTCAATTAAATGTTTCGGAAAATTAAGAATATATTTGGCTTTATTTGACCTATATTGCGTAATTTTTTCATAGAAAAATATCGAGATCCAAGCAACTTATGCGCTGCCTTCGGAGGCGCAAAAAAAGTTCCTCCACTGCTGACATGATTCCGGCCGATTGAGTAGCTGTAACCGAAAAAGGAAAAAATGTCGTTAAACTGGAAGGTATTTCCTGTACAATGACGTACGATTTTCGAAAAATATCAAAATCTAACAAAATGGCGTAGTTATGAAAAAAAGTATGTTTTCTTGCCTGTAAAATGGTCGTTTTTTTCAATGCCAAATCGTCAATTTTCATCCAATCGAAAATATCCTACGTCATTGTAGAGTAAATATATTCAAGAGTACTCAGTTCCAATTTCAAGTCAATCGGATAATTGTTCTTTGAGTTACAATGTCAGCAAATTTGAAAAATCTCATTTCGAGAAAAACGCGTTTAAAGATTTAACTATCGATTTTTGCAAGATAGAGTGATATAAATAATAATGATATTCTTAAAAGAATAAACTGTCGAGAAAGGCAAAAAAATCAATTTTTTCAAAGTGCTACACTGGTATAGCCTCTTAAAAACTATCCGACAGAGTTTGCTGTGAACACGTTGCCAACGGGTAGAGCGTGAATCTTCATGAAAAGTCAAAGCTGCATGACACTAACTGATATATCTACTGGTTCCTTTTTGTGCCATCGTTTGTCTTTTTACAACACATGTATATGGTTATTTGGGTGTGTAAAAAAATGTATTTTTCTGGGTCTCCTACTATTGGTTGTAATCGGGAATAGTTGTTCCTTGCTTTGGGAGGAAGAGCATTCGGGCCAAACAAAAGGCACTGGTCAGAGTTGGTAGCCAGTGCTCTTCTTTGTCGAGAAGTATTGCAATATTATAGAACATTTTAGGCAACGTTGGGAGGTAACGATTTTTTCTACTTCCGCTGAGGGGCAATCTATAGGTTATTTTTCGTTGCGAAAGAAAAACTCGACGGTCAAGACGAGCAGCATTATTTTTATTGTCGATGCCCAGCGCCCGAGGAAAAATAGTATATTCAATGTACGTGTCTATGATTTAAAAGCTATCCGACAGAGTTTGCTGTGGACAGGTTGACAACGGGTAGAGGAAGAATCTACATGAAAAATCAAAGCTGCAGGATACTAACTGATATATCTACAGGTTATTTTTCGTACCATGGCTTGTCTTTTTACGACACATGTATATGGTTATTTGGGTGTGCGAGAAAATGTATTTCTCTGGGTTTCCCACTTTTGGTTGGAATCGGGAATAGTTTTTCCTTGCTAAGGAAAGAAGAGCATCCGGGCCTTTTTTTTCGAGAAGTATTGCAAAATTATCGAACATTTTTGGCAAAGCTGGGAAATAACGATTTTTTTTTACTTCCCCCTAGGGAAAATAATTTCCCATAGTACTCAAAGGTGGAAAACCCCAAAATAGTAACTTTCTGACACACCTTATTAATATAAACTATAATATATCTCAGGGCTTGCCAAAAATCCATTTTTCTGGGTAATTCGCTGTAGAGTACAATTGAAACTAGTTTTTCCTAGTAGGGCGTAAAAATAATCATTATCACCTACCTTTCACCATAAATTGCCATAACTGTGCGCTGCTTCTCGAAAAAAAAAGAGAATTTTTGCAAGCAGTCTAAAAGAGGTCTTATTATTTTCCTATTTTAGTTGATTAACGATTTTTCGCCGAGGTTTTCCTGTCACAAGAAGAAAGAAGACACTTTTTACAAACACAATCAAAGGTTGACGTAATCAAAATCATAACTTCTAACCCCCCAGCGTATAGACAGATGTATAGATACATACCTTTTTCGTCCATTGAATTCAAAGTGGAATCTTTGGGGAATCGGCCAATTGCCCGGAAACCCATTACAAGAGGAGCAAGAGACTCGAGCGAAACTGTGCATACACTCATATAAAGATAAGTAGATTGAGAGAGGGAGAGGAAGTAGGAGACCGAGATAAAAGAAGCAAGAGAGAGAGGTATTGAGACAGAGGACCCCATTACTCGCGGTCTGTGAATTCAATGAATTTCAAGTGAATTCGTGTCAAGCCACACCGGATAGAACATCGTTTATCTATGGCCGTTGTTAATGTTTCCGATATCCGTGCACCGGAGAGTCACTAGGAATGAGAGGGCCGAACGAGAACTCCAATTCCCATCGTTCCTACTGCAAGGGACAGTGTATGTACAGGCCTCGATGCATTACGCCATGTGCATCGGTATAATCTCTGAGCATAGACCGAATTAGGTTGTACCCTATACGTGTACAATGTCCCTTACGATAACAGGGCATAAATCGAAATCATTGATAATGCGCTTGGATTCTGATGGTACTGCTTCAGCAGCTGCACACACCGCGGTATCCGCAATGCCGGGGAATCGCCCGCTGTACACAGCCTGCATAGCAAATCTCGTGGTGAGCTTGCGAATATGGCAGAATTTCAGAGTAGTCCCCTTGAGTCCAAAGATATTATGAATTATCATTGAGCTACGTTGGTATCAAGATTTCCATACACGAGTCGCGTTTCGTACGAATTAGCACTGGCTGTAGAGGGCGAAAGGAATTTTTTTCAATCATTTTCGCAGTCCTTCACAGAGAAGAAAAACGGAAAAATGTTGAACTCGTACGGAAGAACGGCATGAGAATTGTAGACGGGGAAATAAATCACTTGGATCAATGAAATTGTTCATTCACAAGTGGCCAACGAAATATTGAGATGAAAAACTTGAATATTTGATTATTCGTCATTCGAATGGAATAAATCATTAAAGAAATAATTTCACATTGCATTTTTTAGTAAATTATTCGTTGACAACCCCCAATGATGGGTTCAAATCAGCCCAAGTCAATTTCCTTTCAGTATACGTCTGCATGGATATCGTCTGATAACGCTCGAGAAAAAATCATCAATTGCATCTTAGCATGAGCCATCCTTACACTTGGACTGGAGACAGAGAGAAATATAAATGGACGTACTCCGTGCAGATATTGTCGTACGGATCCAATCGGATTCCCATACTTCCTGATAGGGATTTGATGGGTCATCGTATTGGATCCAATGTACGAATCCCATTCGAATCTTAATATATTTCCATAATACAAACAACATCCAATACGATTCCTAATGGATCGGATCGCATTCTATATGTTGAATTTTCCAAACAAAATATGTAGATATACAAAATGAGTGGATCTTGAAAAGGTGTAAATCTTATTAACAAAAAGTATAATTAGCTCAAAAACGTATATCTTAAAAATCGATTTTAATCACATCACTGAATATCCACTTTAATTATCGTTGGTTATTTATTTTACTGGACCTTGACACAATGTCACCACACGCGTACACGCTCACGAAGTGTACAGGTTGTGTTTCAGCATGCCAAGTTTTTTCTCCTGACTTTTCACATATTTTCGATTCGAACGTGATAAGCATTCGCAAACGGCGTTCATTGGGAAACAGTGCAGAATCCAATTGGATCCCAATGAGGACTCCGTGCGCTATCCCTAACAAATCCATATAGAGATGTGGCTGCGTATTGAGACTCTCCATAAATTTGTGCACAGGATCGCGAACGAATATTTTTTGGGAGATCCAAAAAAAATTCCGCTTGTGAATTTCATGTAGAAAATTCTCAAACTTTGTGAATTGGGAAATAGCGCGTAATCCGCTTGGATTCCAGTGTCTGTATTTTTGAAGGGGCTATACCAGTGTAAAACTTTCAAAAAATCGAGGTTTTTTGCCTTTTTCGACAGTTTATACTTTCAAGTATATCCTATAAAAATTTCAAGGCCGTATCTCTAATCCTTTTATCTTGTAAAAATCAATAGTTAAATGTTTAAACGCGTTTTTTTCGAAACGAGATTTTTCAAATTTGCTGACATTGTAACTCAAAGAGCAATTATCCGATTGACTTGAAATTTGAACTGAGTACTCTTGAATATATTTACTCTACAATGACGTAGGATATTTTTGATTGGATGAAAATTGACGATTTGGCATTAAAAATAATGACCATTTTATAGGCAAGAAAACAGACTTTTTTTATAACTACGCAATTTTGTTAGATTTGGATATTTTTCGAAAATCCTACGTCATTGTACAGAAAATACCTTCCAGTTTAACGACATTTTTTCCTTATTCGGTTTCAGCTACTCAATCGGCCGGAATCATGTCAGCAGTGGAGCAACTGTTTTTTTGCGCCTCTGAAGGCAGCGCATAAGTCGCTTGGATCTCAATATTTTTCTATGAAAAAATTATGTAATATAAGTCAAATATAGCCAAATATATTCTTAATTTTCCGGAACATTTAATTAAGTACTTTTCTTCCAAGAATTCCCGAAAATCATCCAAAAATTCAGCGTTCACACTGGTATAGCTCCTTGACAAGATTTTAGTGGAAGTACATTGAAACATGTTCCAAAACGTCCGAAAAATGACATTTACAATAACTGTGGGTGTGTGTCCTGCTCCGATAGCTTACAGCGCCACGCGTAAAAGAGTCAGGGTGTGCGACACCCAGTGTACCCGTCCACGGTTGCAAGAGAGCGCAAACAAATTCAAGCGATTGAGTGCAGGACTAAAAATACATTTAATAAAACAAAGTAACGTTGCACCTCAACGCAACAAGCTTCGTCAGCCTTGGACATTTCGACATACACCCAATATTCCATTTGACTGCAACTCAAAGTGTCCCCAAAGTCACCAACACCTGCATGGCATCTCGAGGGAATCCCTTATCTTTTGACAAAAAGCCAGAGCCCCCCCTGGCGGCTTCCGCTCATCAATATAAAATACTTTCGGTCGATGACGCGTCGTGCAAATGTTTCAAGCGGAAAAGATGACACGGGCCATAGGTGTCCCTGTGATGGATGTCGAATGCGGATGAACGACATCGAAAGGAAGGAAGAAAAAAAATGAAATACACGCTGAAGAATAACGAAAAATTGGAGCAGGAAACGTGGTTGGTGTGAGCACAGGTGTGCAGTCTGGGAATTCGCGTCTCGTTTGACGTTGTTGTTTCTTGCGGAAGCGTCGAGGGGATGCCTGGCGAACGAGGGCCGAGGTGGTGGTACGAGGATGTAGCACACGTAGATGTTCGTTGAAGAGTGCGGAGGGAGGCAAGGGCAGAAGAATACGGTACCGTGCGTCTGTCGAGAGCATCCGATTGTCGCATCGGGCGAGAGGGACCCGATATATTCCTATACGTGTATACCCAACCACGTAGATCCAACAATGACGGAATGAGAGCGTGCTCACGTTTCTCCCGCGAGAGTTATACAGCTCCGACAGTATATGCGACAGTGGTTATCGTGGCGTCACACACGCAACGCGTACAATACTCATTGGACGTTGTGAGTATCCGAGCTCGTTGTTGTTTTTTTTGTGTGTATTTTTTTGGTTCCGAATGAGGCCAACGCGAATCTCGAATGAGCTATATGGAAAGGATGTACCCAGAGCTCATACGAATCTCGCACCGCACGGTTCTGTAACCCCGTGACCGCGAGAGCGAAAGACGTATTCTCCGCGACGAGAACATATTCTCGCGATTCCTCTGTCTCTTTCTCTGACTTTTTTTACACATCGACCATCTCGGAACTAGACCACGATACAATGAGCCATGAGAGAGAGAAAGGTTCATCTCTGCGAAAACACGAAGGTGATATGCACGCAGTTTCTCGATCTTCCCGTTCGCTCGCTCATTTTTCAGGCTTGAATGCCTGTCGAAGCTGGTGAATAATACCTGAAGGAAATTGAGGCCGGATGTCTCACGGATGTCGGACGACAAAAAGCTGCTTATTTTGGATCGCGACTCGTCCGCTCGTCGTCAACTCGTGCTCGAACATTTGGCCGGACATTCCCGCGGATAATTTGGGAAATTTCGGTGCTTGGTGAGGCGAAACGAAGTACTACTTATTTTTGGAATCATCTTGTACGGACAAAGAAGTTTTGGCCGAGTAACGATTTGGGACTGCGCGAATATCACCAGCTGGTTCGTTGGGAAATGTTGCGGAGATTAGCAGATCCAATGGAGTCAAGGAGATGGAAAAAAGATAACGTTGAAGTTTGCATCGTTGGAACGCAAAGGAAATTAGATTTTTTCCAAATTTTCGTGGGCAGTTTTCAGCTACGAAAATCAAGTAAACATTTTTGAGGATTCTTAAGGGGTAAGGCCACTGTAGAAATTTTAAAAAGTCGATTTTTTTTTCTTAAAAGATGCCTTAATATCTTAGAAATTACACACTCAAAGGATTAAGGTGGGGAAAATGTCTAAATACTTCTATATTGAATTTTGGCGCAGCCTCTTTCAATCCGATGCAATTCGTAACGAAAACTTTAAACGCGTTTTTCGCGAAACTACATTTTTCAAGTTGGCCGGACTCAACTCGAAAAAATATTGACCGATTGACTTGAAATTTCAATTTTATATTCACAATCACATTCTGCATAGAAGTACGTAGGATTTTCTCGATACATTACATATTTTTTTTATAAACAATTGTCGGACGATGTTTTTTTGAGAATTTTGAACTTTTATTTTTAAAAAGCGCTGTTTTTGCAAAAATCAATATATCAAAAAAATCCTACGTACTTCTGTAGCTATTCACATGTATAATCGAAAAAAAAATTCTTTCACTGTAAATTAAAAATTGCAGGTGCCGTTGGTCTGGCCGCGCGCCTATGAAAAAAAGGCTTCGTCGAAGAAAAGTTGTGCAGCCGCCATTTTCTTTTATATTACTTTGAAAAAAATACTTTATACAGTTTATGATATGTTGAATAAAGGACCTTTTTCAGAATTTTGATTTATTCCATTGTCCGGCTCAAAAAAATCCTGAAATATGCTTTTTTTTTCCCCGCTACATTAGCCTTACGGTCCCCTTAACGGTCTATAACAAATCTACAAAATATGATTTACGCTAATAATGAAAAAAAGAAATTGATAAGAATTTTCGTTGCATTCCAACAATGCAAACTTTAACCCTATAAAAAAAACTTGTTTTGCACGAAAGACTTTATGATCTTGAAGTTCGCATCGTTGTGATGCAAGGAAAATGAATTATTTTAAGGGATCATCACAGTGTAACATTTTTTTTTAATCGATTTTTTTGCGTTTTCCGATAGTGTGCACGGTTATAAACATTCTGTCCAGTTTTTAGATCGAAATTCGAATTATTTCGGTCGCTACAGCCCTTCTTAGAAAAAGTTATTGGAGCGTGAGATTCCGCACTCCGAATTTTAAACGCGTTTTCCTCGGAATGGTGTTTTTCAAAACGGTGGCCACTTGCAAAGTACGAGTTTTAAAGCTATCCGTTCGAAATTTTAACAGAACATTCTTCACGTCATTCCTGATGTTGCTATGGGAGCTGTTTTTAACTTCTTATTTTTTTGTTACGAAAAACTGTCGAAAAAAGGCTAACTTTGATACTTTTTGTTCAAACCGCCGTCATTTTTTCAAATTTCACTAAAAAAAACCTCCATAGGAACATAGCGGCTTTCCTACAGATTAATAATCATTTTGAAATTTTTGTCTCAGATAAAATTTGCGGCTGCAATCCTGGTCATCATGGGACACCATTTTTTCCACGCAATTTTACGCAAATAAAAACAATAAATGAAGAAATAAAAAAATCATTTCGTATTCTTTATCAGTGCTTCAATTTGAAAAAAAAAGTTAGACCGATTAGCTCATCCTTCCACCTAAAAAAAAATCGCGAAAATCGGCTATTTTTCGAGCGGTCACACTGTGATCAACCCTTAAATTATTAAAATTTTGGCCGATGTAGACTGTGAAGATTACATTTATGTTCTTATGTTTTCTTATTGAAGATTTACGACTTCAATTTGCAATAAAAGGCTTTGGATAATGACAAAAGAAAGAAATGATAAATAAACGAAAACATCGTTGCACCCCACCGATGCAAGCTTCAACGTCATAGAACTTTTGTTTGAACAAGAATGAAATAAACATTTTCAGCGTATTCCAAGAAGGCAAACTTCGTCAATCCATCAATAAGGGATAAACAACGGAATCCCTTGATTCGCGAGTTGAAGAAAAAAAAATGATCCGTCAATAGAAATCGTATACGCATCGTTGTGAAACTCGTTAAACGAATTAAAGAAAAGCTGTTCAATACCGAAGAGAAGGACGAGGGTGAGCGGACAATGATAGGGGAAAGCGGTGTAAAAATGCGCGTAAGTCAGATTTCGTTTCCATTAGGACGAACAAGGCTATTATGCGTTCACGAAGGCACGACACGTTGCGTAAAAGCGAGAATGAGAAGCCGCCCGAGAGAGCACTCGGGCTCGTACACGCGTGCTTAAACTTCCAAGAGGGTGCGGGGGAAAAATATAAAACGCAACAAAAAGAGGATCGATACGGTGTAGGTGAGAGAAAGCAAAAGAGCTCGCGAAATAGCTCCAGCGTGAGTTAAAACTATACGACCTGTACAATGAAACAGACGCCAACGTGAACATCGCTCATTGTCCGCTGATTTTTATTCATACGCGTATCTCCTGTAAGCTCGATCGACGTGTATGTCTGTATAGTGTACCTTCAAGACGGAGCTCCAAGCAGCCTTTTTCCTAACATATACGCAGTGGGTGGTCTTGTAGGCTACTCAAAATCGCCCCTTCGACGTCACGAACGTGAATTCATTCACGCAATACTGCTTCGTAAATCGCTTTTCTTATTTGAGTTGTAAACGAGCTCTTTTACTTTACTACTATCTGATTATTAGTTTGAAGACATCAATGTGGTAAAATTTGATCAATTCAGTTTCAATGAAGACATCAATGTTGTAACTTTACAGCCTGAACGGGTTTCCCTAAAGTTGAGATTCAGCTTTTGCTTCTTAACAGGTAGCCTCATTTTTCCGACACCCGCGGCCCGTTTGCATGATAAAAACTACGGATATTCGTAAATTAGTCCTTCCGCATAGTATTCGATGCGATTGATCGGTCGATACGGGCGTGTTCACTTCACTAACTGCATGTGCGAGACTAGCGCGGAAATCTTGAAATACATGAGGCTGCTTTGCCTCGCTTTCCAATACCAAAAGATACATGTTTTTTACGACGGCACCCTAAGGGGTTTTTGAAACGGTCCGTGTTCACTGAAAAATGTACAAAATTGATAAAATCCTAGTCCTACGATGTGTATATTGACCTTGCGCGGTCGCACTGAAACGATTCCGTCCCAAACGTAATTTATCTTTGGAATGCCTGGCAACTTTTAGCAATTTATAGCAACAAATAGAATTAATCTCGTCCTTAAACATTAAAGTAAATAGTTTTCATCAGGGTGCAAACGCGGAAGCAGCGAAATTACAGTGTGACCGCGTAGGGTTAACGATGATGGCACATATCCATTCATATTTATTTACAAGCATTTGGAACCCTTGCATCTCGATGAAATTTAATTTTCTATGACGCATGCGGTTCTGATTTGCTCCAATATATATATATATATATACACACACACACACACACACACATATATACATATACATATATATATATATATATAAACGCGGAGAAGCGATTGCGAAAACATTTGACTTTGAGGACTATCAGCATAGTAGCAGCATAGTAGCAAAAACATGACGTTAAACGTTGTATCGTTGGAATGCGACGAAAGTTTAGTAGTCCTAAATTTTTTTTGGCAAATTTGGGCTACTCCAATCATTCATAAGTTTTTCAGTATCATCATCAGTAATCTACAGCCCAAATTTGCAGGATACGAATGTGGACAATGAAAAAAAAAACACCGATGAAGTTCGCATTATTGAAACACAACGAGAATCTTTCTTATTTTTTACATTTTTTCATCATTCAAAATCGTATCCGAAAAATGTTGGCTGTAGATTTCTGACAAAGATAATAAAAAAACGTATGAGTGCTTTTCGTAGCCCGAATGTGCCAAAAAAAAAGTTCGGTCTATAAAACTTTTGTTGCGTCCCAACCATACAAGCTTTAATGTCATGGGAAAAATTAAGAACCAATAAAGACTTTTCGATGCGTTCCAACAACACGAACTTTAGAATCGTAAAGCCTTTTTGTGCATCTAATAATAATAGGTACGTCAAAACGTTTGAGTGATTTTGACAGCGAGATACAGGTACAACAAATTTGGCCAAATAAAATTAATATGTAAAAGAAATATATTTTTTTTAAAACAAGCTTTTATTTAATGTACTAAAAAGTAGAAAATACTTTTTCTACCAAGTCACGTATATGTGACTATAAATAAAAACTTTTGGCGCTCAACTTCTTAAATGTTGAATAAATTTGATCAATTCAGTTTCATTAACCGTATTTAATTTGGTACAATAGTAATTAGAGAAATTATCATCACACGTTTATACCCAGTTTCAGGATTTTAATTTGACAAATCTAAGGTTGTTTTACAGTAAATTAAATACAGTTTTTAGGTTAACGGATTTATGCAAATTGAATATTATATGTCTAAATTATGAGCGCCCCAAGCTTTCATGTATGGTCACACATAGGTGACCTGTTAAAAAAAATGATTTTCTACTTTTTAGTACATTAAATAAAAGCTTGTTTTTTTTTAAATATTTGTTTACATATACATTATTTTCTACTCTTTAGTATTTAATTGATTTTACTAGTTAGTTGTTATAGGAGTTTACTAGTTGACAAGTTTGTACGTGAGGAACATAGAATGCTTGTAAAAAATGACAAAGACTGTAATTAGGATTAAACTTACGACTAATTCCTGCATATTAACTTTTCACATACAAACACAGTCGGCTACGAATTTGTTTGTATGTGTTAGTGCGATTTTATATGCATGATTAGATATCGCTAATTTTGCATTAAAAGTTGAAAATATTATGGATTTTTTTTTTTAATTGAATTATGCATTGTCACCTTTTAGATGCATGTTTGCAAAATTTCAGAGCTCTGAGTAGTCGGGCAGTGGGTGAAACATCTATTTTCCGTTTTGCACCTCACAGAAAGTCAAGTTAAATAAAAGCTTGTAAAACGAATCAATTTTCGTTGCGTTGCGATGATGCAAACTTCCACATCATCCGATGAGCCCCATACTCAATATGTATTACGTAAATTTCAATATCTCCAAATTCACCTGTAGATAAATGTAAGCATATTTATGTTTTTTAGGGACCTTTCTGGCGCCAAATTAAGGATTTAGTTTTTTTTTCAAATTTAAGGGCCTTTATCAGAATAGCTAAATGTTTTGATGGTGAACACTACACAGGTACCTATAACTGGTTCAAAATATCCTTGTGTGTGTGACTGCAGCGCGATGTGCTTTCATCCACGGAATGCGCTCCCCACTCGCGGCCCGAGTTTTTTCCTCTCGATCTCTCGTTTCCCTCGGTTCCTACCTTGGCGATCTCACTAAAAGTTTTTTGCCAAATGTTGCAGGAAAGGAGGGAGCAAAAGAGAGAGGCAAGGAAAAAGAAGAAGACGGAGGAGGTGGAGGACCGATTATTACGACGCCGCGGCCATAACTTTTCCCAGAAGGCATCCATTACCGTGATTGTTCCAAGCAAGTTTATGGTCGTCGGTGTGCCGTCGACGGCGACCAACGACGACCCTCTCGGCGTGATACGGACCTGCCGCTCGCACCACCACCAAATCACCACGTCTTTCGCCTTTTTCCCCGGCTGCCGACCACGTCCCTCTCTCTCACTCCCTTTGCCTTTTCTCTTCTTTTGTATATACAGTGATAGTAAAATTGTTGCACTTGCCCTTCACCTCTCCGCCCGAGTTCCACCTACTGCTTCCCACCAGGATCCACGCGAGAATTCGGCAATTTTCCGAGTTCAAACGAAATAATAAAAACACCACCCTGTAGGGAACACGGGGAGGAAGAAAAGCACGGAACGCATCTCTCTCTTTCTCTCTCCTACACGGGAGAACAATTTCTCTCGTTGTTTGTCAGAGAAAAAAAAGAACGTAGCCTTAGCGTCGCTTGGAAAACTTGCGCATAAAACTCGTAAAAAAACGGAGATCGACAAAAGAAAGCAAGAACAACCAAGCAAATATATTCCTCATGTTTGCAATTTTCTTGTGGTTTTGACTTGCCGAGTGACGTTAAATTTTTTCGTCCCCCTTACAACAAGATACTCCACGATCTTTCTCAAATTCCATCGGGTCTGTCCAACATGACTCATACATGCTATCGTATTGCTTCTCCTTCATTATGCTCTTGTTTCTTCTTACAATACCAATCTCGGTTCTTCGAGTATTGAATTCGCGTGCTGATAGAAATACTGCGTCGAATAAACCTCGCAAGTAAAACAACCATACACATTCAATCTCATACGTACGTGTATATCTTCGGACACATACACGTGCAAAGACTTATCGATAAAAATGGGTGTATGTGTGACCAAGATTCGCGACAGTACGAATCCTGCCAAATTCGAGAGAAATTTGTCTACAGCCCGAGGTCTTCTCGCTTCCCTTCCAATCTTCGGTCCTCCGAGAAACCTTATACCAAAGTCTACGAGTATAAACGTTGCTCCCCCACCATTGGATTGGAAGAGAGGGGGCGAGAGAGCGCAAGGAAAAGATAGGGAGTGAGAGAGCGGAGTATTACTCAACCGATTGGCAAAGACTCGGCAAGTTCTCCTGCAACAGTGCGAATACCAAAGGAATTTGTTCCTATATATACATATGTAAATAATCCATGTATATATATATATGTAAGTATGTATGTATGTATGTACATATATCCTAGCATATATACGTATACTTGGCTGCTCCGCAATCTGATATACAACGTTGCAAGGGAGTGGCATTGGGGAAACTCAAGAAGGAAGTACGCGGCGGTCGTATTCGTCGTTGCAAAGAACGCAGAAAGCCTGCGGATAACGCGCGTGACAGGGGATAAATAGCCGAACTTGCAGTGTGCGCTAGTTTCCGGCGACTGTTCAGGACTCCAAATATCGAATGAAGGGAGCAACTACAGGATCCTGATCTCCCCCCCCTCTCTCTCTCTCTCTCTCTCCCTTTCGCCCTTTCGCTGCTTCTCTTTCTCTTATCGGAGCTATGTGTTTCAGAGAGAATTTCGGTCGTTCGCAAACCCCTCCCTTCCCCTTCATTCTCAATAAGAGACTTAAACTTTACCCCCACCCCGCACTTCCTCTTTCCATCTGTTTCCACTGTTAGCTCCGACGTTATTACCATTGCTTCATTATATAAGACCGAATCTGACCCATTTGCGAAGTTTTCGTCTGTGGAGGACGCGAAAAAAATGAAGAAAAAAAAACATCTCGTGTAAATAGCGATTCAGGAAAGTTGCCAATTTCGAGAGAGAGAATCAAATTGGCGATTGGGACGCTCCGCGTAATCTCGAAATTTTGTGGACGAGGAATCATGAAGATTGCTCGTCAGAGATTGTGCGATATCGAAGTGCGCATCGTTGAAATAGAATGAAAAGTAACTTTTTTTTATTGCTCTACGTCTTTATGTACTTTTAGGGTCGGAAAATTGTCCAAACGTTTTTTTTTGAGAACGTGATTAGGGATGTACAATCTAAATGTGCAAAAAGTGTTGGCTGGTAAGGGAAAGTGAGAAGTAAGGGAGCGAATTTTTTTTTTCGTATTGCGAAATTTTTTTCCAGCACGTTCAGGCTACCAAAAGCACTGAAACATTTTTGTAGATCCTTGAGAGGGTTTCATGATGTAAACTTGGAAGGAAAGGATTTAGATAGTAATACAAATTACAACATTAAGAAGCAAAGAATTTTCGTTGCATTCCAATGATGCAAACTTCAACGTCATATTCCAAATACCTACTGGAGTGGGTAGTAATCGCATTTTTTGTTCGCCTGTGCAGCCTGACCTACGACCCAGTGACCCACTCACTCAACTCGTCACGTTATCGACTACTTGCAGTTGGCCTTTCAATAACAAATTCGATGTCGATCCTTTGGTGGCGTATGGCAATAGCTATTGGGAGATGAAAAAAAGAGATGGGACACCACTACGTACAAGGCTCCTAATTCATGATGCTAAAATTTGCATAGTTGGAATGCAACAAAAATAAATTCTTTTCAATTCACGAATTTTTTGGCTGTGATAAATACAAATATTTTTACGGATTCCTATTAGAGATTTACGATCTCAATTTGCAGAAAAATAAGGTTTTGGATAAGCATAAAAATAAACGAATGAAAAATTAGCAGAAAAATCGTTGCATTCCAACGATGCAATCTTAAACGTCATTGAGACATAGGATTGAAGATTGCATCGTTGGAATGCACCGAACATTTTTCTCTTTTAATTGCCCACATTTTTTTAGCATATCTTAATTGCCGTTTTTGAAATCGTTTGTCCAAATCTGCAGAAAAATATTGTGGGATGATGAAAATGAGGAAATAAAAATATAAAAAAGAATTTTCGTTGCATTCCAGCAGTGCCAATTTCAATACCATCTTGAGATTCTTTCACGAAATTCTTTATTTAATTCTTCATTTAATTAATTATACTTAATTTTTGAAGTATTTTACGACTTTTAGATCAACGTCACGCTTTATATATTTCCACAAATGAAATGCGGGGTACACTTTATTGTTCGATCGAATCCCCGCGTGTCTTGATATTTAAAAACCACCAGAAGTCCGAACGAAGGATCTCGTGTGTGTATCGAAGGTATTTCCTGTACAATGACGTAGGATTTTCGAAAAATATCCAAATCTAACAAAATTGCGTAGTTATAAAAAAAGTCTGTTTTCTTGCCTATAAAATGGTCATTATTTTTAATGCCAAATCGTCAATTTTCAGCCAATCAAAAATATCCTACGTCATTGTAGAGTAAATATATTCAAGAGTACTCAGTTCAAATTTCAAGTCAATCAGATAATTGCTCTTTGAGTTACACTGTCAGCAAATTTGGAAAATCTCATTTCGAGAAAAACGAGTTTAAAGATTTAACTATCGATTTTTACAACATAAAGTCATATTGATATAAATGATACTGATATTCTTGAAAGTATAAACTGTCGAAAAAGGCAAAAAAATCGATTTTTTGAAAGTGTTACACTGGTATAGCCTCTTAACTTGTACGATACGCTTTTTATTCCTATTTATATTTTCTTACCCGGGGCAAAGCATCCAATTTTTTAAAATAAACTTCACCCCTGTAAGCTTCTTTGTTGCAATTTTTGTGAAAATCCCATTCCACGGAACTTTTTATCCGGGAATGAAAATAATTGCGAACAGAGGGTCGAGAATAAACATTATTGTGGAAAATGATATTACGCGAAAATTGTATTCGTCAAAAAAGTGAAATCTAACTCGTTCCAGGAACGCGCGGTGTTTTTGGAGAAAAAAACGGTTGCGCTGGAAAATGGGAAGACAGAGAAATGTGAGTATAGGTGTATCGTTTCCTCGTTTACGCACCTACACAGGTGCCAGTCAATGTATCCGAAGACAGAAACTACGCGGAGATCGAAATATATATAGTGCACGTAGAAAACGATCGCTATGGGTATCATTGTAAAGCGAAGGGAAAGTTCAATGAGCCCTCTCGCCAGTATCGACTCGTGATTGGTGTTTTTCCTTTTTTTCCCCTTTCTTTTCGTACTGTGCGACGGAAGTCTGGTCCATAAATTTTCCCCGGAAACGGTACTGTGGAAATGGCACTCGTGCACACGGTGATTTCAATTTGATTTCTATAGAAATTGTATCAAGTCGGAAACTATCCTACGAGGATTCGAGAGCTACTGGAGGCTAAGAAGAAAAAAAAAACTTATTTTCATCCGAAAGTTCCGTCGAAGGGGAAATCAGAACGATGCCGCTGGCATAGAAGCGAAAAGAATAAATAAAAAAAATAAAAATACGTGTCTGCACTCGAGATCTGGACCATTTTAGCTTTCTATGTGACATTCGAGCCCTGCGACTTTGATTTCATGGCCCTTTGTACTCAACCTTCTTCTTGCGGAACGTGCTTAACGAACCTTCAGCAAATTCCATCAAACTTTTTCTTCGCACGGTCCTGGCAATCTCAGACAGGTATTGCTCCTTGAAAATATCGTTCTAAAAATTGGCATTTCCTGTTGGCAAATTTTTGCACAGTAGATTTCCTTAAAAAAACTGAATTTTTCCGATTACATCGACGCTTGCATTAGCGAAATGCGAAGAAAATGATTTTTTTTTCACTGCCCAAATTTTCTCCGACGGATGTTGGCTACAAAAATCACTCAAGTTTTTTTTGTCATCCTCATTTGCGATCAACAACTGGAATCTGTCAAAAGTTTCTTTTTTCAACAATAAAGACGGAATTTTAAAAAAATTATTTACTTCTGTCTATGATATTAAGTAAACGCCGCGTAAATAGCAAAATGATGAAGAACCAAGTTTCATTCCCTTCCCGGTACTTGAAAAACTAACGTAGTAGCATAAGATTTCTTGCAAGTTTATTTGTCTGACAACAAAATGGGGGCAAAGCAATACCTCACGGTTGACCTCGTTGACAGCATCGATGGTCAAGGATATTGAATGTACGTCATGCATTTGCACAGTATATACAATTGACCACGAGCAAGGGGGCCACTATACGAGATCGAGTATCGGGAATAAAGTGTGAGCATTGTTTGGTCATAAAGTTGGCGGAAGTCGCGTGGCTTGGCCACGATACCGGAACGATGAGCTCCGCGTCGAAATTGCATTGGGAAACGATGGAAAATAAAAGTTCGCGAGAGATATGTTAAACGTGGGTGTGTGGGCCGACGCGTGTACGAAAGAAAAGCCGATCGGGTAACGTGTGTGTTCTTGATTGTCAGCAGAAATGCGACAATCACGGGCACCGGTTATCTGAAGGACTGAAGCGAGCATGCCCGCTGTGAAAACCCGCAATCATTTTCAATACCGTGATGCGTTATTGATTTTGCGAAACAAGTTGATACAACAAAAAAATTAATTATGACTTTGAATTGACATTATTAACCCTTCGTTGAAGGCCACGACTTTGACACAATGGATCAATTTGACCCGGATAGTAAAGGGTGTCTCAAAATGACCTGACATTCCTAATTGCGCGCCACTTTTTTTGCGCGGACATACAGTACTAATCTTTGACAACTGGCATCAATAAATATTGAGGTTTAATCATAGAGAATTGCACAATAGAAATTGTTATTTGCTGCATCGTTACTACATAGTTATTGCACATAAATTTTCATGGTCGTGTTATCTCGCGCCGCGTCGATGTGAATTGGCCACCGAGATGTTCTGAAAGTTTGCTGAAAGGAAAAGTGTATTCCAATGATCCACAGACCATTTCAGAGCTCAAGGGAGCACTTGGACGCACCGTTAATGTAATTAGTCCGCAATTATGGCAAAATGTTAGAGAAAATTTTGTGAAAAGGGTGCACGTTTGCAAACAACGACGAAGCGGCCATTCATCGGATATTGTATTCTACACATAACCTCCACGTTTGGACCTTATATTGAAATAAAAATATTCGTACTTTTCAAATAAATAATACGTTTTATCAATAAATAAAAATGTCAGGTTATTTTGAGACACCTGCTATTAACAACCCTTTGCTCGGTTTTCATTGAAAAAAATCAGGAATACACTTTAAACATTTCTTAATAGTTCTGCATACTTAAAGTTCGGAAAATATTAAATTCAATCGTTTAAATCAATTATTGAACATTTTTATTTTTGAAAAATGAGCAGTTCACTAAAAATCCATCCGGGTGTCAATCTAGGGTTAATGATGTTGAAGTTTACATTGTCAAAATGCAATGAACCCCTTTGAAGTTTCCAGTTTTTGTTTCGGCGGATTTAGTATACGAGGATGATTCAGAGGTTTTTCATTCATGAAAATATGAATCACTCATTCATTTTCATGAATGAGAGATTCGAAAAAAGAAATCGTTTAAAATAAATAAAATTGAGATAAGGAGACACGTTTCTAAAGTAAAGAATTTTCGTTGCATTTCAAAGATACAAACTTCAATATCATCATTATTATTACTTGATATAAGTGTTATTGTCGTGGTGATTTCTGCTATTATTATTGTTGGAATTATCAAGACTTTTCTCGTTAGTATTGTTTTTATCAATATGATTAATAATTTTATCATCATAATCATCATCATGATTATTATTTTTGCACATTGGATTATTATTTTGAACATTGATTATAGATAATCAGTGTTTCTTCCGATGCAACGATGCAGACTGCAACATCTTTTTCTTCAGCACAACTTCGCAAAATACTCTGTTGCGTACAGGCCGGAATGGATAAATAAACGAAAAAAAGGACGCTTTTTTTCTCCACCGTTCGAATTCCATTGTCACGTATGGCCATCATGAGAACGTGTGCTCAATGAGAATATCTCCCCAAAATGCATATCATGTTCCAGCGAGTGCATATACTACGCATGGCAACCGGATTCCCCTGCATGCTCGGAGAAATAAAAAGTCACGGCATACTTAGGGAGGAAATCTAGAAGTGCGCCTGTTCAACTCTCAATGACACGAAAGCCGAATGTATATGCGTGCCTCTTGAAACACGTGGACCATGTAAGCACGCGCTTAGTGAGCATACCATGAGAGGGGTGCTTAGAGAATTTGCAGTTTTTTCAACCCTTGCATGTCCTTTTCTCTCTCCCTCTCACTCCTCCTTTTTCTCTCACCCGTTCCCTCTCCCTCTCTGCCGTTTTCTCTTCCGCAACAACGTACGTACACGCACACACACATACACGAGGTAACTATCGCGGTAACTTGATTCTCAAGAGCGGCGCGGAATATCCTAGATACCCAACATCCCATAGGCTATCGTGTGAGAACGAGCTCGCGTATTTTACGCAATCTAGAGGAAAGAAGAAGCAAAATGAGAAAGAGAAAGAGAGAGCCGCGAAAAACCGCACTAATAATAGGAAGAAGATATTTTGAACCCTTTATATACATGTAAAATGCACATCTGGTTATTTTAAGAACGGCGTTAAATTTTTTTTATTGTACCTCGAACGTTTGTATAAATATGCTTAAAATTATCGAAAGGTTTAGAGATATTCGAGTTCAATAATATCGAAAGTGGGATCAAATCGATACCATTAAATTTTGCAACGTTGGAACGCAACGAAAATTCTCTTTTTTTCCCATATTTTTATAATTATTAATTTTTTTTAATGACCGTCGTGGATCCCTGATACGGGTACGTAAAAATTGGGGTGATTTTGGGAAACCTAAAAGAGGCAAAAAAAATGTGAGCGTCGTACAGGACCGTCGTTGCCGGAACCTTTGAACAAATATGCTTACAATTGTCGAAAGATTCAAAGACAGTCCAATTAGATAACATTGAATTTGGAGCCAATTGGATATCAGTGAAGTTGTGCTCATTGGATCACAACGAAAAATGGTTTGTATTCTGTTATTCATTGATTTTTATTGCTGTTCAATTATTTTTGTATATTACCCTCGTAGATCTCCAATATGGATACGATTTTTTCGTTTGTTTTTGCCATGTGACAGAATTACCTATGAAAACAGTGACTTTGGTAGCCTAGATTAGGCAAAAAAATGTGAACGATTGAGAACAAAATCGTGCCATGCAACAAAGCAAACTTCATCGAAAATACGAAACAAAAATGCCTTAACGATTATGCCAGTTTATTACAACTCTCATACGTAGATATTCACATACATGAAAGTGTGTACATACGGGATCGCCTGCATACAACACACAGAAAGGCTTCCCCAAGGGGACAATGCGCTATTCCTGCTCCCTCTATAACTCGGATATAAATTTACGTCAGCTCTGCCCATTAGGTGGATCGCGCCTCGGCGTGAATGAAATGATTGCGGGCCCATAACATTATTGCCGTTATATTCTCATAATATATAGGTTTTCATGCATACACTAGTGAAACCAATTCTAGGTAATTATAACATTTTTCGAAATTTCACTTTTATTGCTCATTTTTACGTAATAAACACTTATATTTTATATCCTTGTCAAAGTAGGTTCATTAAGGCACATATCAAGTAGAAACGTAGATTAAAATAAAAACATTACAGTATCATTTCGGCGTAACAGAATCGACATTTTCAGAGCAAATCTAAGAAACGCAAATTTCTGTTGAAAGTGTTCAGGGTTAATTCCCCTAGTGTCATGATCGGAGATCGATGTCGTTCGTAAAAAAAGTGAAAAAAAAAACCATTGGGAATCAACTTTTTACCCGTTAAGGTGACACCTCCAAATAATAACATATCGGTCACATGGGGTCCAGCGAATCCCACTCACAAAAACCGAACCCATCTGCGTTCTTTTTAATGTATCGACTTAAATCTTGCGCCAAACTTCAATTTAACATGTTTTCTAAATAATCTCATAGTTGCTGTCTTCTATTTAAGGTTTTAAAGTAGTCAAAACACGATAAGAAAAAAAAAATTCACGAAATCTGACCTTTTTTACGAAAAAATTCGAGAAAAATTTAATTATTGCCATATGGTAAACAATCTTACGCCGTTTTACTCTTGAGATATTATATTTCTGAGAAAAAAATAGAGCTTTTATGGACTTTGAAAAAAGTATATTTATTTTGAAGTTTGAACTCAAGACTCTTGGTCGATGTCGAAAAATGGAAGTGGTACGTTTAAATGGACAAAAATAATGTTGAAAAATTGTATTTTTATTGCAAAAATCGCATATTTTATAAATTTTGATATGAAAGTTGAAAAAATTTGACGAAAAAAAATATTTTTTAATCATGGCCTCCACAATCGGCGCACAATACAATCTATGTTCGTCACACATAGGTCGTTCGCAGGAAGGGCACTGTATTTTTGTTTTCCCATCTTTTTTCGCTGGCAAAGTTCGCACCTTTTTTTTATGCAGCAATTTAACCCTTTCTTCGACAACTGGTTCAACATTTTTGCCACTGTAAGGTCACACGGGGTCTACTGGACCCCACGAGAAAACACGTCTGCACGAATCGAAGTCTCCAGGTCAACTGACGACATGCAGACCTTCAAAAAGTGTTGAAACTTAATGTATAAGGTTTAAACAACAACAGATGGCGTGACAAGTTCAATTTTGAAGTCCTTTCTAGCATAAAATGACCATGAAGTTGGCCTAGGGGCCAGTGGACCCCGAGTGACGGCAACGGGTTAATGGAAATAGCGATAATTAATCATCCTGATCAATATTTGTGGCCGCTGCACCCTGCGCGCGATATTCACGACGTCCGTCAAGGAAAGCTGCTAGTCGTGAGGTAAATTTTCCATGGCGTTGAAGTTTGCATTCTTAAAACACAACGATTTTAGGGTTCATTTTTCATTTCTTCATTTTTATCATTACCCAAAGCCTTTTTTCTGTAAATTGCGAACGTAAATCCCCAATAAGAATGCGCGAAAGCGGTTGAATCATTGTCACAGCCTGGATCGAACAAAACAAATTTGAGCAATCAAAAAGAATTAATTTTCGTTGCATTTCAACGACGCAGGCGCCAACATCATAATTTCCCACTAATCGTTGGAAAAAGCCGTTTTTGTTTTTCCTCAATTGAATTTATACATGACTACAAATCGCTTCGGTTCAAGCCTGCTGTCTTCCGATCTCTTATATCTCTCGATGATAAATGTCGCATTGGCGAATCAAGGTCTGCCCGAGTAGCTAATAAAACAGTAGCGTTGTCGATGCGGATAAATCACTCTCATTTTTTATTTTTCTACCTTTTCCTCACAATGGTGATACAGTGCCACAATATACGGAAGTCTTGTAAAATGCGAAACGAAACGACAATTTTTTTTATCGCCATACTACAAGAAAAGGAATTACTAGTACGTGTTCAACGGGTTCAACCTTCTCGCCTGGTTCGCTGAACAAAGGGGGCTTGAATTGCTCTATTTAAAATGCGTGATTCGAACGACTCTACGGATAATAGGACGTAACGGTGCGCGCTCCGATATACGATAATGCCGGAAAAGCATAGCTCAAAGTGCGCAATAAGTATCACGGAAATAAATGAATCATGGAAAAGCGAATTTTCTTTGCACTCTCGCTGTTTAGCTGGAAATTGCATCACGCCGCGTACAAAAAAATATATATATATATGCGTGTGTGTGTGTGTGTGTGTGTGTGCGTGTGTGAGGGGGGGGGGATGTGTGTGTGTGTGTGTGTGTGTGTGTGTGTGTGTGTGTGTGTGTGTGTGTGTGTGTGTGTGTGTGTGTGTGTGTGTGTGTGTGTGTGTGTGTGTGTGTGTGTGTACTCAACATACACGTATATATTTAAGGCATATTCATCTTGGTTACGGTGGTCGCGGTATGCTAGGGCTTTTATTGCACCGCGCGATGAGGCTAACCAGGGAGCGAGAACGTAAATGTTAACGTCGGTACAGCAGCTTATTACAGCATCGGTTAAGCCGCATTTTAAAGACTCTTTGCAAAACACACGCAGCATGGATTCGGACTGTTTTTTTTTCTTCTTCGTTTTCCGCTATTATTTAGTGTAACAAAAACGAATGGAAAAAACAACGGGGGTAAAAAGTTAATTTATTGCGGCTCAATATTAGAGCGGAATCGTAAAAAAATTCATGTCGCTACACTGCGATCCGGTGGCCCGTGAATTCTCAGGAGTTTTTTTAGCGAGGAAGGTATTTCCCTGCGCTATGGCAAGAGTTAGTATTTGCACCGAGTGGGTGCACGGCTCGTGCAAAAATCGTCATTCCATACCAACCTTTTCGCGCAATTCTCCCATATCGGTGGACAGGAAAAAAATACAGAGCATCACAGATACAGTGTGATGCTGCGAAGGGAAACGTTGAAAAAAATTTGCACGACAAATTTCAACATTTTTTGTTTGCAAAGTTGCATAACTGTGCTTTAACGCGGAATTCTTCAAACACGATGTTTGTTTTTCTCGTCAATGTTTGAACATGCATAGGAAAGAGAAATAATACAAGCTGTGGGAAATTACATTTTTTGCGAAAGTGTTGGGTCGTATTTGAACGAGAGCGCGGATGGGGGAAATTGAAAAATAGTTACACATGCATGCAAAAAGGTTGCGAATCAAAGCATTCATTTTTTTCTGTGGAATACACACGCACACGTCATATTTACAGTACGGGACGAAATAAAGCACGCAACGATCATACGAAATAGATGGAAAATTCTATATTCTATTTTGGCCGGTATAGCATACAGTGGGTGGAAAAAAGTATTTTTACACGGCGTCTTGTTCAAATTGTCCTACGAAAAAAAATGCTTTATTGTGTTTCTGTGTTAGATAGCTTATCCTAAATATACATGGTGTCTGTTTACGAAAATCTTGGCAAAACATGAACAAACAAATGAAGCCGAATCAACAAAAATTTCGTCTGTGATCTACAAATACTTTTCTTAATCACTGTATGTATTTGAAATAAATACAATATTAGATTTACGATAATTGTTGAAAGGGGAAAAACGGCTAGGAACAATGATAATGAAGTCTGCATCGTTGGAACGCAAAAAAAAGTTTCGTAACCCAATTTTTTTTGGCGTATTTCGCCCTCTAATATTACTCAAACGTTGTTCAGGATCCTTTAGGATCCTTCAGGAGATTTCAAACCCAATATGTAGCAAACAAGATTTTCGATCATAATGGAAATGAGAAAATAAAAAAGTTAGTTTTTGTTGCATTCCAACGATGCAAACTTCAGCATCGTCAGGAATATCTATCCGTTCCAATACTTGCGGAATGGATATGTAATTATGAGAAAAAATATGAAATGTCGATAGTATCGGAATTAGCATCGCTGCAACCGAACGAAAATTCTTTCTTATTTCTTTGTTTTATTATATTTATTATTGAGGCGATTTTTCTTGCATTTTCTCAAAGTGTACACATATTCAAGAATATGTGAAAAATGTTAAGTTGTAATATTGAGAATTGACCAAGTTACCGACGATTTAGTGAGAGCAGGTAGTCCAACGATCTACGTACCAGCACTGACAAAAAAATTCTATTGATATTGACTAGATGCGTCTATGTGATTTTTGAAATTTGAATTAACTAGATTTTTCGTGAAATCAATTTTTCCCTATTGCATTCCATTATTGGAACTGTTTACTTTAAAAATATTTATTTATTCAAATCACGATCTATTTAATATAGACTAATAACTAAATATTTTATTCGTTCCTAATAAATCTGTGATTCGGTTTGATCTGTTCAAAAAACTATTTACTTCAATCCACTAAATGTATCTATTTACGTTTTTTTTTTTCAATTTAATTTTAACAGATTGTTCGTGGAATCAAACATTTTCTTATTTGATTGAATTAATGGTCTATCTATATTGCAACACACATCGAAGGGGGTAGAGAGGGGAAAAAGAGGAATTATGTATATAATTATATAATAAACATAACCGACATATATATATGTGTGTGTGTAGGTTACGTTTGGAAAATCTATAACATGATATTCAATAAAACTCTCTAATTATCACAATGATATTGACTAATTGATATAGTTTATATGATGCAATAAATAATTATAGGAATTTCGTCTTTTATGCCATATCTGCAACTAAGCTGCTACAAACACTCGGGAGCGTAGGGGCAGCGTGCGTAACTATAGGTAGGTAGGTTGTACGTTCGATTCCATATACGTAGACGAGATATGTACTTTGATTAATATAATTTCAAAAGACCAGGGAATGACGAATTATGATCCAAAATCATTGAGTTAGAAATCTAAATTGAATATTTAATTTTGTTTTTGATATATGAAATATTCTATGGATGTAGTACACTTGGATTTGCAGTGTATATTGTAAGGAAATTATATTTATTCCAATCGAATCTTTATTTATTTAATATTTAAAAAGAATAGCTAAAACTAGAAAAATATGTTTGCAACAAATTGGATCGTAGTAGGCCACGAGAAAAGGAAAAAAACGATTTGATTTAAATAGATTCTATTTAAATTATTTTTTTCAGTAATGTATACTAAAACTTTCAATAGCGTTTTTCTCGAAACGACTTTTCTCGACCTGGCCGGAATAATAACTCTAGCTACAATTGTCCGATTTTCAATTTAAAAAAAAAAAAAAAAAATTTTCGTAAGTGCATTAGCTAACGTTGTACGTGGCCGTTTTTTTTTCGAAATTTTCTTACGGCCTCCGAATATAAGTAAAAAAATTGCCAAAATTGCACTTTTTTGTCTTGAACACCTGCCATATTGTGAATTTTTTTCTTCGAAAAACGGCTACGTGCAACGAGAACTACATTTATATACATTATGAAACTTTTTTATTTTTATTTTTCAGACCATCCATTGTTGAGTTATCGATAAGGCCGTCGAACGATATTTTTTAAACACAGGGTCTGTTATTCCTCAATAACATTGTCAATTTGAAAAAAAAAATTAATATAAATTTACACGAAGTCGCATGCTTAATAACGTACCTTTTTTTTTCCAAAACCCGAATAAATAATCTAGTAGACAAAAAATCGGATAAATGATCATCTCGGCCGGTCACAGTGCTGTCCTTCCTTAAGGTAGTTCTGTAGTTTTGGTCAAGTCTTAGGAATTGGCTGAAATCTAAGTATGGTGTAGAAATGACCTTCATGGTCTGATGCCCAAAAATTCAATTCGATTCACCGTTTAGTTTATGAGATAATTGCAATTGAATATGGGTATTTTTGTACGCGATCCATATACCTAACACGTAAACCGGTGGGAGTTTGCTCGCATTTCTCGATATACGTTCTAAACGGATCTTAGTATTTCAAAATAAAAACACACGTGAACGCAGTACTATTGTGAGATCGATTGAAAAAAATGACAACCTTTGACCGTTTAGTTTCGGAGATATCGACTTATGAAAAGTGGTAATTTTATTCCACACCGAACTCGGGCCCAACCATCTGTAACGGAATGGCAACAGTGTACGCTGCAGCCAGCTGATCGGCGCATGGTCTGGGAACTCGATGCGTGTTTTTTTTGCCAGAGTTCTAGTAATTCTGAGACGGATGTGAAATAAATGTGTTCTGCAAACAAATTTAATTTGTTCAATTTATGCATGTATTTGCCTTTGATGCAGCGAATACAATTTAAAATGTTGGCAAGATGTAATTCCACGATCCGACGTCCTTCGACAGCGAATTTTTGTTGCTGATCGTTGAGGTGATGGTTATTCTCATCGCGTTTAGCCGCATTTGCTTGACACATTGCTGCCACAGCTTTCAGTCTTTTAGCAAGCGCCTTTTTTATAGTAAACTTCCCTTTGTATCGCATTTGGGTTGACATTTTCACGCTTTTTTTATTTATATAAAATATTTCGCGAAAGACGGATCGTAGGAATCTCAACGCTATGACTGCAAGAAAATCGCGCTGTTGCCACGATTACAGCGCCGCTCTCTATACAAGTATGATACCTATCTATGCATGAGGTGCGAATGCGTGGGACATATAGAGGGTACGAACTCTGTCAAGAATTTACAACCAAAAGCATCGTATAGGCATTGTATGTTAGTAAACGCTTCGACCGAAACTTTTGGCTCATAAGTGTATCTACAGAAATACCTTCACGTTTAGGTAATGGATCTCCGATGAAAATGCCAAAGAAAATATCTGACGACTATGTTAGCCTCTACATCGTTGATTTTCAAATTGGGGTGTCACGATATCAATCAAGATGTGACAGGGGGGATGCGGTCGTCTCATTTTTCGCAGAAAGGGGGCGTTATAAAAAAAAGTTTGGGAACCCCTGCTCCAAATGATTGTCTTAGCCTAAATCTGCCGAAAAAATCGAGCAATACGAACGAACTTACTTTTCATTGGCATTCTACGATTCCAACTTCATCATGAATTCGCGTCCCTAAAAGTCATCATTCAGAATCAAATTTCGTTATTCACAAGATTCACAATCTTCTTCCCTCCCGCCTGTTTTACCGCTTTCTATATGTGCCATCAACTCCAGCCACTTTGTCTCCCCCCCCCCCCTCTCTCTCTCTCTCTCTCTCTCTCTCTCTCTCTCTCGAAAGTAGCCCGGGGCTAGTGAAGGCGGATTGGAACCGAGCATCGAATTTTTCATGTCCACTACGCGGTGCAGAGCAAAGGCACAAAGAGCGGACGCTCTTGGACGGAAGTCATCATCGTACAGCGCGCGGTAAAACGGTATCGTCCTCATCTGGCGCGCTCACACCTGCGTGTCCCACAAGGGAAATTTCCTGCGGAAAAACTGAATACCGAAAAAAAAAAGAAAAAAAAAGACAACGAGATGTTTGTTCTCTACCGAGTGAACGTAACACGTCCGTGTTTTCCAGCGACCGCTTTTATCTTCCGCTGTCAATATTGTAGAACACACATATAGGAGGATTTTCGACAAGTAGTCACGGAAAAAAACATGTTCGGGAAAACACATTTTTCGACGATGTAACGGATTAATCTACCAAATGGAAAGGAGCGTGACGGTGTCGCGTGATATTAAAAAAAAATAGAGAGTGGAAGAACAAAAAATGCACGAAAAGCATCTGGTGACACGAAATAGCTATATCCTGCTGCTGCGATCTCTCTCTCTCTCTCTCTCTCTCTCTCTCTCTCTCTCTCAACAGCATCCCGCATACTTCCCGGCGTATTTCCCTAAGGAAGGGTGGGAGGGGGTTGAAGTCCCCTTGTGTTTTCTCTACCGGCACAGAGTTGAATGTGAAAGTTACGTACATTTCGAGAGCATGAGCGAAACGGGAAAAGACAAACACAAAACGAGAGACACTCGCATTATTATTTTTATCATGACGAATTTTAGTCCACGGTGTTTTCATCTCTTTTATTTCTTTATTCTTCTATCTTCGGTGCATCCGATTTCGTAATATTTTTCCGCCGCAAAATGTAAAGGGGTCCCGAGTTGAAAGTCAGTATGTACAACATGTTTCGTTACCACATGCATATGGGTATGTGGGTGGGTGTTGGGACGAGGCGAGAAACGTGAGAAAAAGAACAGGGGGAGGAATCGGAGAGGAAGAAAGTACATTTTGCACGGTCCGCTTTGGTTGTACAGCGACCACCACCGCGAAAAGCGACTCCTCTGGGTATTTATACCAACTGCAAAGGATAAATGTCGTCCTTCCGTATACTACGCGAAACGCAGTAAATAACGGTAGATTAAGCAATTTCATTAAACCCTATCGCCACTCTACCCATCCTCGGGTGGCTTACTCTAGGGAGAAGGAGAAAAAGAGAGAGAGAGAGCGAGAGAGAGCGAGAGAGAGAGAGAGAGAGAGAGAGAGAGAGAAATCAAAGAGTTGGAGGCACGCCGGATAAAGTTTTCCGTTTATAAGTCCCGGCGTTTACAGGAAATAATCTCTCTTTACCTGGATTTCGAGAGTTAAATATTAACTGCACGCATATACGAAGCAACAAAACTGGCATTGCCAGGCAGCCGTTTGCCAGGTCAAAATATATATGTATGTGTGTGAATATATATATATATATATATATATATATATATATATATATATATATATATATATATATATATTACCCTATAGGTACACTGTGCATAAATAAGTTCCCCTTAATAAACAATGGCACACGAAACCATGTTATTGAAGCTCGGATCGTTAGAGCGTAGCGGAAATTCTTTATAATTTATCTTGTTGTTTTTTTTTACTGTAGAAAATCTTTAACTAAAATGTTTGGTGGTAGATCTCCAATAAGGCTCCCAAAAACGTTTAGGTCATGTCGGCAGGCTTAATCTGCGGAATGCAAATAATGCGATTCGAAAGAACTCGTTAAGAATAATTTCAATTGAAGATTATTCAATTTTTTCAATTGAATTTAAGAATTATTTACACTGAAGATTACTTAATCAGTGTAATTGAATTTAAGAATTAGTTACATTGAGGATTATTCAATTATTTAAATTGAACTAAAAAATTATTTGAATTGCATCGTTGAAATTCAACGAAAGCTATTGTTTTTTAATTTTCAAATTTTTTTTTCGTCGTTTCAGAGTACGGAAAATACTCAAACGATTTTTCGTACCCTTCTTACAGATCTACGACCTCAAACTACAAAAAAATGTATGATGATAAAAACAAAGAAATTTAAAGCAAGGCCTTTCATTGCGCTCCAACGATGCAAACTTCACGATCATCGAGACTGGGGTAAAACTACCACAAGCGTAGCGTGTTGCACAGAGCCTTTAATGGAATATCGCTCCACCGAAATACCTATCGATGTACACCTGTGGCTACACGTATCAACTATACACGTGTATGCATGCACTCGTCTATGTGTACGCGAATTGTTCTTCCGTTGGTGGAGAGTAACCCGGTTTATTACGTTTGGCACGGGGTGTGTTAATGAAAATGCGTTAGCATGTACGGGTGTTTTAATATAGGCGACGGTAAAGCTTCGAGACGCGTATTACACCATAAGTCCGGAAAGTAAAGAGTAACGGGACATGTTGGAACCGCGCGCTATCGGGGTGGGTATGAAGTTTCGGGGGAAATAATTTCACGACCGCGCACAGTGCAACGTTCCAGCGCGTTAATTAGCCGGCGAGCCTCACGGAAAACAAAATGAGGAGAGAAAAAAATGAAATATAACGAGACGGAAATAAACCGCAGGATTACTGTCAATCAATTGTACGCATGGCGATTCAGTGACGGAATTTTGTCGCATTCGATCGCTTTTGATGCGAAATAATTATTTAGGGTGCCAATAAATTCCGGCCACCGCTTTTATTCCCATAATTGTACGTCATTATCGTTGGTTCAACGTTATTCAGATGCAAACGCGACTCGTTAGTGATTCTAGTGCGCGCACGTACTCACGTATAAAGGCGGAAAGTGCAGAGGCGAATAAATAAAGAATTAAATGAGCATGCGAACCTCGGGTGAAACGATATTATTGAACTTGTACCATTAATTTGCCGGCTGCCTCAAATCACTCTCACTACTGACAAGGAACATCACTTAAGGGGCTAAAACAGTGTGAACGCTGAAAATTTGGGCGATTTTCGGGAATTTTTTGGAAGAAAAGTACTCAATTAAATGTTTCGGAAAATTAAGAATATATTTGGCTATATTTGACCTATATTACATAATTTTTTCCTTCAAAAATATTGACATCCAAGCGACCTATGCGCTGCCTTCGGAGGCGCCAAAAAAAAGTTCGTCCACTGCTGACATGATTCCGGCCGATTTAGTGGCTGAAAGCGAAAAACGAAAAAATGTCGTTAAACTCGAAGGTATTTCCTGTACAATGACGTATGATTTTCGAAAAATATCAAAATCTAACAAAATGGCATAGTTATGAAAAAAAAGTCTGTTTTCTTGCCTATAAAATGGTCGTTTTTTCAATGCCAAATCGACAATTTTCATCCAATCAAAAATATCCTACGTTATTGTAGAGTAAATATATTCAAGAGTACTTAGTTCGAATTTCAAGTCAATCGGATAATTGCTCTTTGAGTTACAATGTCAGCAAATTTGAAAAATCTCATTTCGAGAAAAACGCGTTTAAAGGTTTAACTATCGATTTTTGCAAGATAAAATTATATTGATATAAATGATATAAATGATAATAATATTCTTGAAAGTATAAACTGTCAAAAAAGGCAACAAAAAAAATCGATTTTTCGAAAGTGGCACACTGGTATAGCCCCTTAAGTGTCCGGCTTTGATTTTGTTGAAACTCATATATATTAAATTTAAAGTTAAAGCATTGAAAACTATTAGACAGGAATTTCTTTTTATCGTCGGAAAAACCGCTTCAAGGGGGGAAATCACCCCTTGAAGAAAGTCGCGTCAAGAGGTGATTTTGCAGTTTCACCCACAAGCTCCCACCACAAAAAAAAATTCTAAATTTTTTTCTCAAATTTCACAAGTTACTAGTGCAAAGTTGTGAAAAGAGTCGAAAAAAAATTGGTCTTTTTATTTTGATTATGATTACATGATGTTTAGGAACAATACACTTGTTCCTTTAATTATTTTGTAAAACTTTGATCAATCGGTCCGGAAAAACGGTTCGGTGGATCAATTTGAAAATTTACAGGGCTATTGGGGGTACATTAATCTGAAAAAAAAAACTTGGCAAATTAGTCGTTCCGTCAATAGTTGTAAAGTAGTGATATATTTACTGAAAACCCATAAAATGACATTTTTACTTTTTTCAAATTAATGTTCAACGTAAAAAAAACCGTTTTCTCAAAGATCAATAAAAGGGTCTTGTAGGAAATGTATTCAAGTTTTCAAAGCTGTCCTCTAATTCTCTGTGCAATCATTGGTTGCTGAGATATCGATTATCGAAGACAAAAGGATCATTTTCCATTCAAAGTCAGATATCTTAGCAAAAAATTGACGTTGAGAGACCAAAAAACCAAATTGAAGCGGAATAAACAGCTAACTGACCTATGCATTGATTTAGCTGAAAAAAATTCCCACGCCCTTGGACCCTTGAAAAAAAAAAGTCTCCCGCTTTTTCTTATGATTGCGCGATACCGATTTTATGACCGTAGCTCATAAAATCTTTTTGCCAAAATATCTCAAAACTAGAAATTGGAACCAAATGCTTTTTTTCATCTCGTTACGACCATTTTTCATACAGGTATAGCGCTTCAAAAAAAAAAAACTAATTTTAATTTTTTTATTTTCTGTTCCTCGAATTTTTGGAGTAGTGTATATATGTTGCAGCAAAATCGAAGGCGACACTTAAGGGGTTACCCCCACTTGCGATTTTGAAAAAAATCAATTTTTTTTGCATTTTTTTGAAGTATAAGTATCTGAGAATATGTCCTGAAAATTTCAAGTCGATCCGAACAAAATTGACTCAGATATGAGCGTTGAAAGAGAAAAATCCGTTGTGTAAACGACCGGCTAGTCTGCCGTCTGGCGCGCTTTTCTCAAAATGGCATTTCTGAAGTCGGTGACCAAGATTACTCGAACACTAATGAACCGATCTTCTTGAAATTTTGCAGGCTTATTTAATACATAAAAATGTAGTCTTTAATCGTTCGATTTTTTTTTCTTAAATAGCCGTTTTATAGCCAAAAAACGGCCGTTTTTTTCGTTAAAATCGAACCATTAACTTTGACTGTCCGCCATTTTGTGAGAAATTAATATTTTTAAAATCCTTCGATTAAAGACTAGTTTATACTTATATTTGACTAAATCCATCCGCATTTTTTTTTCAGATGATCCACTTCGCCGCAATGTTGGTGACCGCAAACCGTGTATATAAAAACATTATTTCATTGACGGCCATTTGCCACTAAAGAATGGAATATTTTTCAATAAAAAAATTACTGAAAGTTTTTCAAGATGTATTCTTTAAGATGGTATATTGATCGATTAAAAAAGTTTTGTAGTTTTCTTTAAAAAAATTCATGAAAAAGGCCTTTTTTGCGCTACAAGTGGGAGTAACGCCTTAAGATAGACGGCCCAGTGGCCGTCAAGGTCCTAGTGATTGTCACGTTTACGCATTAAATAAGTATTTTAAGATAAAACTCATTCCTTCCCAGGAGGTATTTACTTTGTTGTATTACATTTTCACTAGTCTAGCTGTCATTTCGGCCGAATCCTTCATCATTAGGAGGTTACCGTGAACCATGTCACATCTCGGGTGATTTGAGAATGCCTGTGGACTTGCGTGATGTAAGTTTTGCTTCAAGTGATTAACAATGATCTTAGTTTTGCCTTCAGCATAAAAAATTATAGTTTTATGTTAATTTCAACGAGTTTTCATATCTGACGATTACCGGTTCAGCAACATAAACACTCTGCTGATTAATCGCCATGGCTGTCGACAACTGGGACAATGTTAGCAAAAAAAGAATCTTACGAATCGAATATTAGTTTATAGAAAATCAGAAAAGAAATATTGGGTCCGTAATTAGCATCGCCTGAAGGATCCACGGACCGGTAATCGTCATACACATATCGCGATGGTAAAAAGATATGCATATAAATAAATGTTGTCGATTATTGGGTCGTCACGATGTCAATAACTGGGTACATCTTGAACACAGGTGAACACCACTCGATCGAAATAATATTGAAAATTATTTTATGAAAAAATAGTTGTTTATAATGACTAGAAATAAATAAAAATTATAATTCTGACGTAGTAGGCAATAATTAGTTTTGTTTTTGAAATTAATAAAGTTGTGTGGAAGAGAAATTTATGGTATAAACTCTTTATCAAATGTTTTAATAAAAATCATAAAGTTTGTGACCGAGTGCGTAATAATAAATATAAAAAATATTTATTTTTGTACATTTGGCTCCATTTTTAAGAAAGTCGCATTTTCAACTGAAACAACGGCCTTTGTTCTTTTCCAAAAACCGCAATTGTTAATCGATTGTAAAAATCGTGTGTACATCGCTATTAAATGTATCTAAGAAGTTATAGTTTAAATTTGAAGTCAATCGGTCAAAAAATGTAGGACCTACGAGTCCGGCCGATTTTTAAAACATTTCTTCATGGAAAACGCGTTTTAAGTTTTAAAAACATTTTTCTAGATGTCTTAAAAAAAATCCACCTAAAATAACTTTTGCATGACATTTTTGGCATGTTTATACATTATTTAAGTCGATACAAACAAAAAACAATTTTTTTTAAGGTATATAAGGCCTCAAACCAGTTGGAACGCATGTGACGATTAGTGGGACGTTCCCATAGCGATTACCACACCAACTATCATGACCGCATGGCGATGACTCGTACAATAGTATATTATAACCTTTACGAAATATTTTCTCGAAATTTGTACCAGGCACGGAAATTTCACAACGACCTTCTTCTTCGTAATAAACAACTGATTAAGAACGACTTAAAATAACTTTTACTCACTTTCCTGGTTGAGCTATAT
Source organism: Ophion slaviceki (assembly GCA_944452715.1). Lineage (NCBI taxonomy): Eukaryota > Metazoa > Arthropoda > Insecta > Hymenoptera > Ichneumonidae > Ophion > Ophion slaviceki. Next base: position 20,418,478 of record OX101786.1, on the reverse strand, counting down.
AAATTTGCAAGGTCAAGCGATCTTAAGGTGACGATTACTGGGCCAACTACCTTAAGTGATGTTTCTTGTTAGGTGTACACGATAAATGAGTTCGCGTACCTAAGGATCAACGTGATTGGAGATATCGTGCCCTCGTATTCGTCACCAGGCATAAAACAATTGTTGCAACAGAAGTGTATTGTTTCAACGAGTATATTAAAAAACGACTTTCCGTTTTATTGGCGATCCCGATCTTTATGTAGCAAGGCTACGGTGAAAGCCAAACCACTTACTAATGGCTGAATAACGAAGACAAAAATTTCAAAAACGACGAGCCATTCCTCCGATGAGCTGCGAGATACAGCGTTGGAATCGGTCAACCCTCGTGCAGAGGTACCCAGGTGTGTAAGCGCATGTGCCTGAGCACACACACCACGCTGTACATCAGCACTGGTGAGCACCAGCAGAGTGCAAATCTATAGTTGTATATTTTGCAAAATCTTCGCTGTATATTGCGTAGGTACATAGGAACGTAAAATGCGCGGAATCTATGTATCGCATGAAAAATCCGATGATGAATTGAGGCAATCAACTTGGCGCACATCGAACTCCACATAGACGCGTGTGCACGTATAAATATCAGGACCAGAATATGAGAGATCCACCGAGACACCTCCTATCCTATCTTCGTTACCATGGCTCGGCGACGGCATGGAAGTTTCCATTGTTGGAATGCAAAGACGATGCTTTTTTTACATTCATTATCATCCGTTATCTGTTTTTGGAGGTTTAGCTCATCTCTTGAACAGATCTCAAACGTGGCTCCTAAAAAACGTTCAATTGGTTTTCGTAGCCTAGATTTGCATGACGTTGCAGTTTGCATCGTTGGTGTTCAGCGAAAATGTTTCTTCATTATTTGCTTCGATTTTTACGACGATTCAAAATCCTCCATTGTACATTGAGTTTATAGATTTCTCACACGGATGGGAAAATGTTCGAGTACTTTCCGTAGTCGAAGTTGGTTTAAACATAAAGTTTAATTTAACGGTTTTTGGAAATAATCAAATTTCGTTGCGTTTCAACAATGCAATCTCCAACATAATAGATTAGCCGGAAAACCATGTGCGCAATTGAAAAAAAACTGACATTTGTTGCATTTTTTGCAAACTTCAACATCATGGCTCAACGTTCATTCACTCGTTGATTATTAATTAGGCGCTTTCGTATTGAAGACTGATGTACATACCTGCTGTTGGCACTGACGTTTTTTATATCAAAAACATACTTCTCGGCTATGTTTGTGCAACGTACCCGTGATTCAACATTTTTCCGAGCATCCCGCGATAATCGTAGCCCATTCTTAACGAGAAAAAAGGAACACGATAAGGTGTAGTGCACACATAGCTTCGGCGAACTGAGGCGAGAATGCAACAGGTTTTATGCAACAGAAACGGAAGCCTCTGCAGGACCCAAGAGGGATGAACTCTACGAGTGTCTCTCGCGAGGCGACGATCTATGAGGAGACAGAGCGCGAGAAAGAGAGAAATGTACCTACTCCTCGTCGAGGATTTCTGGTATCCCTCTGCATTTCCTAGCACTGTATTTTCCGCAATTCCTGTACACTTGTCACATTCGCCTTACACTAATAGATTTCACCTGCCGACGTGCAATCACAAATGCGCAACCTGAATACCGACACGTAAAACGGAGAGGACCCAATGGCAGATCATGCTGCGTTGAAGCTTGCATTGTTGAAATACAGCAAGCGGTCTCCATTATTGTTGTTTTATATTTATGCTCGCGATCAATGAGCAGGAATACTGCAAATGTCTGAACTAGAGTCCATCTCGATGACGATCGATGGTTTCAATGCGGTCAGGCCCGATTAATTTGCACACGTCTCTTGAATAATTTAGATGATCTTCGAAAAAACGTAAACCTGGATTAGGTTGATTTTTTAAGCAAGGCTTTAATTTATACCCAAAATAAATTGTATAAAACTTTCGAAGGACTCGACCTTCGGAGTCAATTCTCTCAACCATCATTACTTTCCTATCTAATGAAAGTACCACAATCGGGAAACATAACAATAAAAACTTGTCTTCTCGAAATCTTAATAATAGTTCGCAATGCAATTATTCTCCGACTACGAAAATGAATAACTGATTACAATGAATAAACGTTAACGTAGTCGAACTTCAAACCACTGGTCTCTACGGCATTCCTATCTTGCTTCCAAAGTGGAGAGGTATGAAAGAAGGTTAGGGAAACGTGGAAGTGACACTGAATTAAACCATGCCTCGAAGGAGATCAATATATTGTGATGTGCCTTGAATCAGAGCTCAGCTTTTCTTTCCCCCACGCCAACGGTATCTCAGAATCATCCCCTCGTCTTTACCGGCTTTGGGATTACACACTTACGCTCTACCATCTACGTTCCAGACCCTCAGGTTTTTTGCAATCCCTTCACCACTGCTGACGACATCCCACAAAATATCTAAAAGCGGTTGCTTAATCGCAACCAATACGGCAGCTCGTCAACTAACCCGCCCACTATCGAACCTGTAATCGGCTTAGATAAGTCCATCGTATGTTAATATGCGCTGAAAAACCGCTTCGTGCGCCACTACCCTTCAAAAGGAAAATCGCATTCCCGCAGGTTCTGCTTGACGGATCCGAATGAAGCGAAGTGCAAGGATATTATGGAAGCGTTTATTTTCACATCCCGATAGTTCGGTAAGAAAGCCACCCCCGTTTTCACGCCAACTTCGATCAGACAGGCAGACGGAAAGACAAAAAGGCCAAAACGTATAGATACCGTCTCAGCATCGCATTCTTAGTGTGCCAGATCAATTTGAGCTTCGCAAAAGCGAATGTACAGACTTCGCTATTTTATAGACGACGTTGTTCGAGACATTGAGGCTTGATGCTGAATGTTCGGCCAAATCGATCACCCCGAGGGATGCAACGAATCTCTCCCGAGAATTTTCGGAGATGGGGACATCATCCGACTGCCAACGGGAAGAGGTAGGAGGAGGGTTGAAGTTACCGTAGAGTTTCGCACGGAACCTCCGAAACGCGAGGCACGCTAGGGTTTCCATCCGAAATGTTGCTCGGTCGGATTCGATGCGTACCTTACCAAATAGCTCCTTTCGGAATGACACCGGGAGATCGCTCGATTGTATTGTGGCAGAAGGGTGGATGATGTCCATGGGTTTGCCATCGGGCCCCAGTGGTTATGCAGGCACGTGGCCCATAATTCTCATGCTCTCCCTCAACCCACTCATTCTCACTCCCTCTTTGTCTCTGTCTCGATCATCATTCCCGTCTACCAGAGCCATGAATAGTACTCCTCTGCTAAGGCAACCATAATCATCGGTACATCTATACTCGGCGTGAATCCTTTCGACAATCCGTGACAACGGATGTGGGTAAGAACCGAAGCGAGGGAAGGAGCTGAGACCAGCTACGTTACACGAAAGCTCCACACAATGTGCATAGCTAGGGCGAAATGTAAATGCATATCGTTATTTAGCCGTTTTCTTTAAACGTTGATAGAAATGACAATGTACTACCTTTCCATCTTCAAATATTCGGTAAACCGACTTTATATTTTCGGAAGCAGAAAGACTAGGCGTAACATGTAGATTGACGTCATCTACGAGAACCAGAAGCACTCAGATGCTGCTGTTTTCAAGCCAAGGAAAGAACAGGAGTGCTTGTTTTTTGTTTTCGATGTGGTCGCTTAATCGAGGGGAACCGAAGTGAAGAGTTATCGACGGGTCTGTAAGGACATGCATGGGTCACCGGTAAAAAAACTCTGAAAGTACTTCTTAACCAATGTAATACAACACTCTGTGACATATATGTGTCTGTCTTTGTGTATACGTGTATATTTGCATGTCGCGTGTCTACTCTCCGGATATCGAACAGAATCCACCTCTCGGCACACGCAAACTTCTGACAAATAAGCCAAAGTGGGATACAAGTTGTAGGCGATGTATCACACGTTCAGTTGGTTAAAAAAAACCCGCGACAAAGTTTTCTCTTGGGCGGATTACATTTTGAGCAAACGCCGAAATACACTTCGTTCGACTTTTTATGTTGAAGCGGCCGGTTCTTTTTCGTTTTTCCCCGGAATATCAGTTGCTTGACAGAAAACTCTGGTGACAAAGCTGTCTGGCTGGAATAAGCCACGTCATGGTGGTGTTGAAGTTTCCATCATTAGAATGCAACGAAAAGTCTACTTTATTTTATTTCTCGTAAATCTATCGATAGCAATAAACGCACGGCCGATGTGCCTTCAGCGATCTCCCGTGTTAAGGTTGTTTTCGGGCCAGGTCAAAATGCTACCATCGAGGGGGAATGTTTGCTGGAAGTATATAACCCTTTTACTGATCATCCTATGCAGTTCAGGTCCACAGTACATTTTTTTAGAAAAAAATGGAAACTCGACGTATTTCGTGGGCGAATGACATTACGCTTATGGAAACCTACTGATCGTTTTTCAATACATTATATATATCTGCTATAAAATGCTCCCACGGAGCTGACAAAATATGTACGGTTCGACTAATTATCGGACTAACCCTTGGCACCGTAAAAATGGGAATTCACAGCACCGTTATAAAATTATGAATGTTTTTAATCCTGAGTTTGTGCAAAAGTCAAGCATACAAAATATTACACTGAGAAAAAGAAATCGTTGAATGTGCAAAATGATGTACATGAAGTTTGCATCGTTGCTATCCAACGGTTTCATTTTTTTTTTTCGATTTTGTAATTTCCCATTTTTTCTTGGTCAGTTCGGCTCTAGTTGCTAAAAAAATATGGTAAAATGAATAAAAAATATTTACGGCCACCGGGACCAACCAAACAAAATCGAAAAAAAAATGAAACCGTTGGATAGCAACGATGCAAACTTCATGTACATTGCAAAATGCATTTTGTTGTCTCGAAATTTTGTTGTTTTAACAGTTGCTCAGACATGCTAAATAAGCTACGGTTCACACCACTAAAACTATCAGTTAGTTTAACAAAACGTTTGTTATGCCAATCAAAAATCAAGTTGAACGTATTTAAAGATACATTTTGTTAAACCAACTGAATTTTGGTTGGATGAACGAATTTTTTTTTCAGTTTAGGCTGTGCGAACATGGCAACGTCGTAGACGGCAGAAATGCTACTTATCCACATTCGGTAATCAGGCCCGGGGACCACAACCTACTTAGTCAGGATAATTAACGAGTAGTATTATTTGTTCCGATTCTATCAATTACTAATTAATATGATGAATATGATTGATTAGTATTAATATTAGGTTGAGATGTACGTTCAGAAATGATACGTTTTTTTAAATTTCTTAGAAAAGACAAAATGCAGGAGATTTTTTTTCAAACATAAATTAATTATTTAGAATATCGAAAAGATATTAAAGTTTTTTATTTCCGCCAGATTATAGACAGCTTCAGTAGATACGTTTTCTTTCCAGCGAAACAATTTTTTACTCGGACAGATCATCGTTGACAGCGCCTCGGGCTGCTTTTGAGGTTACCGACGGGGCGCGTATGTCTTCAACTTCGCGACACGTCTGCCAACCCAAGCATTATCATATACTACGATTTACGACATTGCCCATTCGTCTCGCGTACGTAACCGAGAAGAAAATCCAGAAGATCATTACACAAAGTAAGGTAAAGGTACCAATGCTCGGACGGTTAAGAGCATCCTTAGATTATAGGGTTTATTGTTCATGTATGGACCGTTTGAAACAAAAATTACCGGAACTAACGTTAAGCTCGTAGGTTCTAGTTTTTAAAACACATACAATAACTGCCGGAAAGTTAAATATTTTTATTTTTAAACATTTAAATGTTCGATAGTACCAAATGTACAAATTTTCGGACAGCTGTTAGTGTTACGTATCTATGTTCGGACACTATCATGTCCCAATTGTAGGACACGTTCCTATAACCACATAACCACAAACTTTGTTTGCATCGGGACTAGTTACGTTACGTATGGAACACGTGTACTTACCAATTGATTTTATCTTTTTCTTCACTTCTTTTCTCAAAATCACAAACTAAGCTTGATAAATCATTTATCGCGAGGTACACAGCGAAACGAACTATCAACGCTTGGCGTCCGGCGATTCGGTCTCTGCGGCTACGTTCTCTCGTACCAGTAAACGGACATGAGATTGGACCGTGGTACATGCGTGGGATAGATGTCCCAATGAATAAGACGCTGAATTTATTATATAAAACCTTATCCAAACCAAAATGTAATGACGGTGTCGAAAAGTCGGTTCGATTCGCTTTCGATTGATCATAAGTCCAGTCTAGAAATCGATAAAAAATAGACCTCTATTACTGTCACAACTTATCGCAACTCCTTAGCTCTTCGGTTTAGAAAAGTGCATTCATGAGATGACTGACGCGGACTCGTTAACAAAACTCGTAAATTTTACCACTAAAATTCATTATTAGCGTACAATTTTCCAATAATCAATCAATAATTGAAGGCTGAATGAGAGCAAGGCTAATGCAAGCGTCACTTTTCGGTACCTATCAATTATATAGCTAATATAGTGAAATATTCGTACTACTGTCCGAACAGTGGGACCCGTCCGAGCATTGGTACCGTTACCTTAATGAAAGCATTCGAAGGTATGCAAAATCTGTTCGAAAACGTACGTTTAATATGACGATCATTTCATAGCAAACAGTTGGCAACAGTCAATCGACCCCATGCGTAAGCATATGGCGCTCCCCTCGTACTTCAGCCCCGGCGGCCATATCCCATAACAACCTCAAGCGGAGTTGACTTGGAAAAACGTGTTTTGCGTCGCAACCAGTTATATCGAATTACCCAAAGATCGGAGAACAGAATCAACGAGAGCCAATCGAGCTTCCGCTTCCGTGTGTATTCGATCGCCAAGTGAAACATCCGCATCCGGTGCGTTTGTTTGTCAACTTCGTCTTGGGAGTAACCGCTCTCTCGCTTTTTCTGTTTCTGTCTCCCCCACCATGGGGTAACCATGAAAACTAGACTTCCCATAGCGCACTGTACAGGCTGCAGGCATTTTATTTTCGCCACGGTTTATACCACGGCAGCCAACGGATTTCCTTCTTTTATCCTCATTACGCAGAGGAAACAACACGATTCGAAGTGAAACCAGTTCGTCCGCTCGTGGCAAGGCACACGCTGCGCCGGTCACAATATCTGCTACGACGTTTGCCGCGTGTGTGCATCATCTCTTTTTACTTGTTTCCTTACCCCCTCACCCCTATGGCACTCCAACTGGCTCTTTCTCTTCCTATATATATGTACCCTAAGTTAGGGAGCTCTCTCTCTCTCTCTCTCTCTCTCTCTCTCTCTCTCTCTCTCTCTCTCTCACTGCCGTTCTCTCTCACTCTGCGGTGGGACAGCCGGGGATTCCCATAGTCCGAGAGAGTGATTGATGTACGATCGCCCTCGACTTCCCGTCTCTCGTGACTCGTCTTGTCCTACCGTCTATAATATATATATATATATATATATATATATATATATATATATATATATATATATATATATATATATATATATATATATAAAATCATAGGTATACGTGTACACTCGTAGAGAAGCGAAGGATTGGCGCTTTCTATCCGCTCCTGCCTCCCGTTGTCCAACCGAACGATATATTTACGATCTCGTTGCATCGGCAGCGGGCGACTTGCACCGGTATGGGGTATACAATACGAGAGAACACGGGTCGCTTCTCCGCGCTTAACTGAGATATAGACTCTTGCGGATTGTCCATAGCATCTGTTATGTCCTATAGTGTGCTGGCCGCTCTCAAGATTTTCATTCCGCACCGCTCGCGACGCTTCTATTCCGCGCATGCCACCGTAACTTCGTTCCCCTACGGAACTTTACGTACCGCGAGCACACACGTATACACACAGACGGCGTCAAGATTATGTATGTCCATTCGATCCGCGCAATGGACAGATCTCTCTATCCAGCAGGATCACATTCGTGTCTTTTCTTTGCGGGGTTTGGCGCAGGGGGCAGCTGGGGTTGCAGCATTGCGATCTCGCATGAGCTGTTGAGGGGGACGATACTTGGGCTCAGGCAGCTTTTGTACCTGGTCCAACTTCTCGTGTACTGCAGAGCGCGAAGACAAATGTTTTCTCTGCCGGTCCAGTCACGAGCGCGGCTTCCTATTCTTTTGCTGTTTTTTTTTCTTCAAATTGTATTCTTGCGACGCAAAAATCGCGGTGGGAAGGTTGGAAAATCTTGGTCTGAAGGGATGGTGAACGAGACAGAGAAAGCGAAAAAGAAAGCGAGATTGATTGATTAATTGAGTGGTGGTTTGTTACATGCATTGGTGCATATTTTTAGGCGCAATCGATAAATATAAAGAACAAGAGTAAAGAATAAAATAATATACAATAATTGGTATTGTAAATGATGAATAATACATAAGAGAGATGAGAAAGCAAAAATATTGTACTGAGGTGTGCGTCGTTGGAACGCAACGAAAATTCTTCAAGATTATCTTAATTTCTTCATTTTTATTATTTTCTAAAATATTATTTTGCCGCTTTCGGTTATGGATTTTTAATAAGGATCCTTGAAAATGTCTCCGTCATTTTCGTAGTCAAAATGTGGCAAATAATCGGCATTATGGAGAAAATATATTTTCGTTGCAGTCCCACGATGCAAACTTCAATACCATGCAAAAATAAGTGTAAAGGAAAAGAGGCTACACAAGTTTAAAAAATAAAGGAATATAGACTTTTTTTATATTCATTTATATAAGGAAATGTACGGAATATAAAAAATAGTAGGCATTTTTTATATTCCTTTATATTATTTTCATCATTTCGTTTCCTTTATTTTTTAAACTTGTGTAGCCCCTTTTTCTTTACACTTATTTTTGCATGCTCTTGAAGTTTGCATCGTTGGACTGCAACGAAAATATATTTTGTCCATAATGCCGATTTTATTTGCACAATTAGAAAATGACTGTACATTTTTCAAGGATCCTTATTAAAAATCTATAACCGACAGCGGCAAAATAATGCTTTAGATAATAATAAAAATGAAGAAAAGAAAATAATCTTAAAGAATTTTTGTTGCATTCCAACGACACAAACGTCAGTACCATATTTTTGCTTTCTTGTTTCTCTTATGTATTATTCATAATTTACAATATTAATTATTGTTTATTATTTTATTCTTTACGCTTTGTTCTTTATATGCATCGATTCCGCCTAAAAATATGCAACAATGCATACGATAAACCACCAATTAATTAACCAATCAATCTCGCTTTCTTTTTTGTAAGGAAGACCTTATATAAAATCTATGAATTTATGCAGACTCTATGTAAATTAATAGATTTTATACAAGGTCTTCTTAAATTAATAAGTCTAGATAATTTCAAAAGGAAGGAATAACAAAACAGAAAAAATATAAACATTGTCATTATTGAAAATGACAGTACACTTGTATACTAAATTGACAACAACAACGTGCCAACAACAACGTGACAACAACAATACTCGCAAAACGTTCGGAGTTATCCAAAATGGAAAAATAATATACCATGCAATGATTTACCACTCGGCAGCAGATAATAGCAAGCAAAGCTGATTACTAATTACTATTGCAGTATAAGTGAAAGCGTAAGAATATTAACCTACCTACTAGTCTCAAATGACATGTTCTTTAAAACTTTAATCGGAGCCCTTTCTTCAGCGCGTACGAACGATTATCACTCACGTTCAAAATCGTTGGCTGTGAGCTGCTATAATTTGCCCATTTCAAAACACCTTAAGAGTTGTTACTACAGAGTCAAAACAACTACTGCAACTAGGCAGGTAGTTTAAATGTGAATGAGGACAGGGACAGCCCCTTGTTCCCCTGAACGGTATGAAAACGCCGGTACAGACGATTGTAAATGGAGTTGTGGGTTTTCCGGACCGTAGGCGTACGATCCATTACCTATATGTGATCACCGTATGGGGGGGGGGGGGGGGCTACATACGTTTGAGCTAGCGATTCTGCGTGTAATCCGCCTGTATCGTCTTGGGCTGTGTACACGGTCGAATCTTGTTTCGCATACGCAAACGGTCGTTGCTGCTCTACGTGAGAAGGTTCTTGGATTTCTACGATACGGACTATACTGAGTGCCGCGTTTGGCATCTTCGTAATGGGCGTTATAAGCACGGGAAAAGCTCAAGTTCTTATGTAGAGACATATGAGCACGTAAAGTTGGAAGCAACGAAGACGATGGATGTATGTACGTACCATCCTGTAATGATAAAGTTAAGTTCGCATCGTTTGAACACAAACGGTTTTTTAAAATCATCTCTTTTTTTTATTGATTCGATTTTTCGTGCAACTTGGAAGTGGATCTCTGATAAGTATTCGAAAAATGGTTCACTTGACGTTCGACCTCTGAAAAGGTGAAGCAAAATGTTTGGGAGTTGAAGAGCATGAATTTTTGTACCGTTTTAACAATGCAAGCTTCAATATTTTGTCCCTAAACGCTGCTTTGTGTAAGCCCATTGGCTTCTCAATCACCTTTCGAAAGATTTAAGGATATTCATATCAAGATCATTTATCGAACGGTTCTTTTCGAAAAATCGACAATTTGATTGGAGAAAAATTTAAGGACCGTTCTCAAAACAGCACACGTTCTGATGGCCAACAGCACACTCATATCAGTGTTCAAAATGTCTTTTCCGTATGAGGTTGAAGTTACCTGTTTGGAATACAACGAAAAAAAATGTTTTTTTTTTCGTTGCTTTTCATTGCTTTAGTTTCCGTCAACAGATTTTGTTCATTGAAATTTCTCAAAAATTTTCCCAGATACTTATTTCCAGATCTACAATATAAATCTGCAAAAAAGATTTTGCATTATAATAAAAATCAGGAAACGAAAATAGTTTAAAAAATGTTTCGTTGCATTCCAACGATGCAAACTTGAACACCATATTTCCTCGTAACCCCATGCTTATCGCCGATGGATATATACACCCAATGAATGCAAGAACGTGAATTCTTCATGGCGATGCCGATGAATGACCTCTGGATACGATAAAACACAAATGACGTGAGAAAACGCCAGCACGCGGTGTGCGACGGTCTGCCATGTCCCCCACGTGTTTCTGATCATCATCCATACCTGTGTACCTCGTATGCCTCCGTAAAATACTAATATATAGATGAGAGAGAGCTCCTCGGCTTCGTAAACGATAAACATGCATGAGATCAATCGAATCAAAGTTCGGCGTGTGAATTGGTATAGGAATCGAAAAACATCGCCCCGACGACACGGGGAGCGTTAACCCTTAAAGTATTCCAGTCGCGGCTCATTTTGAGCCGAAAATTGTGTGCGGTATTCATTTTTGGATTTTCCAAGCAGTTTGTTGAACTTGGAATTCTTGTCGACATAAGTTTTCTTCAATCCTTCAACTGCTCGGCTATGAAGTTGAATACGATCGCATAAAAAAAGAAACGAATGTTTTTTTTTTTCTTAAAAAAAGTGCACGGTTTAAAAAGATTTTTGACGATCATGGGATCGAGTGAGAACTGCAACTAGGATTAAATCGATAAACTAAACAACTAGGATAAAAATCGATTTTCTTAGTATTTTCGAAAGGAGAGATATACACCTAGATGGTCGAGGTCGAGGATTTAGAAGCTATGAACATTCCGTCGACCGTAGAAGACCTACACTATGGTATCGATGACTCCATGTAAGTTGACAAATTTCATGATTTATTCATTCCCAAATTTTCAAACGCGTTTTTCTTAAAACCACGTTTTTCAAATCGGTACCCAAAATTTCTCGAAAACCAATGAACCAATTGCCCTGAGGTTTTTTGTGGTTTATCTATACACCATTATCTAGTACTTGTCATAGGATTTTTTTCCGTTACTTACTTTTCGTTTTATAGGCAAAACAATAACTAATTTTTGGCCCAAAAATCACTATTTATGTTCAAACGTCCGCCATTTTGTCATGAAACGATATTTTCAAAATCGGCTATGACAAGTACTAGATTATAGTATCTAATTTGATAATCTTTTTGGTTTTTTTTTTTTTCAGATCATTTTTGAAGAAACGCCAGTGGGTACCGTATACGCAGATTTGTTTACGACGCTCCAAGGATCATGCAATATCCTTGAATATTTTTGATATTTTTAAATAAAGAAAATTAAACATATTTTTGAATGTATATACTTTTCGATACTTAAAACCTCAATCCGAAATTTCAAATAGGTTTCCTTGAAAACATCCACAAAAATGACCTTTTTTCTGGCTCCTAGGTGTATATCTCCCCTTTAAGTATGGGTATTGAAGAATAGGTCGAAAAAAAACAATGTTGATGTGAAATATCTAAAATTGACCCACTTACAGACCATTTAATGAGAGCAGGTAGCGCAACGATTTACGTATACTAAAACTTTCAATCGCGTTTTTCTCGTGTCGACTTTTCAGGTCGACCTGGCCGGAATCATAACTTTAGTTACAATTATGCGACTTTTAATTTTAAAAAAACCCAAAACTTCCGTAATGTAGTAGCTATCGTTGTACGTAGCCGTTTTTTTATTTAGTGTTTTTTAAGTCCCCGAATATAAGTAAAAATTTCGCCAAAATTATACTTTTTTTAGCAGACGCTTGTGAAATTTGTTTCTTTTTTAAATGGCTGTGTACACCAAGAACTACATTTTTATAGATATGAAACTGTTTTATTTTTAATTTTCAGATCAACCATTCACAATTTTTCGATCCCGCGGGTGGACCACATTTTTCATACAGAGGCTGTAATGCCTTAATAACGTTGTTAATTTTCAATTGTTTTACACAATAATTCGAATTTCACGAATATCTCGATCACGAGACAGACAAAATGCTGATCACGAGACAGACAAAAAAAAATAATTTGAACTCTTCGTTGAAATTATTCATAAAAATGTCAATAATTTTTTCCGCCTATTTCCATTCAATTCTTACTATTTTTATTATGTTGCGACAGTCGTATTGGAGTTCTCACGAAACTTTTGCTATATCGCCCGTGTATAAGAGCCTAACTTCAATAATTAATTGCTCACCAATCACGCAGACGAAGTACTTGAAATTTTATACGGAGTCGTAACACCTGTTCGCAAATATCCTCAATAAATTTCACGAAATTCTTACTATTTCGCAATAGCTGAGCAGCCTCATTAAGCAATCGTCAGTATGTATGACGCCACAAGCCGCGTCCATTCTCTTTTTCTATGAATATTTATTTTCCCGCGCGCCTGTGTGCACTGCGTAAAGCTGTCCCGATTGATATTCACGGGTCTTCGAGAAAGAGGTTACATTACCAGCCCTTTAAAGTTCCGGCTACATTGACGGGTGGAACTACACGGGATTCCTGCACCAAGATCCGTGGGGCAGTAGAACTCGCGAAAAGACCGAGTAAAAAAAGCAAAGTACGATCCGAACGATGGAAAACGATGAACATCTCAGCGAGGGCCGTGGGGAGAGGCCGGAGGCCACGCGGGTTCTCCAACTTTACGGTCGGCAATAAAAGGATGATAAAACCCAAGTAATTTTACGCGAGATGAGGGCAAGCGGGAGAAAATTAAGAAGCCGAAAGCCACGAGAAATAAAAAGACGAAAAACCAGGGGAGAATAATCAGAAAGCTTGTACACACATATATTCCTCTGTGTGAACTAACCAACCGAATCTTCCGACAAAACGACCTTTCGATTCATCGTTCGTATCACGCCAGTAGAGCGCCCAGCACGGTACTGCACCAAAAAGATCTATCAATCTCACGCTCAATCATATTCCATCAAAGTTCGGCGCCCCCGTAAGAGCAGATTCTCACGGCAGCTACAATCTGGATGAAGGCCGGATCTTCCTAGGCCGGTTTTGCAAATTTTCCTTGCCTAATCTGTAAATATCCAAGGGCCCTCTTTTGATTGACGACATTGTCGATGTTTATTCAACGATCGATGATGAATTTGAGCATCGTCGATCAACAAACGTTACGGGTGTACACAGCACGAGTAGAAAGTTATTTTTGCGAAGATAAATATAGAATAAATCGGTTCGACGAGAAACGACCAATCATGGATAACTCGACTCGCCTTATACGACTACGGAGGTACATTCGAATGAGGATGGGTCGGCAAACAGAACTGTCTTGGCATGATCAAAAGATTCTCCAGAACGAGGACAGCCAAGGCTTTGCGGAACTTGTACCTTCGCCGGAGGACAAATAATTCAGTTGACGAGAACTACGCAAAGGTTTTACGTTAACTTATCAAAAGGAATGATCCACATATACATATATACACCCGCACATACATGCGTGTGTACGTAGAGCATATCCCATGTACGTATTGCAAACTGGCTTGGTATTGGCACTGTACTGGTGCCAGAGCTGCCAATACTGGCAGGCACCTGGTACTTGGACGAGGGCCAAGCCTTGCCCAAGTCGGAATGAGTATTGAGACAACGTTGGTTTGTTAACACCGGTCCAAGTTATGGCGGCGTGAATCGGCCCGACACTGTTTACGGGTATTGGCTCAGAATAAGTGCCCAGTTTTGGGCCAGATATCATTGCCAGTCTTGAGACAAACCCTAAATCAGTACTTTGCCGGTACATGCCCGTGTATAGACTGGGGACTTGGCTTAGTCTTGTCTCAGTACTGATGCCAGAGCTGCTAATACTGGCAGGCTCCTAAGGGCCAAGCCTTGCCCAAGTCGGGATCAGTATTGAGACAACATTGGTTTGTTAACACCGGTCCAAGTTATGGCGGCGTGAATCGGCCCGACACCGTTTACGGGTATTGGCTCAGAATAAGTGCCCAGTTTTCGGCCAGATATTGTAGCCAGTCTTGAGACAAACCGTAAATCAGTACTTTGCCGGTATATGCCCATGTATAGACTGGAAACTTGGCTAAGTACTGACGGCAGTACTGGCCGGATACTGAATGCCAATATTGGGTCAGATCGTGTAAACAATACTGGCCCAATTCCGAAATGATAACACCGGTCCTCCGCTTGGCAAGCGTTGGCACAGTATTGGTGACTACTACCGGCTGCCAATATTGGGCCAGAGTTGCGGCGTGTTCCCGGTCACCGGCATCAGATAAACATCGGCTGGTTGTCGAAAATATTTCCGCCGCAGTGGTTTTTTTTCCCGATCGTATCTAAAAAAATATCTGAAATGAAAACATTTTATTTGATTGCCCCCAGTTCTAAAAATTATATTAGTAAAAATTTGAAAAATATTTACCGTTTCCCCGTGGCCGAGTATTTTTCCTGCACCGCCTTCGATATCAGGCCAGCGATCACATTGCGGATAACACCTTTTCCGTCGGTCGGTGAACCCACCAAGGATCTCATCACCTCCATCTAAGAAGAATTGAAAAATATAGCCACTTCCAGAGTATTAAGTATGAATTAAGATGCTCTTCTGTAATTTTACTTCAGCATACATAATTTCGGTCAAAGTAAATAACATTGTATTTACCAAAGTGTTTTCTTTCCCCTTGTCCTCCGAGACTCCCTGATCAAATGGAACAAATTCTTCAAAACAAATTATAGAATAAGTAAAGAAAATATAAGAGAGACAGAGAGCGAGAGAGAGAGAGATAGCGCAGTCCCACAGCAAGTAAGGAACGGAGAGAAAATAAATGAATTATTTATTATGCCTTAACATGCAGTAGACAAAAAATACAAAATAAAATAAAAAAACAAGTATAAAGAAAAATTCTTTGTATATCTTACCTGGTTCACCTTATAGAACGTTCGAATTTTTATAGCACACATAGAGCACTCGAATTCGTTTTAGGACGAGAAAAATTAATTTATAATAATAGAAAAAGTGTACTGTATAAAAACGAATGGGAATAGATGAAAAGCACTTGGGGATTGAAACAAGTTCACACGTAGACGGCACGAGAAAGACTGATGCTCAACGCTGCCAAAGAAATCCTAATTCTTTGTTGACGCTGAGCGTGGATCAGCGTGTGGGTATATAGGTGCATATACCCACACGAAGTGTATACTTGCCGCGGAGGGACAGCATGCGGGAAGAAAACAATCTTCAACCGTGTGCGCCCGACGTAGCGAATGACCACTGACACACACGCATCGCGTCGAGGCATAACAATGTCTGCCTCGACGCAAGAAGGCACGAGAGCCCGTCGCGGCGTACGTTCAGAACGAACACGCGAAATAGTGAAATAAAATGACATCGTCTACTTAGCCAATTTATGGATATCCGTAAGGATACAGAAGATTCCAGGGGAGTCTGTAATGGTTCGGGATTCTATCCAAATTTTATAGCAACTTTACTTTTACAATACTTTGTGTAAAAAAAATTACCACAGTATCTTGATATATGCAAAAATTAGAGCGGTTTGACATATTTCGAAAGTGTCCAAAATTCATAAAATTTAGACCATTCGACCGATCATTCCTAAATTCAATACCAGCCGTCCTTTCATGATACTCTATTTGTAAAAAAAAAATTTACAAAATTCTGAAATTTTTTGCAAATTAACGTGCACACAGACATTTTTTTTATTAAAAAATGCCGTTAAATTTGTAATTTTTTAGTTCTCTCGACAAAATTTGCAGGGAATAAAGAGATTGTATAGATTAACATCTGAGCGACACAGGAGCCCTTCAACCCAAACCGTTCTCGAGTTACAGACGCTATAATTTTACAGTGCCAGAACGTAGATGCGCGCGCATACGCACACAGACGCACATGCATGTAGACATTGTTTCTGAATATGATTTTTCGAGGTTTTGGGACATTTTGAGGACGTTGATATCGAAAACTGAAAAAAAATGTTTTGATCGTCACAAAGTTTCTCTATAAGGAAGCAAAACTTACATTTTTTATTCAATCCATACTTTTTCGACTGGCACCGTACTGATAAAATTGTCTGTCAATACCGAGGCAGTACTAAACCGAAGACTCGTTAACCAAGACTGGAATGGTAATGTTGCCACTGCTGGGGCAGTACTTCCAGCCAAGACCCACCCAACCTTTGTTACCATGACTGACACTGTACTAATAAAATTGTTTACTAATACTGGGGCAGTACTTAACCGAAGACGCGGTAACTAAGGCTGGCATGGTACTGTTGCCAATGCCGGAGGACTACTTCCAGCCGAGACTCAACCAACCTTGCTTACTAAGACTGGCACTGTACTAATAAAATTGTTTATCAATACTGGGACAGTACTTAACCCAAGACTCGGTGACCAACACTGGCATGGTACTGTTGCCAATGCTGGGGCAGTACTTCCAGCCGAGACTGAACCAACCTTGGTTACTAAGACTGGCACTGAACTAATAAAATTGTTTACCAATACCGGGGCGGTACTTAACCCGAGACTCGGTGATCAAGGCTGGCATGGTACTGTTGCCAATGCTGGGGCAGCACTTCCAGCCGAGACTGAACCAACCTTGGTTCCTAAGACTGGCACTGAACTAATAAAATTGTTTACCAATACCGGTCCGGTACTTAACCCAAGACTCGGTGACCAAGGCTGACATGGTACTGTTGCCAATGCTGAGGCAGCACTTCCAGCCGAGACTCAACCAACCTTGGTTGCCAAGACTGACACTGTACTAATAAAATTGTTTACCAATACTAGGACAGTACTTAACCCAAGAACCGATAACCGAGACCGGCACGATACTGATACTTTCAGTTGCCAGTGCTAGGGCAGTACATCCAACCAGCTATGGTTACCAGGACTGGCACCGCACTGATGAAATTGCTTACCAATACTGGGACAGCACTTCACCCAAGACTGGGTAGCTAAGACGGGCACGGCACTGATACGTTCAGTTGCCAGTGCTGGCGTAGTACTTCCAGCCGAGACTCAACCATACTTGGTAACCAGGACTGGCACCGTACTGATAAAATAGTTTACTATTACTGGGCTAGTACTTCAGCCAAGACTCAGTAACCCAGACTGGGACGGCACTGATACGTTCGGTTTCCAATACTGGGGCAGTACTGCCAACTGAGAGTCGGTCGCCAGGACTTGCACAACTCTGGGCCGTATTGGTAACTCTGGCGCAATACCGGCATTCGCACATGGGATGCAGACATCAAATGCTTGTTCTCTCATTCGCCGAAGTACATCAAGATGTTGTGCATGGAGGATTAATGAACATTTGATGTTCCATATATTTCCGTCTGGAACGTGGAACAAAGGACTACTGCCTCTAGTGCGAGGAAGATTTCCGAGGGGTGCTGCGTTACCTGCAGCAGGGAAGAATGCCACTCGTCCGTACGTGAGATTTCCAGCAGAGGTTCGCCCTCTTGGTCCTCTCGAGATCACGGAGCCTTGATGAAGTCACAGAGAATTCTATTGGGAACTAGTTTATAAGTCAACTAACAAGAGCTGCGATGCAAATGTACTCGTGTTCTCTCCGTGGGTACGTCGATATATTCCACGACTTAACCAAGAACGCGGAAAATTGCTTTGAATTCGGAGGATCCTCAGCCCTTTGGCAACTCAGGGAACTGATTTCCTCTTTCTCTCTCTCCCTCTCTCTCTCTCTCTCACTCTCTCTCTCTCTCTGCATTTTCCGGTTTCTCCGACCCATCAATTAGTGACGAATTTAGGCGACAGCCGGGCGCTTTGCCTCGTTGTTTGACTAGAATTCTACTTAGCGCGATGGAGAAAGCAACCATACAGGGTGTCCCTAATTGATATCGAGAAATTGAATGGACTCGAAACGCACAGAAGAAAAAGAATCGATAAAACACGTGTCAAAGAGCGAGTAAAATGGTAGAATTTCTTTTTCATTCGGTAGACGTCCTCTGGGTGATTTGAAGTCCTTAGGCCACTCTAGAGGCCGAAAAAATGGGCTTTGTGGGGATTTTTTTTCAGCAAAACTACAAAATAAATCGAGATTACAAAAAGGGCGTTTATTATACACATCAGTGACTGCATACAATAATTTTTTTGAAGCGATTATTTTCAAAATGGCGGCTGTGCAGCGTTTATCACAAAATTGCATTTTTTAAGTTGGCCGGAAACATAACCCAGAGAATTTTCAACCGATTCATTTTAAATGTTGAATATATCTTGAAAAATACATTGTCTATGGAAGTACGTAGGATTTTTTTTTATATTGCATAGTTCATTTGTTATTAACAATTAAAGGCAAAGTTTTGGAAAGTAAAAAATTTGCTTAAACAATCGTCAGATAATTGTTGATAACACATGAACTATGCAATATAAAAAAAAATCCTACGTACTTCCATAGACAATGTATTTTTCAAGATATATCGAACATTTCAAGTGGATGGCTCGAAAATTGTCTGAGTTATATTTCCGGCCAACTTTAAAAATGCAGTTTTGAGATAAACGCTACACAGCCGCCATTTTTTAATTAATCGCTTCAAAAAAAATATTGTATACAGTCACTGATATGTATGATAAACACCCTTTTTTGTAATCTCGATTTATTTTGTAGTTTTTCTGAAAAAAAATCCCCAAAAAGCCTATTTTTTCGGCCACTAGAGTGGCCTAACCCCTTAATGTAATTTTCTTCTAATGACAACATCTCTACTTTTGTAGAGAAATCATAACCTACATATAAAAAAAAAAACATTTTTTAAATCGATCGAGTTTCGTCAACAAAATTGTTTTACCTGACAATTACTTTGCGAAATATTTCAATATAAATTGAACACCTTGTACATATACGTATGTATGTATATATTTATCCCGGAAGTTTCTACAGACGTTTGCGCCACTGATGAAAAATAATCCTCAAGCAAATATTTTCGCATGATAGTTTCTCGAAGTGAAAATAGGTTGAAACTTTACGATCGTTCTCGGTGCGCCGAGACACGTGCGCGCATAGGCTACGAAACTTTCTCCGCCGGAAAAGAAAAGATGTACGTTTACGAGTGAGAGCGTTTCCAAAGCCGCACGACTGCGTATAACTCATGCTATGGGATTCATGAAGTGGAATCTCGATGTATGTCTACTTGTCCTCGTTGCGAAAAGAAAAAGAAATGAATGAGTTACTGAAGAAGCTGTGCACTGGAGAAACTCGTGGCATTTCTGTCCGGAGGGATACGAAAATGTCTCGAAATTTTCTGTACTAATGGCATTTTCATAGCGCCATCTTTGGGGCTCCGTAGACACTGGGAATCGTAATGTCTTCATGTCCCTTTGTCCGTTTGTCAGAGCACCCCTACTCACCCCCTACGTTAAAAAACTAATATAATTCATCAAGATAGCATTCGATGAGTAAGTTTAAGTCAAATTTTGCGGCTGCTGTGAAATATTTATTCACTCTAAAAAAAGCCTTCAATTTAAAAAGGTTTAAATTCCGATATTTTCAACACTATTGGGAAACCTTGACACGTCAAATATTCTTCACTATCCGTGTTGGTATAATACTATTACTCGACGAAGAATGGATTGATACGCAATCTTCTTAAGGGGTTAAGCTACTGTGAAAATGTTGAACATTCGTTCGTCGCTTGAGACAACTCAAATTGAAGAGGAAGGCGCAACATATGGTGCGGGAATCTCAGATTGAAGGTAAAATTGTGATTACAACCATAAGTGCCAGTAAAACGTTACACGCGTTTTTTTCGAAACTATTTTTTTCAAAACGATATACGCGATTTCTCGACATCTCATGAACGAATTGATATGAAATTTGTTATATTTATTCCGTGTGATAGTAGTTTAGTAATGATCGACGTTTGTCTCCTTAAACATTTTTTCGTAAGTTATTAACAATAATGGTATTATATTTCCGCGAAAAATCGAAAAAAATGCAACATTTTTTTATGGTTATGCCACGATAACAAAACAATCTCGGTCAAGTCGGTTAGCTAATATCAGTCAATTTAATAGAAAAACTTTTTTTTCAGATAAACCTGTGGAGGCGAAAATCAAGTACACCGTTGTACTCCGCACGTTCAAAGGTCCATAACGAGATTGCTTAAAAGTTCTTCACTTATTCATATTTTTAAATTCAATTTGGTACACAACTTTGTTAATGTACATACAAATAAATGTTCAAACGATTTTTCAATCTTCCTTATTTTTTCAATTTTTTGTTTAATTCCCCTGATTTTCGGGTCGTCACAGTGCCCTAGCCCATTGAGAGTAATAGAGTTTCGATTCGATATTACAATATGGTGCGTACCTACATCGAGAAACCCCGAAATTTGATGCCTCATTCGAAACGCGTTGTTCCAACCGGTATCGATCAGTCCCATCATTTTGTAAATACTTGAAAATACTGTGAAAAGAAAGAAATGAATAAGCAACCAAAGAAAGTAGCCCGAAATAATTCAGGCAGTCTATCTCTGTCAGTCCACATGTAATATCCTTATAATGAACGAGTGCGCCTGTAGCGAGGGAAACTTTCGAAAATATATGGTCAGACATGTGTGCGTGTATGTGAATATTTAAGTATTTACTTTCCTACCGCCATCTCCGCATCCAAACTTCGAATCGATTTGTACACACGTGTATGGATGTGGACGTGTACGTGCACCGCGTTAGCACGTACCTACGGTCAGAACTGAGCTTGATCGAAAGGCCTTCTGCACACACATATATATATATATGGGGAAATTCCACGTGAATCCGGTGAACTTTTGCCCTGACCCCCGCCAATTCGATTTATTTTTTTCATCTGATTCCATTGACTCTAAAAGACACCCTGATTTTTTATTGCATTTTTCGAAACAACCCTTAGTAAAAAAAAATCCGAAAAAACGGCCGCGATTTAAAAACCTGAAAAAAGTCCCAAAAATGCGTCATTATATGTGAAAATTTTCAAGCTATCATCCGCAGTGAAAGTATGATTTTTTCTGTGCTTTCTGAGCGATTAACGTTTTAAAAAATCCGAAAAATTCAAGAACCGCTTACTTCGGGCGGATACTTAAGTATTTTGATACCCACTATGAATTTTTCGATTTTTTTTTAACGTTAATCGCTTAGAAAGCACAGAAAAAATAATCATACTTCCACTGCGGGTGATAGCTTGACAATTTTTACATATACTCACGCATTTTTGGGAATTTTTTCAGATTTTTCAATCGGGGCGTTTTTTCGGAGAAAAAAAAACATTTTTTTAAACTAAGGGTTGTTTTGAAAAATGTAAAAAAAACAGGGTGTTTTTTAGTCAATGGAATCAGATAAAAAAATTAATCGAATTGGCGGGGGTCAGGGAAAAAATGCACCGGATTCACGTGGAATACCTCATATATACACAGAGTGACCTAAAAAGTGACGTCCAAACGGGAAATCTAGATGCCTCGTATCAATATCTATCCGAATCACCCCCATGTATATTCCACGATCTTTTTCGTTTTAGCGAAAAAAAAAAGCATTTTTTTTTTCTTTTTGTTTTGTGAATATATTGTTCTCGCGATATTTTTTTTTACTTGTGTTATCATTATGAAGTGCATTGTGAAACAGTAAATAAATAACTGTACACTAACGTAAATGCCTTAGATTTTGATCGAAAGTTAAAAAAACCGGTTTGAGAGGATAACTTACTAAAGTTGAGATGATTAAAAAAAAACTTGTACACCGTTACTTCTATTATCGGGACCTCCACAGAAGCAACAGTCCGTTTTTTTTTTAAGTTTTGAGTAAGAATATCTACATTATCCTTCAAATAAAATTATATTCTATTGGAATCATTCTATATACAATGATTCCAATTCGTAGACGTGATGGATGAAATAATTAAGCGGTTGCTACAACACGTTTTATTTCGTACAAAATGAATAGAATTAATTATTTCTTTACTACATCGAAATGAATATGCCATGGGACGTAAGTTTTTCAATTTGTTTTAAATCTTAAATAAAAAGTGAGCATTGTAATGATCATCCACGATAACAGTGGAGAGAAAATCAGATATCCAATGGAGTATCCACGGAGAAAATATCAGATAATCAACTGATAAGAACAGATACTACACTTTGATAATAGCCACAGGCCAAGAAGCGATACTCTTTAGAGTTTCTCCGGCGTAGGTCGATTTTCGGTTCGCGCTACGCTTACGAGAAACGAGCGCGCGTGCGGCTTCTAGCGGTTACTCCGAGAACTACGGGTTTCCTCACACCTATAATTTCGGAGGCGCTCGGCCATAATTTGGTTGAATTTTTTCAACCAAATGCGCAAGAAACAAATTTTTTCGCATAATTTTTAAACCAATTCAGATATTTGCTTAATATTTTTCAATCAAAATAAAATATTAATAATTTAACGAATAATGTACTTGAAAATCAATATCGGATATGGTGAAATAAATAAAATAACATATTTACTCAATAGAAATTTTATCTGAATCAAACGAGCGAAATTCAATTGTTCTTGTGTACTCGAATCAACAATATTCATGTTATGAATTGAAACGGTTTTTTTGTTCGTTGCAGAAAATGCATTAAAAACTATATAATTTTTTAGATAGTTTCAATAATATATTGTTCTCGGCTAACAATATATCTTTTGAATGAAAAAAAAAACTTTAAATTTTATCATGTTATTTAAGCCAATAGCGTTTTGTTTGGACTAATAAATCCGATTATTTACACCAACAATTTTACAATTGAATCAACGAAATTTCATTCAATAACACCAATGATATTGGATCAATGATTTTACTTTCTCAGTGTGGGGTGCTCAACTAGCACTCAACTAGCCATCTGACTTTTATGATATTCATGTAAGTTTCGTCTAGTAAGCAACGTTTTTACTAGTTTTTGTTTTATGGTGTTACATACCCAAATAAACAACCTATCTATTTAAAAATATATGATTACTTATCACTTCATTAATTCGGAGCTATACTGCTTAGAACAAAATCATAATTGAGTGACCCCGCGCTCTCCTACATACACAAAAGAGAAAAATAAATAAAAACCTATGCTACAGGAAAGCTCGAAAAAATGTTGAAATGCATTTTTCACACGCCGTTGAAGGTTGCATCTTTGGAACGCAACGATTTTTTTTGTTCATTTTTCATTTCTTTAGTTTTATCATTATCCAAAGTCCATCTGTGCAAATTGGGGTCGTAAATCTCTGTTAAGAATACGTGAAAACGTTGGTGCGATTGTCACAGCGTAAATCAGCTGAAAAAAGTGGGCAATGAAAAATAATTCATTCTCGTTGCATTTCAACGATGCGAACTTCAACATCATTTTTTCTTGAAAACTAACAAAGATAGTTCAACATACATGGGGGTGATTCGGATAGCGAGGCATCTCGGTTTTCCCTTTGACGGTCACTTTTCGGGTCATCCTGTATACATACAAACATAACCTCCATTGTATTCTCACTATGACATACTAAATCTTGTTTTTCCAGCCTCGTATCGTGGACGTTCGTATAACGACGTTAAGTCACGCTCGTATTGCAAAACGACACTGGAATAACAGAAAATACCGCGAGGTATTTGCCTCCTTCTCATGCCACTCCTCCTCGTCCTCCTCGGCGTTCCTTTCCCTATCGTTGCTTCGCCACCTTTGAATTCCCTTGCAGGTTTCACCCATACCCGGCAATGAGCGACGACACACAAGAGGACGGAAAAGTTGTACGTCATGTATTCGACACGATCTCCGAGGGACGAACGGTAGCTGAATAAGCGCGCGAGAGTACACAGAAGTTATATACGATGGGAAGACGCGGCACACATTGTGGGAAGAGAACGAGGAAAGAAAGGAGGAAGAAACGCGCGATGGACGCAAAGAAGACCTCTCTTCCGATCGGTTACGACGTGATTTCAATGCGAACGAGGTACAAAGTTGCTGAATAGCCGCTGAGAAACAACGTCAACCGCTCAAGTGAGATGTCTGTCCACACGAAAATACGTCAGAGGGATACGAATTTATAACCGAGAGTGGAATAGTGCAGGCGCACACCAAAGAGCAGGGACTTGAGGAAAAGAGGAAGGTAAGAAAGGTTTTCTGATTTTTTTTTGTATTGTGAGACATTTCGAAAGTCTATAAAAAATAGGCAAATTTTTAACTTTCCAAAAATTTGCCTCAAAAATCGTCAGATAATTGTTAATAACAAATGAACTATGCAATAGAAAAAAAATGCTACGTGCTTCCATAGACAATGTATTTTTCAAGATATGTTCAACATTTCAAGTGAATCGGTTGAAAATTGTCTGACAATGAGTTGTTTCCGGGCAACTTAAAAAATGCAGTTTTGAGAGAAACGCTGCACACCCGCCATTTTGAAATTAATCGCTTCAAAAAATCTTTACAGTGTACATTTATACAGTCTGTCTGCAGATTTCTACAGACTGTATACAGTCACTGATATGTATGATAAACACCCTTTCTGTAATCTCGATTTATGTTGTAGTTTTTCTGAAAAAAAAAAAAAAAAAAAAAAATCCCCAAAAAGCCTATTTTTTCGGCCTTTAGAGTGGTCTAAGGCCTTAATGTACAAAGAAAGATTTCAGATTGTGATAAAAAATAAAAGCAACAAAGTGAAGAATTTTCTTCGCGTTCCAACGATGCAAACTTCAACGTCATGAACTGCATGCACTCAATTACGATTTGATCGTCCATCCACCGTAATCAGAAGATAGGATTGTTTTTCTTCCCATGTCTGAAAAAAATGGCGCTCCGTGATGGAATTTTCATCGAATGGTGAAGTAATAAGTGCCCAGTAATAAGTAACCCAAACAAACACGATTATTCCGCGGGACTAAAGAGTCTTAGGACATGCTGGACCAAGTAAATTGAGTCAAAGAGAGACTACGTTAAAAAATACCATTTCCAGTGGGTAAAAAAATTACTCCTTTCTTGCTTAATCCAAATTTTACAGAAATTTTGCGTAAAATGTTGATTTTTTTTCTGTAAATGCGTGCCATTCACTTCGATTTGCATTTTCTTCATTTTAATTAGTGTCAAATAGGAACTATACATTACTTTGCCACAGGTCCGCCATTTTGATGATAAATGAATTTAAAAAAATTGTTTTGTATGCTTAACCCTGGAACTGCGAACCAGGGTAGATATCTACCCCAGGTTTTTGTTTGCAAAATTACATTTTGGCCGTTTTTTGGCACCTTCAGGTATTTAAATCGATTTTTCACCGACTAAACGTTAAGTCAGAAACTTTTCAACATATCGTCGCATAAAAAAAATGTCCCACTTTCTCAAACGTTAAATCATTAGTTGGAAGGGATGCTGGAAGCACTGCATCATTTCACAGCCCTTTCTACATAAACCGGCGTATCGCATAACTTCACTCAAACTGTTTTCATTATTCAGACATAGTCACGGAAAAAATTCGACGGATGCCTATGGGTAGGTTGAAAGATATTTCTTTTTTCGTTTGGCACAAACGCGTCGGGAAGAGTCGGAAGGGACGCGTTGCAACGAGAAAGTTTTCGAGCACGTAAAAATCGTACGAATGTGCGGATGGTGGGTATCGAATTTTGCATATGTGCTATTACTGGGCAGAAACGAGAGGAGCGATGCAGAATGGCAAAGGGAGAAAGAGAAAGGGGGGAAAAGCGAGAGTTCAATGTGTATGCACCCGGTAGTTCTCACGCCCTCTCATCTCACTGTGGTGCATTGTACATTGGCTCCGTCTGGATGCCACGACGTTTCACGTGTTTTGTGCTATTCGGAGGGGGAGAGAGGCAGAGATGGAGGTGAAAACGCGAAATCGACACTGTCCACACATATGTACCTGCACTTTCATATGCATCCATATTTATGCGACGAGGAATACAGCGTATATGCCGGATAAAGGAAGCTTCGCTCAGAGCCTCCTTTATACACAAGATGCACACGCACACACGTATATTACGAGACTCTCCAGGCCAAATCACCACCGCATGTTTGCTCGACAGTGCTCGACTTTTCCGACTTTTGAGCGACATTGTTCTAATGCATTTACGGTGAAAGAAAAAGAAACGAAAATACGCCGGGACAGGGTTTGGTGTTGGAGACATCGATGCGCAAAGTGAAAATCGATGTCGAGCGCGGTACGAAGCACGTATTGAAGTAATGGTGTTGAAGTTTGCATCGTCGGAATGCAACGAAAGTTATTTATATTTTTATTTTCTCATTTTTATTATTATATACAATCTTTTTTGCAGATGTAGATAACACGTTTTTTAATCAGCGATTAAAGATTTGTTGAGGGATTTTCGTTGCTAATATTTTCCGAAGTAAAATTTGAATAGAAAAAAAATCGTTTTAGTTGCATTCCAACGATGCAAACTTTAATCTCATTTGAGGCTCTTAGGCCACAGTAACGGGTATAAAATCATGTGCGGATTTAACAATTTTTTGTCGTATGAAAAAGTGATTCACTCACAAAATTAATTACGCATCTATTTGGTATGAATATACAAGCTGTTAGGAAAAAAAATATATATTTTTTTTCGATGTACAAAATGGCCGACTACTCGAAACTTCTCGAAACAGCTTTTTTCCAATTGGCGTGACAAATAACTTCAACAATTTTCACTCGATTTACATCAAATTTAAAAGTTATGTTCCTAATTGCATTTCGCAGAGACGTACGTACTGAATTTCTGATGAATCGAAAACTTTTCATTTTATGTGCAGTTTATGAGCAGTTATAACGAAATTTTTCACTGAAAATTCATTTCTCAAGTTCAAATACCTACAACTTTTGAATAAAACAATATTTTTTAATTTCTCTACGTGCTTCTCTAGGTATTCTAATGTAGATTGACGACAATTTTTGTTTT
This sequence comes from Ophion slaviceki, assembly GCA_944452715.1. Taxonomy (NCBI): domain Eukaryota; kingdom Metazoa; phylum Arthropoda; class Insecta; order Hymenoptera; family Ichneumonidae; genus Ophion; species Ophion slaviceki. The sequence continues at coordinate 20,390,713 of OX101786.1, read as the reverse complement.
TTGTTCTAGGTAAACAATTGTGGATGCTAAATGTCATTCCGCGGTGCGCTTAAAAAAAGATAACAAAAGAAAATATTAGTAGTCGGCCATTTTGTACATCGAACTATATATATATATATATTCTAACAGCTTGATATTCATACTAAATAGATGTGTAATTAATTTGATGAGTGAATCACTTTTTGATGCAAAAAAAATTGTTAAATTCGCACATGATTTTATTCCCGTTACTGTGGCCTAAGGCCTTAAAGCAATGGGGTTGAAGTTTGCATCTCTGAGATGAAACGAAGATTTGCGTATTTTACAAGGGCGTCGCTAGCTCATGGGCCGGGCGAGGTAAGATGGGGAAATATGAATTTTAGACATTTTAGAATTTTAGACATTTTATACAAAGTGAAAATCATATTTTGTAGACTCAGATTGTAGATCATAACCAGGATCCCAAAAAACGTTCGCGGGCTTTTCATAGCTTGAATCCGTCAAAGGGTATTTGGGAGGTTCGGAAGAAAAAAAACCTTTCGTTGCGTTGCAACGATGCAAACTTCAACGTCATTCAAAGTAACTGTACTTTTAAATAAAAAGGTAACCGTAATTCAAACAAAGAAAAGTTGTAATTTGAAATCAAAATAATCCAGGATAGTGTTTGATGATGAAGACATCGACGCGAAAAAAAGATGATGTCGAGTGTAGTTCGGAACGCGTATCAAAGTAACGGCCATTTTCAATTAAACTTAATTACATCCTAGACGTGTGAGGTTTTCTAATTATTGTTCAAAGCATAGCAGGAAAAAAGGTTGTTTAATTAAAAACCGTTGCTCAGACTTGATTGGCGCGGGGAGACCGCTTTAGATGTAGGGATTAATATTGCGCACAGGAATATGTGATTTTGAAGTAACAGCCCGACACTGCCGGTCAATTCGCACGTACGTTATAAAAATATGAGGTACATCGAATTTCGGTAAACATCGATGATGTTGCATTTTGCATCTTTGGAATGCAACAATAGTGAATGTAATGTGGATACAGAAAACACCCAAACGGTTTTTGCTTATCTTTACTAAAGTACCAGGCCCATAATGTATTTAAAAAATGATATATCATGATAAAAAAGAAGATATAAAAAAAAATAGAAAATAACTTTCTTTGCATTCTAACGATGCAAACTTCAACGCCATGGACATCGATGTTGTCAATGACATCAAATGTGACGTATTGTTTCCACACAATATACTGTCGGCTGAACAAATTTGCAAGAAATGTTGGGCTCTCAGTCATTTTTCGAGAACAGCGAATGGATTGAAACTCGATACTTCATCATTCAGCTATTCGTGCTGCGTAGTGATGAGTCGATATTAAACAACGCACATGCGCAAACCCATTTTTGTATTATCTTTATTTATTTTATTTATTTATTATTATTCAAATTCTCGTCTCACAGATTTGAGTCTCTCATATCCTCAATAACGATTCTCAAAAATGTTTCGGTTATTTGTGTAGGCTGGATCTGCCGGAAAAATATTCGGGCAAAGAAACGAAAATTTTCATTGCAGAACAACGCTGCAAATTTAGGAGTAGTGCTAGGCGCTCAATTTCGTGAATCTGTCTCTAAATATGCATGAAAATATTTTGGGTATTAATGAAAATAAGGAAATAAAAATATAAAAAAGATTTATCGTTGCATTGCAGCGATACAAACTTCGACACCATGGTGTAAGTCTCTAACAAAGATCCTTAAAAACTTCGTGTCACTTTCATAGCGTTGCAATGATGCAAACTTCCGATGAAATTTTAACCACATATTCTTTACAACTATCGCTATAGCGCATATGAAGCATTTTTTCAAACTTTGATATTTACTTTTTGTCAAAAACGGTGAAAAAACACGTTTTTTTTTTCGAAAAATGTCCGCCATTTTGTTATTTTCACATATGTAAAAAATCGTATGATGTGCGCTATAGCCATTAACATACTGAATCTAAAACCGTTTGACTTTCTTGTTTCGGATGATCCATCTCCGAGATTTCATCAACAGCGCAGACCTCCAGTTTTCCACGACATTTTTTTAACTACCATTTTCGTTTATAAATAGGGGCTAAAATAACAAAAAAAAATTAAATGTATTTCTAAAGTGTATTTATTAAGTGTAACAACTTTTATATCAATATCTATAAGATAAACCTATCAAAAAATCATGAAAATAGCTTTTCTTCAGCGTTTAAAGTGAGAAGACCCCTCAAGTGATTTTTGTCCGGCACTTTCACGTAAAAAGAAATAGTAATTCACGACCTCAATTTGCAAAAAAAGGATTTTGATAATGATGAAAAATAAATTCGTTAAAAATAGAAGAAAAAATCGTTGCATTCCAACGATGCGAACGTCAACGTCATCGTAAAATGCACAAACAGTGGAATCTAACGCTTCGCAATAAACTAATTCAGCTGCATTTCCAAATATAAATTAAAGTTGAGTTAATACTCGCATGAATCGAAATTTCGCCCAAGTGAAATTTCACTCATTCTGTTTCTTGTATACAGAGGGGGTGTATGAGGGATAGAATGAGGAGAATGGGGGACCCGGGCTATGCGAAGCGTGCACAATGAGGTGGGCAATGAGACGATGAAAGGCGGACGGCAAACGAGACGCGATGAGTGCAACTTACGGGAAAAAAAAGATTACGGCTGACGAGCATGCGAAGAGTTGATTTTGTGTGTGTGTGTGTGTGTGTGTGTGTGTGTGTGTGTGTGTGCGCGCGCGCGCGCGTGTGTGTGTGTATGCGTGAAGGGCTGTACACCTGCGTCTGTCTATTGGACGTACTTTTTCCCTCAGTGCCCTCTTTCTCTCGTTCTTTCTGCGATTTCTATGCGGATATCTCGTGAATTCGTTTCGTACAGTATATAGAAAATATGGCGAAAGCGTATTTTTATAGCCAGTGGTAGTACCTACTTCACGTGGGAAGGTCTTTTCAGTACGTTGGAAAGTTTCGTAGCGAAGATAATATAGTGCGGATATATGGACCTCTACCTATGTGTAGATCTGGAGCGGCTGATATTCCGAATATGGCGGGTCGCTTTATATCTTCTAATTCCAAAGCCGACTGTGCGCGGACCTCCGAATGTTGAATTTTTCCGAGAACCTCGGTGGCACGACGGGAAACGCGACGGACAGGTATGTTACGAAATTCCCGCTTCCAACGTGAAATTCGTTTTCTTTTCTTCTCCGAACGACGAAATTGGATTTCCGCAGAATGCGCACTTTTTTAACAAAACGCAATGAATGCAGCGCAGAGGTGTCGTGCACGCAATGACGACCCAATGAGAAAGTGGTCAAGTTCGGATAAATTGTAACGAAGCCTGTGAATCTTCGATACGAATAAATTGCCAATAATCAATAATGCGACAATACGGAACGAAGAAAGCGGTCAAGTTGGAACGCAACGAAAATTTGGTAGCCGGAACTTTTTTTGGCAAATTTGGTCAACGGAAAACACTCATACGTTTTTTAGAATCCCTATCGGAAATATGATAAATATGATGAAATAAATATATAAATAATATAAGGAAATATGATGATGATGAAAAAGATTAAGAAAAAAAATAACATCGTAGTGTCGAAGTTTGCATCGTTGAAAAGACACGCAATTTTTTTTGTCTTTTTTTCGTGATAGTGAAGCTTTCGTCATTGGAATACAACAAAAATTAATCGTTTCAATTGCTCGCATTTTTTCGGGCCGATTTTGGTTGTAAAGATCACTCAAACGTTTTTATGTATTCTCATTAGAGATTTAACACCTCGAATTGCAAAAAAAAACTTTGGACAATGCTTAAAATAAAAAAAAAGATAAACACACGAATAAACCGTTGTATTTTCAAAGATGCAAACTTCAACGTCATTTTTTCCCCATTATTTTATTAAAAATTATCGTGCCGATTTCGAATGTGAATCTGGAAAAAATCATTTAAAGAACTAGCCCATTAATTTTAGTATCCTTGAATTGCTAAAATAGTTCAATGAGTTTAAAAAAAAATGATTTTTATAGCCCTCCAACAATGCAAACTCTACCCAGGCAGATATTTGCTGAGGAGTCCTCAGACCCTCCCACATCCCTAAAGGGCTTTGATGGGGACGCCGCACGTAGAAAATCCACATTGGGATCCAAATGAACCCCGCGATATTTTCGGATTGACGCCGTATGAGAATTTTTTGTTTGAAATATTCAACCGGAATTTGTTGGATCTCCTAAAAACATATTCTCCCGTGATCCCGTGCAGACATTTGTTGGGGAGTCTAAAGATGCACCCACATCTCTGAAGGGATTTGTTAGAAACTCCACAAATAGGGAGTCGTCATTACGATCCAATTGGATTCTGCACTCTTCCCTGATGATCGCCGTTTAAAAATTCTTACCACCTTCGAATCCTACAAATGTGAAAAGGCACGAAAAAAAACTCCTCGTGTTGAAACTAAACCTGCACGCTTTGTGAGCGTGTACGTGTGTGGTGATATTATGGCAGAGTGTGGTAAAATGAATAACAAACGACAATTACAGTGGATTTTCAGTCATGTGATTCGAATCAATTTTTAAGATATACTTTTTAAAGTCATGTTCACTTGTTATATAAGATAAGGATATCACTTGTTATATAAGATAAGGATAAGATTTATACTTTTTCAAGATCCACTCGTTTTGTATATCTATTTATTTTGTGGAGAAAATCCAACGTACAGAACGCGATGGTATCCATGAAGAATCGTATCGGATTCTGTTCGACAGTGCGGAAATCCTTTAGGATTCAAATTGGATTCGTACATTGGATTTTAACGGAGAACCTGAATCAGAATCCAACGTACGAACTTGAAGTTTTAGCATAGGGATCCTTTTCGATGACCCATTGAACCCCTATCAGGAAATAGGGACGAGTACGGGAATCCAATTGGATCCCTACGATAATTTCAACACGGGCAGTCTCCCAATAAATAAAGGCTTCGAATATGTATCTTGTTGGGTCCGCACATCGATCTGACATTGAAATGAATCGTGAATGTGTCAAACAAACGCCGATTATAGTAGACTCGCGATCCGTGTGGCTGCACCGTTCTCCCACGTCAAGCGGCGTTTGCCCGGGCGAATACTTGGATAGGTGACCGTCTAGCCGCGCACTGGCTGGTACGCCAACTACCGAGCTCACACTGCCAAAATTTTTATTTTTATTTTAAATAGGATCTATTTAAATGAAATAGGTGTTTTCCTTGTCTCACGGCCTACTACGATCATATTTGTTTCAAAGATATTTTTTTATTTGTTTTAGCTATTCTTTTTAAATATTAAATATATTTAAATTGAATAAATAAAGATTCGATTCAAATAAATCGTTATTTGCTTACAATGTACACTGTAAATTTAAGTGTACTATATGCATAAAATATTTCATACATCCAAAATGAAACAAAACACTTGATTGAGAATTTTGCCACAACGATTTTGTATCGTAATTCGTCATTCCCTGGCCTTTCAAAATGACTTTTTTCAAAGGAAATATTTCACCTATATGGGAATCGAACCTAGAAACCTACCTACTCATAGCTACACACGCTGCCCCTATGCTACCGAGTGCTTATAACATCTTAACCGCAGATATGGCATAGGGGACCAAATGAATTCCTATAATTATTTGTTGTATGACGTAAACTATATCGATTAGTTACTATCATTGTGATAATTACAGAGTTTTATCGAACATGCTATAGATTTTTCAAACATAACCTATAGATGTATATCTTTATAGATGTGGATGTATATATATATATATATGCATGTATGTATATAATTCCTCTCTCTCCACCCTCTCTACTCCCACGCCCCTTCGACATGAGTGTTGCAATAAAGACAGACAATTAGTTCAATCAAATACAAAAATGGTTGACTCTACCAAAATTTTATTCAATTAATTTTTTAAAATTAACTATAGATCCATTTAGTGAATTCAGCTAAATTGTTTTTTGTACAGATGAAACCGAATCACAGATTCATGAGGATCAAATAAAATATTTCGTTTTTGGACGATACTAAATAGATTTTAATTTGAATAAATAAACATATTTGAAATAAATAATTCCAATAATGGAATGCAATAGGAAAAATTTGATTCTACGAAAAATCTAGTAAATTCAAATAAAAAAAATCAAATAGACGCGGTTAGTTAAAATCAATAGAATTTTTTCGTCAGTGTAGAGAGTCACCTTGGCCAAATAGCTAGTGATGACGCACTTGAAACTCGGTAAAACAATAACGGCCAGTATACGCAAAGGTTTTCCTCAGTTTCCACCACTATAATTACTCCACCGTCGTAATTATACGGTACCTTGATGGATACAGAAGCCCCCCCCCCTCCCAAAAAACGAAAAATTGTGAATTGGCGAACCTGCGCTACTTCGAACGTTGCCCGTTGTGGGTTCCGCTTACACCCTCGTAGAGTCTCTCAAACGCGAGTGCTCCCCCGAATAGAGGCCCAATCGATTTGTGCATTTTGCTCGAATAGGGTTACACAACGACGGGTTATATACGAGACGGTTCGCGCCCATAAGCCACCGCATCGTGCGGATACCGTACGCGATCGTATTACGAAGACGCGTGGGTGCCCAGGTCGAATTCTGTATACATATATGTATGCAGGATGAAAAGGACCGCGTGAAAGGGCATAAAACGCAGCCGGTCGTGCTCTCGCCTCGAGTGGGGCTGACTAAGCACCCAACGTCCTAATGGTCGTTGGTTCGCTTCAGCGAGAACCGCCGACGAAGTGGCCTGATCGCGTGGCGATGCCCTGACATACCTGCTCGCGCGATTTCTCGACGCTTCCAATAATCGTACGTCGATCGTCTCGCGGTGAGCTAAAAACGAATAAGTCCTGCAACTTCGTACTCGAAGAATACGACGTGATCACGAAGTCGTCGTCGTCGTCGTCGTCGTCGTCGTCGTCCCGTTAAAGTACACGCTATTCGACGCCACTCGACGGGGACGTCGACAATTCGCGAATATATCGAGCATCGGAGAAAGTCCATTCGGGATAAGGAGACACACTTCGGATAAGAGATTCTCGCAGGGAAAAGTTGCAAGCTCGAAAGTGCGGCTGAAAAGCAACGCTCGCACGTCTTACGACCCTCGTATACCTATGAGGACCGGCGAAGCAATAAAAGAGCGGAAAATAATCATAAAGAAGAATTTCGAAAAAAAATGGGACGGTGAATTAAAAAAAAAAAATTGCGGCTGCGAAGTTGGCTACCAACTTCCAAGGGAGACGACTGTATGCGAAGGTCGTGAAGATTCCACTCGAGACTGCGCCCCGAACTAGTGCCAGAACTGACGACATCCTCGCAAGAATATACGTGTGTAATACAAATGCAGAATGGTGGAATGTACGGTTATGGATATGTGTGTGCGTACGTACACACAGAGGCTATATTCGATTCGAGACTTTGGGGTCGGTTCACGAGTTTCTCGTCTCTTATTCCCCGACTACCCACGCCAACCCTCGTGGAATGAAGTGCCACGGGACCCATCTTAAAACGTCAAAAAAAAGGTGGAGAAAAGAAAAAAACGGCCTCGACGATAGAGGGAGTGAAGTGAAACGAGAGCGAACCGGAGCTAAGGGATGGGGTAGGGGTTGGGCTGAAAAAAAGGAAGACGATGAAAACGAGAAATCCTCTAGGTACCTAGAGATGAGAGACGCACTCCACGCTCGGGTTTCCTCTTTCCGGTCACTCCGTGCGGTCCTTCAATCGGGCCTCCCTCTCGTGTGGTACAGGTGGACGTCTCCGGTCACGGCGAAGTTTTTATCGTTGGAATGCAACGATTTTTTTGCTCGTTTTTCGTTTCTTCGTTTTCAACATTATCCAAAGCTTTTCCACGCAAATTGAGGTCATGAATCTCGTTTGAGAATACGTAAAAATGTTTAAGGCAATAATCTAGTCTAGACATTCGAAAAAAAAACTTTTTTTTGCATTTTCTTAAAGTATAAACTTTTTAAAAAATATGTCCTCGAAAAGAAGTTTCGAAGTTTCCAATATTTGCGCCAACAAATGAGTCCGAAATAGGATCGACCGGTCGGAGCTACGAACTTAGGAAGCTTGTAAGGAAGCTAGAACTGCTCGCAGAGAAGAACGATCTTCAGAAAATCTTTTCGAAGTCGAGAAAGGAACACTTTAGGAGGCAGGAATAGCGGATTAATATAACGCAAGGCTGGCATGCCATTATACCACTTTTAGATAGTTCTTAACAATTGTCATTTGTTATTAACAATTATCTGACGACTTTTAGGCAGATTTTTCACTTTCCAAAAATTTGCCTAAAAAATCGTCAGATAGTTGTCAATAACAAATGAACTATGCAGTCGGTTGAAAATTGTCTAAGTTATGTTTCCGGCCAACTTAAAAAATGCAGTTTTGAGATAAACGTTGCACAGCCGCCATTTTGAAATTAAGGCGGTCCTCTAGTTTCTCGGGTCGAAAAAATCGATTTTTTTTTCTTCATAAATCACATCTACAACATGTGTAGAAAATGTGTGCCAAAGGATTTTTCGATATTCGAAGTGGTTCACAAGTTACGGCCCTGGAACGGAGCAGGTATACGGAGCAGGTATACTTTCAAACGCGTTTTTCTCGAAACACCATTTTTCGAAACGGTGACCACGATATTTCAGAAACTACTGCACCGATCTTGTTCAAATTTATATAGCATCTTTAATATGTTATAAGCCAGCGATTGAACTAGGATTATCATGATTGCTTCGATAGTTTTTTTTGTACGAGCGAAAAACTTAAGAAAAAATGAGTAAAAAATAGAATGTAATTTTCAAAAGTGTATAAAAAGTCAATTTTTGTAATTTAGAATTCACTCTACTTCAATCGCTAGTCTTAAATATGAAGATTAAAATGCCGTTTGGTTTTTTGATTTCAGATAAGCAGAACAGCCGCAATCTTTGTCACCGTCAAGCACCTCTTTTACTTGATGTCTTCCTGTCGGCCACTATAACGTTTATTCTATTATATATTTTGACTTCAAAAAATTTGTAAAGCTTATTTAAATGTTAATAAAGATTATGCAAAAACAATGAGATTGATTATTTCGATGCTTTGCCCGTAAAAAATTATTGAAAAAGCCGTAAAAAAACAGCCGAGAAACTAGAGGACCGCGTTAATCGCTTCAAAAAATTATTGTATACAGTCACTGATATGTATGATAAACGCCCTCTTTTGTAATCTCGATTTTTTTTTGTAGTTTAAAAAAAATCCCCGAAAAGCATATTTTTCGGCCTCTAGAGTGGCCTGAGGCCTTAAGCGATTTTCGCAGCCTATAACGAGCAAAAAAAAATCGAATAATTAAAAAGACTCAACTCTCGTTGTATCGCAACCATGCAAACTTCAACATCATACGTCTCTCTCCCTCTCGCGCTCTCTTTCCTCGAGGCCGAGAAATTCGCGACTTGCTTCACGAGTAAACCTTAATTTTATTAATATTTTTAAGCAGGTCAAATCATCGTCGATGGCCGCTTCCATTTTTTTGCTGACGCTGCAAAATCACCGGCTGACTACATATTATCGCTGGGACCACGGTGATAATAAAACAAAAAAAACTAATCATATAGACCGTCGATAAAAAAATAATGTAATTCGCGATAGCGACGCACCTGTGCGGTACCGAACGTGCACTCAGGTATATTGGTGTATTGACGACGAGAGATCTAGCGCGGGAAACGCGGCGTCAAAGGCTCGCGGAAACGCGTCGGTACATTTTCGAGATCTTTCATTTTGCAGCGGATCTATATATGCGCGTGCCCCTTTCAAAGAGCCGTTCACTATGTATATAGGAACCAGTGACGCTGACGAATTTCCATCAGGTGTCCCGCTCCGACGAATACTCGAGAATCAAAGTGAACGTCCCGAAAGAAAAAAAAAAGAAAGAAAAAGATCGCGCGAGCGCATCGTTGCACTCCTGAATGACATTACCTTATCGTACAGCGACATATATGTGTGTACGTGTGTGTGTGTGCGCGCGCGCGCATATGTGAAAAAGGACATTTTAAACCGGTTTCATCGGCGTAATGTTGACTATCAGCACATCCGGCCATTTTGAAACCGGTCCTTACATTTTTCTAAGCAATTCATTGATTTTGGCGACAGGGCGGTCCTCGAAATCAAACGTCTCCAAAATCATTGCCCCCCCCCCCCCCCCACCTGCCGTATGTATATACCACCTGCCTTTATCCAATCGAACATCGCACCCTTTGGTACGAACGCGTGGAGAGATCGCGTATATAAGCGAATGATCGGGCGGTAGAGACCGAGTACACGACACTTATACGCTGATATACGAGTCAAGCTGGATAGACGCGGGAGATAGGAATGAACGGAGAGCAAACGAGAAAGAGAGAAGAGTACGTCGAACGGCACGTTGCTGACACGCCGTTACGGGCTTTAGTGGACGAAAGAGAGTGGGCCGGGGAATGAGAAAAAAAAAGAAAAGGAAATGGGAAAAAAAAGCAACAAAGACAACGAGAAATGAAAAAAACACATGAGAGATGTGGAACGCGCGTGAATGGCAGCTGCAATCCGGCAGTAGGAGGATAGTCCCAGCTGCTGTTCCAGCAAGCCGATATTTGATTGAAACGGATAAATAACGTGAAAAATGACATATAGGTATGCGTCCACGGTCTGTGTGTCGCGCGAGAAAGAAAAATAAAATGTTGCACCGGGAGTTCGGTAGATTTGGTGTATGCGCCGAGGAGACGAAGGGACCTCTTTCTCTCGCGCGGAAATAGAATGCTGATATGTGAATAGGGGACGCGGTGCATATCAGTCGGGAATATTGCCAGTGCCGAGCGGGAGCACCGCCACGTAGGCTTCTAGTAGTATTGGACACGTGACATCACGAAGGAATCCTCATGGTCAGTACTACGAGGATTAATGTGAAAAAGAACGGAAAAAAATAAGAACAAGAGTAAATGGGAACTGTGCGTGAAACAAAGAGATTGCATGATGTTTAGCGTGGAGTCTGATGCCGTTATCTGGACATTGGATCCACACGGATTGCCTTCTTCCGATTGCGTAATTATGTTAAAAAACATGCATGTATATGTAGAATCTGAAATCGATCTATTGATTGTGATATCGATGCATCGTTACTTGTCTGATGTCTGCCAATTGAATTTGTATATGATGCCAAACCCATTGCTTTTTAGCACCTTCACTCCCGCAAGTTTCCTGGTCATCTGTCGTTTTTCCCAAGTCCCGGTACGGTAAACTTGCTGGCACCTTGCTATAAGCGAACGGGTTGAATTGTTACCAAAATAGCAAAACAGTAAAATAAATAAAAAACAAAAACGTTAGTTACGGAGGATGTTAAGTGATGTGATTCAAATCGATTTTCAAGACATACTTTTTTAAGCGGTTTATACTTTTTTTTTAAATCCACTAATTTTGTGTACCTATATATTTTGCTTAGAAAATTCAACGTACAGAATGCGATGGGATCCAGAAAAAATAATGTCGGATTCAGTTCGATAATGTGGGAATTCCTGGGGATTCAGATTGGACTCCCATTGGATTTCAATATGGAATCCCGATTTGAATTCAATGTCCAAGCGTGCCTTTTTAGTATAGGGATGCAACGCGATGACTCATCGGATCCCTATCAGAAAGTAGGGACAAGTATGGGGATCCAATTGGATGCCTACGAAAATTTCTGCACGGGTGTGAGCAAAATTTGGGCTCGACTCACTAACCCGTTTATGAATTATAAATTTTTCAATTTTCCGTAGTTGTCGGTGCGTTCTTGTATCGAACTTAAGGGGTTAGGCCACAGTAACGGGTATAAAATCATGTGCGAATTTAACAATTTTTTTTTCGTATGAAAAAGTGATTCTCTCATAAATTTGATTACACATCTATTTAGTATGAATATCAAGATATTGGATTTTTTTTTAATTTTCGATGTACAAAATGACCGACTACTAATATTGTCTTTTGTTATTTTTTTTATTTGGTATTTGAATATCAAATACCAAATATCAAATACTCAATTCAAATACCATTTATTTGCTATTTGAATTGAGTTGTAGGTATTTCAATGAATTTTCAGTGAAAAATTTCATATAAAACTGCTCATAAAATGAAAAGTTTTCGATTAATCAGGAATTCCGTACGTGCTTCTCTGCGAAATGCAATTAGGAATATATCTTTTAAATTTGAAGTAAATCGAGTGAAAATTGTTGAAGTTATTTGTCACGCCAATTGGAAAAGAGCTGTTTCGAGTAAAACGCGTTTAAAGTTTTAGGTACTCTATGGCCGTGCCAGAGGTGGGCTCTTACGTTATACGCTCAAAAACGGTGAAAAAAATGTTCTTGCTATAAATCGAATAGTAACTTATTCTTATGATGATAAAGCGACGTTTTAGCGAGAAGAAAAATCGATTTTTTGAAAATTCGACTGTAGCCTTACCCTTAATATAATTCTCAAACACACGACGTCGAACTTTGCATCGTTCGAATGAAACGATTTTTTTTACATTTAACCTCTTGTTTTTTAGCCTCATCGAGAGCCTTTTTTACAAATCGAGGTCGTCAATCTCCGCTAATAATACGCAAAAACGCACGAGTGTTTTCCACAGCCTAAATCGGCCAAAAAAATTCAAACAATCAAAAATAATGAATTTCCGATACGACGATGAAAATTCCGATAAAAAAGTAGTGCAGAATATTCCCGATTTGTCCCGTGGGTAATTTACGTATGAGAACTTTTTGCACAATGTCGCAATAGTTCGCTTGAGAACCGACGTCTCGTCGTATGCACGTGTGCATCTGTACAAGCTCAAAGTACAAGCTCGAAAATCGATACGTGTGTATAGGCCCCAAGACTCCTATGGGGATGGATATCTGCTTCCTTATTTATGATTGTGTCGCACGTACGACGAGTGCGAAGCCGACTCGCGGTTGTTTGCGATGCGGGAGTGCTGTACCTGGACACATATGGCGAGTACGGCAGGAACAACAGTGGTGAGGAAAAAGGTACGGGCAGACGAGGGAGGAAGAGAATGAGGAGGCGTAGACAGGGGAGAAGGAGGGGCAGGTCGGGGCTCACAGAGGAACATGTAAGCAAGGTGGGTAACAGTTGCATCGCACGATCTTCGTATAGAAATACATATATATATATACTTATATGCACGTGTGTATGTGTGTGTGTGCGTGTGTGAGGAAAAGGTCCGGAGGAGGCTTGTTCATGTTCGTGCTGGCATTCGGCATTGCGCCGCATATTATCCAAGGATGCACGAAACGCACCCGACATCTTTCATTCTCGTCACGATCGTTCGTTGTTATTGTACATGGCCGACGGCTTTCCCATTCGGCCTGTCTCTTTGCGAACGAAACGCGAAAGACGCAAAATTCACGAATAACTCGTGAAACGTCTCACGTCCGATGGATGGAGAAGATTGAAAAAATAATAAAAAACGAGAAAAAACCAAGGAAATAATAATAAGAAGCGTAGGCAGGAGAGTTGAAGGAGGAGGGAAAACAAAGCGTGAATATGCGCGACCGAGGAACAAAATTAATTCAACATACGCGGATTTTACAAACGGCAGCTTGGGTTTACGGAATACCGCTACGTGCACACGTCGACCTTGCGTCAACCGAAAATTCCTATCTCGTTCCGAGATTCCTGGTCGCTTGGGGTACCCACCGAGGGAAAAGCTTACCCTGGACGTTCGCTCAGCTTGAAAGTCCGACAGGCAGTGGCTTGAGCCGGAGAGGGCCGAGGGGCGAAGGTGTACGTGAAGAGCAAAAAAAGGCAATGTGTAACAATCGCTTGGGAGCGTGGCCACTCGTGAATGGGCTAGATGATTGGATCCGGAGTGCGTCAGAAGGAAAACGCGTTTTGTTTCGCTTTTCAATTTATTCGCGAACCTCGGTTGTCAAGTAGGGAAACTCGGGGCAAACGAATACACGGGGTAAGATGAATCATAAGCACAGCCACTAAACAGTGTGTGCGAGCACACTGCTCCCGTTGTAAGAAAACGATATCATTTTTGGTAAAGTTTAAAGGGCTATACCAGTGTGACACTTTAAAAAAATCGATTTTTTTGCGTTTTTCGACAGTTTATACTTTCAAGAATATGAGATGAGATATTTATACTTTCAAGATTTTTTATAGTTTCAAGAATATGAAATGAGATTTTTCAGATTCGCTGACATTGTAACTCAAAGAGCAATTATCCGATTGACTTGGAATTTGAACTGAATACTCTTGAATATATTTTCTCTGCAATGACGTAGGATATTTTTGATTGGATGAAAATTGACGATTTGGCATTGAAAAAAACGACCATTTTATAGGCAAGAAAACAGACTTTTTTCATAACTACGCCATTTTGTTAGATTTTGATATTTTTCGAAAATCCTACGTCATTGTACAGGAAATACACGGAGAGAATTAAATGTTAAAAATTACCGTGCAGTAACGGTAACCAGATGACAACCCTAAAACTTCGTTTATTATTACTGAGTAAACCACGGATTTTCACAAAAATAAAATAAAACTTCTTCTTCAGATAGAAAATTTTACCAGATTTTCTAGTAAATTTTGATGTGTAACAAAATACGCAAAACTTAAATTTAAAAAATATAGAATATCAGCGAAATTTTACTGTGCATTTTATTATTTTATGCCTTTCAAAAATGTCTATAAAAAAGTATCGTCTTTATAACAGTCATTTTAAGATTTATTATAAGATTTAATGAGTGTTATAGGAAAATGTATTGTGCTCTTGGTAAAAACTATCGTGCGCGCTTGACCTTCTTGTATAGTAAAATTTTGGCTACGAATTTGAAATTTTCTGTAACGTGAATTTAAAAGAACTCGTCGCATACGAATTATTATGTTTTTCCCACTTGTCACCACATTGAAATATATCACGGTGATATTAACCGTGAAATTTACGACGAAAATTACTTTTTAATTCTCTCCGTGTACCTTCCAGTTTAACGACAATTTTTCCTTTTTCGGTTTCAGCTACTCAATCGGCCGGAATCATGTCAGCAGTGGAGGAACTTTTTTTGGCGCCTCCGTAGGCAGCGCATAAGTCGCTTGGATCTCAATATTTTTCTATGAAAAAATTATATAATATAGGTCAAATGTGGCCAAATATAATCTTCATTTTCCGAAACAGTTAATTGAGTACTTTTCTTCCGAAAAATTCCCGAAAATCACCCAAATTTTCAGCGTTCACACTGGTATAGCCCCTTAACATCGTTTCAGTTTATTTAAGTTACTGATATTGATTAGAGACAGATAGGTAAACACGATGAGAGTACTAATTATTAATATAATAAGAACGGTTTGTCAGAAACTTTCAAGGTTATTGTGTGATTTTTCGTTAATTCATTAACCGTCTAATGGGGCAAGATGAATAAAAGCTGTCGCAAACCCGGAATATTTTACAACGCACCACTATTTACGTTGGAAAGGGTGAAATGGAACTAGTAAAGCATTTGGTTCCTCTTCAACCGGTGTTTACACCAGGGGAAGAAAAAGAACTTACAAATGATCAAAATGATATGGAAGCAAGATTATTCGGACTAATCCTATAGAACTTAGACGATTGGTTTATCAAATTGATGGTATTGAGAATGAAACCACTTTTATATGCGGAAGTTGCCAATAATTCGTGTCCGAAAAATAAAGGTTCAATTAAAAATATATATTGTATGATACAAATCAGAAAGACTGATTTTTTGCTCTCAAAATTAAAAAATTGATAAATGGTGATTAGTTGGAAAAATGATTAAAGCTGACTGACTCATGTATGTATTGTTTCATTTGAAGATGACCTTTGCGTTATCATCTTGCCCCGACTTCCCCTACTCGCGAAGTCAACATCGACAATTGGATTGGCAAACTTGGGGAGAAGAGAGAAGAGTGACCGAAAGTGCCGAATAAGTGGGGAACACCATCGTCGTCGTACGGATACATGATATTGAAGTTTGCATCGTTGAAATGCAGTGAAAGTTAATTTTTCTTCTATTGCTCATATTTTTTCGCCGTTTTGGGGTACGGTAAAACCTCGGACATGCGTGGGATCGCATGTCAGATCATGAGCAAGAAGATCATGCCAGTGAAAGTCTACACAGTGGACTGCAAATTATGTACAACGTATAACCTTGTCTGGACAAATTTTAAAATTGACGAAAAATCACTTAAGGAAAAAAAAATTCTTGAAATAATTCGTCGATTTATTGAAAATATTTAAACATTAAAAACTTCCATAGCCGAATTATTTTGACAGTGTTGACAGTTTCGGGGTTCTGGTCTTTCGTGTAAAATTTTTTCGGAGTTATCATCTTTCAGGGTACTATTCTTTCGGAGTTTTGAGCGTTCTGACCATTCAAAGTTCGGAATTTCAACCCGGCCCCATCTTGAATTTCGGAAAAATAAATTTCGGAACTTTAAGCCGTCGGAGCATTCAAAGTTCGAAATGTCAACCCGGCCCCAATAATTCCATGTCGTTTTCGAATTAAACTTGAAATTAATGACTGAGCATTTATTACGGCATCAAGAATTTTATCTTCGTCCTCAATAATCGATCGAACAGTCATGTGAGCAAGACAGAATTTCTGTGCTATTTCACAACTTTTCATCTTTCCTTCGAAATCCTTAATAATGTTGTGGTTTATTTTCTTTGTTGCATTTGTAGAATCCGATTGATTTCGCTTCGCTGACATAATAATAAATACATATACGGTTTGAAGTTTTATAAACATTTCAAATGCAACTTAGTAAGTGGGGTAAAATGTATACAATGTTATATAACTGACCCGAGTACGGCGCATACAAAACACGTCCGTACAAGCTCGCGATAGCTGGAAGCAATGATGTGTCGACCGTCGCTTGGCTGCCCAGTGGGAAAAGGAGCGAAATAATGTTTCGAATTTACATAAGTATTACGGGGTATTACTGTACGAAAATCACCCAAACGATTTTTATTTTCTTCACTAGAGATCCACGATCATAATCTATTTGAAAAAAAATATCCCTCGTGATAATCAAGAAGAAATGGAGAAAATATAAAAGACCTTTCGTTGCATCGTTTGAACACAACGAGAGATAATTATTTTTAATTTCTCAACATTTTTTTGGCCCTTTTGGACTGTGAATATTACTCAAACGTTTCTACATATTTTTATTAGAAAATTACTACCTCAATTAGCAAAAAAAAGCCTTTCGATAATGATAAAAATGAAGAAGAATGAAAAAAAAAAGAAAAAATGTCGCTGCATTCGAACGATGCAAACATCAACGTCATACTTCAATGCCATAGGGATACATCGAAGTATCCTCGCGAGAACTCGCCGTATTTCGTCGCGTTTGTCGAACGACCTACCCCACCTGCACACTCGACTCCCCAGAGTCCATAGAACGAACGAAATTCAAAGCCGTAACTTCGTCATCAAACGCATTTCCAATTACGAAAAGTTTGGACGTTAATCCAGGAGGATTTCCTTCGTAATAATGATATATTAAAAAATTCATAGAACATCGCGACTCTCTCTGGCTCTCGTCGCTATATATTCTCCCGGGCGTGTACCGGGAGACGTTCCAACAAGGCAAAACCCGGGCTATTCCCGTGGGTAAGGTTACGTCAGCGTTGAGCACGCGTTAAAATTTACAACGCGCTGTGTGACGAGCATAAATTCGAGAGGAAGGGAGAAAGCATCTTGCTACATGCGAGCACACAACCACACACACACGCACATGTACAAACAGACACACCTTTGCTTATGGTCTCGTTCCGTTGTTCACCGAGAGAAAAATTCTTCTCGACGAAATATGCACAAGGCAGAGCGGAAGACTTGCGATATATATAGAAATAAAAAAGAGAAGAACGAAAAACAAAAAGAGCGGAAGAAACTTTTGGTACGGCAAGAGTCACGCTTGGGCTACTCTTCATATCCGGAGATTCTGAGGTGAGCGCGTAGTGTCGGTACGCGCAGATATGCCTCTTCGAGCGAGCCTTCTCTTCCGGCACTATTAAAAGTGCAACCAAAGAGCTCGCGCCTTTGAGGGGAAGGGTAGACTTTTTTGTTTCTTATTAATTTGGAGGGCATTAACGTTCCTATAAATATCGGGCTGGGGCTTAAGGATGTATGGCAACTAAGTTATTTACTACTGTTCGAATTGAAACTCACTGATATTGTAAAGGAAAATATCGAGAACTTTTTGAGATTAAAAAAACAAAATTTGCCCACGTGAATGCTGAGATAAACGAATTCAAAGTTGGGTCATTTAACACGGGCAACATAGGACTGTACGTCCAAAATTCCCTTTACATTGGCAAAAAAGGTATTTCCGGAGTACTCTTTTGTAAAAAAAACTTTTGTGCGGTATCGCTGTAATATGCATGATACGTTTTAAAAAAAATCGACATGTGCCGATATATTTTGCGAGATATTGCGAGTTAAATGGGACCGTTTTCGTATTTCTTTAGCTCGTATGTCGTAACCACGACAACGTCAGGGAAAACGTACATCGAATCAGCAACTAAATTTGCAGTTAAAAATTGAAAATTCTTCTTTCTGTACCGCATGTTTTACTTTGAGCTGTGGTAAATCTCTTTTTTAGCTTCAATGAATACTACAATTATTTTATTTAGTCTTTAAATGCGATTTTTGCAAATTGCATAATCAGTTCTGTAACGACTCTGCAGTAGCTGCCATACATCCTTAAGTTTCTTCGTATGTCAAGGGGTAAGGCCATTTTAGAGGCCGAAAAAATAGGCTTTTCGGGGATTTTTTTTTTTTCAGAAAAACTACAAAATAAATCGACATTACAAAAATGGGTGTTTATCGTACATATCAGTGACTGTATGCAATAATTTTTTTGAAGCGATTAATTTCTAAATAGCGCCTGTGCAGCGTTTATCTCAAAACTGCATTTTTTAAGTTGACCGGAAAGATAACTTAGAACATTTTCAACCGATTCACTTGAAATGTTGAATATATCTTGAAAAATACATTGTCTATGGAAGTACGTAGGTTTTTTTTATATTGCATAGTTAATTTGTTATTAACAATTATCTGATGAAATTTTGCACTTTCCAAACATTTGCATAAAAAATCGTCAGATAATTGTTAATAACAAATTAAATATGCAATATATCAAAAAAATCCTACGTACTTCCATAGACAATGTATTTTTCAAGATATATTCAACATTTCAAGTGAATCGGTTGAAAATTTTCTAAGTTATGTTTCCGGTCAACTTAAAAAATGCAGTTTTGAGATAAACGCTGCACAGCCGCCATTTTGAAATTAATCGCTTCAAAAAAATTATTGCATACAGTCACTGATATGTATGATAAACACCCTTTTTTGTAATCGCGACTTATTTTGTAGTTTTTCTGAAAAAAAAAATCCCCAGAAAGCCTATTTTTTCGGCCTCCAGAGGCCTCCTTCGTATTTGTCCGTAATACGAAAAAATTTCTTCGTATGTTCATACGAGAGTAAAATAAGTTTATTTGAAAATATTTTTGATGAAGTTTATCAAATCGGTTGCGGTTTTGATCGACCACATTTTGCCATTTTTCAGGTAAGATCATAATGCCGTCATGGAACGAATTACAATCAAGAAAAAAAAATACGTCACGGGGCTGAAGTTAGCGAATAAAAGAGACGGCCGAGAGATAAGAACTTTATCAATAATCGACAACTTTTTTATCTCCGGAGCCGTGATTTTAGTTAAATTTTCACGGGTTGTAAGCCGGCTTACATGCCACATTACGAGCCCTACATTTTTAACGTTCAGTCAACTTGCACAGTGGTAACAAGAAATTTTCCCAGCATTTATCAATAATTCGAAAAAATTACTCACGTGAGCGCGTGCACCCTTGACAACCAGCGTGAACGATTACTTGTGTTAGGGGAATAATCTTTGCACCGACGTTTCTTACCTGCAACAGAGTAAAGAAAAAGGAAGAATGATTAAAGTGCATTTGTGAAGGGATGATATCTCAATTTTCCGTTCCGACTTTGCTGCGAAAGTTTCCTTCGCATATTTTCCTATACGAAAAGGGTTCTCATTGTGACATTCCAAAATGGGGCAAGGACGTGACGATGCTCAGGCTTGAAATGCATTGAGAATGCTTTTTTTCCAAGTTCCAGCCGTTTTGTTTGCGAATTGGGGCCACGGAAATCACGCATGTATTTTTTAAGATCCTCATTAGAGAAGTACAACCTACATTCGCAGGAGAAGTTTTTTTTGACAATAGTAGAGGGGAAGAAAATTATCATTCCAGAGATAGCAACTTCAACTCGGTAGGACGGTCCAAAGTACATCGTCCATTATGGCATGGAAGTTTGCATCGTTGGAATGCAACGACCATTCTTCTTATTTTTTATAGTCATTATTATCCGGAATATGTTTCAACTGATTTAGCTTATAGATACTGTGGCCCCTAAAATCGTCCGGCAGGTTTTCGTAGACTAGATATGCTCAAAAACAATTGACGTTCGTTTCATTCCAACGATGCAAACTTAAGCAGAATCAACGAATAACGGAATCCTTGTGTTGTTTTAGCAAATTGCTTTTTTTCTTTCGATATCTAACAATTTTTTTCCAAGAATCATTCAAATCAAAAGAAAGATCAAAGAATCAAAAGAAATGAGATTCAGTCATTCCCCTTTATTAGAAATGACTTCCTGTTGGTGGGCTTTGATTTACAAAGTACGTCAAATTATGGAAAGTAGGCTAAGATTTGCGAGTGCTTTGAGAAGAGCACACCGCGGTGGTCAGTACCACAGGAATATTCATCCGTATTTTTAAATGTACATGGGCGAGCATGATATATGCCAGATATTTTGAAATAGGGAGAACTTTGTCTATCTTGAGTGAAATTTACGATGGTATACGGTACCCTGTATAATCGAGAAAGCTTTAGCGGGTAAGCTCCGGGGCTGGGATCGTTATACACGAGCTCCTCCTGCGAAAGGGTTGAAAGCTCAGCAACGCGAAATCCACGAGGAAGAGCAAGCACGTAGGTATAATATGAAATTCCAGAGACCCACGGACACGACCAGGGGTTCCGTACCGTCCATTCGCACACCCCTACACACCCACGCAAACATGTATGTACACGTGATGATGAAGGGAAAGGAGCCGCGTTCGGACAACATCGCCAAGGCATGACCGGGATGGTCAAAAGCTCACGCTGAGAACTTCTCCACGGGTTTCTACGAAGCCCTTGGCCCCTCACCCCTCTAGACTTGAATTATACGAAGAGATGCAGGACCTTACGGGTGTCACACAATTCCTACAATCCCTGCCCTCGGTGTAATTAAAGATGACCCGCCCTGATAAATAGCAGACCCGAACGCGCGACTCTTCGCGAACTTCCTTTTTCATTTTCTCATGAACTCCGATCTCAACCGGTACAAGGATGCAAAAGTGGTCGGTAAAATGCAGAAACCGTACACAAGAGATACTAAACGTTTCAGCAACCACGTATTCCGATGTACTGGACATGGCAACGATTTTTCCGCGAGTAGAGTGATGCTGGAGTTTGCAACATTGGAATGCAACGCATGCAGGAATTGTCGTAGAGATCCAAATGATCTTTCTCTTCCTTGTCCCAACTTCCTGACAGGGCTTGGGACTGAAGTTAGTCATAGGCACTACTTGACTACTTGTCCCAATGGACAAGTACTTGAACACTGGGTCAAGTAGTCATCATTCGATCCCTATGCCAAAACAACACTCTCGTACATGGGATTATAACCGGTATTCCCCATTGGAATCCAATATACGAATCCAATTTGAATCCGAAACGGTTCCCACATTATCGAACAGAATCCGATACGATTTCTGACAGATCTCATCGCATTCTGTACGCTGAACTTTCTAAACAAAATATATAGATATACAAAATCAGTGGGTCTTAGAGAAGTATAAATCTTATTGTAAAATAAGTGTAAATCGTTTAAAAAATGATATCTTAAGGGGTCTTCTCACTTTAGACGCTAAAAAAGGCTATTTTCATGATTTTTTAAAATATTCAGACAAATTTTTTACTCTCCGAAAATTTGACTAAAAAATCGTCAGAAAATGGTTAATAACAAATGAACTATGCAATATGAAAAAAAAAATCCTACGTACTTCCTTAGACAATGTATTTTTCAAGATATATTCTACATTTCAAGGGAATCGGTTGAAAATTGTCTGAGTTATGTTTCCGGCCAACTTAAAAAAAGCAGTTTAGAGATAAATGTTGCACAGCCGCCATTTTGAAATTAATCGCTTCAAAAAAATTATTGTATATAATCACTTATATGTATGACAAACACCCTTATTTATAATCTCGATTTATATTGTAGTTTTTCTGAAAAAAAAATCCCCAAAAAGCCTATTTTTTCGGCCTCTAGAGTGGCATAACTCCTCAATAAATACACTTTCGAAATACATTGAACATTTTTTAATGTATTTATGTAACACAAACAAACTTTGAACGCGTTTTTCTCGAACCAACGTTTTTCGGAAGCTTGTTGATAAAATCTTCGAAACTACTGAACCGATCCTTATGAAATTTTAACCTCATATTCTTTAGAACTATAGGTATAGCGCATAAGGATTTTTTAAATTTTGATATTTACAATTTTTTCGCCAAAATCGGTGGAAAAAGCACGTTTTTTAATGTCCACCATTTTATTATCTTTGCATATAACAAAAATCGTACGATATGAGCCTTTAACAGACTGAATATAAAACCGTTTGATTCTTTTGTTTCGGATGATCCATCTCCGAGATCTCATCAACAGCGCAGACCTACAATTTGGTCAGGAATTTTTTTTAACTGCCATTTTCGTCTATAAACAGTGATTTAAATCCAAAAAAAAAAATTTAATGTATTTCGATAGTGGATTTGTTAAGTGTAACAACTTTTATATCAATATCTATAATATAAAGCTGTCAAAAAAAATTCATGAAAATAGCCTTTTTAGAGTCTAAAGTGAGAAGACCCCTAAAAATCGATTTACATCACATAACTAAAAAGACCACTGTAATTATCGTTTGTTATTTATTTTACTGCACAATGACACAATATCAGCACACACGAGCACGCTCACGAAACGCGCAGTCTTCGTTTATGTTATGTTTAAACACGCCGAGTTTTTTGTCGTGACTTTTCACATATTTTCGATTCGAACGTGGTAAGAATTCTAAAATGGCGTTCATCATGGAACAGTGAAGAATCCAATTGGGTTGCAATGAGAACTCCATATGTGCGATGTCCCTAACAAATCCCTATAGAGATATGTGTGCATCTTGGGACTCCTCAAAAAAATGTGTGCACGGGATCACGAAAGAACATTTTTTTTGGGAGATCCAACAAATTCCGGTTGAGAATTTCGAATAAAAAAAACTCTCAAACGACGTGAATAGGCATATAGTGCAGAATCCACGCGGATTCCAAAGTGGAAGCCTCACGTGGATTCCAAAGTGGACGCCTCACGTGGATTCCAATGTGGACGCTCCACGTGTGGCGTCTCTACTGAATCCCTATAGGGATGCGGTAGGATCTGGGGACTCCCCAACAAATTTCTTCAGGAAATCAAACAGCAATGTTTTTAATCGTTGAAAAAAATGTCTGACCAATTTTTACGCTACTAATATCACCTGGACGTTTTTTGGGGATCCGCATTCGAGATCTACAAGCTACATCTTCAAACACGGATTTTTCGTTTCCCACCAAGACAGTTCCATGTTTAGAGGTGGCTGCTTTGAAGCGACGTTTTAAAAAAAAATCATTATATTTTTTCGCAAATGCATCATTAAAAATATCTCCACTTCATGAGAGTTCCATAGATTTACAAAATGTTATTCGTTTCCTGAAAAAGAAGCAAAAAAACCGTATAGATGGAAAAGCATGATCTTGAAGTTTGCATTGTCGGAACACAACGAAAACTAATTCTTTTTCATTGATAACATTTCTTTTCGGTCGATTTATGCTATGAAAATCATTTAAGGGGCTATATTAGTGTGAAACTTAAAAAAAATCGATTTTTTTGCTTTTTTGGACAGTTTATACTTTCAAGAATATGAAATGAGATTTTTCAAATTTGCTGGCATTGTAACTCAAAGAGCAATTATCCGATTGACTTGAAATTTGAACTGAGTACTCTTGAATATATTTACTCTACAATGACATAGGATATTTTTGATTGGATGAAAATTGACCATTTGGCATTGAAAAAAACGACCATTTTATAGGCAAGAAAACAGACTTTTTTAATAACTCTGCCATTTTGTAAAATTTTGATATTTTTCGAAAATCCTACGTCATTGTACAGGAAATACCTTCCAGTTCAACGACATTTTTTCCTTTTTTCGCTTTCAGCTACTCAATCGGCCGGAATCATGTCAGCAGCGGAGGAACTTTTTTTTGGCGCCTCCGAAGGCAGCGCATAAAGTCGCTTGGATCTCAATATTTTTTTTATGAAAAAATGATGTAATATAGATCAAATATAGCCAAATATATTCTTAATTTTCCAAAACATTTAATTGAGTACTTTTCTTCCAAAAAATTCCTGAAAATCACCCAAATTTTCAGCGTTCACACTGCTATAGCCCCTTAAAAGGTTTTACATGTTATTACAGATTTACCACCTCGGGTTGCATAAAATATATATCCGATAACAACCAATAAAATTAAATTTCGTTTAAAAGTCGTTGCATGCCAAGGATGCAAACTTCAGACCTATAGAAAATCTTGCAAAAACTGTTCTGCAAATATAGCCGGTTTTATTTTTCGACGTCCGCCACACGATCATCCGACGATGCATGTTGTTTTTTAACCTCTTTTTTTCATCCTCTTCGTTTCGTTTCATGCTCGAAAAATACGAACGAGCGAAGCTCCGAACTGTAATGCATACACCGCGATGTATTTACTTAATGAGATTCGAAAAGCGCGAAGCTCCGAGATAGTTCGTGATGGGGCTTGGATATTGAGGGGATTTTAAGGCGGCGGAAAAATCATTTCACCACAGGCGTGCGCCACCTCGTATAGCCAATTACTCCTGAGGGTCTTTGAGGCGGTTCTCCGCGGTGCAATTTGCTAGAGTGGCGCGTTCCGAAAACCCTTACGAGAACAGGTGCAGGCGGAGAGCAAACGAGAGAGAGAGCGAGAGAGAGAGAGAGAGAGAGAGTCTGGATTGAAAACGTGGTCAAATTTGTTTCTCGGCTCAGCTTGACGTATAGCGCATAACTTTCCAAAAAGTTTTGCAGATATTTGCTCTGATTACCATAAAGTGTGGAATGGGACAAGGCAGCGCGGTCCTATCAACTAAGGGACTTTCGGGTCGTCAAAGCTTCTCGATTCGCCGGCTACGAACGATAAAAACGTACAGTAATAAGAGAGCATTTTTAATCTCTTCGCTTTGAACTGCATTCGGACTCAATTTTCAACTAAACAAAAGCAAGATACATTCACAAAAAAAACGGTACCCGACAATCGTACATTATTTCCCCCCTTTTTTTATTCATTCGCGAGTACCTACTCGAGAGTCGCGTGTCGTAAGCGATGCGTGCGTGAAGAAATTCACGTGCAAATATCACGTAATGTATTCACGATAGCATTGAGGAGAATGTCGCATCGACGGCGGGATAAGGCTCGATGCGGCGCGAGGCCGTCAACGTGATACGTGAACACGGAAAATATATCACGACATACGATGCCGCTCTGACGCACTCTTTTTTCTTCTTCCTATTTCCCTTTTTTCCTCTCGTTTTTCATTAAACTCTTCATTTATACGAATCTGCATGACGACTCGACGGGATCGCGCGGCGTGTATAGCGAACTGTTGAAAAGCAAATGGAGCAATGATCGACCGATACGAAAAAATACAAATCGATACGATCAAAATGACTTTTGAGAGAAGAAAGGGGAGTGAGAGAGGCAGACAAGCGTACACGTTAAGGTACCTTTAGATGGTCGGAAAACAAGGCTTTTTTTGAATTTTTTTTTGACGATACTTATAATGCTATTAAAATGAGGTTTGGAGGGATTGTTTTACATATCTGTGAGTACCCAAATAAAATTTGTATTTTCCAACAAAAAAAATACAAAATGTCGGCCAAGAGGCCAGTAGAAAGAGGACACCTTTTTTAGGCTCTCCACTGGCGGACTCGTTGGGGAGACACATGAGCACCTAGAATTTCCATTTTTTCCTTAATCTACACGGGTTCCAGTAACGCAGTACACGCACTTATTACAAAATATTGATTTTTGCCAATTTCGCACCACTTTGAAAAAAAAAACGTCGCATTTTCGACTAACAAAGCGGCGTCAGTTTGTTTACAAAAACCGTAACTATTAGCGATCGTAAAAATCGTGTGTACTTCGCTAGAAAACGTATCGCTGAAGCTATAGTTAAAATTTGAAGTCAATCGGTTGAAATTTGTAGGAGCTATGACGCCAGCCCGATTTTGAAAACGTGGTTTCAAGAAAAATGTGTATAAGGGGCTGTACCAGTGTGAACGCTTAAAATTTGGGTGATTTTCGAGATTTTTTTGGAAAAAACGTACTCAATTAAATGTTTCGGAAAATTGAGAATATATTTGGCTATATTTGACCTATATTACATAATTTTTTCATAGAAAAATATTGAGATCCAAGCAACTTATGCGCTGCCTTCAGAGGCGCCAAAAAAAAGTTCCTCCACTGCTGACATGATTCCGGCCGACTGAGCAGCTGAAACCGAAAAAGGAAAAAATGTCGTTAAACTGGAAGGTATTTCCTGTACAATGACGTAGAATTTTTGAAAAATATTAAAATCTAACAAAATGGCGTAATTACGAAAAAAAAGTCTCGTTTCTTGCCTATAAAATGGTCGTTTTTTTCAATGCCAAATCGTCAATTTTCATCCAATCAAAAATATCCTACGTCATTGTAGAGTAAATATATTCAAGAGTACTCAGTTCAAATTTCAAGTCAATCGGATAATTGCTCTATGAGTTACAATGACAGCAAATTTGAAAAATCTCATTTCGAGGAAAACGCTTTAAAAAGATTTAACTAGCGATTTTTGCAAGATAAAATGAAAGAGATACGGCCTTGAAATTTTAACAGGATATTCTTGAAAGTATAAAGTATCGAAAAAGGCAACAAAAAAAATGGATTTGTTGAAAGTGTTACACTGGTATAGCCCCTTTAAGTTTATAAGACCCTTTTTCTTCGGACCATATCATTCTAGAGATGTTTATATAAATCACCCATATCCTTCTTGGGACGTTTATACATATCAACCATATCCCTCTTGGGATGTTTGTAGATCATTTAAGCCAATAAAAAGACGATAATTTTGTTCGCAGGTGTATGAGGCCTTAAGCGTCAACACGCCTAGTTTTTTCTCGTATTTTTAAACATATTTTCGATTCGAACGTGGTGCGAATTCTCAAACGGCGTTCTTCGGGGAACAGTGCACAATTCAATTGGATCCCAATGAGACTATGTGCGGTGCCCCTAACAATTCCCTATAGAGATGTGGGTGCATCTTGGAACTCCCCTACAAATTTGTGCACGAAATCACGAGGACGTTTTTTTTTGGAGATCCAACAAGTTTCGGTTGACAATTTCGTATTAAAAATTGTCAAATGACGCCAGTTGGGAAATAGCGCGGAATCCACTTGGGTTCGAATCTGGACTACCTACATGTTTTTCAAACATATTTCTGCACGGATGCTGGAACTCAAGCTCGAAGCAACCCGAAGCGGTTATCGGACAATGATTCATTACATACATCCTGTCAAGAATATATTAAATGCATTAATTAAGGTAATCCCATCGCCAGCCTTCAATTCATAAGATTTTCTTGTTTTTTTGGCTTTCACTAAATATATCAATAATCGTCTCTGAAAAATTTCAGGGTCGGTTATCGACCTAAATACAGAGAAAGAAAATTAAAATTGCGTATTTTTGTGAATAAATTTCGAAACGACATGCAAAAACCCAATTTCCGGTCGCTACAAAATGTATATAATAGTGGGAATCCGTCGGATTCTTAAAAATAATCAGATTTACATACTTAAAACCTGTAGTAATCCAATGCCCTTACAAAAAACTACGCTTATTGACCTAATTTTTCATGTAATATCAAGTTTAATTTGAATTTCCGGTATTGGATTTATTACCACTTGCTACGATAAAGAGACGTGGCAGCAAGGCAACAGCTGACTGTAGACCTAACCTCATCTCACTCATTCGAATTTCCACACATATTTTATTTTTAACCGACATATTTCGGCGACACAAATTTTCCACGCTTTTTACCAGTCGTGGCCCGAATACACTGCTTTACATTTCCCGCACCTGACATTGTTTTGACAGATCGACGTTGAAAAGCATGCAGGTTAAACTCGCCTGGTTGAGTAAAAAGAGACGGCGATAGAATCAATGTTGTCAAATATCAAACCAATAAATACTGCGCGAATCGTTGAAATAACTATTTTTTTCATTTTTCTAATTAAATGTGAACATTCATTCAACGGTTTGCACATGAAAATTTTAGTTACTACAAATTATTTTTTTTTGCATATGTTATAAATACGAATTGTACAAGTCTCAAGTATGACCAGTGGTATGACTAGTGTGAAGCGATAGGATTACCTTAGTGCCAAAACAGGCGTCTATATCATCGCTGTAGTACAGATATATCCGACTATGGGTCTACTACGGTCCTACGATCAAGAAAGCTGAATTCGCATGTGTTTGTGTGTGTGCGCACATTGGCGAGTTTGTGCGAATGGAAGAGGAAAAGTAAGGAAATGAGACAAATAAAGAATATTCCATTTCGTGTGCCAGAATCCCTCAACTTTGGTGGAATAAGACCAAGAACCAGAAAGAAAATAGAAAAGATCACTCGTGCATGAATGGAAAACCAGCAGTGCTGCATATCTTTATACGAGTTGATCGTATATGTGTGAGTGTAAGGAAAGTATATTTGGAGCTCGTTATATACGTTACATTGGCTGTCAGCACATCTGACTGTTTTGAGGACGACCCTTAATTTTTTTCGAAAGAATCGTCGATTTTGGGGACCCTTCTCGCAGGGTCCTCGAAATGACATTTGCGTGAATATGTATACGTTTATCCGAAAGTGGATTTGAAGACGTTGAGGTTTACATGATGTTGAGTATGGGCACAATTGGCTACGATGAAGACGGTACTCAAAGTCGAACGCCTTTGATATCATATTTTCGCTTTATATATATATATATATATATATATATATATATATATATATATATATATATATATATATATGCACACACACACACACATCCAAAGATTTGGCGAAGAACGGAGAAAATATCCAGCGACTGAGAAAGCCTCCTGAAGCTGCAAAACACGAAGACGAACCGGAAGCAGCGAGAGAAAAAGACCAGTGGCGCGTATGACATGAAGCGAGGAAAGCGATAGGGTAACCGCGTATATACACGAATGGAATAAAAGTGCAAGCTGCGAACAATTTGAAGCAAATGAAAACTTGTGCAAAACCAGCTCGTATTTCCCAAGTAGAAATGAACTCTGGCACACGTAAAATCGTTATTCAGATATGATACACCCTGCGGTAGGATAGGCCATTTGTCTTGCGGGAGAATGTAATCACGTTGTTGTACGGAAACTGGAAAACTTTTTACTTTCTTACTGCAAATGAGAATATGTCTGGCAGGTAAATACGCCTCGAGGAAGCCGATAAAATTGGAAGGTATGGAGTAACAGACGTGGCGAGTAACGAATGAAGATTAGGATGAGGAAAAAATGGAGAAGCGAAAAGAAATAACGGAAAAATAAAGTGAGCGAGAGATTGATTATTTATTTATATGCCTTGTTAAGGCAGAATACTCAAGAATACGTGCAAAAAATGTTAAAGTTCAAACATTGAAAATTTAAGGAGTTACAGACGATTTAGTGAGAGTAGGTAGTGCAACGATTTACACGATTTTCAATTGAACGATGTTCAATTGAAAAAAAAAACGGAATTTACAGAATTGCAGAAACGTTAGTTGTGGAGAGTTTTTTGGTTTTTGTTGAAATTTAGTATTTTTTAAGCCCCCGAATATAAGTAAGAATTTCGCCAAAATTAATCTCGTTTTAACCTTCGCCACTGTGTGATTTATTTTTAATAGCTACGTACAACGAGAACTGCATTTATATCGATTGTAAACCTTTTTTATTTTTATTTTCACGACCACCCGTTGTCAAGTTGTCGATCTAGCCGTTGGACCACCTTTTTTATACAGAGACTCTATTATACCTAAATAACGGGGTTAATTAAAAAAAATGTAACAAAAATTTACACGAAACAATTTCAATGTATGCTAAATAACATATCTTTTTTCCAAATCCCAAATAAATAATCTAGTCGAAAAAAAACATTCGGGAAAACCGACATTTTCGACCCGTCACAGTGGTGTCCTCCCTTAAGGTTGTTATGGGGTCTAGCCTACGGGGGTGAAGTACGAGGGGAGCGTCCTATGCTTGTGCATGGAGCCGATTGACTGTTACCAACTGTTGGCTTTTAAATAATCGTCATATTAAACGTATGTTTAACATGACGAACTATTTTTCTACATCGATTTGGAAAAATATGCATTTTTGAACATTCGGTGATTACATTAAATGTTTTCATTACATTTTCTAATTATTTTCTAGAACTATTTCTCGCTCAATTAACGTGAGACGAATTAGGAACGTCGTAAATCGTGGTATATCATAATGTGCAGGTTGGCAGAAGTCTCGCAAAGTTAGAGGCATACGCGCCCCGTTCGCAACCTCAATATCGGCCCAAGGAGCTGTCAAAAATGAATTTCGGTCCGAGTAAAAAAAAAAAGTTCGCTGGAAAGAAAAGTGTGTTCTAAAGCTGTCTATAATCTCGAAAAAAAAATTGAATCTTTTTCCGATATTCTAAAAAAAAATTATGTATGAAAAGGATTACGCGTTTATTTCTCTTTACTGGAAATCCCTAGAAATGTATAATTTCTGAACATAGTTATCAAATTAATATTAAGTAATTGTTACTAATGAAGAGAATAAGTACAAATAATATTCGTTGATAATTATCCTGATCGAGTAGTTTGAGGTTCCCGGGCATAATTATCGAATACGGATAAGATATGTACCATTTGTGCCGCCTACGATGTTGCCATGATTGCACAGCGTAATATTTTGTGTGCTTGATTTTCGCACAAATTCGGTATCCAAAACAGTAACAATTTTATAACGGTACTGGCGTCATTTTCACGTACCAAGGGTCCGTCCGATAATTAGTCGAACCATACCTATTTTTTCAGTTCCGTGGTAGCACTTACTTAGCAGATATTAATGATGTACTGAAAAATGATCGGGACTTTTCCATAAGCGTAATGTAATTAGCCCACGAAATACGTAGTTTCTGATTTTTTTTTCCAGAAAAACGATACTGTGAATCGTATCCACACTGCACAGGATGATTAGCAAAAGGGTTATGAACGTCCAGAAAAAAAAATCAGTTCGGTGGTATCATGTTGGTCAAACCCCATAACAACCTTAAGGGAAAATAAGATGTTACAAACAGAATAAATGTACATGAAAGTAAAGGCAACGAGATTACGTAAGATATAGTAAAATATCAATCAATTGAGATATAGTTAAACATTAATCAATCAAGATATAGTTCAATATTAATTAATAATTAATTATATCATAATAAAATTAGAGAGAGAGAGAGAGAGAGAGAGAGAGAGAGAGAGAGAGAAGAATGGCGAAAAAACGAAGCGAGAAGCTTATGTGCCCGAGTCTCTGACGTATACGATCGAGCGTAGAAATCTTGAAAATATTGCGGTTAGTGGGACAATCACCGGAGAAAGTTACCCTCTCATTTCCATCCGCCCGTCGTAGCCTGACAAGCGCGGGTTCTTTTCACCTTCCCACACGGCCGCTACCTCCTATTCGTGCTCTGATAAGTTCAACCGTGCATTGATGTTCATGTACGAACAGATCGACGATGTTGAAATTCGCATTGTCCGAGTGAAACGACCTTTTTTCATTTGCCTAAATTTAGCTACAACGATTTACCGTATGGAAATTGGTCTGCCTTTTTTAGGACCCTCATTAAATATCTAAAACCAAAAGCTGAACGAAAAAAAAAACATTTTTTGGTAATTACAATCAAGTCAAATTAAAAAAAATGGAAATAGCTGTGATTGCACTCCAGCCATGGGGACCATATGTCCCCACCATATGTCGATGAAGCTCTCATTGTTGGAATGCAGTCAAAAGTGTTTCCTAGTTATTTCTATTTTGAATATTGCAGCCTTTACACTTTTTCAGCTTTCCTTCATATATGCGCAGCTTTAATTTAATAACAATAATCCAGGCCATATGCAAAATGAAGAATTTCCAAAATAATGTCATAGCGTTCGATCTTCAGTCTCGTAAAATAGGAAACACGATTAACGAGTATACCGCGCGAACATTCTAAACGAAATGCGTTTGCATCTAAACTATTTTCCTCGGCAAGGGACAGAAATGCATAAATTCTCGTGGACGAACCGTCGAAAAAATCGTCGTGATTTTCGTACGGTCTTAGATAAACGTACACTTCGATTTGGAATATGATGTCACCAGTAAATAACTTTCCAGCGCGTTCTCTATCTGCATAGATATGGATATCCAAACACAAGCTAACGAACATTCCCGACATTCTGGGGATTTAATTGATTTAGAAAAAATGGACCGTGCTCGATAGAGAGGCTTGTGGAAACCTCGCTCTTCCTTCACTTACGAACTTACCTATATGGTATGGAAGTTTGCATCGTTGGAATGCAACGGAAATCTTTTTTTTTCGTATTCCCGTATTTTTTGCACATTTAGGCTGCGTATGTCACTGACACATTTTTCAGAATCCTTATTAAAAATGTATACCCAAAAGCTGCAAAAAAACATTTTAGATGATGAAAATAAAGATCACGAACGACATAAGAAATTTCGTTGCATTCCAACGATGCAAATTACAACAATTTGCATCGTTGGAATGCGACGAAGGTTCGTTTTTTATTTCTTGATTTGCCTCATCATTCAAAATCTTTTCTTCCATATTTAGGCCGACGATCTCCGATAAGAATACTAAAAACGTTTGAGTATTTTTGGCGGGCTAAAAGTGTTAAAAAAAATTGGACCACGCAACTTTCGTTGCGTTCCAATGATGCATACTTCAATATTATCGGAAAAGAAGTGAGGCTTCATTTCACGTTACGGGACAATCTTCATTATTTGTGAACAACATGACGCGTCCTCGTCCCGAACGATCACGAAAAATCCACCGGTAAGCGTCTATGGAATGTACGAAAAAGAAGGCGGGGTGTCAACTCTGCACCGTGCAAGTCGCCTCTGTGTCAAGTCGCCACTTCAACTCGCCGTCTGTTCAACTTGCCAAA
The DNA here is from genome assembly GCA_944452715.1 of Ophion slaviceki. Taxonomy (NCBI): domain Eukaryota; kingdom Metazoa; phylum Arthropoda; class Insecta; order Hymenoptera; family Ichneumonidae; genus Ophion; species Ophion slaviceki. Next base: position 20,357,209 of record OX101786.1, on the reverse strand, counting down.
GCGGGCAACTCGCCACAGACCCAAGTGGACACCGTAGCAGCCCGCCGTTTCCCCGACGCTCGCGTAACCCCACTCTTCAGATTCGGGCCGGGCATTTTTTGCTACCGTTTCAACTCGCACCGTGTCTCAACTCGCCACGCGCTGCGTGCTCAACTTCCATTTCCTAGCGACTGTACTTTTTCCGAATCACCCATACCCGGGAACGAGAAATATACAAGCAAAATGTTTTCACATGTACCGACTACCCGCTCTGTCAGTTCTCTAGTTTATCGACTGATTTTGAATGGAAATTTCACGAGCGGCATTTTTCTATAGCTTTATTCCTTAATAATGCCACGAACATATATGTAGTCTCCTAAAATTTTAATTCTTCCATAATTCGCGGAAAAAAGCGTCATTTTTGAGTACTTGAGAGTAACGATAAGCAATACTAAGAGAACTGAAAACTCATATAATAATCGTGTGAAAGAAAAACTGGTGGCCTCGTACAGTTGGACAGATTTTCGTTGCCGTTGAATATAGGATTATGATCTTCAAGAGGATGTTTAATTTTGTTCTGAATTTCATTTCTTGTGGCTCTTGATTTATTCTTAAAAATCATTGTGCAAAGTCTACATTTTATAATCAACTTTTTAATCATCAAAAATATCGATGAAAAAATCATATGCTATTACAAGAAATTAATATCATAAAACGATTCCTTTCATTACAGATTTAAACGTCCACATTATTATTATCCATGTTGTTCAAACACTTAATGCCTCAGAACAGTGCATGTCGGATATATTTATTTTTCATTAATGTGTGACATATCGTCTACTATATATGAACAAATTGAATCATCGTATAACATGAATACGCTGTGTTGAAAAGCGCAGAATCATTAAGGGTGGGGGGTAAGGATAATTTGCTATAAAAAAGCATATTTTCGATATTGTTTGTTGACGACACTGTTTATATATATTTATTTATATAATTAGTATAAGATAAAAGGACATTTGAAGAATATTCTGTGAAATTTTCGTTAACAATTGTGCAGAAATAAGCCAGTGACAGCAAATAAAAGTTACATTGCGGTGAACTGCATAACTCGCCACTGGATAATCCGAAAAAAATCCAAGAAGATTGTATTAGTTAATAAGTTTCTTGAGGTAACGCTGTCGCGTTTTTATTTTTATTTTTTTTATTTTCAATTTTTAGTCACACCTAGAAGACAAAATAGCGATTTTTCATTTAAAAAATTGGAACCTATATTATTGCAAAATGAATTAAAATGATGAAAAAAAACTCGTCAGCGTTACCTCAAGAAACTTATTAACTAATACAATCTTCTTGAAGTTTTTTTCTCGGATGATCCAATGATGAGTTATGCAGTTCACTGCAATTTTTTGGAGGTGTCTGCAAAGATGTGCTCTCAATGGCTCATTTCTGCATAATTGTTAATGACAATTTTACAGAATATTCTTCAAATGTCCTTTTATTATATACTTCTTACACAAATAAATACATATCAGCTGTGTCGTAAAAAAAAATTATCCTAAATATGCTTTTTTTCGTAGCGAAATAGCCTTACCCCCCCCCCCCCCCCGCCCTTTCCCTTAACACGTCTGGCCACCCTGGCCACTCGGAAAATGGGCATTATTTTTTAAAAGTCATAAACTCAACAGTATAAAACAATATATGTTAATTTTTTAACCTAAGGTAAGAGACAGCTTTGAAAATGCCTCAAATAAATTTTATTTTAAAGTATTATAGGACGAATATTATTGTAAGATGAATTTCCGTTTCAGGCAAACAACGAAAAAGCATTTTCGTTGACAGAATCATGAAGAAAAAAGTTTATTTTTCATGTTGCCAAGTAACGAAGTAACTTGGCTCGGATCAGTACAGTAAATACTGAAGCGAAGGAACGGATTTATAAATAAAAGGATCATTGTCGAATTTTTGTCAATACTTGTGGTTTTATTTATTTAACTCTTTAAAAGAATGCACAGCCGTCTCGGATTTTTTTATGCTACGATTCACATCCTACATTAATAACAGTTCAATAGCCGGGTAAGTAGGGAAAAATTGCCCTCGCATTTTTTCCAGCGAAATTTGGAGTGTATTCTGAGGTGTAAAAAAATCGAATTTTCTGAAAATGTCATCCCCGTCAGCGCAATGGTTTTAGAAAAATGAATTTTTTTTAAATATAAAAAAATTCCGAAAACGGTTAAGTGGATCGATTTGATTTTTTTTGGTAGTTGTTCCAATCAAACGTGTCACGAAATACAATTAGAGAACATTTTGCGAAAGATTAAGATTTGAAAAAAAATAATGTTCCTTGTTTTATTATTTTTTACTATAATCCACTTGGGGTACAATAATGAAATTTTTTTCATATAATCTTTGGGCACCTTATTAGATTATATAATTTTTTTTAAAACGATCGGTTTGGTACGCCGCAGTGAAAAAAAGAAACTATTGATATATTTTAGTTATATAGATATATAACTAAAATATATCAATAAAGTCTGATATGTGACTAAATGATCGGTTTGGTACGCCACAGTGAACAAAAAAGAAACACACTTTATTGATATATTTTAGTTATATAGATATATAACGGAAATATATCAATAAAGTGTGTTTCTTTTTTTTTCACTGTGACGTACCAAACCGATCATTTTGAAAAAATTATATAATCTAATAAGGTGCTCAAAAATTATATGAAAAAAATTTCGTTATTGCACCCCAAGTGGATTATAGTAAAAAATAATAAAACAAGGAACATTATTTTTTTTCAAATCTTAATCTTTCGCAAAATGTTCTCTAATTGTATTTCGTGACACGTTTGATTGGAACAACTACCAAAAAAAATCAAATCGATCGACTTAACCGTTTTCGGAATTTTTTTATATTTAAAAAAAATTCATTTTTCTAAAACCATTGCGCTGACGGGGATGACATTTTCAGAAAATTCGTTTTTTTTACACCTCAGAATACACTCCAAATTTCGCTGGAAAAAATGCGAGGGCAATTTTTCCCTACTTACCCGGCTATTGAACTGTTATTAATGTAGGATGTGAATCGTAGCATAAAAAAATCCGAGACGGCTGTGCATTCTTTTAAAGAGTTAAATAAATAAAACCACAAGTATTGACAAAAATTCGACAATGATCCTTTTATTTATAAATCCGTTCCTTCGCTTCAGTATTTACTGTACTGATCCGAGCCAAGTTACTTCGTTACTTGGCAACATGAAAAATAAACTTTTTTCTTCATGATTCTGTCAACGAAAATGCTTTTTCGTTGTTTGCCTGAAACGGAAATTCATCTTACAATAATATTCGTCCTATAATACTTTAAAATAAAATTTATTTGAGGCATTTTCAAAGCTGTCTCTTACCTTAGGTTAAAAAATTAACATATATTGTTTTATACTGTTGAGTTTATGACTTTTAAAAAATAATGCCCATTTTCCGAGTGGCCAGGGTGGCCAGACGTGTTAAGGGCAAGGGCGGGGGGGGGGGGGGGTAAGGCTATTTCGCTACGAAAAAAAGCATATTTAGGATAATTTTTTTTTACGACACAGCTGATATGTATTTATTTGTGTAAGAAGTATATAATAAAAGGACATTTGAAGAATATTCTGTAAAATTGTCATTAACAATTATGCAGAAATGAGCCATTGAGAGCACATCTTTGCAGACACCTCCAAAAAATTGCAGTGAACTGCATAACTCATCATTGGATCATCCGAGAAAAAAACTTCAAGAAGATTGTATTAGTTAATAAGTTTCTTGAGGTAACGCTGACGAGTTTTTTTTCATCATTTTAATTCATTTTGCAATAATATAGGTTCCAATTTTTTAAATGAAAAATCGCTATTTTGTCTTCTAGGTGTGACTAAAAATTGAAAATAAAAAAAATAAAAATAAAAACGCGACAGCGTTACCTCAAGAAACTTATTAACTAATACAATCTTCTTGGATTTTTTTCGGATTATCCAGTGGCGAGTTATGCAGTTCACCGCAATGTAACTTTTTTTTGGTGGCGTCTGAGAATATTTGCTGTCACTGGCTTATTTCTGCACAATTGTTAACGAAAATTTCACAGAATATTCTTCAAATGTCCTTTTATCTTATACTAATTATATAAATAAATATATATAAACAGTGTCGTCAACAAACAATATCGAAAATATGCTTTTTTATAGCAAATTATCCTTACCCCCCACCCTTAATGATTCTGCGCTTTTCAACACAGCGTATTCATGTTATACGATGATTCAATTTGTTCATATATAGTAGACGATATGTCACACATTAATGAAAAATAAATATATCCGACATGCACTGTTCTGAGGCATTAAGTGTTTGAACAACATGGATAATAATAATGTGGACGTTTAAATCTGTAATGAAAGGAATCGTTTTATGATATTAATTTCTTGTAATAGCATATGATTTTTTCATCGATATTTTTGATGATTAAAAAGTTGATTATAAAATGTAGACTTTGCACAATGATTTTTAAGAATAAATCAAGAGCCACAAGAAATGAAATTCAGAACAAAATTAAACATCCTCTTGAAGATCATAATCCTATATTCAACGGCAACGAAAATCTGTCCAACTGTACGAGGCCACCAGTTTTTCTTTCACACGATTATTATATGAGTTTTCAGTTCTCTTAGTATTGCTTATCGTTACTCTCAAGTACTCAAAAATGACGCTTTTTTCCGCGAATTATGGAAGAATTAAAATTTTAGGAGACTACATATATGTTCGTGGCATTATTAAGGAATAAAGCTATAGAAAAATGCCGCTCGTGAAATTTCCATTCAAAATCAGTCGATAAACTAGAGAACTGACAGAGCGGGTAGTCGGTACATGTGAAAACATTTTGCTTGTATATTTCTCGTTCCCGGGTATGGGTGATTCGGAAAAAGTACAGTCGCTAGGAAATGGAAGTTGAGCACGCAGCGCGTGGCGAGTTGAGACACGGTGCGAGTTGAAACGGTAGCAAAAAATGCCCGGCCCGAATCTGAAGAGTGGGGTTACGCGAGCGTCGGGGAAACGGCGGGCTGCTACGGTGTCCACTTGGGTCTGTGGCGAGTTGCCCGCTTTGGCAAGTTGAACAGACGGCGAGTTGAAGTGGCGACTTGACACAGAGGCGACTTGCACGGTGCAGAGTTGACACCCCGCCAAAAAGAAAGTGAGATCAAGAGGCCGAAAGGAATCTATGCTCGAGTCCCCTTGAAACGTGTTCAGCGATCCGATTACGCAGCGAATGAAGACGCGTCCCGTCCGCGTGCCGTTTCATTCTTTCGGAAATCAATTGCCGTTGCAAAGTTTCGGATCAAGATTGTAGTATATGAAAAGAGGTGGAGGGAAGACTCGAGACACGGTCCTCACCTATTTCCACACAGGAATAAGTAAGGCGAGTCACGACTTTTCCGTTTGCCACCTGAACGACGTATACGAAAATATGAAAGTTTTCGAGTACTAGCGGGAAATAAAATGTTTAAGTTTCGAGGATTCACGAGGGAAAAATCTTGCCAAAGAATCACGATCCCGGTAAGGATCTTCGAAGAGACAGTTCGCAAGAGTGCGCAAAGAGAAAAACTACAAGTCCTGCTGCTCCGTACCTCCCTCCCTCCCTCCCTTTCTCTCTCTCTCTCTCTCTCTCTCTCTCTCTCTCTCTCTCTCTCTTTCTCTCTGCCATTTTTGTGCTCGCGGCGGGGCTCATCGACCCAACGGCCCGCGGTCATGAATCTCCGTCCGTTCTAATTGGAAAAGTCCGAACTGTCGATACCAAGATTCCAAATTTCCGGACACGTAGCTACGTTCGGCTCCGACGTACACATGGATATGTAAGAAACCGAGAGAATATATATATATATATATATATATATATATATATATATATATATATATATATATATATATATATATAGAGAGAGAGAGAGAGAGAGAGAGAGAGAGAGAGAGAGAGAGAGAGAGAGAGAAGGCTAAAAAACAGCGGGAGAAAAATATATATCATTTGATTTCATACGACCTGCACATGCCAACCCGTTGACGATACGTCGCCTATACAGGGTGTCCTGTTATGAATGGATAATCCTGCAACTGTCGATAGGTCAGGTCATGTCCTAGTATAAGCTGGAATTTTATTTTAGTAAAAGTCCCACGGTTCTCGAGATTTTGGGCTTTATGTTATTTAAAAAAAATCATCTGCTTTTGGTTTTTCGCATGCAATATCTACAAATGATATAAATCGACAATAACTAAGCAACTTTTTAAAGTAATTTGCACATATGCGTAGTACATTTTTTCACACCGCAGGCTATTAAAGTCAAACGTTCGAATTGGTTTTCATGAAAATTCGGCATGAGATCTTTTTTCATAAAGTTTCCTTAGCATTGAAGGTTAAAAAAAATACTTTTCTAGATTAAACAAATAACCAAGAGTATTAAAAGAAGGCTCAAAAAAGTTATTATTTGTAAAATTAACTTCGAGAAACTAAAGCAGATGATTTTTATCTCGAAAACCGTGGCACTTTTACTAAACGGAAATTCCAGCATATAGGACATGATCTGACCTATCGACAGTTGCAGGATTATCCATTCATAACAGGATAACCTGTATACGTAAAAAACATTTGCGAATCGTAGACGGGGGATAAAAGACGCACAAAATTTGGACGTGTGGGGTAAACCGATCAGTTTATGAACGAAAGCTGATTTATATTTAAAATAAATAAAGAATATGAATTTCCCATAAAAACTCGAATCACTATAATTTAGCAAAAGAAAAACATAGCCATCCTTAAGGAATTATGTGGGTTTCGAAGCGAAAAAAAGCATATTTACACTATTGAAAAAAAATATATGATATATAAATTATTTTATTCAAAATGCTAAGCACAAAAAAGAGCAACATTTAAACAATATTTAAAAAAATGTCATCCTACAATTTGGCTAATTCAGCCGGTGGGACCTGGTTTCCGGAGACCCCTAAAAAAAGTGTGCTGGTGGTGGTCAGGATAACTCATGATATTTTTATCTAAAATTAAAAAACCAATTTTTTTCTGATAGTAGATAAGTATAGCGCGTGATTAAAAAAGGATTTTTAAAAGAATTGAAATTTGAATTCTTGGCGAAGTTGTATGCAAAGTAGTTCAATCAATGGTACACTTTACCCTACGTATAGCCTTGTAAAATTAGTTGAAATCGAAAACAAAACCTTCCTTCAATCACTACTCAATGCTATTTTGAAAAAATGTGCAAAATTTCAATAAGATCGATGCATAAGTTTTTGAGAAATCGTGTCCACCGACTTCAAAAATAGTGTTTTGAGAAGAATGCCATATACCTGTGTCGCTCCCAGCCGGTCGTTTCCAACTGGGAGAATTCCGAAAGGTTCCCGCTTCTAGACTTTTACTCGGATTGATTCAAAACTTTGGGAGAATATTCTAGACATATTGTACTATTAGATAATGAAATAAAATAAAGAATGGATTTAAAAAAAAAATTCAAACCCACGTACGCCCTTAAAATCTATTTCTCTATTTAATATCCAATTTTTATGACACACGGAATTTCTTTAGTTTTTGGTACTTGCACACCGCGCAACTCAGCTACGATACGGCTGCGCAAGATGGTGTTCGTCTAGGCGAAAACAAAAGTTTTTTTATGAGTTTCGAGGGTAAGTATTCATTTTCTTAGTCAGGTAGAATCAATCTTTGATTTTTTGCAAATAAAAAAAATTAACTCATAATAATAGTTCAGAATTACACATTTTTATTCATCGGTGCTGTATTCTAATCTCTTTCCCGTAAATGGACATATGGGCTCTGGTCTGATCATTCTTAATACAGAACAAAAAATTTAGCCCCTTTGCTGACGATTGCATAATTAATTACTCTTTAGAATTGACAATGTACATTTCATTAAATTATGTCATAAAATCATCTTTCGTTTAAAAAATTTTAACAAAATGTAATTATTTCTTTCTGTGTTGAAAGAAACTTTAGTAGTTTTTTGAGAATGTCACGTTACGGTGCAAAAAAGCTGCCTGTACTCGCTGCAAAATCGCAATAACAAGTATAATACTCATATGTACAAGAATGTTATAATTTTTGTGCAACACAGTGATCCCCAAATGTAGCAGATATAAAAAATGAACAATAAAACGTTATGCTTTACAGCGTTCATCCACACCACACGTCCATTTACTGGCGGTCGAGTGTCCATTTACTGGTAATTCCGTCCATTGACTGGCGATTTAATCATTTCGCTACTCATTTATCAATTCCGCCAATACTATTTGTTGCAATGACTTCGAGTATTTTTTTATGCTATTAGAACAATATTCTGCTTAGCGATAGCGATTAAAAAATATGTTTCGATAATATTTTGATTCTACAGACCATCCGTCGTTCCAAGCGAAATTTCACTTTGAAATTCCTGGCAATTATTAGCAATTTATGGAAACAAATACCAGGTGTGTAAGTATGAAACCGGAATTTTTGTACAGAAAAAACACGTTTATTGTAATGATATGATACAAATAACTGGAGATGGCTTCTCGGGTCACCTTTAACTGATCCGCCAGTTGTTGTGTTTGAGCGTCGTCTCAGTCCAACAAGGCTTGCAGGTCAGCGTCTTCAAACTTTTTCGGTGGTCTTCCACGTTCTTCGTTCCTCACGTCAAAATCGCTACTTTTGAACCGTTTGAACCACTCGAAACACTGTGTTTTACCGAGAGCATGCTCACCAAACGCCTCCACAAGCATTCGATGCGATTCGGCTGCGGTTTTCTTCAGATGAAAACAGAAAAGTAGTGCTGTCCGCAAATCGTAATTTGTTGGCACAAAACTCGACATGTTTATCTCTAATAAACTAATGCTACTGAATGAAACTCGTGTTATTGTGAGTTGGAAATCTTTGTCGGATATCAATACAATAACAAGACACCGCTGACGTGATGTGTCGGTAACTGCATCGACATCTAGCGCCACCTATGGGCAAATTCCGGTTTCATACTTACACACCTGGTATAATGACTTTTGTACTTAAACATACGTGAATTCACATTCTAGAAGGATTGAAGAGTATTCCTGCATTTTTTGAGATTTTTTAAAGAGTTTCGACACGTTGAAAAGTTTACGTAGACGTCGTCACAGTGTCAGTGTGGAAGCCGCGAAATTACAGTGCAACCGCGCAGGGATACATGCACGCATACATATACGTCTAATCGAGACTCAACTAATTATTCGACCATAAACATACCGATCGTTCGAATACGTCAAGTGCGTGCCGGACGTAAGTATTGAAATAGGGTTCCATTTATAGCCTGTTGGGTACGCACAAACGAGCAGTATTGAATGAAAAATTGACGGCTTTCGAAAGGTTTGCGAATTAATCTGTCGTTTGTGAAACCGCGGTATTTTACAAAACCCGATAACTATAATGCGACTCCGAGACTACTTTTTCGAACAGCTTGAAAAGCATGGCATATAGGATTTTGTGAAATTGAAAGCCATTTCACTTGCTCTTGTCCGAGAGTAACTATTGAAGGTATTCCTTTCGCGGCGGGCTGTATTTTGTGGGGGCCCTTCAGCATCATCGGTCAATTACAGTGGCACTCAACTCGCCTTGGTCACGGTGGGTAAATTTTAACCAGACCTAACTTTGGGTCTAAATATCTATGAGTCCTAGTTTCAATTAATGGTCGGCCCTCCAGAACGCGAGGGCTTGAGGTGCCACTATGCCACTATTTTTTCCCTAGAAGTATCATGTCTAACGAGTATACTGTTCCAATTTTACTTCAAAATATCGAAAATTGAGAAAGTTATGATTCTTTGAGTGAAAAAGTGTTTTTTTTTTTACAAATTGACCTATTCACGATTTTTTAAAACATGTTGTCATTTTTATTTTGACATATCGACTTTTCAAACATGTTCGGGAATGTTCAAAGTATTTTCTAGTATTTTTTCAATCCCGATCGGACTGATAATTTTCAGACAGCAACCATTTAGAACTTGGCCGGGTGAATTTTACCCAGTGTGACCACTAATGTTATTATACCGAAGTGTGACAACGCAGGGTTGATAAAAAATAAGTCATCAATTTTTATGCCCAACGATAAACTGCAGTGAAAAACTTCGCGCTAATTTAGTAGAATTAGATATTTTTACATTTTCGCTAAAAATAGCGGCTACGAAAATTGTTCTGCTTGTCACATTTTTCCAAGTTTTATCGGTAATTTTTTCTTTTAACATTCCGTGAACCCCTGTTTTTGTTGTCGCTGCGGAATCCTTATAATTTTTTACGCGCGTAGAGCAGTTAATATCAGACAACTAGAGTTATTTAGTGAATAAATTATTAGATAAAAATGTGGCCAACGTGTCATCTCCATAAAATGCCGCATAAATTAGGCGATTTTTAGAGTCGTAATTTTTTGTTTAAATTCGGCAATTTGGCTTGAAATTTTACCAGTATCCTGAGATGTATTTCTACTTCGTTGTATTCGAAAATCAGTTAATTGTTAAATATTCGGGTTCGTGGAAGGAACACCTTAAAGGTAACCGCAATCATTTTACTTGCAAGTTCTCACCGAGCGCTATTTTTAATAATTTTTCCAGATTGTTTTTTCAAGGGTTTTTTAGAATAGATGGCGTGAGGGCCTCTTCCGCACTCCGTCAATGACATTGAAGTTTGCATTGTTGAAATGCAGCGAAAATGGGCTCTTTTTAATTGCTTAAATTTCTTTCGCCAATTTTAGCTGCGAAATCCCTCAAACGTTTTTACATATACTTATTGGATATTTTCTACTTCAATTTGCAAGAAAAGAGGCTTTGCATAATGTAAAAAGTAAAGAACTTAAAAAATAAATATTTTTGCATTCGAACGATGCAAGCTTCAACGACATCTTCGACAGACGGAAAGGCACGCCAAAATAATGAGACTTCTTAACGCCTACGAAGCCCTTAAAAGCATTCAACGTTGTTTTGCGAGACAATAGTTACAAAAAAATGATTCTCATGATTGTATGAAACAAATTGCATCTTGTTTTTTTTCTTTCGGAGCAATCTTCTTTCGGCTTTTACGCGTTTCCATGCAGGAGCTTCGAAAATGCGGAAGAATTGTGACAGGTGGATAGTCAGATGGATGGTATTCTCATGCCTATAAATAATCGATAAGACGAGATTATCCCGAGCATCCGTGCGCGGCTACGCATCATCGGGGAAGCTAAATTATTACATGGCCGCGCGGGATACGGAGAGCCCACTTTTTCGCTTCCAAATGTTTTCAACGACGCTGCTCGTGAATAAACGGGGTAATTCTAAAGTTCCCGCTGATTTTGCTACGAGTATTCCGCGTACATATACAGGGTAGCCCGAAGAGTGATGTCCAGAAGGAAAATCTAGATGCCTCGTATTAATACCTATCCGAGTCACCCCCATGGATGGTCTACGATCTTTTTTATTCTTCGAGAAAAAATGACGACGTTCGCGTCGTTGGAATGCAACGAAAAAAATATTTTTGAACGTTTACATTTTTTTAGGCTCATTTGAGCTCGTAAAATCAGATAAACGTTTTCACAGATTCTCAATAGAGATTGACCACATCAACCCGCAAAAAAAAGACTTTTGATAATGATAATAATAAAGAACTAAAAAATGTACAAAAAATCGTTGCGTTCCAACGATGCAAACTTTAACGTCATGAGGATAATGTACGAAGTTTTTAAAATCAATTCAAAGTCATTTACACCAGTATAAGTATTTTTTTATCATCAGAACTTTAGTGACTGATCCTCTCAAACCTATTTTTCAAACTTTCCGTGTAGGTCTAAGGGATTTACGTTAGTATTCAGTTGGCCGTTTATTTATTGCTCAACGGTGTACTTCATAAATGATATTGAAGTTTGCATCGTTTGAACGGAACGAAAGTTTGGTAGCCCAATTTTTTCTGGCACATTTAGCCCTTCAAAAACACTGAAACTTTTTTCAGGATGCTAATTAGATATCTTCAGCCAAAATATGTAAGATAAGGTTTTGGATGACGATGAAAATGAGGAAAAAAAACAGGAAAGAACTTTTATTGCATTCCAACGATGCGAACTTCAACATCGCCTTCATAATGATAACACAAGTAAAAAAAAAATCGCCAGGAAAGTACATACACAAAAGGGAAAAATTTTTTAAATATTTTTTCTCTAAAACTAAAAAAGATCGTGGCGGTATCATGGGGATTATTCGTATAGAATTGGCCCTATTCAGAATGCACCCATATTCATGAATTTTAGCCCTATTCAGAATGCACCGCATAATCGGGTTCCTTCGAACAGGTTTTGGAAGTTTTTTGTAGGTAACTTTTTTTAACATCCTAAATTCCACCTTTTTTGCTCCAATAGAACAATGTGTCCTTTGGCTATCAAATGTATAAAAATTCAAGCCCCCTCCCCCGCCCCACAATTTTATATTTTTCATTCAAAGAGTGTCGAAGTAACCTCGAGTGTGGGGTTTCTTTGACAAGGCATTTAAATGCAACTTATGTCAAATATTAAGTCTTACTTTGACATTCTGATAAAAAAATAATAATATTTGATGCATTATGCATGGAATTAAATGAAAAAACAACGATTTTTTACAATCTAATTGTCATCTTCATTAAGAAAACATTTTACATGAAAATATCAAGTGCCTGGGGTACTAATATAGGCACTTAATTAGTCTTATAATTGTCATTGAGATCAAAATCAACTTGAGCACCATTATAATGAACTTGAACAACAAATTTAAGCAACAATAGAAATAAAGTTAAAAAATAATTATTGAAAACCGTATTTTGGCGCTCTGTTGAAGGAGCCCTCAAATCTGTCAAAATTATTTTTAATGTCGATTTAACCCCGTTTTACGGTACCGCGAGGAGGTAAAGTCTTCAACATTCCTAGTGTAGGTGTGTGTGTGTATGTGGGTGTGAGTTTGTTTGGATTTGTTTAAATTTGTTCGTTAACTCAAGCGAACCCAAACAAGGATGAGGTCTCTGCGGCTCGTCACTTATGTTACCAAACAAACTAAAACAAACCGAAAAAATTCACACCCGCACACACACTTACACTAGGAATGTTGAAGACTTTACCTCCTTGTAGTACATTCTGGATAGCGCTAAAATAGTAAAAAATCCTATTCTAACCTAAAAATTATGAACCCGATTAAAAAACTTTTTCTACAAAAGTTGTCAGTTTTGGCATGATACATTTTTTTGTGAAAAAAAAAAAACGTTTTTAACCTTCCTATTTGAACCCTAAACGTTTTATTAAACTCAATACTTCATCGATACAGTATTTTTCGAGATAAATCAGGTGTAAGATTAAAAAGGGACACCCGGTATACATATATATTACTAATTAGAGATACGCGAGACCGCGCATTTCGGACGTTAATTTATCTAGCGTGTCGAAGCCAAACGGTTACAAAGGCCACGAGCGAGGATCAACGCGCTTTATCTTGCGTTAGAATTTTTCGAACGATTAGAGTACGGACTCGCGAAGGTTGTCATTCATAGGTGTGTACCCTGTACAACGCGAGCGAAGACTTCTAATACCCCGTCCCGGATTTCTCGGTTCGAGCTTCGTCGCTGAATAGAGGAAGGAAAAAATAATGTCAAAAAAAAACACCGATAGAAAAGGATATACGGGGTAGGGGGGAGGGGGGGGGGGGGGGGAATAAGAAGCGCGAGATAGGCAGAACGAAGATGCGAAGCGACGATAGAGGTATTATATATAGCCGAGAATAATCAGATGCAAATAGAATATGGCCCGAGGCGAGAGGGATATATATATATGTATACTCTCGGGTGAAAAGCCGGTGCCGCTTATTGGTTACACCGGTAGACGCAAAATAGCCCCGGGACGTTTTATCTCACTCGTCGACTGTACGCTTATGACCGCTCGAATCACCTTGACATTGCCGGAATGGGCTTAACGATCGGCGAACCCAGAGGCGACTTTCGCGCGAGGGTCAGCAAACGAGATATAAAACGCGCTCCGTATCCGCGCGATGTACATACGTGTAAGCATACAAGTTGTATACACATATGTGTGTATGCATACATACAGTGTGTTCTTTTTCAATTGCACACGCCAAATAAATCGCGAAAACGAATTAGGATCGAAATTACGTTTCCTACAAAAGATTTACGGTTTCGAGGAGGCCAAACGATGGGGATACGTGCGAAAAAAATCGTCATAGCACTCGTGAGATCTAGCGGTAACGTTCTTTATTTTCAATAGCACAGTTTTTGTTTGCTCGAAAAACCGCTGGTTCTGCAACGGTAGTAACGTGAATGAGGGTGATTTTCCCGAAATCATCACTTTGAAGGACAAAGAAATTTGTAGAAAAAAAATATATTTCTTTCATTTAACCCTTCGTGGGCACACTTCCCGTTTCGATCACGGTGGTCACACTGGGTTGATTCTACCCAGTCAATTTTCAAACCAGTATTGTGACCAAGACATCTATCCAAGAAGGTTCAAAAAATTGCGGAACATGCTTTGAACATTGCAGATGACGTACGAAAAATTCATTTATAAGAAATCAAGAGGAAAAATATTTTTAAAAATTCATAAAGAGATGAAAAGGAAAAAAAATGCACTTTTTCACCCAAAAAATCATAACTCTGCGAATTTTCAACATTATTGCCTAAAATTTGAATCTGAAACTCCTTAGATATAGTCCTTTTATCACATTAATTTTTCAGTCTCGAGATTTATCATGATTGAAAGAAATAGTAGGGCCGGAGGAATGATGCAAACTCTTTGCTATCAAGTTTTTATTGGTTTATTAAGGCGGGATATACATTTACAACGATCGAAAAATCGATTAATTTTTTTTCTTTCCTTAAACGATAGAACTATATATGTAGAATATTTTCCCAAAGTTTCAAAGCGAAATTCGAAAAACTTCAACCGTTACAGCTCGTCAACGCTGTGCCTCACCGCTCGGATTCGGAGCGGGCGTGAACTTCAAACGCGTTTTTTTTTCTTTTCAAAACTGCATTATCGAAATTGGCGTGCAAGATTACTCAAAAACTATTAAGCCGATTGAGTTGAAACTTGGTAGAAATATTGATAATATTGGTACCTCCTGCTTGACGAGAATTGCTTTTGAAAAATTGTAAAAAAAAGCTACTTTTTTCATCCACATTTTACAGAAATGTTGCGTGAAATGTTGATTTTTTTGTAAATGCGTGCCATTTTCTTAAATTTGCATTGTCTTCGGCGGTCTTGCTGTAACACTCTGCCACAGCTCCGTCATTTTGATGATGAATTAATTGAAAAAAAAATTGTTTTGTATACTTAAGGATGTATGGCAGCTACTGCAGAGTCGTTACAGAACTGATTATGCAATTTGCAAAAATCGCATTTAAAGACTAAATAAAATAATTGTAGTATTCATTGAAGCTAAAAAGGAGATTTACCACAGCTCAAAGTAAAACATGCGGTACAGAAAGAAGAATTTTCAATTTTTAACTGCAAATTTAGTTGCTGATTTGATGTACGTTTTCCCTGACGTTGTCGTGGTTACGACATACGAGCTAAAGAAATACGAAAACGGTCCCATTTAACTCGCAATATCTCGCAAAATATATGGGCACATGTCGATTTTTTTTTAACGTATCATGCATATTACAGCGATACCGCACAAAAGTTTTTTTTACAAAAGAGTACTCCGTTAATACCTTTTTTGCCAATGTAAAGGGAATTTTGGACGTACAGTCCTATGTTGCCCGTGTTAAATGACCCAACTTTGAATTCGTTTATCTCAGCATTCACGTGGGCAAATTTTGTTTTTTTAATCTCAAAAAGTTCTCGATATTTTCCTTTACAATATCAGTGAGTTTCAATTCGAACAGTAGTAAATAACTTAGTTATTTACTTATAATAACATCCTTAAATATACTATTAAAGTATGCCTAAAGTTTGATAATTGTAGAATAATTATTTCTTAGTTTAAAAAATCCCTCAATATTGCTTATTTTGTTACTGTCTAAATGTATATCCCGCCATAATATCTTCTTCTCCTTTTTCTTTGAATATTGATCTCGCTCTGTTTGCTTCAACTTCTCTCTTCCTACAGGATCCTGTTTAAGCCTTTCGTATCTCAGTTTTTCTGCTTCTCCTTTTCTACGGAGCCTTACCTCTTTCAATAGCGGCGTGGTAATAATCTAAGAGAATCATTTTTCTGTAACCTCATGCACATCGACACAGGTGTAACGAAGAATCGGGAGGAATCCAGAGGAATGATGTCAGAAGAATGATGATTCAAACGGGATTTTTATGCACAGCGCGGCATGCTACGTTTTTCTAACCTCAAAATCTGGCGGTGAGTAGGTGTCTAAAAGTTCTACTTCAATGAGTAAAGAGTGAGTTATTTAATTGAAAAATGATACAGTTAAGAATGGCCAGAGGAATGACTTCCGCGCCTGTTATACCATCTCATAAGACATAAGGCCTGTGGAAAAAAAACCGTAAGCTACAAACATGATACGACACAATCAGTCCCTTCGAAAAAGTCGCTGTCATCATCTGCTTTTCTACAGACATCATACGTAAGAGGCACTCCTCTGGCAAGCATGATCAGCTAGCGTCACCCGTCGCACAATATATGAACTGATTCAAAACTTTCCAGAGGAATTATTGAGAAAAACGGTTACAAAATTTCGTTATATTTATTGTGAGATACCTGTGCTTATTATTTTTATTTTTCTCGGGGAGGAGTTAAATAAATGTCCAATGGCTTCAAGGTATTTTTTTCTGATGTTTTTGAATTTT
The DNA here is from genome assembly GCA_944452715.1 of Ophion slaviceki. Classification (NCBI taxonomy): domain Eukaryota; kingdom Metazoa; phylum Arthropoda; class Insecta; order Hymenoptera; family Ichneumonidae; genus Ophion; species Ophion slaviceki. The sequence continues at coordinate 20,340,381 of OX101786.1, read as the reverse complement.
TAGTACCTCTTCAGCTTGCTACTGTATATGAAGTCTGGATAGTTACACTCCAGAGGAATGATTTTCTTATTCAAAATACAGAAAAAAGGATAACGACGGTTTTTCTGCTATATCTGTTTTGTAGGAAGATTTTAAAAATTTTTCCACCTTTAATATTCCAAAAAAAGCCTACTAAGTAATCGAATAGCATCTATTTAAAAAAAACATTACATGCAAAATGATCATTTCGGGAGAATGACCCATAATCGGTGACGTTTGCATCGATGTGAAGCAACGAGATCTCTTATCTGTTCCCTTTCTTCATTTTCATTATTACGAAATATATTTTTCATAGGTTTAGATTGTAGATCTACAATAAGCTTCTTAAAAATAACAGTTTGAGCAATTTTAGTACCGCAAAAGTGCCGAAAAAAGTCGGGGAATTTAAAAAAGTTAATTTTCATTGCATTCCAATAATGGAAAGTTCAATATCATGAGAAAGAGTCGCCAGTCTGGCTTAGAGGCTTAGTTGACATTTTTATTTGTTGTGAAAAATCGTTTGTTTCGGACGACAAAAACGGCCGCAATCACAACGTCACAAGGGCTTAGTTGACATTTTTTAAAATGTCAATTTTTCGTTTTCGATGGATTCTCAAAAAAAAACACATTTCCAAAATATTCTCGGAAAGTTTCAAGTCTATCCGTTTCTAATTGAGGGAGTTATGGGTGACCACGAATTCTAGAAATCACTGCACCGATCGACTTAAAATGTTGCAAGCTTCTTCTACATATCAAAAAGCAGTGCTTGGACGAAGGTATTTTTTTTCGTCACCAAAAATCGGTACTTTCACTTTGGACTATGGCTTTTTTTAAATCAATATTTTATTAAATCTTTTTATTAGATTTTTTTATTACGGATTATTTGTTTCGGAGCTGCAGTGGCCACCAAGGACGTTTTTCAAACGGCGGTCTGCACAAACCATTGTATTTAATAAATTTATAAATATTTTTCAATGCGAAAACTGTAAAAGATACTATACGCATTAATGTAAAATAGGAAAAAATTGAAAATCCTCATCCGTTTGCCCACGAAAAATTCCGCTTTTTTCCGGCCACGAGCAAGGTGTGACCCGTTAAAAGAGATGGAAGTTCGCGGACTTCGAATCTATCTAATGTTGAACTCTTAACATCGAGATTGAAAAGGTCTTTTCGGATATATGTATTGGACATATACGTACAGGCAAATGTGTGGCTGTTCGTTTTGGCGTACACGAGAATAGCGAAAACGTTTTTGAGTGTGGTGTGCGTCGTAAGGATACATCATAAATCATGAGCGCTACGAGAGACCGACGTAGACACGTCGTTCTTTAATTTTTTTACGACAAGAACAATCGGCGAAATCGATATAGCCGAGGGTGGTTTCAAAACGAGCAGTTTCTCGCCATCGCTGAACTCTTCGAATCGATAACGTTGACCGGCAATGAAAAGAGTGAATTTTTTTGAGGGATTTTTCTTTCAAGCGATCTCACTGTAGACGCTAAAAAAGAAGGCTATTTTCATGATGTTTTTCTGATAGGTTCATATTTCCAGATACTTATATAAAAGATGTTACACTTAATAAATACACTTTCGAAATACAATTCTTTAAATTATTTATTTGGAAATGGTAGTTAAAAAAATGTTCAAAAAAATGTTAGGTCTGCGCTGTTGGTGCAATCTCGAAGATGGATCATCCGAAACAAAAAAATCAAACGGTTTTAGATTCAGTATGTGAATAGCTATAGCGCATATCATACGATTTTTTATATATGCAAAAATAATAAAATGGCGGACATTTTTGGAAAAAAAAACTTAAAAAAAAGTGTTTTCACGGTTTTTGGCAAAAAAATGGCAAGTATCACAATTTAAAAAAATCCTTGATATGCGCTATATCTATGGTTGTAAAGAATATGTGGTTAAAATTTCATAAGGATCAGTTTAGTAGTTTCGAAGATTAGATCAGCAAGCCGTCAAAGTACATTGTTCCCAGAAAAACGCGGTTAAAGTTTGTTTGGGTTACATAAACACATCAAACATTTTTTTAATGTATTTCGAAAGGGTATTTATTAAGTGTAACAACTTTTATATCAATATCTATAATATAAAACTATTTTAAAAAATCACAAAAATAGCCTTTTTTTATCGTCTAAAGTGAGAAGACCCCTTAACAAGATCGCGAGATTGCGGTTGTGGGAGTCCAACATGACGCGATGTACTTCTGGCTCTTTTTTGGCGTATTAACTCCTGGCGAATTTTTGAACCCAGTTGCAGCTGACCCACTGAATCCTCGGGATTATTGCGGAATTCCTTAATTGTCTCTTCGTATAATTATGCAAATGACAGAAATTCACGAGCTTGTGGAAATGATTTTATACGAATGGTAGGAACAAAGCCACATCAATGGAGAAAAATGGTAATCTCTATGAGTGAGATTGCTCAGTCTTCGTGGAAAGTGACAAATCGTCTCTCAACGATGAAGCGTGCGCCAAGAGTTTGCTGCTGAAATTTAGTTCACGTTTATGTCAATTATCATCAAGACGCATGGGCTACGCGGGTAATTACCGTTCATCGACTCGTTTCGTAAAGGCAACGAACGAAAACGAACGCGCCGATCGACACGAGATGATAAATGGATTGCGTTGAAAGAACAATAACGCAAAAAACAATGATAAATCAAGAAACAAAATTAACCGTCGCTCAACGAAATCGAGCCAACATAACGTTGGCGCGATGGACCTGTTGTTTCGGAACGTAAACGCTTGAAATGGATAGCTTGGCGATAATTGAAAATAGCTACGCCATCGTCATTGTGTTGGTGTTCGTTGCATGGAATCAATATCCTTTTATCAACGATCATGACACCGCGAACGCTGGTCTGACAGAACAGATGGTATCAACGTTTGCATTTTTTTTAATGCTTTTTTATTTCTCCGTTTTTATTATCGTTTACAATTGTTTTGCAGATTCAGGGCTGAATTCTAGTGCAAACACCCATTTTTAGTGATTTTTTGGGAATTAAATTTAGAGAAACGGTTTAATCTACAGTGTTAGTATTTCACCTTTATATTTATACATGTTTGAAGTAACATCATACATTTTTTAAAGCATTTCATGCGAAATTGTACATGATATTTGATGTTGGGCAGATCATGTGGCGAATATTTTTTTATCGGGCGTTGTAATTGCAGCCGTCCTTGTCATCTGATACAAACGATTTTTTTAAATTCCATTCTTATGAACGTGATCATCGTTCGGCTCTCTGATTTTTAAAATGTGGCCAAAAATGTACAAGATGCCGCGTTTGAAATTATCTCATTCTTCAGTATTCTGATTCTTACAATAAAATGTTCACTTCACGCGACCCGAAGAAAATAGTTATTATGAAGCAATAAAATAGATGGAAGCTCGAACGATAACCACATTCGTGAAGAATAGAACTTTGAAAAATCGTTTGTTTCGGACGACAAGAACGGCCGCAATCACAACGTCCGACGATAAAAAAAAATCGCGACATGACCTACGCAACATCAAATATCATGTATAATTTCGAATAAAATGCCTTGCAAAATTTGAGATTTTACTTCAAACATGTATAAATATAACTGTGAAATAACCGGTGCGATGGTCTAGTGGTTAGCGTGCTCGCCACTAAACCAGCGGACCGGGAGGTCGCGGGTTCGAATCCCAGTCGCGTACATTTCGTCGTGAAATGTTTTTCTTCGGCATTTCGCGGCGAAATAAGACTAGTTCCACGACTGGGGGGCGAACTCGATGACCGGCTGTATTGGTATAGGTTTTCCGCAGTTTCCCTATACCCATGACAGAAATGTCATGATGAATATAATACAGAGGGGGAAGTCGGCTGCGGCCGCAAGAGGGAGGAACAGGGGAAAGATGGAGAAGAAAAGGAGTAAACAGTAGAGGAAAGAACAGTCATAATGATGGGAAAGAATGGTAACAAACGCGACAAGCGTGTACCTAAGGAAAAAACCAAATATAACTGTGAAATACTAACACTGTAGATTGAACCGTTTCTCTAAATTTAATTCCTAAAAAGGCACCTTGAAAATGGGTGTTCACACTGGAATTCGGCCTGAGATTGCAGGTCCCGATTAAGAATCCTAAACGAACGCTCGAGCGATTTTGTGGCCTAAATGTATGAGAAGAAAATTCGGACCAACAAAACACACTTCAACATCGACAGATGCAGCCCCGAAACACCCTATTTGACCCATTGCAGCGAATCTGTTTGCGTCGCGAAAGTAATTCGTTTAAGGTAATCCTATCGCTTCACACTAGGCATACCACTGATCATACTTGCGACATCTACAATTCGTATTTTTAACATATGCAAACAAAATAATTTATAATAACTAAAAATCTTCATGTGTAAACTGTTAAATGAATGTTCACATTTTTAGAAAAATGAAAAAATAGTTATTGCAACGATTCGCGCAGTATTTCTAGGTTTGATATTTGGCAACATTGGTTGTATCTCCGTCTCTTTTTTACTCAACCAGGCGAGTTTAACCTCCATGCTTTTCAACGTCGATCTGTCAAAACAATGTCAGGTGCGGGAAATATAAAGCATTGTATTCGGGCCACGACTGGTAAAAAACGTGGAAAATTTGTGTCGGCGAAATATGTCGGTTAAAAATGAAAGATGTGTGGAAATTCGAATGAGTGAGATGAGGTTAGGACTACAGTCAGTCGTTGCCTTGCTGGCACGTCTCTTTATCGTAGCAAGTGGTACTAATTAGAATACCAGAAGTTCAAATTAAACTTGATATACATAAAAAATAATGTCAAAAAGCGTAATTTTTTCTAAGAGCATTGTGACTACAAGTGTTAAGTATGTAAATTTGATTATTTTTAAGAATCTGACGGATTCCCATTATTATACATTTTTGTAGCGACCGGAAATTGGATTTTTGCATGTCGTCTCGGAATTCCTTCACAAAAATACGCATCTTTGATATTTTTTTCTTTATAATTAGGTCGATAACCGACCCTGAAATTTTACAGAAACGATTATTAATGTATTGAGTGAAGCTTAAAAAAAATGAAAATCCTATGGATTGAAGCCGGGCGATAGGATTGCCGTAAAAACGATTCGAAAATGCGAGCTGCATCGTCATTGTTCACAATGTGGGTCGTCAGAAATGACGCGGTATGTGTGTCCATCGGCCTCTTTCGCGTTTCCTAAATGACCGGTCGTTTCTTCGTGACAGCCGCTACGATGCGTCGTCAAAAATTAGAGCCAAGCCGTATCGTTTTCACACGTCGTCAGCGAGTAAGTCCACGGCCTCCGTATTCCCATGAACGTATTCAACATCGTGACTTAATTGCCGCGCTGCAACGTCATTAGGAGCATGCCACGACGAGGATTCCGGCTTCCCGAGACGAATGAGAATCAAAAAGATCTACACCTAATCACCTGATGCGAATTTCCGTGTTTGTTATAGCTGCTCAACGTCTCTCTCATAGTGACCATACGGACGCCGCGCTTTTTATTTCGTTTTTTTCGAGTTGGCCACTCTTTCACCTGACCACGTGGGCCCGCGTCGTCACGGGGCCATGAGTCCCCGGACGGCAGACTTTAGGTGGACAAACATTGACCCAGGTGGACGAAAAAAAGGCCCATGCTGCTAAACGGTGTCAACTGGTTCGGTCTTACGCGGAGCACAAGGTGAAGGAATAGGACATTCACCAACATTCACATGGCGGTGATCGTGAAACTGGTGTGAACTCCACTGAATTGCTGGTTCGCGAAAACGAACGGGACACAGACAAATGGTCCGATCAATGGATTCAGAACCCAAACCTGCGTCCCTTCAGCTGACGACGATCGAAAACGTTGTTCTTTTTCCGCGTTTAACCGGCTTACTTAGAGTTTCCGTCATCGCGAAGACGCAAGAACCGTTTTGGGAACAGCGAACAAATCTGCATCGGAAATGATGTACCATAAAAACGAACAGGGAACCAGTTCTGAGGAACTGATACCACATTTCCCCAGAACTGCGGTATCAGTTCCTCAGAACTGCGGCAAGAACTCATGCAGTGTAGGGTTTGATAACCAAACGACAAGAGATACCTATGATAAATGGAAGAACGCAAACTGTCGACGCAGCGTTCAAGCTCCCTCCGCAACTACGTAACGATCGAAAGTTTCCCGCCGAATATATGTACATACAGCTACTCAAATGACCATGGAGTTCCGGTTCTTCGTTCTACTCGAGAGTTCCGCCGCGGCAAAAGTGGCTCTATAGAACCGCAGGCACTCGAGGAGGAATCGAGCGTCGGTCCACCAATGGGGGAAAAAGAGACGTCGCGTAGTTTCGCTGGTATCCTGGCCTAACAGGGAAACTGGCGAGCCAGGAGCAGACACTACAGCGAAAACAGTATATGCGGAACGTAGTTTCCGAGTGTGCAACACAACGTTGGGACGTCGTCTTGCTTGACGATCATGTAACCTCTGCACCACACCACGTACACCACCTACTTTGCTTCAATTCCTCTCTCACTTTCTTCCTTCCTTCCTTCCTCTCTCTCTCTCTCTCTCTCTCTCTCTCTCTCTCTCTCTTCCTCTCCGGTCGATTCTTCGTCACCGCAAAGAACGCCCCAGCAAAGATAAATCTTGGAGGGTACTCGGGGGATATTCGGTTCCTCCTCCGCTGCAGTGACAGCCCATGCAATGACCCAATAGTCCACGAAAGCCCAACCCACCTAAGTACCTCCAGGAGAGTAGACGATCGGAATGTTCGGCAAAGTCGGAAACGTCCTGGACTCAGGAATTCACGCTGCCGGACACTCCGAAGATTTACACAATCCGGTGAAATACCGCCCTCGTCGTCCCCGCAGTCGTGGTAGTATCAGTTGACCCCCACGTGTATCATCAGGGCGAGAAAGTTTTTCCACACGATGGGCTTTTGTGGAACTGCGAAAAAGTCAATTCGAGAGCGCCATCGCGCATCCGAATTGGCCAAGAGGGTACGTGAATGCAATGAGGTCGCTGGTCCCTTCGCGATCGGATTGGGGTCTTGTGACATTTGACGACCCCCAGCCTTCCTTCATCACAAATAGATTTCTCCGTGTGGAAATGCGTAGTCGTTCGATTTCGGTTTAGGGCTGTGCAGTGTTGGGATGAGACTCTCGTGATTGGAGGTCATGGTAGGGCGCCTTAAGATGGGCAATTTCCGCGATTGATCGAGCAACCACAAAAGCAGGACATACCAAGACTTGAGAGTTTCCATTCCAAGCGGAGTGACATGTTCCACGATGTTGACCAAAAAGAAACTTCGAGTTTTACGTACCGGTTCATGGACGCGAATGTTCCTTGGTTTAAGTGCGGCAAATAAAATAAAAGTCGAATAAAAGAACTATCAAATGTTTATGGAGGAGTGACTGTGCACGGACACGTGTATATGGTTAGCTATCTAGAAAAGCATCTTCCTGCTTCTCCATTTCCTTGATAATCTCAAACGTATCTGCTCCCGATTACATGCATACACACCCACCCCGTGCACGTTTATCAAGAAACTTGATAGAACATCGTAGAATTTACGGTATGCAGAAAGTAAGAATCCCATAAAGCAGAGCAGAAACATTGAAATAGATATTCCAAGCTGGCGCGATCGTACTGGCGTAATAAACGAAGGTTTTGGAATTTGTTTGAGCCGTGCTTGCCGCCATGCTGCATACCATGCAAACCTTATTACTATACTCGTACTCCGCTCCATCTACTTTCAACCTCTCGTTCTTCTTCACCTTCTGCCGGAGCAAAATCAACACTAACGATCCACAAGAGTAGATCTACGACCTCGGCAAGGTTATCGATTCGTAGCGGAGGTTCGAGAAATGAGCTTTCCAAGGGACTGCTCTCTTCGGACTCTCGGAACCGCGCGAAGCGCAATGGACCAGTTGGTCCCGCCTTGTGTGTATCCATATACATGCAGACGATGCACAAGAGAGACATAAAAAAAAAAGATCTGAGGAGTTGCGCTGGCGCGATCATGTGGCAAAAGCATGGCGGCTAACGAGTGTTCTCGGTGCCAGGTTTACGATCCACCGGAATGGCGGATCACGCATACCGGGCACTGCAATGTGATTTACAACGGTCATTGGGTCAGGGCCACGAACACCTCCCGTAGGTAATGATACGTGTATTAACGAGAAAGGGAGATTTGAAGCGGGCAAAAGGTAAGCCGATACGTTTCAAGGACAACGGACAGTACGAGGTACAAATTCAACTTGAATTCGCACACGTTCGTTGCGTGCGGGTTGGAAAATGAAGAGATTATCGTTATGCGCAAGATGGGAGATCTGGCAGGTAAAAAATTCTGTAACGCGATGGTTCGTTCGAGTTGGCAGCCTGTGGTGGGGACGTCAATGAGCAGCGGGGCATAGTTCCTTCAATCTTCCCTAAGAGCAATCGTCTCGACTTGATTGCCTACCAACGTTTGAAAGCGCAACGTTTGAAACTTCGTCAAACTCACGCAACGTAATCGACAAATATATGCCATTCCAATAACAAGCGCTCTCAAACGTTCCGCCAGTTTCTGTTCATAAAACCCATGATTAACATGAACGACGAAACGTTAATTTGTGCATAGGATGTATCGTTATAACGCTTGGCAAATGTATACCTTGGACGTTGGTGGTTGATGTCGACGTGGAGAAAAACCGTTGGAGGACGGAGGCGCGAGGAACTCGAGAATCGAGAACACTCAGGCGTTGAGTAGATGGCGGAATACGGTGATAATTAAGGGATTAGGCCACTTGAGAGGCCGAAAAAGTAGGCTTTTTGGGGATTTTTTTTTTTCAGAAAAACTACAAAATAAATCGAGATTACAAAAAAGGGGGTTTATCATACATATCAGTGACTGTATACAATTATTTTTATGAAGCGATTCATTTCAAAATTGCGGCTGTGCAGCGTTTATCGCAAAACTGCATTTTTTAAGTTGGCCGGAAACAAACTCAGACAATTTTCAACCGATTCACTTGAAATGTTGAATATATCTTGAAAAATACATTGTCTATGGAAGTACTTAGGATTTTTTTTTGTATATTGCATAGTTCATTTATTATTAACAATTATCTGACGATTTCTTAGACAAATTTTTGGAAAGTGAAAAATTTCGTCAGATAATTGTCAATAACAAATTAACTATGCAATAAAAAAAATACCGACGTACTTCCATAGACAATGTATTTTTCAAGATATATTCAACATTTCAAGTGAATCGGTTGAAAATTGTTTGAGTTATGTTTCCGGCCAACTTTTAAAATGCAGTCTTAAGATAAACGCTGCACAGCCGCCATTTTGAAATTAATCGCTTCAAAAAAATTATTGTATACAGTCACTGATATGTATGATAAACACCCTTTTTTGTAATCTCGATTTATTTTGTAGTTTTTCTGAAAAAAAATCCCCAAAACGCCTGTTTTTCGGCCTCTAGAGTAGCCTAAGGCCTTAAAGAGTCACGAAGGTTTACGTCGAGAGAGCCAACAAGGAGATGCAGGGAGCGTAAAAGGGATAGGGCGAGAGAGAGAGAGAGAGAGAGAGAGAGAGAGAGAGAGAGAGAGAGAGAGAGAGAGTGCAAATGGTCCCTGCTTCCTAGACGCGAAATGAATAGCTCAATCGACGAGGTATCGGCCCCAATAAAAGCGTGTGTTCGATGCGGCAGCTGATGGGGACAAAAGTGGTCTGCCATATTTATTTACATATACATATATACGAAACGGATATTTTGAGCCCGTTGTATTCACGAAATGGTCGATATCAGCAAATTTAGTTATTTTGAGGACGGACAATAACATTTTCTAATTCAATCGTTATATAGGGGTCGGACGGTCCTTTTAATAACCCTTGCTTACGTGAATATACCCATGTATACTTAAAGGTGACTTTAAGATGTCTTGAAGTTAGCATCGTTGAAATGTAACGAAAGTTTTTCTCGATTCTTTCGTTTCCCTACTTTTATTATTATCTAAAATCATTTTTTCTCAGCATTTGATAATACATTTTTAATATATAGATTTTCAAGAATGTTTCAGTAACTAACGTAGCCTAAATGTGCCAAAAAAGAAATGCGGAAATACGAAGAGAAAAAAAATGCGGTGCATTCCAACGATGCAAACTTCAATAGCATATTTTAAGGCCAATTGGATTTACACAATGTTGAGTATGGGATCATTTGGCTACCGTGGGGACGGTCCTCAGAATCAAAAGTCTTTTAAAAAAGTTTACAAATATAATAATTATTAATATCTATTAATAGATTTATATATATATATATAAATCCGTACATATATTTCCTGAAGTTTGTTGACGGATTCGCAAGAATGATAGCGCATACGTGAAAGTTCATTAGAATACAATGAATATTAATTCTCTCGAATAGCCCACATTGTTTGGCAGATTATCTAGGCCGCGAAAATCACGCGAACGTTTTTTAGGATCCTCATCAGAAGCTAGCTTTTAGCCGTGGCTTCGTTCGCGTGCATGTTGGAAATTTTGTTCGTGTTTATGTTGAGAATGAATTCTAGGGTCATACCGTACGGCTTATACCAAAGTTATTATGAAAAAGAGATTTCCTATTTGCTTAAAAAAGCACGTGTTCTATAAAGTTTAATTACTCATAGTCATATCAGAATTGAAAAATTGAGTCAGATAATGATTTAAGCCAATAAAACTCTTTGACATCAATTTTTCACCAAGGAGCGTTATTATAAATGCTGAAGGGTTTTTTTTTAATTATGAAAATCGTCCTTTTTCAGTTGCTGCCTTATGGATCCAGATAAAACAAAGCGCAAATAAATTCTGGATGTGCTCATTTTAACGTGGCAAAAGTTTGGCAAACAAGTTTTTGCCGTTTCCATGCCAACTTCGCTCAGTACACACGGGAAGAAAAACGATACTTCCAAATCGTCTCAGAATCGTATTCAACCCTACCAGCTTAATTTCAGCAAAAAAAAACGAATGTACAGACGGGCGCTACAATTTTATAATATCAGTAAGATGTACCTCGATCGAAGAACTGCAGATAAAAAAGGATTCGAATGATACTAAAAATGAAGAATTTAAACAAACCAGAAAGAATTTTCGTATCCTTTCAATGGTGCCAACTTCATCGTGCATTTTTGTGGATAATGACAAGATTCGCGTGCTCGTGAGTTTCGCAGTTCTATCTCAACAAAATTGGTGTACAAACTGCGATAAAACATTGCCCGAGTTACCGTACGAGAGCATTAGTAACCCACTTAGCGAGGAAGGGGGGCGAACCTCGCGCGTTAATCGTAAAATTCATTAACGGTGCGCACACTAATTAAAAGTTGTAAATCACGACGTGGCGCGAACCCGAAACTACGCCACGTTGCACATGCTACCGATAGTTTCGCAAAACTAAATCACCAACACGTTCGGCGAGGAACTTATTTCCTTTTTTTCATCCCGTTTTTTGTTTGTCTCGAGTCGTTTTTACGTCTGGCCAACAATGAAGGGGCGGGAGGGGGGGGGGGGGGTTATAGCCAGATCGTAATGCTTCCACGTTAAAACGCGTTTCAACAGGATACAGTGAGCAAGAACACATGGTATTTAAGGTGCCACACACTCTCTTGGGGAATCCTTGAATTTAAAGGAGCTTTGTGCTGGTGTGTATCACTGTGCATTGTATATTCGTACGTACGCGTACCCAGCACGCGCGACTATCAAATGTCGGTCCTTTCTATTCCATCGGGGCCCGAGGAGGATTCGGTCGACTGAGAATCAACGAGTGGCTCGTGAAAAAGAGGCCACGCATACCGGGGACTGCCCTTTTCAACTTTGTATTCAGCATAACTTGGGCACTTTATTCAGAAACGTATGAAACATCTTAATTCGTAAGTGCATTGATTTATTGGTTTATTTTGTTGCTATGCAAGTCCAGAAAGCAATAAAAAAACATTTAAAGAAACAAATGTTCCTTACTGAACTCAGGTCTTCCATTCCCATCACGAATAAAAGCCCTGAGTTGGTGGACTTTTCCCAACGCTTCGCATAACGCCACATGACGAAAAAGCAGAATCCCCCAGTGTCGATGTACAATACGTGGCAAAGCAATGTTGCATTTGCACGAACAATGGGAAAAAAAAGAAAAGCAAACGTAAAATTCACCTGTGCCAGACTGCGTAGAGAACACAAATTATCACTGTCGTCCGGTACATACGATTGTGTAATAACACCCGAGTAGGAATTACGCCAGCCTGACTAGGTACGTGCGAGTAACTGGCCCACGCAATTGAGAACATGTGACTAATGGCTGCCTCGCTACGAGGTAGTAATGTCCTAAATGTTTTGAAATCCAGCCCTTGTCTACTCACTGCCCAATCGATTTTCACTATAGGTATCGCTGCGTTGCAAAAGATAAAAATATCTTTATATAGCGTTATACAAATATGACCTAATAACTAGGCCGTACTGGACTTTTCAACGATGGTTACGAGTGACAAAGTGAGGTTATGTGACTCCACGTACTTATCATCTAGTGATCGACTCATGGCTGGCTAGCCAACTTCAGTTTCAGATGGCGTTGCGAATGAAAAAAAAGCCTCAAGTGGGTACCTCGCCATGGCCTAGCCAACTCAGCCGAACTACGACTATGCACCCCTTGACTAGTCACCGCCCAGTTGATCTTGATTACAGATGCCGCTGCCTTACGAAAAAAATATCACTTAGTGACTAAGCCGTACCTGGCTAGCCACTGATGGTCACAAATAACAAAGTGAGGTTATGTGACTACATGTAGATCCATAGAGCGATTCGCTCATGGTTGGCTAAGTAATTTAAGTTACAGATGGCTTTGCGAATTTAAAAAAACCCGTAAGTGGGTCACTCGCGATGACCCGGCCACACTAGCCAACTGCCGCTGTGTTATCTTTGATTAGTTACTACCCAGTCAATCCTCATTAGAGATGTAATCGCTGCCTCACGAAAAAAGACCACCTAATGGTATTTCCCATCGTACTTAATTTTAATTGAAAAGGCGTGAAAAAAAAAAATATTTTTATAAAGAAAAAGCGCACGAAACAGGATTGGAACCTGCCACCACAACGTTTCCCAGACTGGGCCGCTAGCGGCTCGGCCACATGGCCTCTCGCTAATGCTGAATACTTTTCTGTACACAAGTTGCTACGCGATCGTTATTCCCGACAGTGTTCGTTGCTAAAAATCATCCGAAACAGGTTTTTTATAGCCGCCTTGAAGTGGTAGACATTACAAATACAAAGCACGAGTTTTAATTAATTACCAGTAATCGGGTCAGGATTCGACCCGACACAACTTCGATTCCACGTTGTGCGGGTCACTCCGAATTACGTTATATTATTCAAAAACGGCCTCCCGTTCGAGCTATACATAGTGTACCTAGGGCTCTCATAATATTAAGACTTGAACATATAGTAACATCTTAGGACACTACTCCTAAGATGCCCATCTCCTAAGACTCCCATAAATACACTCATACTCTAAGCTGTCACCTTTTTCCAAGATTAAATTAATTTATACATAATTTATTTACTTGCACGCTGACCAGACATGTGTAATTTATATAATGGATAGCATTCGTTGCACTAACATCGTGCTCATGAATCCATCACAAGCCAGAATAAATGATTTGACATATACAATTTGAGGTTAACTCTCAATGCCAAATAATCAAGTCATTGATCCCATAATGTTTTTTATATTTGTTAGTCCACCCATTTCTCAATAAGCCAACTTTTTGCATGGTAACATATCGCTCATCCTCTAAAAATTGTCATAACACAGAAAAATCCGTAATCGGATTTTTATTGCAATCGGCTACATATTGTTTATAACCCTCAAAAAGGTTAATACATTTAACAATAAATAAAATCATCACAGGCTAATTCAGATAAATATTGAAGTCATAGTGGCCTCACGAATGTGAGTAAAAAATGTGTTTTTCTCAAAACAGCATCTTTTGTGTTATTCCAGTTTTTTAGGGGACGAGCTATATGTAGATTATGCAAAATTAATCAATCATCAGCGTCGTAGATCCATTATCCAGAGGTCGCGGGATCGAAACCACCCCGCACGTAAGCGTTTTTCTGATATAATCGCAAATGAATCAACTAAAATATTTAGAGGGCAAATATCAAAACCGTAATTAGCAGATGACAAAGAAAATCATAAAATTGAGCAATGATATGAATAAGGTACAAAAAAATCTTTTGCATTTTATTTATGACCCAGCAATGACCCAGCTTTGTAAAGCTTCCTGCCTCTAGCGATTTGAAAAAATCTATTAGGTCATGACTAAATTAGACCGGTTATACCGGTGTGAGATATTTTCTTTACCTAGTCACCACGTAATCTTCTGTATCCAGTCACTAGACGACGAAAGTGTTACAATGCTGGATGGTCACTAGCTAAAAAGACTAGCTAGGGGCGATTCGAAATATAATTTTACTAGCGCCGCGCTAGACGATGATGAGTTGGGTACCTTCAGACTTTTTTCTCAGTGAATATTCTGCCACCATAGGTCGAAAAAATGCTCACCTCTGGGTCGAATATTTTCTGCCGCCGCGTGCTCGTTTCCCAATAGTGCGAAATACCGAAAAGTAGGGTATATGAATGCAGTGTGTAATTCGAAGGAATTTTTTTAATTAAAATATGCGGGAGTACGGCAGCAATCTCCGAAAGGGTCGGACGTCGCGGAGAGGGGAAACTGAAATTTCAAACGTTTCGGGCAAGCTTTCGAGTGTGTGTGTGTGTGGATGTGATTTCGAAAGCGTATTCGACTTCGAGGACCTTTCTCACAGTAGCCTACTGTACCTAAACCCAACATTACACAAACTTCAGCGTCCCAAAAATCACTCCAAACAAATGTGAGCATATACCAAGGTAATTTCAAGGACCAATCCGGACCCCAAAATCCCCAATGTGATACCCAAAACTGACGTCAAGACAGCCAGATATGCTGATAGCCTACATGTATGTAGGAAGTTCAAAATAGTCCTTTTTCTACATTTACATATACACAATCTTAGATATACGTGCCTTCATGTTCTGTTGCACCACGCCAACATCCGGTACAATTCTGGTAATTTCGTCGGTATGCGGGGAATCACAGCACGGTTCCCATACAAGGGCAATACAGGGATATATGTACACATACAAACGCGCGCGGGACGGGGCCGCGGTTAAGATACGCAAAGGGTTGGAGGTCTGAGTAGGGTGAGCTTTGGTGGCGTCGGAGTAGGATAGAAAGCGCACCAAAAGCGCTCCTACCCCGGAGTTCCTTTAGCGCGAATGTCTGCACGGGGGCCCCCGTGTACGCCCTGCATATTGCAATGAATATTCGGGCTGCGCTATACAGGGGCGCGTACCTAGCCCACTTCTGAAATTAGCCTTGGCAATATCAACGAATGCGTTGAGAGGGAATGGTACGTGTATGAATATGGGGAAACGAGCGGGGTAGAGGGACGAGGAAAATGTGGCAGAAGGAAGAGAAAAGGGTGTTTTCCGATGGTGTGATACTCTTGCAGCTCGTATTATTAATATCAGGAAACCGCGGTCTGGTCGTTGTGGAATAGTGTACCACCCGAAGGTTTCGTCGCTCTCTCTCCTCTCCTTTTTGGCTGTATACACGTATGTATGTATGTACTTATACGTATATTAATAAATTCATATACATTTACAAGTATATGCGGACTCAAATTTATACCGGTGCACGTAAACGTGATATTTTGCTGCAGGCGAGATTTGGGTATTCGGATATTACGATTCGCATCGTTAATACGAACCTCCCGATGAGAAAATTCGCGTAAAAGCTCACGATTTTTCCGCATCTATATTGGCGTGTATACAGATAGCTCGGTATAGAAATATACCAGGTATAAAAGTATGAGACTGGATTTTTTTTGTAAAAATTACACTTACGTTTGAAAATTATAAAAAAGAATGGAGGCGGCTTTCTGCGTCACATTCAATTGATAAGAGTTCTTGTTGACTTTGAGGGTCATCTTCATCCAATAAGGCTTGCAATTCGTTGTCTGCGAACTTTTTCGGTGGTTTCTCACGCTCTTTGTTTCTCACGTCAACATCACCACTTTTGAATTTTTTAACCACTCGAAACGCTGTGTTTTACCAAGAGCATGTTCACCGTAAGCTTCGACAAGCATTCGATGCGATTCTGCAGCAGTTTTCTTCAAATGACAACATGAAAACCAATGCTGTCCGTAAATCGTAGTTCGTAGGCACAATACTCGACATGTTTAAGGTTATAGAAAAATATACCGGTGTAGGGAACTTGGGTTGTTGCGTGTTGAAAATCTTCGTCAGCTGTCAGAGGGAGATGATGGCGCTGCAGAAGCGGTCTTACGGTCCCTAAACTGATGGCTAGCACCATTTATAAGGAAATTCCGGTTTCATACTTCTACACCTGGTACATCGAGGCAAACGTCGCGACGATGACCATGAAGCTTGCGTCGTTGGGATGCAACGATATTTTTATCTTTATATTTTATTTATTTATTTTTGTCATTATTCATAGCGTTGTTTTGGAAATTGAGGTTGTTTGTATTGGTTAAGAATGCGAGAAAAGGTTAGTCATCTTCGCAGCCTGAAACGGCCGAAAAAAAGATTGACCAATTGAAAAGGATTATTCTTTGATACGTTCCAACCATGCAAGCTCCAACGTGATTTAAGGTATTGGGCTACTGTGAAAATGTTAAACCTCCCGTTCGTCGCTTGAAACAACTCAAATTGAATAGGGAGGTCCAAAATATTGTGCAGGAATGGCGGATTGAAGGTAATCTTGTGATTACGATGATAGAACTGTAAGTAAAATTTTGAACGCTTATTCGGTGTAATAGTAGTTTATTCTTGACCGACGTTTTTCTTCTTAACATTTTTTCATTAGTTATTAACTATTATGATGTAATTTTATGATTTTTTCATGATTGAAACACGATGCCAAACAAAAATCGGTCAAGTCTCAGTCAATATTATCTATGAATAAGGGGAATGTATTCTCCCTATATTCTAAGGAGAAAAACTTTTTTTTCAGATCAACCAGGTGGCCAAAATCAAGTACACCGTTGGACCCCTCACATTCGAAGGTCCTTCACGAGATTGTTTATAACCTCTTTAATTATCATTATTCCCAATGAATTTTAGTACACAGCTTTGTTAATGTACATACAAATAAATTCCCAAACGGTTTTTCAACCATCTTGGTTCCTTCGAAAGTAATTTTTTTTAATAACCCCTATTTTCGGTCTGTCACAGTAGCCTAGCCCCTCAAATACGCTGAGGAAAAGCGCGATGAAAAATGGTATGGAAGGTTTCCGATGTTTTGTGTGGGTAATTTACCTACAAGAAGAACATTTCTGGGAAATTTCGGAATCGTTCGCTTGGCTACCGCCGTCTCGTCGTATGTGTGTGAGCTTGTATGTGATTTTTGAGCTTGCGCTCGTACGCAAGCTCAAAAATCGATACCAGTGTATAGGCCCCGCGACTCCAATAGGAATAGATATCTGCTTCCTTATTTATTATCGCACGTACGACGAGTGCAAACCCGGCTTGCACTCGTCACTCGAGATGCAACTTCAACTTCCCTCTTCCACCCCTCACCCTTATGTATTTCTATATTTTCTTCATACTGTGAGGTCCATATTTATATGTACGAATCCTTATTTGCGCGTGTATATATATATATATATATATATATATATATATATCGACAAGCAAGTCGATCCAAACCAGGGTGCTCTCAGCCCCGCAAATTTTCTGCGTTATCACACGAGCGCGCACGCGCTCGCATGTACGAAGCTTGAAATCGCAGCGATAAAACTTTAATTACTGCTGGCGGTATATTAGACGAGGCCAAAAGAGATAAACGCACGGTTATAACGGAAAGCATAGACAGCAGAGATTACGTGCAATGTCCATATCTATATATGGGACTCCGTACACTCGGGTATATTGAGCTCGTATAACGAGGGGGCGAGCAGATAGAAAAAAAGACTCCCACTGCGGAGAACAGCCGGTATATGTGAAAGTTGGACATGACACTTTCACTGCTTTATACCGGGGTGGAGTGGAAAAAAATGTACGATATCGAGCTCAAATAATCCGTGATTACGCAACCGATCGGTGCAATTTTACGATGATAGGTATAGAGCTTATTACAGCACGACGATGTCGTACACGGAAGTATACACCGATATAAATACGCGCTCGTCGTCCATGCCTCCGTAGTGTGCGTTCTTAACAATCCGTGTACGTATCACGTGTAGGGGTAGACTTGTACTTTCGTGTCGTTACCGTCGGTATGCATACACCGTTTGTATCGGGATAGTCCCTATATTCTTGGGAGCTTAGGGTTTTTATGCTGCTGAAGTTTGCAACGTTGGAATGCGAGGAAAATTCTTTTTCACTTTTTTCCCTTAATTTTCATCGTCTTCCAAAGTCTTTCTGATAAATTGGGGTGCAGGTATCCGATAAAGATCTTGAAAACGTTTACGGTCCTGTAACGTGACCGCGGTCGCTTTGAACCGCCAAAATACATTGGTAATTGAAAAAAAAAAAAAAAGATTTCCATCGTGTTCGATCGATGCAAACTTCGACATCGTGCATTTTTCCTGTCACGACCCCCTCGAACGCTTTTCATTTAGACCCAAATGTAGAAAAGATGGATACAAAATCTGCTGATTCGACCATAGGACTGAATTGAATGGAAATCAACTTTTCTGTTTATTTGCCGACATTTTTTATGACATATTGAGACTAGGAAAATCACGAACGTTTTTAAGGATCCTTGTCGGATATCCACAATCTGTATCTACATTAAAAATGTTCTTCTTTCCATAATGAAAACTGAAGGATTAAAAAATTAAAAAGCGTTTTTGTTCTATGTTAAAATTGTCAAAATTTCGGTAATGGTCTTTTTTTCCTCTCCAAATCTCGTCGAATTCCACAGGTACACATAAATTATCATTGCTTCGCTGAACTTCGAATTCGTTTGGGCCTTTAGCAAATGGCTTCAAATTTCGTAACCCCCCCCCCCCCCAAAGTGCCGCCAATTGTAGTTTTGCAATAGAAAAGAAAAAAAGCGTTCTGAGTACAAACATGGAGTAACCAAGTGCGGAAGTATACGAGTGAAACTAATTTGAATTATGCGCGATAAGGAGATTACACGGGAGTGCAAATTTAAGCTGTACCGAAGGCCCTGCATGGATACGTCTACCGATTAATGCTGATTTAGCCAACTCTGTGTGCGCAGTATGCTAGGCTTCTAGCCCTTCGGCGAAAGCAAGGAAGAACAAGAGAGAGAGAGAGAGAGAGAGAGAGAGAGAGAGAGAGAGAGAGAGAGAGAGTTGCTTGGTTTATATTGCAGGATTTTCGCGTTAACGTCGAGTTATCGGGCAAAAGCGAGACCGGCGTAGGATTCTCTGCATAGGTACACATACATAGGTGTATCTCTATACACAGCCGCGCGCGGGAAACGTATAGAGCTCGACGGACCGCCGAGGCGTGGTTCAACGTGGTAACGAGATTAGACTAAGGATTAAGTGTAACAATACAGAGACCGCATTTTACTTACTAAATTAAATTTAGGATGATGAAGGTACCATCTTTCGTCCATAAAATCGCGATGCACGAACGACAAGTCTGTGCATATAATGAACGCACAATGTATATGCATACCCTCGTGTATACGTAGCGAATATAAATCGAGAGAGGAGCAAGCGAGCCAACAGTGTAATTGAAGAATCTCCATCTCCAAAGAGAAGAAAAAGCAAGTACGTGAACAACCCGAGGGAGGTAGCCAAGTTTTCGCTTTTCTTCTGTCTCTCTTTCTCTTTTTGCCGCCACGTTAGTGCGCTGCTTCTTCTCGCTCCCTCTCGCTCTTCGCCTCTGAATGCTCATTGTGTTTCTCCGTCGGTGAAACCCGCAAAGAAAGCCCGTCTCACAATTGCAAAGTTCGGTAAGCCTAATTGAAGGGAACGACTGACCTAAATTGACAGCTAGCCACTCGCATTCGCGGCACAGTCGACGAAACACCTATATACTTCCGTATATTCATACAGATCGACCGCTACTAGCGAAGAAAAAAACGGCGTAACGAAGATGTCTTAAACTTTGCTGATTACGGCCTTTTGCACACGGTATATTCCTCTTCTCCACCCATTTCCGTCTTCCCCACTCCCGAATCCATTTCTTCTCCTGCCGCTACTCTAGAGTCGCTATATATACGTTTTTCGTACATACGGCGGCCGCTAGAGGCGCAGCGGACGCCCGGAGTGCACCGGGCCACCGCGGAAACTACATTTAAGTTTCTCGAAATGGTCTTTCGGTAAAGAGGGCAACGGGGAGAAGGCGGAGGTTCACCGGGCGTTCCTGTTTGTTGTTCGCCCAAGTGGAAAATACGCTCAGGCGATGCTAGTTGATGGTGCTATGGTGATGATGCTGGTATCCAACGGGTAAGTAGGCCGTACTTCCGAGATTGTTCACGCCGAAAGGCTACACTCTGTTGTTGTTAATAGTGCAGCACGGTCGGTATGTATATGTAACCTCCTTAACTAACAACACCTACATAATATACAATATATATATACACGGAAAGACCATCCGCAAAACAGAGTCATGTGCTGATAGGCAGCGTTACATGGATATGACGAAAATAACCTTTCCACATAGTAAGTCGGAGATTCGCTTGAAGGGACGTTCATCTCCTCGCGTAGTACAATATTACGCTGAGAAAAAAACCAATTGAATCAAAAAAATATAATGGTTGATCCAAATAAATGTCTGAACGCGGAGTGCTACCGATATATGAGGTTGTTACAATACTATAAAATATTGGAAAATGTCATTGATTTAAATGACATATTATTTTATTTTAAAATCTCTTCTGTTCTCTGAATATCTACATTATCCTTCAAATAAAATTATATTCTATTGAAATAATCCTATATACAATCCGTAGATGTATGGATGAAATAATTAAGCAGTTGCTACAACATTTTTTATTTTGTACAAAAGTATAATCAATAGAATGAATTATATGTTTACTACATCGAAACGAATATGCCATGAGACGTAACATTTTCGTACTCCGTACAATATCAAAAGTGCAATTTCATGCAACTAGTTTGAGATAGAGACAAGTGTACATCATGATTGAAACATCAACAATATGGATCCAAAATAATGGTATTTTTTTGCCACAAAGTACAGGTGTCATCTGCAACAACGCATTTAGTATCTGGTAGAAAAAAAATATAATATTCGATGAAATAAATGTTTATTGCAATCAAAAGAATATATTTGTGAATTCGAGAAGTCATGTTTTTAAGATGATTCTATGTGAACTTGCAAACATTTCTTGATTGTTGGTTCAAA
Organism: Ophion slaviceki; assembly: GCA_944452715.1. NCBI lineage: Eukaryota > Metazoa > Arthropoda > Insecta > Hymenoptera > Ichneumonidae > Ophion > Ophion slaviceki. The sequence continues at coordinate 20,318,948 of OX101786.1, read as the reverse complement.
TAAATATACACTCACCAGAATTGCTGGAGATATTTGAAAAATCGCATGCGGTTCTTTGGAATAGGATAGAATTGTCACAATAAAGTGTTTGATCGAATTCGTTTTATTAACAAATTGAAAGTTTTCGATTTTTTTTAATCTTAAATAAAAAGTGAGCATTAGAATGATCATCCACGGTAATAGTGGAGAGAATATCAGATATGCAATGGAATATCCATGGAGAGAATATCAGGTATTCAACTGATAAAAACAGATACTACACTTTGATCTTAGCCACAGACCAAGCAGCGATACTCTTTAGAGTTTCAAAAAATTTGTAAAGCTTATTTAAATGTTAATAAAGATTATGCAAAAACAATGAGATTGATTATTTCGATGCTTTGACCGTAAAAAATTATTGAAAAAGCCGTAAAAAACAGCCGAGAAACTAGAGGACCCCGTTAAGTAGATTTTCGGTTCACGCTACGCTTACGAGAAACGAGCGCGCGTGCGGCTTCTAGCGGTTACTCCGAGAACTACGGGTTTCCTCACACCTATAATTTCGGAGGCGCTCGGCCATAATTTGGTTGAATTTTTTCAAGCAAATGCGCAAGAAACAAACTTTTTTTCGCATATTTTTTAAACCAATTCAGACATTTGCTTAATATTTTTGAATCAAAATAAAATATCAATATTTTAACGAATAATGTACTTGAAAATCAATATTGGATATGGTGAAAAAAATAAAATAACATATTTACTCAATAGAAATTTTATCTGAATCAAACGAGCGAAATTCAATTGTTCTTGTGTACCCGAATCAATAATATTCATGTTATGAATTGAAACGCTTTTTTTTGTTCGTTGCAGAAAATGCATTAAAAACTATATAATTTGTTCGCGATAATTTTTTAGATAGTTTCAATAAAATATTGTTCTCGGCTAATAATATATCTTTTGAATGGAAAAAAAACTTCAAATTTTATCATGTTATTAAAGTCAATAGCGTTTTGTTTGGTCTAATAAATCCGATTATTTACACCAACAATTTTAAAATTGAATCAACGAAATTTCATTCAATAACACCAATGATATCGGATCAATGATTTTTTTTTTCGCAGTGTAGTGTCCCTCTTAGACAGCCGTTTTGTTATAATTCGGCTATATATTTTAGAGAGCGGTCTTCCGGTGCGATCCTCCAATCTCTGCTGCCGCGGCTCTTCTGTTTTTCTTTTTTTTTACATCAAATACCCACCGATAGATCAGCTGGACTCTGGCCGTGGCCTCTCTTGCTTGTCCGATTGACATATCGTCTTTGTACGAAAAGTGACGGCGAAAAGGAAAATCTAGATGCCTCGTATTCATATCTATCCGGATCATCCCTATGTATGCTCTACGATCTTTATGAATTTTCGAGAATAAAATCCTTTTATTTTTCTCTTTTGCGTATGTACTTTCCTCGCGATTTTTTTACTTGTGTTATCCTTATGAAGTACACTGTCAAGCAATAAATGAGTTACAAACTAAATACCAACGCAAAAGTCTCGCATTTTTAACAAGAGTTAAAAATAATAAGTTCAAGAGGATCAGTCACTAGAGTTCAGACGAATAAAAAAATACTTATACTAGTCTGAATAACTCCCAATTACTTCAAAAATATTCTAAAGGGAACGTACATATAGAAAAAGAGAAAAATAAATAAAAACCTATGCTACAGAAAAACACGAAGAAGAAAATCTACGAATTCTTTTTGTCGAAAACTTAAAGAAGATCGTAGCACATACATGGACGTGATTCGGATAGATATACGAGGCATCTACATTCTTCTGTTGGACATCACTTTTCGGGCCACCCTGTACATAAAATGGTAGGTATTGTTGCTCAAGAAGACCGTATATACATGGCCCGTATGGTAGGTGTTGTCGGTTGAGGCGGCTGTTCGAAATGAGTTTCGAAACGAGAAAGCCGTTCGCATCCGTCAAAGAAGCACACCGCCGCAGATATATATATATATATATATATATATATATATATATATGATAATTACGCGGATATACCGTGGCTGTGATTTATTGTCAACCTGCCGCGATATTCTTCGCTAATGATGAGATGAATGTCTCTTTCGTTGAGAACGGCGCAACACAGCGTCGAAGTAAAATCGAAGTTTGGAATATGTGTCGTGTACAGACCGTTGATATCTCGTGAAAGAAGTTACCAATCCAACAGGCCGAATCTATAACTGTAATCAAATGCGTGGCATCTTGTATTTTTTTTCCGAAACAAAGATTTTTTGTGTGCCTCCATAAAGGGAGCGTTTGATTTTTTCACGTCAAAAGCGTGTGCAGATAGAATTGTCGAGAATGGGTCTCTGTTTTAATGTCAACCCACAGAAAGTTGAAGTTTGCATCGTTGCAATGAAAATTCATTATTTTTAATTAAAAAAAAATGTTGGCCATTTCAGATGTAAAAATCACTCAAACATTTTTACGTACTCTTATGAGAGATTCACGACCTCAATATGCAAAAAAAGGCTTGAAATAATGATAATAAAGAAACGAAATATAAACAAAATTAAGGGGCTATACCAGTGTGACACTTTCGAAAAATCGATTTTTTTTGCCTTTTTCGACAGTTTATACCTTCAAGGATATCCTGTAAAAATATCAAGGCCGTATCTCTCATCATTTTATCTAGCAAAAATCGATAGTTAAACCTTCAAAAGCGTTTTTCTCGAAATGAGATTTTTCAAATTTGCTGACATTGTAACTCAAAGAGCAATTATCCGATTGACTTGAAATTTGAACTCAGTACTCCTGAATATATTTACTCTACAATGACGTAGGATATTTTTGATTGGATGAAAATTGATGATTTGGCATTGAAAAAAACGACCATTTTATAGGCAAGAAAACAGACTTTTTTTTACAACTACGCCATTTTGTTAGATTTTTATATTTTTCGAAAATCCTACGTCATTGTACAGAAAATACCTTCCAGTTTAACGACATTTTTTTCCTTTTTCGGTTTCAGCTGCTCAATCGGCCGGAATCATGTCAGCAGTGGAGGAACTTTTTTTTCGCGCCTCCGAAGGTAGCGCAAAGTCGCTTGGATCTCAATATTTTTCTATGAAAAAATTATGTAATATAGGTCAAATATAGCCAAATATATTCTTAATTTTCCGAAACATTTAATTCAGTACTTTTCTTCCAAAAAATTCTCGAAAATCATCCAAATTTTCAGCGTTCACACTGGTATAGCCCCTTAATCGTTGCATTCCAACAATGCAAACTTCATCTCATCAAGGTTCACATATGAATATCGTAAATCTCGCAATTATAAATATATTTAGTGTCATTTCATTAGTCACTGTACATTGCATATCATCGTGTCGTTTACTGTTTAGTGTTCGCGTTTTCCTTCAATACACATGTGATTTATACGTGTCCATTTATATGGGATCGCATTTTATGAGTGTGATACAATGTAAAAGTAACTCCATGGCGCTCTTCTCTCGTACTACCTGATTTAACACAACTAGGATTTGTTTACAGCGAAAATGATCTTGGTAAATGCGATATTCAAGGAGAAGAAAATCTCTGGCGGCGCGAGCTCTGTCTAGCCTGAGAGAATGTGCTGTGAATCGCGCGGTAGTTTAGAGGGGATTCACGACGATTTCCTGGTTCCCAAGCATCCTAATCAATGAGATGGATTCAAAGCGAGGCTCGTGACGACTGGGAGCGGTTTGCAACAAGAACTTTCTGTATGATGTTCTGTGTCCTGTCTTCGTCTCTCTCCCTCACTCTCTCTATCTGTCGCTCTTTCTCTCGGTCTCTTCGGTCGTATAACCTTTTCGCGAATCAAGCCGGAGGACTATTTTAGAAATTGCTTCGTGGCTAACCAGCCGGAAGGATTATGATTTCAGTTTAAAGAACGATTTTTGCTGCAGCTGCTCCCACTCGTATTGCCCTCCACTGTATAATTTCGTTCTGGGCGTAAGCTATGCCGGTCGAGCGGCAAATTAATGGCGTGTACACAAAATACACGGATAAGTGTAAATTGCCACTGGGACATCGTATTCTCATGCCACGTGAAATCTCGAACGTAATCATAATAATTAGGAACGCTCGTTGTGTTACACATGTCGCCTGCAGTCATACGCGGTATATGAGTTCGTCGGTTCCCTCAGCGCGAGAACCCTGATTTTTCACATTCTACATAACTAGAGGAAAAAATCATATCGATGAAATTTGCATCGTTGGAGTGAAACGAAAAATAATTCTTTTCAATTGCTCAACTTTGTTTTGACGAATTCAAGCTGTGAAAATCACTCAAACATTTTTACGTATTCTTATTAGAAATTCACGACCTCAATTCGCAAAAAAACTTTTTATAATAATGACTCAAAAAATGAAAAACCAAGAAAAAAGATCATTGCATTCCAACGATGAGAACTTCAACGTCACGTGTTTCTTCTACTGCACTGAATCGTTTCAACTTTTTTCTGCGCTCTTTTGAGGATGTATGAGAGTGTTACAGAAACGCGGCCGTGGCATTAAAAATTGGATGTGTTATTATTATTTTTCTTAAAGCCACTTCACGAAATTTGGTATCGATGTGCGAATATCGTTAAATATTATACAATGCGAATTTACAGTAAACTTGGCCAGTATACAAATTCGTCTTGGATCGTTGTTTTTCTCTTGAATAGGATGAGTGAAAGGATAATGAAAAAATTACGCATAGAATTTTGATTTTTTATGTATAATAGAAACTTTTTGGAAAAATTCCGAATAATTCAATACGTGATTGTAGTGCAATTAATTGTAACGTCCGGGAATTCTGGTCATTTTCTCCTTTGGCTCTTCCATACATCCTGAACACGCACTGTATGGCATTCCTCTAAACAGTTGAGCGGCTCGGAAATTGCGGCACTCCTGAGACACGCCATACTGACCCTCAGAGTTCTAGCTTAATTAAGGTAAATATTTATTTAAAAAAAAAACAGTTCGAACAATCATTAAGGGGTTTACACCACTGCAAACGTCGAAAATTAAACGATTTTCTGCAATTTTTTGCGGTTTAAGGAAAGGTAAGAGGATTATAATATTCAAGGATGTTATTAGTCAGATTTTCAAGTGGACGAAATAAAATAATATTAAAAAATTATACAAAATTATACAAAATGGTGACGCTGGAGCCACTCTCGCGTGGTATGTTAAATTTGAGATGCTCTGCGGCACGCAGTATAACTGACGCAAATTTGAATCAGAAGAAGAAAAAAATTAATTCTATTAATTGACATGAGTATACCTAGAGAAAGACGTAAGGGATTTTGAAAATAATAATTTTTGTGTAATTGGCAAGCATTTGAAGTAAAAACTCAATTTTCGACTCGAAAAAGGACAATAATTTGTTAATAAATAATGTTTTAATTAACTCATGGAAAATCCCGTACGTATTTCTCTTCAGAATGTTTTTTTTAAAGATGTGCTCAACATTGGGAAGGAATAGAATGAAAATTATTGGAGTTATAGTGCGTGCGATTTTGAAAAATTATGTTCTGAGAAAAACGGTCGACGTCTCGCACACGGGCCAGCCATTGCGACCACAGACCCACACGGGCCTGCGGGCATTTTATTTGCAGGTACCAATTTTTTCCCTCTTATTCTAGTTGGTTCAAAGCATCTCCAAAGCCAATTCCTAAAACTCCTTTTTTTTAAATTCTACACTGGTGTTGCCCCTTAAGAAGAAACACTGTCACAAATTATATTGAAGCTTGCATCATTGAAACGCAACGAAAATTCCGTAGCTCAGATTCTTTCGGCAAATTTAGGCTACGAAAATCACTCAACCGTATTTCAGGATTCTTATTAGAGATCTACGGCCGAAATTTGCACGAAAATATGTTGGATGCTGATAAAAATGTAAGCCAATTATGGCTGGTTTGACTTTACATCTACGACATGTATTCGGGGATTCCAAAGTTGGACTACTTTTACTTGGGTTACTCTTCTGTACAATGAACACACGCAATTTTAATCTAATATCAAACAATGTAAGCGGAACGAAAAGTAAATATTCTTTGAAAATCTATTAATCGCTTTCCAACGATGCAAACTAGCCTCGCATCGTTGGACGGCAACAAAAGTGATTATTTTACAATAGCTAGAATTTCAATTGGCAAATATTGGTTACGAAAATCCCTCAATAATGTTTCAAGTCGCTGATTTAAAGATCTGGAATTTAAAGCTGAAAATTAATATTTTGTAAAATAATGAAAATGAGGAAATAAAAATCGAAAAAAGAAATTGCGTGCATTGCAACGATGCAAACTTTAAGACCATACCCTCGCAACTAATCACGAACAAAACGAAAATAACGATTAAACTCTATTACCATGAGAACTTTTCAATCCAAATGCGTTTGTACACATGCCTATCCTATATGACGTTGAATTGGTTTGCAACGAAAGTTCATTGTGTTGAAACATTAACTTGTTAACATCCATTTTTTGTTAACACTTTCAAGGTACGAGAATCACTCGTACGCATTCCTACAATTTCTTCGAAATTCTACAAAACAACATTTGAAAAAATATATTTAGGCCGACAAAAATGTGCAATGAAGAAAAAAAGATTTTACGTTGCGTTCCAACGATGCAAACTTCAAAAACCACCATCCAATTTCTCTCGTTCCATAAGAAAAATGCATAGATTCTCATTGCCCAAGCGAAGAAAAATTACTCGAGATTTTCGTACGCGGTGGTGGATAAACGTACACTTTGGTTTCCAATATGACGACGTCATTAATCAAAAGCTTCCCAGCACTTTTCGTGTGCGCATAGATATACACACGTTCACTACGCTCCGTGGATTTCGGTAGTCGAAAAAAAAACTGGGCCCCGTTCTCGATGGTAGAGAGGGAATTTGTTCTTTGTGCGCAAACCCTGTGGACCGCCTCGGTTCTATACCACACATATATTCGCATACCACCTTATGCGTATATACGTTCAAGTCTTCCATACGTCTGATGCGAAATTCATTCAAATTATCTTTCGCACCGAGAACGCGGGCGGATTGTGCTGTAGCGGGTAGAAAAAGACCACGAGGTATACATGAAGAGGGGTAAGGCGAGAGAGTATTAGAGTGAGTGAGTCCCGGGCACAAGCGGGAGTAGAAAAACGCCCTCGCGGGTTTAGCAAGCTCGCGGTTTCTCTCCCTTTCCACACCCATACACAAACACGTGCTCCCGGCCGCGTGTGTATGTGTGCATTATATGGAATACAACTCAGGGTTGGTTTATTCGCTCTATCACGTTTTTCGCGGGAGAACGAGGCACAAGAGAACGATAGAAGTCTGTGAAACAACAAAACGTGGGAAAGAGTCGAGCCAGTTAGTTCTCAACGATACGAAACTCTCTCTCTCTCTCTCTCTCTCTCTCTCTCTCTCTCTCTCTCTCTCTCTCTCTCTCTCTCTCTCTCTCTCTCTCTCTCTCTCTCTTTCTCTCATTTATAATAGGTGACTGCCCACTGCCCACATTTGCCAGTTTGTGCGTGCTTTTTCGTTACACACACATTTCTCTGTGGCTCTCGCGCTCATACCTATATCGCTCGATCCTTCTCTTGTCCTATGTAATATTTTATATTCAGGTAAGTGTATGTGTATAGCTATATATATTGAACGCTATATTGTATAAATGTGTATTTGCGTCTATGAGCAACGAGTGAATGTCTTATCGTTTGATTCGCCTCGTTTGCCAAGCTGCCTCCGGAGAAAGGCAGGAAATTGTACGTACAGCTTTTGCCGCACTCAACAAACCCCCCCCTCTCTCTCTCTCTCCCCCCCTCTCTCTCTCTCCCTCTCTCTCTCATCTGTGTGTATGAGTAGGTGGATGTTGTACTCACTCAGGAGAGAAACATGTGTGTATAATAATGCGCGCTGTACTCTGGCTGTGCAAGCTGCATTCTGCCGAGCTTTTTTTTACGTATCTGACTTTTAATCACATTTAAACAAGATGAATTTTCCATCACTAGAGAGAAACGGTTCGGAGACAGGAACAGCGAGAGGGAGGGAGAGAGAGAGAGAGAGAGAGAGAGAGAGAGAGAGAGAGAGAGAGAGAGAGAGAGAGAAGACGTTCGTGTGGAAACCAGATAACTTTTTGTTTAGTTCGATTGAACAAATTTCTTTTTTATCTAGGAATGGATAGTAAGCAGTATTTTTTCATGTCCTGAGTTCCAACGAATACCCTTGCGGGTTTTACCTTGTTACCCTTTCAAACGAACCCTTTTTCATCACTACTTACCCGCACTAATCTAACGCAACTTCCGTTGCGTCCACAGGCGTCTCAATCCACACTGCACCACATTTACCGAGGGTACGGGGAAACTGAGGAAAACCCGTACCGGTATAGACGGCCGCATATTCTTCTGATTCTCTGGTGCACAAATGTTTCACTCAAGTAACTACAGCAAGGTCTCAGAAGTATCGGTCTTCCGCTTGGTGGTTGACGCGCCGGCCAGTGCACGGCTTAGCGGTCACCGCTCCGAGTATCGGACATGCACAACACTGCTTACCTCGAAGTACAGACGGGGCCGAACCCGTAGTGATTTCCATAATAATGAGTGTTTTATTGTATGAAAAGCTCTACGGGAGCATTTCCTTCCGTCAGTACAGAATTGTGTTGCATTTTGTGACATTATCGGTAAGTTAAGATCATATCAAGTTGCTCTTGATAAGGAAATATTTTGTGGAAAATCTAATCCTGTAATGACAAGAGGAAATTCTGTCACAGTACTTTTCACTGAAGAAAACACAGAGTAGGATGGGAATCACGAACTTCTCACTGCTTTTGAAAGCAAGTTAATGAGATTTTTCGTTGCGAACTGTGTAAACAAAACCGTACGACTCAGATAGATTTTGCTTCGTATTGAACTATTGAAATTTCAATTAGGGCCTATTCGTTGATACAGGCTGACGTAATTAATAAGGCAATACAATCAATGCGAATCAGATTGCAAGCGCCTTTCATAGAAGTAAGTGTTTACTTTTTTTTTACCCTTTACAAAACGGGGTACAAAACCCTTTTTTTACCCTTAACAAAACGGGGCTGGGCCACTCTAGAGGCAGAAAGATATACTTTTTGGGGATTTTTTTAACTGCAAAATGAATCGAAATTACAAAAAAGGGTGTTTATCATACATATCGGTGACTATACAATAATTTTTTTCAAACGATTAATTTCAAAATGGCGGCTGTGCAGCGTTTATCTCAAAGCTGCATTTTTCAAGTTGGCCGGAAACAAAACTCAGACAATTTTCAACCGATTCACTTGAAAAGTTGGATATATCTGGAAAAATAGATTGTCTATGGAAGTACGTAGGATTTTTTTTATATTGCATAGTTCATTTGTTATTAACGATTTTTTAGGCAAATTTTTGGAAAGTGAAAAATTTACCTAAAAAATCGCCAGATAATTGTTAATAAAAAATGAGCCATGCAATATAAAAAAAATCCTACGTACTTCCATAGACTGTGTATTTTTCAAGATATATTCAACATTTCGAGTGGATCGATTGAAAATTGTCTGAGTTATGTTTCCGGCCAACTTTAAAAATGCAGTTTTGAGATAAACGCTGCTCAGCCGCCATTTTGAAATTAATCGCTTCAAAAAAATTATTGTATACAGTCACTGATATGTATGATAAACATCCTTTGTAATCTCGATTTATTTTGTAGTTTTTCTGAAGAGAAAAAATCCCCAAAAAGTCTATTCGTCGGTCTCTAGAGTGGCCTAAGGCCTTAAGGGGGAAGCTTGCTTTAGAGGCTTCAAAAAATCGATTTTTTCGAGGATTTTTTTGGGAAGGAAAGAAATATTCGATTGAAACGAAACTTTCAGGTTTTATTGTTATATATTTCAACAGTCTTCTCAAATTTTTCCATTAAAATATATGTCATATTATGCCTGGTACAAGCATTTCGCCGAGGCGCCTCGAGTGTGCATGTGTCGTGCGGCGGGAAAGATGCAGGTCGCAATTTCCATCTGAAACAAAAAACCCAAACAAATTTTTATTTTCAATAGTATAGCTTCTAGTTAAACCAAGAAAATTCAACAAAAAGTGAGAAATTCAACAATTTTTCGCAAATTAAAAAAAAATCATTTTTTAGGAAAAAAAATTCACCTTAGATTGTTTAAAAAGTGGGTTAATCATAACTTTCTTAAGGTTTTTTAGGTTCAACAAAAAGAGAATTTAATCCCGAATGAATTTTGTCTCGTTTCGATAGGACGTTTAATTTTTTCCCTATCTTTCCCGCCAATTAGGAAAAATCGTAAAAATGAAAAACCGAGAAATCGCGCGTCAAAGTTTTTGTATATAAAAAATCGTAATTTTCTTGAACTTACCGCAATAATATGCTAATCAGCGATTCCTGGTCCATAGAGTTGCCCTTCAGACTCTTCTAAAACCCTTTGGATACGTACAATAGTTACCATGGGTACAATACATACAATAGATCGAGGGGCGGAGCGCGGGCACTCCGAGCGATCCGGCCGCTCGTATACCTGCTCGACGCTTGCTCACTATTTCTTCTGTAACTACGAAAATAATTTGAATTTGCTTTTGAAATTTTAGGGACACATTCTTGGATAGTTTGGGAAGACATTTATGCAAAAAAAAAATCGATTTTTTGAAGCCTCTAAAGCAGGCTTCCCCCTTAAATCGGTTCTAGGCTAAAAACATTGAAATTTCTTTTTTATCGATTTTTTATACTAAATCATATCGATCATCTTAAAATCTGGTGTGCGAACTTATTTTTCGTACCGTGATAAAATTCTGAATAAAGTAGTGGTTTTTTTTTCTTTTAATTGAAGGTGACCTTGAAGTCTCCGGAACGCCTCCAGCGCCTCGAACTATGCAACTTTTGTAGGAAAAATTTTCCCCCAAGTCTGATAGATTAGGAGATATTTGTACTGCTAATAGTTGTTTCCCTACACGGTATATATTGTATTGCAACTTTCATCGCGCCCTCGACATGAAATTAATCTTTCTCAATAGAACTTTGTCAATAGAAATGTTAACTTTTTCCCGAAAGTCACCGTTACTCTTTTTTGCCCAAGATTTCCAATAGGTGTGATTTCTGGCACAACGACTGTGCCAGATAAACATATAATTAAACGAAAATTTATCTGCCGAGAGGCCAGCTATACGTGCCCACGAAAGTGTCTCTAATCGTCGATCGGCCAAAGAGAGGCCTCGATATGGCCTCTCTTCTTTCGATCTACATATATATGTGCATGTGTATATATAAATATATACATACACTGACCTAAAAACGGCGTTTGATAAACTTTCTATAAGGCGCGAACGAACGCGAGAGCGTTCAAGTGTCACGTTTGAGGCCAAGTAAGAAAAAGATAGAGAGAGGGAAAGTAGATCCAATAGAACAGAGAGAGAGAGAAAGAGAGGAGAGACTCATTCTCTCCAGACTGTAGGCATCGTTCGGAGACGCGAAAACTGCAAATGTGCATTACACCGGTCCAATGTAAAACGATGATTGCGCTTGCGACGGTCCAGTCTGCGGGGTTTTACATGTTTCAAAAAGTATACAAATTCATTCATCACTGCGACTGTACACATAGGTATGCCTGAATTCTTGTGTTATTCATAGTGAACAAAGACATATTCGGACGTTCCCCTTAAATCTTACCATATGTTTTGTTTCTATGAGATCGAAGTTTGCATCGTTGGAATGCAATGGAAAAGAATATATTTTCAATTACTCAAGTTCCCCTTTTTACAGATTTTAGTTAAGAAAATCCCGCAGTCATTTTTTAACACGCTGACTTGAAGATGGAAATCCGCTGAAAAATATTTGGAATAATTATAAAAATAAAAAAAAATATGAAAAGACCTTTTTGTTGCATTCCATGAAAGCAAACTTCAATATCCATCCCCCTGTCCTGAGTGCAACAGCGTTGCACCGGCGCAATTGGTGCTCTGTCAAATTAATCAACAATACGGATTGCGCTGTTGGACGCGAATTGGATCAGCCATGGCGGAAGTATGGCCCGAGGCACGCGATAATACTACGCAAAAACAGAATTCAAGTTGGAGAAAGTTCGGTAACACACACACATATATATATATATATATATATATATATGAGATATTCCACGTGAATCCGGTGGAATTTTCCCCTGACCCCCGCCAATTCGATTTTTTAAATCTGATTCCATTGACTCTATAAGACACCCTGATTTTTTTTCCATTTTTCGAAACAACCCTTAGTAAAAAAAAAGTTCTCCGAAAAAACGCCTTGATTTAAAAATCTGAAAAAATTCGCAAAAATGCGTGATTATATGTAAACATTTTCAAGCTATCACTCGCAGTGGAAGTATGATTTTTTCTGTGCTTTCTGAGCGATTAACGTTACCAAAAATCCGAAAAAATTCAAGAACCGCTTACTTCGGGCGGCTACTTAAATATTTTGATACCCACAGTGATTTTTTGGACCGTTTTTGAATATCCAAATCACAATCATGGACTTTGAACAGTTAGCAGTCAATTTTTCGGATTTTTCCTAACGTTAATCGCTCAGAAAGCACAGAAAAAGTCAACCGTCCACTACGGGTGATAGCTTGAAAATTTTTACATATAATGACGCATTTTTGGAAATTTTTCAGATTTTTAAATCGCAGCGTATTTTTTCGGAGAATTTTTTTTTAATAAGGGTTGTTTCGAAAAATGTTTAAAAAAATCTGGGTGCCTTTTAGAGTCAATCGAATCAGATAAAAAAAAATCGACTTGGCGGGGGTCAGGGAAAAAGTCCACCGGATTCTTGAATTAAAAATATATATTGTATGGGAAAAATCGGAAAAACTGATTTTTTCGCTTCCAAAATTAAAAGATTAATAAATAAGGATCAGTTTAAAATAATAATTAAAGTTGACTGACTCAGATATGTATTGTTTTAATTGAACATGACCCTAGCGTTATCATCTCGCCCCTACTTCCCCTATATATATTGACAGGGAAGCATCGAAAACTTGGCAAACATTTGTCAACTCGAAGAACTGCGTCGCGACGATGACCGCAACGTTGAAACGATGAATTCTTCGTTGATGTCTGACATTTAATTATAAACCAAAAACGCGAAAGTATACGTCCAATGAAACGGCAAAGAAGTTTTCGTTTGCTAGTACGTACTGCTTAAAAGCGAGGCGGAGGTATCCTAGGGGGGGGGGGGTGTACGATGGTGTGCTAACTGACACTAATGCACCTACAACTTCTTGCGTTACTTCCACTTTCATTATTGCGGGGCAGCGTGCGACAGAAACTCGAGCCCCGCTCTGTCTCTCTTTCTCTCCCGTTCTTGATAATAATCAGCTTAATTATCCGAGACAGGAAACGAGCGAAGGCGGGTCGACAAAAGACTCGTTTTCATCGAACAAAACTTCACATACATAGAGCCACACACAGCCATATCCACATACATAAAACGTAAATGTGTGTCCACGCATACGTGAAGATATTTCGTTTTTTTCTTTCAATGAGAGAAACGTGTTTTTGAATAAAAGTTCACCGCATATCGCAGATGTACTTTTTTCTGCACATTCGCCCGATCTATATGTATGTATGTGTGTCGTTCCAATGAACCGAATAAGGGTGAACCGGGAAAGGGACTATTTTTGCCCAAAATCGCTGGGGTGTATGCTCGAAAAAACGGCACATAGACACAACGATGGCGAACGAGACTCTTTTGTATTGGAAAACGCGAAGGGAGAACCCCCGAAGGCACACGTGGAAAAAGTATTCCCGTCACTCCCCGCAGGGTTAATAGAGGGAGGGCATGATGTTGAAGTTTGCATCGTTGAAACGCAACGAAAACAATTTCTAATTGACAATTTTCTGTGATAGAAAAAAGCTACGGCAAACATTGTTCAAAATTCTCGTTAGTGACCTACAACCTAAATCTATCGAGAATGATTTTAGAAAACAATAAAAATGGGGAAAGGTAAAATAATAGAAAACGTCCCATTCCAACTATGCAAACTTCAACATCATGGGAGGATATATATTATATATATGGTATTGAAGTTTGCATCGTTGGAATGCAGCGAAGTTATATTTGTTTCGTATTACCCAATCTTCTCTCGGCACATTCAGGCTCCAAATATAATTGAATTATTTTTGAAGATGTTTATTTGGGATCCACAACCTAAAACTGCAAAAGAAGGGTTTAGATAGTAATGAAAATGAAGGAATTAAAAAAATAAATAAGGATTTTCGTTGCATTCCAACGATGCAAACTTCACCACCATATATATATATATGCCGTTGTATACGTCGCAAATCACGATCAATTCAGAATCGATTGGATCTTGAACACACTCAAATTTCATGAGATTGATCATTGGAATGCCACGGAAATGACTATTTTTTTTAATTGCTCAAATTCCTTCGTCATATCTTATCGGCCAAATTCCGCAACAATTTTTTTAATTGCTTGTTTAGGAATGTATTATCTAAATCTGCAAGAAAGATTTTGTAGACTGATGAAAATGGGGAAATAAAAATATAAAGAATTATCGTTGCACTCCAATAATGCAAGATTCGACACCATCAAATTCACTCGTCTATCACGAATGTGATAGACTTGCCACGCGATAGTGATGAAATCATGTGCACACTATTTTTTTATGAAGACATGTGTGTATGTGTGTTTTATGTATACGCACAATTGCACGCCGTACGTTTATTTTCATATTTCATCGACAAAAGTTTACGGCCTGGTCCATCCGAAGTATGAACTTTCCTTCAATGCCTGAATACTTCGCAATTAGGAAAACGAACGCATTCGCTGTTCTGAGTCTTGCCAACGGTAATACAATCAAGATCAATCTTAACTAAAGGGCGTCTCAAAATGACCTGACATTTTTATTTATTAATAAAACGTATTATTTATTTGGAAAGTACGAATATTTTCATTTCAATATAAGTTCAAACGTTCACTCTTTTGATGAAATTTGTAATAACATTTTGGCATAATTGCGGACTATATAATTTCATTAATGGTGCGTCCAATTGCCTCCTTGAGCTCCGGAATGGTCTGTGGATCATTGACATACACTTTTCCTTCCAGAAAACCCCAAAGAAAGAAGTACAATGGCGTCAAATCGCACGATCTTGGTGGTCAATTCACATCACCGCGGCGCGAGATAACACGACCATGAAACTTCGTCTGCAATAACTGCATTGTTTCGGCTTGTATCTGTAGTGAACTTTCAGAATTTCCGTGCTTCGCTCGCTCGTGTAATTCTCCATGACTAAACCTCAATACTTCCTGATGCCCTTTGTTGAAGATTAGTAGTCTACGTTCGCCACAAAAAAAATGGCGCGCTATTTCAAATGTCAGGTCATTTTGAATTCTTTTAAATTCTCCATTTTCTTTATTGTCCAAAATCATATTTCGCCGAATCAGGTTCTAGATCGCTAAATAAAAATCTTCAAAAAATATTCGCGGCATTAGTAGCTGAAATCCGCCAAAATTTGAGTATAAAAATCTTTCAACGTCACGTCGTTGAAGTTTGCATCGTTGGAATGCAACGTGAAATTCTTGTTTATTACTTGATTTCTTTATTTTTCGTAGCATTCCATTTTTTCTCCCCTAGATTACGATCGTAGATCTCCAAAATGGAGGCGAAAAAAACGTTCGACTAACTTTCGTAGCCTAGATCGGTAGAAAAATGTGAGCGATTGAAGAAAATTAAATTCCGGTAAACCTCAACGATGTCAACTTCAACGTCCTGAAAAATCACCAAACAATGAAAGGAAAAAGTATTGAGCGATGTTTTTGGGAGCTTGAAACGTTACCCTAGAGAAAACAATTATCGAAACGATATTTATGCGAACGATATCGTAAATAAAGATAGCAATTCGTTCTCTAGGCAGAGTTGCGAATAATGCATTATTTTGATAGTGCATTACTGTATACATTACAAATTACAAAAGTAATGTGTAATGGATATACGTTCCATTATAAATTACAATAGTAATGTGTAATGGACATATGTTCCATTACAAATGACAAAAGTAATGTGTAATGGATGTGTGTTCCATTACAAATAAGAAAAGTAATGTGTAATGGATGTGTGTTCCATTACAAATAAGAAAAATAATGTGCAATGAATGCATGTTCCGTTACAAATTACAAAAAGTAATGTGTAATGGTTGCATGATCCATTACAAATTTCAAAAGGTAATGTGTAATGGACGCATGTTCCATTACAAATTGAAAAAGTAATGTATGATTAATGAGTGCTTTATTACAAAATACAATTACAATAAGGTAATTCGTAGCGGAGAATATTCCATCACAAATAGAAAAATTGAGGTGCTCACATTAGAAATTTGCACATTGCTATCTCATTATTTTATTTCGCTAATTGAAATTTGTTTTAAGTAAATTCGTTTTTCTTCTGCATAAAACTCGACAACACAAAAAAAGGTTTATACAAGCCAGATTTGTATCATCAAAAAAAATTACTTCTCAATACAAAGTCATGATCTCCCATACTTTTATGTGCACTCTGTCAGAATCCGGGGTCAAAATTGAGTTTTGTGCATTAGAAAAATAAATACGGCCGTTAAAAAAACCTCGTGTTACAATTATAACGACAGAAGCGAGAAAAAGATCGAGAGAGAAAGAGAAAAGAGTGGCTAAGATCATGTATCTCACGAATCCGCAGAATAGGCGAAAGAAATTATACTTAACTTATAAAGAAATTATAAATTATAGCTTATAAAGAATTTATAAAGAAATTATAAATTATAGCTTATAAAGAAATTATAAGCATTCTAAGAAAATATACGTAACCTAGCTAATAATAAAAGATGTAAATAATAATATAAGTAATATAACAAAAATGAATACAAGTTACTGAAACAAAACATGTCGCTTTATATAGTTTCTGCATGATATACCTATTTTATTATTTCAGATAACTATATAGATCGTTTGAAATTTATAACTCCTTGAATGGATTGTTCAGTAGACCAAACAGTTTCGATCTATTTGAATTTGAAGTGGAGTTTTATAAGTTTGCAACGCGTAATCTGTTACACGTTGCTTTTATAATCGATATCCATTACCAATTGATAATAATAATAGTAATTGCTCTTTGCATTTATTCATGGTATATTACTTTTTCAATGCTCAATGAGGCACCCATTCATTACACATAATTTTGGCTTTTTTAAAGAGGAAGCTTTGTGATAAAAAGAATTTGTTTTCCAGTTTTCAATGTTAATGCTCGAAAAATTCTTATATATCTCAATACTTCGAAAAATCATGCGAGACAATATATCATATCAGATCAATTTCAATATGCAGTTTTTTTCATTATTTGTAACCAGCTTTTGCTTGCAACTTCGTCCATGTCTTTAAAAGTATCGACTTTCTCGTGTAGATAGCTTCGTCTATGTAAAACAGCAAGGTGAAAGTAATGTGCGAACTTCTAATTTGAACGTTTTGCGTCTGCATTATTGAGTTTCAAGCAAAAAAAAATGAATTAGTCTTGAAAGAACTTTTAGTGAGCGAAATTAAATAATAAGACAGCAACTTTTAGCAGATGTGCAAATTTCTAATGCAAGCACGGCAATTTTGTTATTTGTAATGGAATATTCTCCACTACAGATTACTTTTTATCAATTGTAATTTGTAATCGAACATGCATCCATTACAAATTACTTTTTTAAAATTTGTAATGGAACGTGCATCCATTACTCATTACTTTTTGAAATTTGTAATGGATCATGCAACCATTGCACATTACTTTTTGAAATTTGTAATGGATCATGCAACCATTACACACTACTTTTTAAACTTTGTAATGGATCATGCAACCATTACACATTACTTTTTGAAATTTGTAATAGCACATGCATTCATTGCACGTTACTTTTCTCATTTGTAATGAAACACACATCCATTACACATTACTTTTGTAATTTGTTATGGAGAACTTATCCAATACACATTATTTAAAGTAATGAGTAATGCATTATTTTAAAATTACTATTTTCACAACTCTGTCTCTAGGATCGCACTCGCGTGGCTTCGCGTGCGGATATCCAACGATTGCAAGGAATTTCGAGGTCGCCCCACGGGAGTATCATTAGTACATGAGGAGCGAGAAAGACTCGCGGAGAGAGGAAGAGAGAGAGAGAGAAAGAGCGAGAGAAGGGGGGGGCAGTGATCGAACCGAATTAGCGAAACCAAGGCCAAGGTTTCCAACGTGCAAAGCGCGGTAACAAGATGAAACGATGATCAGCGAGAGTTATTATATATGTTCTGAGAATTTCGCGTTAATGTTTGCCTCACCGCAACTACATATTAATTATGCGCGCGTATGTACATGCGCGCGTATACCGCTAATAAATGATACACGGAATTGTGCTCGCATACGTATTGTGAACATGTATGCTCACACATATGGGGATAGATGTAAGTAACTGCGGCATGTATGTAAGGCAAACAAAAACGAAAGTAATCCCCGTGCAGTTGATACGTTCGTGGAATATAAAAGCGCGTATGTATACAGGTGCAAGTCCAGCGGCGCGATCGCGCACTCGACGAGAAAAGCTTTGATGTCGCGAGTTAAAAGAAACCACACAAGAAAGGAAAAGTCACGGTGTCTCGTGCTCCATATAGTGCCCAAAAAAACTTTCTCCACGCTCGAAAACGCAACGTACGTATGCGATCACTTATATTTATATATGTTGTGACGTTAAAGTTTGCATCGTTGGAACGCAGCAATTTTTTTCCATCATTTTTCATTTCTTTATTTTCATCATTATTCAAAGCCTTTTTTGCAAATTGCGGTTGGCAATCTCTAACGAGAATACGTACATACGTTTATCAGATTTTCACAGCGTGAATCAGCCAAAAAACAATTGAACAATTAAGAAGAATTCATTTTCGTTGCATCTCAATGATGCGAACTTTAGCATCATGATATATTTGCGATCCTCAAATGGAAAATGTAAGAAGAACGAGGGGGGAAGATTTTCATTCTCAGGCGCATTTCCAGCCAGTTTTTAACTCGCCAACCACGTGATCTATATATATATATATATATGTATATATCAAACTGACCTGACATTTGAAATTGCGCGCCATTTTTTAGTGACGAACATAGAGTACAAATCTTTGACAGCTGGCATCGGGAAGTCTTGAGGTTTAATCATGGAGAATTAAACGATCGAGCAACGCATAGAAATTGTTATTCGCTGCATTGGTACTGCATAGTTATTGCAAACGAAGTTTCATGGTCGTGTTATCTCGTGCCGCGGCGATGTGACTTGGCCACCAAGATCTTGCGATTTGACGCTATTGGACTTCTTTCTTTGGGGTTTTCTGGAAGGAAAAGTGTATTGCCAATGATCCACAGGCCGTTCCAGAACTCAAGGAAGCAATTGGACGAACCATTCACGAAATTAGTCCGCAATTGTGCCAAAATGTTATTGAAAATTTCGTCAAAAGAGCGAACGTTTGCAAACAGGGACGAGGTGGCCATTTGTCGGATATTGTGTTCCAAACATAACCTCCATGTTTGTACCTTACATTAAAATTAAAATAGTCGTACTTTTCAAATAAGGAACACGTTTTATTAATAAATTAAAATGTCAGGTCATTTTGAGACAGCCTATATAATCCTTTTAATAGAATTTCGATTTTCTTTTTCAGTCTCACCCTCATTCTCGACTCTCACGTGGCTGCGAGAGAGACGAAGGTATACGAGTGCGTGTTTGTGTATTGAAATGGACACCGCAAACGCAATTAGATTTTCCGAGAGCAACGTTATTGTGAACACATTATTATAATCGTGAACCAAGTAACTATATGTGTGGAGGATTTTCAATGCGAGACCACGTGTTTGTCCACGATTGTCTGGTGTAATATGAAGGCGAAAGAGAGAAGCTAGAAGAGACGAGAGAACAGTGCTCTCGCGTATTATGGAACGGGTCGTACGTACGTGTTTATTCATTATATTAAACACACACACACACACATACATACATACATACATATATATATATATACATACATACATATATATATATATATATATATATATATATATATATATATATATATATATATATCTATATTCCGATATATATATATATATATATCGGAAGAGAGAGGGAGGGAGAGGGAAGGAGAGAAAGAGAGAGGAGAGGAGTAGAAAGTGAGCCATACCGATAACTCGAACGTGAGTAAATTATGTACGACGACGGTGGCCGCGATCGCTTGTACATATCTAACGAGTATATATATATACTCGTTAGATATGTATATATATATAGGGTGGCCCAAGTCGTGGGTCAAACGAAGTGGGGTGGTAGCCAGGATCATATCCAACCAAAAAGGTTATATTCATGTTGGTCCGTTTCTCAACGATTCCGAAGTTATGACTTTTTAAAAATATTTTTGAACAATCGCGGGTTTTACCATTTACCAAGTGTAAATTACCATATGTGGATAATTTTTTTTTGCAGATGTCGCCTGGCTTTCGTATCACAGTGTAATTTTAATAACTGTCATCATGAGTTCTTAGAATAAAATAACTTTGTGGATTATTTTTTTCCCTAGGTTTTCATCGTCGATTTAAAAAAAAATGTACCGAAACTTGCCCCTGTAATAGGAAAATTGGTCGACATTATGGGGATTGTAAAAAGGTACAACCAATAGCTCTGACCCTCGAAAGTTTTTTTAATCTTCTTTTCCTTCACTGCGAAGTAGTGTTTGGGCATAAAACAAATGGAACAGAAACTTCTTCGTTATCGCCATAGATTCTCTGCATTCGATTAATGCGTTGTGAATGTAGATTAACAGCTCGAATTTGTTTCGAGCAAAGTTCGATTTTCTAGCAAAGTACTGTCTTGTAGAGAACAAAAATCGATAATAAACACTTTCGAGGGCCAGGTATAAGTTGTACCTTTTTGGAATCCTCATAAGGTGGAGTAATTTGCCACCTACAAGGACGAGTTTCGGTGGAACATTTTTTTCTCTCAATGATAAAAACCTAGGGAAAGAAATTATAAACCAGAAAGTGTTTGTAAGTTGATTTTATTCTACGAACTCATTATGACAATGATGGAGGTTACATTTTCATGCAAAAGCCACACCATCAGGCTACACCTAGATTTTTTAAACCCGCCTATGTAAGTAGATTTTAGAAAATTAATGCCTTTGTTTGTACATGTGGAGAGCGATTTTCCATATTAAAAAAAAATTACTTTGGTATCGTTGAGAAATAGACCAACCCGTATATAACTCTTTTGGTTGGAAATAATCTTGGCTACCGCCCTACTTCGTTCGTTCCACGACCTTTGGGCCACTCTCTGCTATATATATATATATATATATATATATATATATATATATATATATATATATATATATATATATATCGGGTGTTAGGAAGGTCGATGCAAAGCCTTAAGGGGGTGATAGGTCATTTTGTTAGGAACATATCTAACCTAGGTTCCCTTAGTCCAAAGTCCAAGGATTTCGAGTTATCGTGGTAAGTATGATTTTTTTGGAAAATTTCCCAAAATTAGGTACTAACTCGTTCATAATGTTCAAACAGACAATAATTGGCAACTTAAACTTATTTGCGTTTTAGCTTAATGTGTATTCAATCGACAAACACCAATACAATCATTTGTATCCACATCACTAACTCAATGGGACGGGTTAAATAATTACAAACTTGTCAAAAAATAAAAATACCGCTTATGTTAATGCTATTTAAGGGGTTACCCCCACTTGCGATTTTGAAAAAATCGATTTTTTTATTGCATTTTTTTGAAGTGCAATTTGAAGTGCAGTTTTTTTTTATGCCCGGAATAGATGACTCTATGTAAGTTTACAAAAAAAAATATTTTCTTCGTGTAAACTGAAATTGAAACTTTAAACGCGTTTTTCTCAAAATGGCATTTCTGAAGTCGGTGACCAAGATTACTCGAACACTAATGAACCGATCTTCTTGAAATTTTGCAGGCTTATTTAATACATAAAAATGTAGTCTTTAATCGTTCGATTTTTTTTTTCGAAAAAAAATGGCCGTTTATAGCCAAAAAACGGCCGTTTTTTTCGTTAAAATCGAACCATTAACTTTGACTGTCCGCCATTTTGTGAAAAATGAATATTTTTTAAAATCCTTCCATTAAAGACTAGTTTATACTTATATTTGACTAAATCCATCCGCATTTTTTTTCAGATGATCCACTTCGCCGCAATGTTGGTCACCGCAAACCGTGTATATAAAAACATTATTTCATTGACGGCCATTTGCCACTAAACAATGTAATATTTTTCAATAAAAAAATTACTGAAAGTTCTTCAAGATGTGTTCTATAAGATGGTATATTGATCGATTAAAAAAGTTTTGTAGTTTTCTTTAAAAAAATTCATGAAAAAGGCCTTTTTTGCGCTAAAAGTGGGGATAACGCCTTAAAAAAAAGCATTAACATAAGAGGTAATCGAGTTGGTACCTAATTTTGGGAAATTATCCAAAAATATCATACATAATAATTCAAAATCCTTAGACTCTGGACTAAGGTAATCTAGGCAGATATACTCCTATCGAGGTGACCTATCACCCCTTTAAGACTTTGCATCGAGCTTTCTAACACCCTGTATATACCTATTTAACGAGTATATATTTCGGATTTCAACTATGACTCTCTCGCTTTTGTCCTCTTGATAAACACACACACACACACACACACACACACACACACACACACACACACACACACACGCACACGCACACGCACACGCACGCGCACGCACACGCACACGCGCACGCGCACGCGCACGCACGCACGCACGCACGCACGCACGCACGCACGCACGCACGCACGCACGCACGCACGCACGCACGCACGCACGCACGCACGCACACACACACACACACACACACACACACACACACACACACACACACACACACATATGTGCATATATATATATATATTGCCGACGGGCTCTCGAAACCTTCCGGCAGTGTTCCACTCTAATGTGTGACAGCCAAAGTGGCACGCACACAAACGCGCATCGATTTTACGATAAATTTACGGCTGACAAGTCCCGATTCTCGTATCATACGTACGAGCGGTTTCCTGACTTTTCACGAGGAAACAACGGGAAAGAAAAAACAAAAACGAACGTACAAAAAACAACAGTAACACAAATTAGAAGGGAAAAAAGACCCGAAAGGTATCTCCCGCCGATTATAAAGTTGACTCGTGTCTTCTAGCCTGTAATTTTGATGCTGGTAGAAACGTATGCGCTCAAAAGAGACCGTATATTTATGGGTATGAAGAATTACGCGGCAAACCAACGATTGGTCAAACGCTCTTTGTGAAAAAAAAGTGTATATGTCGGAATACGATCGCGTGAACGTTATGAGAAGAAAGACGTGTATCGTTTTTCGGGACTATGTATGACGTTGGACATGTGCACAAAAATGAGATGCATCATTGCTTCGTTTATTCGGAGCCTGTATGAAAAATGTTAATGCGTTAGAAGTTTGCATCGTTGCAATGCCATAGAAAGAATGTTTCTTTTTTTGTTCAAACTTAGTTTCGGCAAATTTGATCTACGCAAACGAGTCAAACATTTTTTGTATCTTCTAGGATTCGGTTTAGTTGTAAAGAATTTTTATTTATTTTTATTTTACTCTTTCGTGTATGTATCTTCCTCGCGATTTTGTCTATCTCGTGTTATCGTTAGGAAGTGCACTGTTAAGCAATACATAAATGACCAACTAATGACTAACGTCAATGCCTTAGATATTGATCAAAAGATAAAAAATAGGTTTGATTGGATCAGTCAGTAAAGTTCAGATTTTTTTTTTTGACAATATGTACAACTATAAACTGTTACGTAATAACATTAAATAATTTTGTTCGGAGGTAAAAAAAAGAGAGGAAGGTGGTTCAGAGCAGGCATCTATTGGTGCTTTATTCTCTGAAGTTCAGATTTAAACAAAAAAACAATACTTATACTGTTTTAAATGACTCCTAATTGCTTTTAGAAACTTCTAAGTGGAAAGTACTAAAACAAAAGAGAAAAAAATAAGAACCCATAGTGCTGGAAAACTCGAGAGAAAAATTAAAGAATGCTCTATCACCGAAAACGAAAAGAGATCGCGGATCAAACACGGGGGTGACATGAAAGGTATCGATAGACGGCATCTACATTTTCCTTTCGAACGTCACTTTTCGGGCCACCTCGTATATACAGGGTGTCCCTCTTATCTCTACAACCCGAAATAACTCAGTAATTATCGACGCCACAAAAAAATGTTTCAGACAAAAGTTGTACGGTGTGAAGGGGGCCATCAAATGCGACCAATTTTTTTTACATCGGTGGAGGCGCTGACGCTCAGTGAAAGTCACCTCCACTTTCTTAAATGGAATGCTACATTTTTTCGACCATCTTGTGGAGCACCTCAAGCCGCATAAAAAACATTAGGGGGTCAATTCGTTCAAGGTCACTCAAGATCAGTATCGATGATAAAAATCTAAATATGTGAGATATTTAGATTTGTATTTCATTTTAATAGGTAACCTTGAATGACCTTGAACGACCTTGAACGACTTTGACTCCCTAATGTTTTTTTGTCAGACAACTTTGGCCCTCACCATCGTTGATTATAGATCCTCATAGTGGAAAATCTCGCTCCTGGTGTAAAAAAAAACACCAAGTTTTTCCCCTGCCCCTTGCGCCCTCCTGCGGCTGCAAAAATCCGAAAGTCCTGCCGAACCGTTTTTTAAATTCTGAAAAAAATTGAATACGTTTTCGACCTGTTTTGTGCATTATTCGCCTTGTGCTTCCGATATTGACTAATTTTTGATGTTGTGACATTTCGATTTCAAGGACGATTATTCGACAGTTTGGAAGTCAGAAGACTACTTTTCCGGTCTGCATATAAATCCCACCCCAATTGAAATTCATCTGAAACCATTTGTTTTGTTTTTTTGTTGACTCTGAAGACCGAAAAATTACTGACTCCCAATAAGCACGTTTTCGTATGTCACTTTGTCCCTTTCTCATTCCACCCTGTCCCTCTTGCTGAGCGTCTTTAGACCCGCGGGAATCTCGTGTATTCCCGATTACTCGAAGCGAGACGCCGCAGTGGACCCCGTAATTATACGGCCGAGATACCATACTGGCGCAGAACGCGATTTATGTCGGCGGTGAATCGCGATGGGTATACACGTATTTTTGGACAAAACCCCTTTCACTCGTACGCAACAGTCTGGACGTACGTGCGTGCGTGTTTGCGTAAACGGTGAAACGTTGCCGCGTGTCGCGATCGGAAGTCGCATAATTCGGCAGAAGGATGAGAATTGGAAGGAAGAACATTTTTTAAATAAAAAGATGTACAGCAAGCGAGCGATGCACCGCGAGACCAGGTGTAGCGACGAAAGAATCCAGTCACACTAACCCAAATTCCGAACTGACGATAGACCCGTGGCGCTTCGGACTTTTTCTTTTTGTATCACGATGTTGACTAACTTTTAGTCTGGGGTCCATCCGACCCCAGACGTTTGTCAGATCGTTGAATTTCGGTAAATGTGCATTTTTTTTTGTAGATACTTTTTTGTAATCAATGATCCTTATTCTTAGGTCCAACATTTATTTTTTAAGAAAAGCAAAAATTAAGTGCCGAAACATTCGTCCAAAGTGGGAGATGCGTTGAAAAATACGTAGTTGCACGGCAAAGATCGTAATTGTTTGTTTTTTTTTATTTTTAATATAAACAAAACAGTCCTTTGAGGTTTTTAAAGAGGAATGGTTGACAATACGAAAAAAGACAATGTCGACCGTCTTTCCAAAAAGTATGTTTATTCGGAGATTTGAATTTGAGCATTTTCGGGACAGTGAAGAATGGAAAAATCGACAACTTCGGCAGATTAAGGCCTTAGGCCACAGCAACGGGTATAAAATCATGTGCGAATTTAACAATTTTTTTTCGTATGAAAAAGTGATTCACTCATCAAATTAATTACACATCTATTAAGTATGAATATCAAGCTGTTAGAAAAAATATATATTTTTGTTCGATGTACAAAATGGCCGACTACTCGAAACTTTTCGAAACAACTTTTTTCCAATTTGCGTGACAAATAACTTCAACAATTTTCACTCGGTTTACTGCAAATTTGAAAGTTATGTTCCTAATTGCATTTCGCAGAGAAGTACGTATGGAATTTCTGATTAATCAAAACTGTTTCATTTTATGAGCAATTTATGAGCAGTTATAACGAAATTTTTCACTGAAAATTCATTTCATAAGTTCAAATACCTACAACTTATTTTTTAAATTCCGTACGTACTTCTGTGGGTATTCTAATGTAGATTGACGAGAATTTTTGTTTTTTTGTTCTAGGTAAAAAATTGTGGATGCTAAATGTCACGCAAAAAAAAGATAACAAAAGAAAATATTAGTAGTCGGCCATTTTGTACATAGAAAAAAAAATCTAACAGCTTGATATTCATACTAAATTGATGTGTAATTAATTTTATGAGTGAATCACTTTTTCATGCGAAAAAAAATTGTTCAATTCGCACATGATTTTATACCCGTTACTGTGGCCTAAGGCCTTAATTGTTGAAAACGTATATATTCCGTATTTTTCTTACTCCATTGACTGATTATTATTCACATTTACCGCAATCGACGCATAAGTACATTCGGTGCTCATTGTACATAGTCCTCCTGCATAACGGACACTTGTTTTCAGTTTTCCCATTGGCATTCCAAATACATAATTTACTATAGTAGCGTAAAATAAAAAAAAAATATCTATGAGCATTTTCTATCATAACTCACATGTAGTAATAAAACACGAAATTTCACAAAAAAAATGTTTTCACTTTCACCGCACTACTGCATAAACGGGGTCGATTCGACGCCAGGTCCTTTTTCGACAGCTGTCTTCAGTACACGGACAGGATGCACGATGGGGGCCCAGTGTCCATCTATAGAGTAGGAGTGGGGGAACATCCGAGCGCCGCACTGAAGCCGAACAGATTACCCCGTGTTGCGATACAGTCAGTTGAAGAAAAAAAAATTGGGTCAAAATGCCCCAGCGTGTAGACGAAAGGTTCAAAATCTAAAGTTTTATTGCTTAAATTGTTTTCGGCAGATTCTGGCTATAGAAATAATTCCAACGCTTTTAGAAAATGTTTTTACGAGAAATTGACTAGCTCAATACGCAAACAGTATTTTCGAGAATGGTAAAAAGAATTGGTATTGAAGTTTGCATCGCTGGAAAGAAACGAAAATTCTTCCTTATATTTTTGTTTTCTCATTTTCTTATTTTAAAACATTTTTTTGCAGATTTAGATTATAGATTTCTAAACGAGCAACTTAAAAAAATTGTAGAGGGATTTTCGTGGCTAACATAAGCCAAAAGAAATTTGAACATTTAAAAAATAAACCATTTTCGTTGCGTTCCAACAATGCAAAATCCAAAATCATTTTAAAAAATGGAAATTGTTAGAAATTCGGACTCTACGGAAAAATGCATGCTGAAAGGGCGACTCGTAGTTATCGAAGGAAGGCCGATCCCGTCGAATTAATGCCCAATCATTCATCTATGTATAATAATAATAAATATTGTAAATAATGATAAATCTATTTACTGGATCCTGGAAAGTGTTTCCATATTTCATGTTCTAAATCAGGCCTGCACCTTGAAATCTTATAGTAATAATAATATCAGGCAAAAGAATGGAAGGCAATTATTTTTGTTTACTGCGTGTCGAATCAATTTCTTTTGATTGATCGTCTATCGATGCATTCGATAATGGCAGTTCGCCCTCACATATGTCTTCGTGCACCTGAAAATACGTTTTAAGGTCACGAAATTAAGGACGTTGACATTTGCATCGTTGAAATTCAACGATTCTTAATTCGTTTTAATTGCTCAAACTTTTTTGGCAGATTTAGGCTGTGAAAATCAGTTAAACGTTTTTGCACATTCCTATTGTAGTTTTCCGACGACAATTATCGAAACGAAAAGAAAAAACGTTTTTGAACAATGATAAAAAAATGTGGATGAAAAATAAATACAAAATTGTTGCATTCCTACAATGGAAGCATTAACGACCCCGAAATCAAAAGAGTACTTCATCTCTTCTAATTGTGCGCCAACATGATTTTGCAGACAATCCTTTAAAACCCCTCCCCCCCCTCCCTCTACGAATAAAGTACATTTCCTTGGGGTTCAGACGGGAAGAACTCGACGGACGATCTTTCAGCAGAGATCAGCCGTACGCTACAGGAGCTTTCTATTGTATTGGAGGCGAGAAACGGATGAAAAGATAACTTCGTCAGTGCGGGAATGTGAGGATGGAAACACGCAGTTTCCGGACTGTACTAGAGCGTTCCACATTGGGAGCGTTCATCGCGCATTAATCTTCCATCAACGCAATCGCGGCTATCATCGCGTTTTCCCTTATATACGTACGTAGTCTATACACACACCATATCCATGTGTATGTGTGTACAGCGTATCCCGTTGTTATTGCACCGCCCAAACAAAACGAGCAAGTGAATTCGAATCACATAGGCTTTACGGTCGTTGGAGCACAATCGATGGCGACCATGACATTTTCGACATGACCACTTGACGTCGTTAAAGTTAAAGTTTGCATCGTTTGAACGTAATGGTCAAAGTCTTTTTTTTTAAGGCTGTATTCTAGTGTGTCTGGTAAAACAATGGTTTTTTTTCTTCATATTCTTATAGTTAGGGATCGCAATAAAGTGTCTTTAAAATTGTTGAGGCCTCAGGCCACAGTAACGGTTATAAAATCATGTGCGAATTTAACAATTTTTTCGTATGAAAAAGTGATTCATTTATAAAATTAATTACACATCTATTTAGTATGAATATCAAGCTGTTGGAAATTTTTTTTTTCGATGTACAAAATGGCCGACTACTCGAAATTTCTCGAAACAGCTTTTTTCCAATTGGCGTGACAAATAACTTCAACAATTTTCACTCGATTTACTTCAAATTTAAAAGTTATGTTACTAATTGCATTCCGCAGTACGTACGGAATTTCTGATTAATCGAAAATTTTTCATTTTATGAGCAGTTTATGAGCAGTTATAACGAAATTTTTCAGTGAAAATTCATTTCTTAAGTTCAAATACCTACAACTTTTGAATAAAACAATATTTTTTAAATTCCGTACGTACTTCTCTAGGTATTCTAATGCAGATTGACGAGAATTTTTGTTTTTTGTTCTAGGTAAAAAGTTGTGGATGCTAAATGTCACGCCGCGAAGCGCCTTCAAAAAAGATAACAAAAGAAAATATTAGTAGACGGTCATTTTGTACATCGAAAAAAAAATATATATTTTCTAACGGCTTGATATTCATCCTAAATAGATGTGTAATTAATTTTATCAGTGAATCACTTTTTCATACGAAAAAAAATTGTTAAATTCACACATCATTTTATACCCGTTACTGTGGCCTAACCCTTCAAGGTAGTACGAGCGCGCAATCTTGATTTCTATAGATTTTGTTCAAATTTTAACCAGACATTGTTCATATCATTACGCATGTTTGAGTGAAATTTCAGAACAGTCAACTACTTGGATTGGGAGATAATGTGTTTCAAAATTGCAACTTTTTACACTGCAGGGTCTGGATTTAAATTTAGACAGAATAATTTTCCGTCAAAAATATTTGTCCTCTATAACAAGAAGACATTTGGCAAGACCGCATCATTCCACGTATCCAATGATGTGAGTTTCCGTGGCACATTTAAAATAATACTGCAACACAAATTTTAATTTGGAAGTTATTTTTAATCGAGGAAAGTTCTTAATTAGTTATGAATGAACCAACACTTTTATTTGTTAATGAAGATAACATAAACAATGTAAAATATTGATATTTATAATGCAAATATTTTGTTATGACAAAATTTTTAACATTAGGAACGCGATAATTATTTTGTTCTCGAAATATTGAACAATATTTATGATTGAATTGAAGGCATATGGCAACTGTTCTGCGGTGTTGCCATATGCCTTCTTATTATAGGGGACAAATATTTGTTTCGGAAAATTATTCTGTCTAAATTTCAATGCAGACCCTGCAGTGTTCAATGTTGCAATTTTAAAACTCATTATCTCCCAATCTAAATAGTCGACTGTTCTGAAATTTCACTCAAACATGCATAATGATGTGAACAATGTCTGGTTAAAATTAGAACAAAATCTATAGAAATGAAGATTGCCCGCTCGTACTACCTTAAGTGAATTTCGTAAAAGTAGCCTAGCTACGAAGGTTTAGCGGATACGACCCTCGTTTTTCTCAAATCAACATTTCTCAAATCGAGCGTGTATTTTTCTCAGTAAGTACTGGGTCGGTCAACTCGCAAGTTTGCACACATATAAAGAACATGTCGGGCTATAGTTCGGCGTTCCATCTTTTTGAATGTTTTATAATTACTATTTCTCCACCGCGAGAAGTGAATCTTTAATTAGAAAAATCAGAGCATTCTCATTCAAATACCGCAATTTCGTAAACTTTTTGGAAGTTTTAAAACAAGAGGGGGAGATACCTTTAGGCAACAAAAAAAGTTGTCGATTTTCATGATTTTTTTTTTAACGAAAGATTTCTTCACTACTTTTGAGACTTAGGGTATTATTTATTACTACTTTTGGCCGTTACATGTTTTTTTTTTTTTTTCAATTTTATTGATCTTTAAAAATGGCGAACGTGTGGCACGATCTTCTGAACTGCATGTTAAAAACTGACGTGGCGTATAGCTAAAAAAACAAATCGGCCGTCTTTGATAAAATTTGGTATAAATCCTTCTAACCTTATTGTCTAAAACATGACCCTAAATGTTTTAGAAAATAAAAAAAGTATTTTTTATTGCGACATCTAGCCATTTTTTCGCAAATTTTTGTTTCCAAGCGTACCATATCATCGATTTTTAACATTTCTCACTTTTTCTTGGTTCATATTCTGCGTATGAGTGTAAATGGAAGAAAAATTTTCGATGGTTTTTTTCACATTAATCCCGCCAACGCTACGTGTCACGCCGGCTTATAACATCCGCGACAACCCGCTCAGCAGACCGTGCCACATCTCCGCCATTTATAAAGATTAATAGATTAAAAAAATACCATGCAACACCCAAAAGTAGTGATAAAACATACCCTCAATGTCTAAAATAGCGAATAAATATTTCCTTTAAAAAACATATCATGAAAATCCACAATTTTTTCCTCCCCTACAGGTGAGCCTCCCCGCCCTCCGTAATGGCCTTCGGTTACGAAAATCTCGCAAACTTTTTTTCGTTCCGATCCTTATTAGCGATCTACGAGCTACATCGGCGAAAAAAAGGTGTTGGACAATGGTCACGATAAAGAGGCAAAAACAAAAAGTATTTCCGTTCTATCACAAGGATTGAAAACTTCAACGCGATGGAGAAAGGTCGTTGTATTGAAACCGTCGTTGAAAGCGGTGAAAAGATAACGCAGTGAACAACCGAAAAGGATGCGGAGGGGGTCGGGACGAAGGGGTTTGCAAAAGGACGAGATTGTATACAGGGGGTGGAAATGCTGTGGCCAGAAAGTTTGCGCTGCGGAGGTGTTGCAAGACCATGTGACTCGCGCGAGCGAATCCCGGAGCAGAACCTCATACACGGCCTGTGTGCAAGGGACGTTGACGCGCGCAGATTGCCCGCCTCGGGTTGCCACTTTTCACGTGTCATACGTTGGCTTGGCCTCGGGGCAAACGAAAATTTCGGTCCAACGAACGCGGAGAAATCTGAGCGCAATTTTCCGGCCACGTTGCGAACCGCGCGCGCGTTGCGAACACCCGCATCCCTACGATAACTTTGCCTCGGATCGATACGAATGTACATTCCTTTCATTTCACCGGCTGTGTGCCGGAAACGCAAACGCGAACCATCGTAACGATAACAATCGTTTTTTGGGCGGGATATACATTTTCAACGATCGAAAAATCGATTTCTTTTTTTTTTTTCTTTAAACGGTAGAACTATATATGTGGAATATTTTCCCAAAGTTTCAAAGCGAAATTCGAAAAACTTCAAACGTTACAGCCCGTCAGTGCTGTGCCTCACCGCTCGGATTCGGAGCGGGCGTAAACTTCAAACGGATTTTTCTCAAAACTGCATTTTCGAAATTGGCGTGCAGGATTACTCGAAAACTATTAAGCCGATTGAGTTGAAACATGGTAGAAATATTGATAATATTGGTACCTTCTACTTGGCGAGAAATGTTTTTGAAAAATTAAAGAAAAAAACTACTTTTTTAATTAACATTTTACAGAAATGTTGCGTGAAATGTTGATTTTTTTTATAAATGCGGGCCATTTTCTTAAATGTGCATTTTCTTCGTTTTAATTACCGTCACATAGAAACTATACACGTTCTAACTGAAAAAATGTTTGAACTTTTTTGCAAATCAGTCTACGGGAAGCTGGACTGCACGCCGATTCGCAACTCCCGCGGTGACCTTGGTTAACCGCGAAAAACGTCTTTCATACACATTTGGAGATTTTGAATAGAAATTGAGGGTTGGAGAGAAAAAAAAATGGCGAATTCGTATTCAGGGGATAAAAATACATCGATAGGGGATTAGAAAAGAAAAATATGGGAAACCCAGTCTTTCTCGCATCTTGGCCAAAAATAAGCGTTTTCACTCAATACTCCGCTCATATAATTTTCCTTTCGATTTGAAACTCGCTTTAAACGCGTTCTCTTCGTAATCGGTTTCTCGGGAAAACGTCTTCATGGAGCTCCGATTATTTTTCGATTTTTGGCAGAATTTTAAAGTTGGACCATCGATTTATTTCGAATTTTCAATACATAATTTTGTATGTTTTGCATCGTTGAAATGCAACAATTTTATTTGTTCATTTTTTATTTCTTTATTTTTATCTTTATCCGAGGCGTTTTTTTTGCGAAACGTTGATGTGAATTTTACAGCTCATTCAGAAAAAAAAAACAATTAAGGAGGTTGCTCAGCTAACGCGAAATAATAGAAATTTGCTGAAATGTATTGAGGATATTTGCGAACGGGTTTTACGACTCCGTGTAAAATTCCAAGTACTTCGTCTGCGTGATTGTTGAGCAATTAATTATTGAAGTTAGGCTCTTATACACGGGCGACGTAGCAAAAGCTTCATGAGAACTCTAATACGACTGTCGCAACATAATAAAAAACAGTACGAATTGAATGGAAATAGGCGGAAAAAAATTATTGCTATTTTTATGAATAATTTCAACGAAGAGTTCAGCGTTTTGTCTATCTCGTTATCGAGATAATCGTGAAATAAAACAGGAAATTTCAGCTGATTCGCGTAAAACGATAAGGGGCCCTACGGCACGTGGCAACGCTGCTGTCAAGTTGGGCATTTCGAATAGGCGCCAAAATTTAAAAAGCACAAACTATTGCTTCCTTGCTATAAATTAATTAAACTGTTTTTCGGTTTGCATTTTTCCCATCCATCTTTTCATTTTAGCCGATCAAAAAAAAACGAAATTTGCGAAGGATGTTTGACAGCTACGCGTTCACGGTGTGGCGTTTGTTTCTGTTGTGAGCTCAGTGATACCAGTTACTGAGAACTAAATTTCGCGTTTGCCACATTTCAACTTGGTTAATGACTTATTCGCGATGTAAATAAACAAAAAAGATTAATAACATTTCTAAACAGTCAATTATATGCGTTCCACATATTTATCAGCCGACATTTATTTATTTTACGTAACCGACAATTTGATTATTCGGGGTTGGCAGCAGTTACAGGCGCTCGCATTTAACCATATGCCTTCCCCTTTGCCGCCTGTCCCGCAAAGACCCTGAGCAGCCTTCGTAACGGGCTAGGCCACTCTAGAGACCGAAAAAATAGGCTTTTTGGGGATTTTTTTTTTCAGACAAACTACAAAATAAATCGAGATTACAAAAAAGGGTGTTTATCATACATATCAGAGACTGTATACAATAATTTGTTTGAAGCGATTAATTTCAAAATGGCCGTTGTGCAGCGTTTATCTCAGAACTGCATTTTTTAAGTTGGACGGAAACATTACTCAGACAATTTTCAACCGATTCACTTGAAATATTGAATACATCTTGAAAAATACATTGTCTATGGAAGTACGTAGGATTTTTTTTATATTCATAGTTAATTTGTTGTTAACATATATTTGACGATTTTTAGGCAATTTTTTAACTTTCCAAAAACTTGCCTTAAAACTCGTTAATAACAAATGAACTATGCAATATAAAAAAAATGCTACGTACTTCCATAGACAATGTATTTTTCAAGATACATTCAACATTTCAAGTGAATCGGTTGAAAATTGTCTGAGTTATGTTTCCGACCAACTTAAAAAATGCACTTTGAAATAAACGCTGCACAGCCGCCATTTTGAAATTAATCGCTTCAAACAAATTTATTGTATACAGTCACTGATATATATGACAAACACCCTTTTTTGTAATCTCGATTTATTGTGTAGTTTTTCTGAAAAAAAAATCCCCCAAAAAGCCTATTTTTTCGGCCTCTAGAGTGGCCTAAGGCCTTAAGAAGAATTCATTTGCCGTTGCATTCCAACGATGCGAACTTCCACATCATATTTTTTAATTTATTTTCAAGCATTTCTTGTTCGTTATATTCCAAGAGATGCTGAGCCAGAGAGCCAACTGGACCCATATACACTCTCTCCCATATTCACAAGCGATATAGTCGGGCTATTGGTAGTACTGTTCGAAAACTCGAAAACTGGGCATCGGACCGTTTCCATCTACCTATGTACATATATATGGGCAAACACACTGGTTCGTTTGACAATTAAGTCATAAGCCGATGCGCAACGTTTTAAATATTCCGTCACGTTGTTAAAAACCCACTAAACTTCTTCAAACGGCATTTATATGTACTTGCTCTCAATCACGTCTCTCTCACGTCCCGATATTCGTAATAATTAATACTGTGGCTCGGTGGAGCTGATCTCCATTTTGATGGGAAAAAGAGAATAAATGATACCGGTGAAAATTGAACGAGGCGGAAAACCTTCAGCGCAGTGCCAAAGTCACCAATGATGGAAGCCGAAGCGAGTTACTTACTTTTCTTTAACATGGATCATCGTATAGGTGCGATCATTGTAGGAGTGCGTATGTGGGAAAAATGTACGGCGGATCGATTCGCCGAGGACTTTTGTTCGCAAAAGTTCAAAAGAAGCGTACTTCCGACGATTGTAAGGCATGTGCGGTTTATGTCAAGAAAGCTGCGATCGGCTTGGGATGAGGTCATGAATAGACGAACTCCGTACGGTTCGTTCGTTCCCCAGGCGGGATGTTTCGATCAATTTCAACGAGAGACCCCTTTCCCTACCTTTTGAGAAAAAGTAACTCAAAGGAAAAGCGAACCACATGCAACGCGTCGGACAGAAAAGGCACCGAGAGCGAGAGAGAGAGAGAGAGAGAGAGAGAGAGAGAGAGAGAGAGAGAGAGAGAGAGAGAGAGAATTATGCTGTCCATTCACTATGTGTGTGTGTGCGAGTGTAGGTGGGTGTGTGCGTGTAAGGTCAAGTGAAACAGAGCACACTATAGATTCGCCTAGAAACTGAAGAGCCACGCTTTTTGGAAAGTCTCCAAACCCAACGAGGCGGCTGCGAGGCAAAGCGCGGGACAAAAAAACGATTCCACTTTTTTTTCGCATATTAAAAAAACCGTTCATGGGCGACGTACCGTCGTTCTACGGAAATTTCTTTTTGCCATTTGTGAAGCTTCGTCACGAAGAAATAGTAGATGATCATCGAGATGGAGAATAGCATGTGAAGCTCGTGTGTGAGGATCAACGATAGCGAAGAATCGCGGAACGTGGAAACGCTCGATGATCCTTGGAACGAATGACATTGAAGTTTGCATCGTTGGGATGCGACGAAAATTCATTATTATTAACTGCTCAACTTTTTTGGGCCCATTTAGGCTGTGAAAATCACTCACACGTTTTCACGTATTCTCGTTAAAAATTGAAAACTTCAATAAGCAAAGAAAAAGGCTTTTTTTAATGATTAAGATATAGGAGTGATAAATCACTCAAATGAATAAAGGAGTCATGCGAACGACAATTCCGATGATGGAGCTTGCATAGTTGGCAACAGACGTCAACAATTCAAATCGCAAAAACTTTTTAGGCGGCTTCACACCACTTAGTCGTTTTTAGTTTCCACATTCAAGACGTGCAACAACAGATTTACGATAATAATTAATGGCATTTTCTTTTCTTCAAAATTCTGCTTATGCTTCAACGACGCCAACTTCCATCAATTGCGAGCTCTCGACAACAATTGTCATCGCATAGGTTTACGTTCGCAAAAATCGTAAGTTCACGCAGAGACGTAGCCAGGACTTGCTGGGGGGGGGGGGGGAGCGAGGAAAGTCGATACGAAGTGCTTATTAAATAATTTTTCTAAAAACTGTAATCAACTTCAATCATGCCGAAACCGTATGCCGTACCTACAAAATGTTCGCGGCTGTTTTGCTCGTCTGCAATGTTTCCCTATCCTGGCATAGCAACTCGGAGCTTACTTTGTTTGCCGTTAAATTGTACACTTTGACAATCCTAAGAATAAAATAATAAATATTTGGGGACAGTCAGTAAAATGTCAACATTCGGGTTAAAGTTTCGCCGAATACAAGGTTTGGTTGTAATGGTTTTTATAATTTCTGGGTACTCGTTTATTTAATTTTACAAGATTAATTTACTCAGATACATAGGTAACGCTATTCGTTAAATTGCCCAGCAAGAACTGCCGTGTTCCTAATGAAACATCCGCAGTCAAATTATCGAAGTACTCAACTAGACTTTACTTATATAAATCTAGCCTATGAAATTGGAATACTCTATTGAGTGACTTGTTTGTCACTCAAACCATTTATGCAATTTCGAGTGACTGGAACCTGGCCTTTTTTACGGTTTTTTTTTTTTTTGAAAACGTAGGAGATTTGCATGACATTTTCATGTAACCACATCGCTGTGTTTCCCTACACAGGAAAGAAACAATCATTCAAATCGGACCAGCAAACTCGGCGTAACCGGTGTACATACATATAACAAATTTAAAAAATACATAGCCGACGAACAGTTTGAAGCCAGTTCAAAATGGTTTAAGGCAGGATTCTACTTTGAAACTTTGAAAAAAAAATTTTTTTT
Source organism: Ophion slaviceki (assembly GCA_944452715.1). Lineage (NCBI taxonomy): Eukaryota > Metazoa > Arthropoda > Insecta > Hymenoptera > Ichneumonidae > Ophion > Ophion slaviceki. The sequence goes on along the minus strand of OX101786.1, from coordinate 20,281,667 downwards.
TTTACATTTTTCGAAAGTAAATATGTTCAAGAATGTTCGGTCAAAATTTTATAAAGTTCCAAGCAGTCTAACTATCCTTTTTCGCCTTTCGAACGCACCTACCTGAGCGCGCTATTGTGACTCACCAAAACTTTAAACGCGTTTTTCTCGAAACGACATTTTCAAGTACCGTGGTCGTGATAACTCAAAAAGTACTGAACCGATCCTTATGAAATTTGGAACACATATTCTATATGTGTGTACCAACCGACCTAACTACAATCAACTTAAAATTTTGATTAGAACTATTTTTTATTGCAAAAAAAGACCCAGAAAAACGCATTTTTTTCGTATTTTAGCCGCCATTTTGTTAATTTTGCACGTATATAAAATATTCTGGTTAGGTCGGTTCCTGAAGACATACTGAACATGAAACTATTTGATTTTTTTGTTTCAGACCATCCGTCGGGAAGATTTCACGACCACGGCAACGGTACCTGCTTTTCGAGGCGTTGGCTTTAAACATATTTTACGTGTACAAAAAATGAATAAAATACATTAAAAATTTTTTTTTTGTACTTAAAGAGTGTATTTATTGAACAGTTTAAACCCCATATCGATATCTTTAATAGTTTTCTCAGAAAAAATTCACGAAAATAGCGTTTTTTTCATGGTTTCAAAGTAGAATCCTGCCTTAAATCAAAAAAACCCTCGAAAGTTAAATTACCTACTCGTAGTTTCAATACTATTCTGTATTCATTTTGTACTAATTTTGAAATGTCAATACGTCTTGTCTCTTATCGATTACGATCAATTCGAGCGTAGCGATCCAATCGCGTTCTCGACACCCTTGTCCGTGTAAAATTATCCGCTCATTACGAATTTTCCAGGTAGAACACGATCGGGCCAAAACTCTTCATCCGGGACACGTTTATATTTCAAAAAATCCATCTCCTGAGCTAAATAAGAGCTGGCCGAGAATGGGACTTGAAGATTCGTGACTATCAAACGATTTTACATCCAAGAGCCTCATCCATTTTAGAGAGGAATAAAAAAGGTTAATTTTCGCGTCTTGTGTCCTATCGAACACGACCAATTCGAATATAGCGGACCGATCGAGTTTCCGACAGCCTCAAAGGCTCGCTCGAAAGTAAAATTACCTGCTCGTAGTTTCAATACTATTCTGCATTAGTTTTGTACTAATTTTGAAATGTCAATACGTCTTGTGTGTTGTCGATGACGTACTTGGCAGATTTGCATAACATTTTCGTGGGACCACATCACTCTGTTTCCCTGCACAGCAAAGAAACAACCATTCGAATCATACCAGCCAACACGGCGTAATCAGTGTGCATACATATCCTTTTTTTAAATACATAGCCGAGAAACAGTTTAAAGCCGATTCAAAATGATTTTATTTGAAACGCTCGAAACTAAAATTATCTACTCGTAGTTTCATTCTAATTTGTGTTAAGTTTGTACTAATTTTGAAATTTCAATATAGAAATCATGTCATTTCATTTTCATATATTATTCGCTTGACTACATGAGCAGAGAGGGCAAGAGATGGGGCAAGTGCTCCATCCTGCGTCACTGTGGCTTCAATACTATTAAGGGGCTATACCAGTGTGACACTTTCAAAAAATCGATTTTTTTGTTGCCTTTTTCGACAGTTTATACTTTCAAGAATATCCTGTAAAAATTTCAAGGCCGTATCTCTATCATTTTATCTTGCAAAAATCGATAGTTAAATCTTTAAACGCGTTTTTCTCGAAATGAGATTTGTCAAATTTGCTGACATTGTATCTCAAAAAGCAATTATCCGATTGACTTGAAATTTGAACTGAGTACTCTTGAATATATTTACTCAACAATGACGTAGGATATTTTTGATTGGATGAATATTGACGATTTGGCATTGAAAAAAAACGACCATTTTGTAGACAAGAAAACAGACTTTTTTCATAACTACGCCATTTTGTTAGATTTCGATATTTCTCGAAAATCCTACGTCATTGTACAGGAAATACCTTCCACTTTAACGACATTTTTTCCTTTTTCCGTTTCAGCTACTCAATCGGCCGGAATCATGTCAGCAGTGGAGGAACTTTTTTTTGGCGCCTCCTAAGGCAACGCATAAGTCGCTTGGATCTCAATATTTTTCTATGAAAAAATTATGTAATATAGATCAAATATAGCCAAATATATTCTTAATGTTCCGAAACTTTTAATTGAGTACTTTTCTTCCAAAAAATTCCCGAAAATCACCCAAATTTTCAGCGTTCACACTGGCATAGCCCCTCAATTGTCTAATGGATCATGGCCGCAATCCACAAACAATGTGTGACGATAAACCACTGCAATATTTCCTTATGCCGAGCATTCTAATTAGACGAAATCAAAAATTCTTAAAAACATCTTTAGGTTCCATTTTTCAAACAAAGAATTTCTCGGCATTCCCCCCAGCTTTGGTTAACCAAAGTAATTTTTTCTCCACTGTGCCCCGCATCGTAATTAAACTTAATCAACCCCTTCGCTCGCCACATTTGTTCTCACGCATACACGACCACCCAACAAAAACCGCGAGGAAGTTCTGCGCTACGTTCCAACATGTCTCCAAGGTGATAAGACGAAAAAACATACATATTCTTTCACTCAAATTTTGATAGGTACATGCAGTACATTACAGCATCGGCGCTTTCTCCAATCGCGCTTCGTTCCTTCATCCGAGCAAGATCAGGCCCGATCCTTTCGATCGGAAGACTCGCCTACCGTGAACGCTCGCGAAAGCCTCCGAGCCAAGAGCTTCTTTGCACTTTCGCAATTGTGAAAATCGTTCAGAATGTATGGGGCAGAGAGAAATCAACCGTGCCCAACCGAGAAACTGATATATATATGTGTGAGTCTCTCCATACATGCGTACATAAATGTACATATACATGCATATAGTGGGTCTGTACATTTGGAGAAAATGGGTCAAGCGTTCAAGTAGTAAACGCGAAAGCCCACCAGCAAGTTCACATGTATATTTGTGTGTGTGTGCGTGTATGTGCGCGCCCGGACAGTGGATGGGAGTACATTTACACATACACACGCTCATATATATATATATGTGCATGTATATGTATGCTCCGAACTCGGGATAACCGTGCAGGCGTGCACTTGAGCCGCTTAACTTCCGTTTACAAGTACAAAGTCAAGATCTCGAGGACAAGAGTTAGATTGAACCAAGTACACCATACCAAGAGAAAGAGGGAGAGAGGGAGAGAGGGAGAGAGGGAGAAAGAGAGAGAGAGAGAGAGAGAGAGAGAGAGAGAGAGAGAGAGAGAGGCGTGTAGGACCAGCAAAGAGAACTTGTACCGACGAACAGAATATAGGAGGGAAAAGGCTGTGTACGAGATACACGTATATGTGTGTGTGCATTTGTATTTATATATGAGACGGTCGCGTACGAAGCAATTGGCGATACGCAGAGAGGGAGAAAGAGAGAGAAAGTTAAAGCTCTGATACGAAAGCCTCTTTGCAGACGAATCTTGGACCTATATACTTTAGCTTTGGTACGTTTTGATTCAATTGCCGAAAAACGAGACAAGGGTGAAGAGCAAGAGAGAAATAGAAGAATAGGCCGGAGGAGAGCTAAACAACTTCTCGCTTTTGCAAAAATTACTTCGGTTGTAATTATTTCAAGGCTGACAGCTGAAATTCACCGGTAGGTGTACGTCGGTCTCGTACGGATCGCGAACGACGTTCGTATCGAACTTTCGTATTCGGAGTACCGCTCTCGATATACCAAACTCAATTGGGTCTCTGCCCCCGTTTCGATTCCAAGTACGGAGATATCGACGAAAAAAAGAAAACAAAAAATTCCGATTTAGATGGTAATTCCGGAAGACTTGGTGATCGATGGCAAAAATCGTGCAGTTTAGCCGAAAGTGAATCGGAAAAGTAATAACGATTGATATGTAAATTACGGAACATAATAAAAGCTCGTAAAAATGTGATATTGAAGTTTGCAACGTTGGAATGCAACGAAAAAATATGGTTTTTTATATAACTCGTATTTTTTTGGTCCACTTAGGCTACGACAGTCACTGAAATATCTTCGAGAATACTTATTTGAAATTTATAACCAAAAGCTGCAAAAAAAGTTTTTAGATGATAATGCAAATGAAGAAATGAGAAAAATCAAGCAGAATTTCCGTTCCGACGATGCAAACTTCAGCACCGTGTAAAAATACATTATATACGTAAGGTAGAGGTAAGAATCATAGTCATTACTAAAGTCGCAGCGATATTGGTAACAATTATAAGTTCAACTTTTATCATTACTATTATGCATCAACAGTAATAATGATAATCTCTAGATTCTGAGTTCCAAATTATATCCTTGTGGATTTGCACGTGTTACCCTTCCCAATTGAACCCTTTCTTATCACTCTCTACCCGCACTTCGCTAATCTGACCTAACTCCCATTGCGTTCACGGCCGTCTCAAGGTATTCCTTTCACGGACCCGAATATTTAACAATCAACTGATTTTCGTCTATAATCGAGTGAAAATACATCTCGGTATACTGGTAAAATTTCAAGCCAAGTTAACGAATTTTTAGAGAAAAATTACGACTCTCAAAATCTCCTCATTTATAATGCGTTTTATGGAGATGACACGCTCGCCACATTTCTATCTAATAATTTATATACTAAATAATTCTAGATGTCTGATTAAAACTGCTCACGGGTGTAAAAGACGTAAAGATTCCGCAACGATTATAAAAACAGTCACCGAATGTTTAAAAAAATATTAATAATAAAACTTAGAAAAATGTGATCAGTAGAAGAATTTTCATTGCCGCGACTTTTCAGAGAAAATGTAAAAATGTCTAAATCTACAAAATTGATTACGACTCATTTTTATTAAGTGCATCTATAATTTACGAATGATTCACGGCTAAGCGGTCACCGCTCCGAGTATCGGCCAAGACAGCACTGCGTAACTCGATGTACCGCCGGAGCCGAACTCCGACCGCCCACCCATCAGTGTCGGTTCAGTGATTATAATATTTCGAACTTTCATCATCACTATTGCGCGTCAATAGCAATGATAATAATAGATATTGATAATAATAATAAATAATTATGTTGACGATTATGATTATCATTGCTGTTGCAGAATTCGTAGTTTTTGGCTCCGAGCCGCCGCAAACTACCGCCAGATGTCGCGGCAACCGTCGGCTACTCACACTACAGCAAAGACCAGAGGCCCAATAGGCGACGGGTGCTGCAAGTCCGTGTGTAATGCATGTGATATGTGCACATTCCCCACGCGAAATCGCCACCAGTCGGGAAACTGATGGACTACATTTTCAGGATTGTCGATATTTTGAGATTTGGTGGTACAAATTTGCTAGTTTTATGTAAAAAAAAAAACACTCTAAATCCTAATTTGTCCGCAATGTTTCCATTAAGGGGTTACCCCCACTTGCGATTTTGAAAAAATCGATTTTTTTTAATTGCTTTTTTTTGAAGTATAAGTATCCGGGCCCATACTTCTGTATGGGCCCGGAATAGATGACTCTATGTAAGTTTACAAAAAAAAATATTTTCTTCGTGTAAACTGAAATTGAAACTTTAAACGCGTTTTTCTCAAAATGCCATTTCTGAAGTCGGTGACCAAGATTACTCGAACACTAATGAACCGATCTTCTTGAAATTTTGCAGGCTTATTTAATACATAAAAATGTAGTCTTTAATCGTTCGATTTTTTTTTCGAAAAAAAAAAAATGGCCGTTTTATAGCCAAAAAGCGGCCGTTTTTTTCGTTAAAATCGAACCATTTACTTTGACTGTCCGCCATTTTGTGAAAAATGAATATTTTTTAAAATCCTTCGATTAAAGACTAGTTTATACTTATATTTGACTAAATCCATCCGCATTTTTTTTTCAGATGATCCACTTCGCCGCAATGTTGGTCACCGCAAACCGTGTATATAAAAACATTATTTCATTGACGGCCATTTGCCACTAAAAAATGTAATATTTTTCAATAAAAAAATTACTGAAAGCTCTTCAAGATGTGTTCTTTAACATGGTATATTGATCGATTAAAAAAGTTTTGTAGTTTTCTTTAAAAAAAATCATGAAAAACGCTTTTTTTTTGCACTGCAAGTGGGGGTAACGCCTTAAGACAGTTGAAAAAACGCTCAAAATTGTTATTATTTCACCGTCGGTCTTGAAATGTGCATGAATTCGGTCCATCAGTTGGTAATTCACTGTTCATCCTATGGTAACTACGACCTGTGCAATTTTTTTTTTTTTTTTTCAAAACTTGGAGAAATGTCGACCGTCGGGCTTTTTGCAACAATATTGCAAGTACACGATAAAATGAATCACAATTGATCGTATCGTTCAGGCGAAATTAGGGTTGAAAATTGTGAAGTGGCCGGAGGGTGTGATACATGGGCTTCAGAGGTCACTTGAGGCAACCGAAACTGAAGAAGAAGGCCTATTATATTGTGCATGAATCGCAGCTTTAAGGTAAACTCATGCTTACAACGATAGATCTGCTAGTAAAACTTTAAACGCGTTTCTCTCGAGGCTATGTTTCTCAAAAAGGTCTACAAGATTTCTCGTCATCTAATGAACGGATTATTTTGAAATTTGGTACACTTAATTAGTTTAGTAGTAGTTTCGTGGTTGTTACGCATTATTGACTCAGAAATTCCCTGACTTTTCCATGTTTTTCACACAGGTTTTGCAAATATTCCAGGGAGATTGGGGGCAAATGGACAACATATTTTTTTCAAGATCGAATATATTCGATCTGTTTGAAAACGTCTGTTTATCATAAAGAATAGGTTCTGCGTTTGCTTTTAATTTATTTTTCGAATTGCACTTTGTTTAATTTAACTTTTGTATATATACAAAAGTTAAATGTGAAAATGAAAATTAAACAAAGTGCAATTCGAAAAATAAATTAAAAGCAAATGCAGAACCTATTCTTTATGATAAACAGACATTTTTATATCGGTGTCAATAAATAATTTTAAAAAGTATAAAAACACTTATTTACAATAATAATTGTGTGGTTGTGTATCGACAAATCGAATGCAAATTAGTACAGAGCGTTAGAGCAAATTAGTTTGTTCAAATTTTCATTGCTTGGCACTGACATAACTTTTGTTTGTATACAATGAAGAATAATATAAATATTAAAAATAAACAAAAAAATTTAGTTTTATACTTTTCAGTTTTGTTTTTCAAGTCGCTTTTATTTTTCGTAATTCTTGCAAAAAGTAAATTCTGACAGTATACCAGAGAAGTTTTAAAATTTCCTGACTTTTCCCTGATTATTCCAGGAGGAAAGAAATTCCCCGAGTTTTCCCGGTGTCCCTGTTTTTTATGTGCGTAACAGTAATGCATTTAGACTTGACCGACCTTTTTGTGATCAACATTTTTTCCATTAGTTGTTAACAATATTGATGTAATTTTTGCTCGAAAAATCGAAAAACATCAAACATCTTTTTTTTCATTATTGAAATACTCAGCCAATTCTATCTATTTTATGAAACAAAAAAACTCGTTTTCTTGTCCTAGAACAACCGGGTGGCCAAAATCAAGTACACCGTTGAGCCTCTCAGGTACAAAGGTCCTTCACGAGATTGTTTGCAACTTCTTTAATTATTAACATTTTAAAATGAAATTCGCCACACAACTTTGTTAATGTACATACAAATAAATGTCCAAACGTTTTTCATTCATCCTACTTATTCCTTTAAAATCAATATCTTCAAATAACCCTAATTTTCGGGTCGTCGCAGTAGCCTAACCCCTTAACCTCCTCCCGGGCACGGGCACTCAGATCCAGCACTGCCATCATCTCTGTGACCGACACTTTCAATTAATATTGCCGTTGTTATTATTCCCAGTGACATCAATGACAATAATACTGTAATAACGACGAAGAAAACGAGTAGAACTGTGGCTGAGAATAATGGAATAAGCAAGGGGTGGTACAATTGTTGGGTGTGAACACTTTGCGTTCTAATGTTCTATCGTTCGCAAAGAGCGGAATAAAGTAATCTGTATAATCTCGCTTGCTATCTGCAAGTGCGATATTATAGTTCGAGTGGCGAGAATGAGAGGGGAGGGCGAAAGAGATGAGGATAGGATACGTATGCACTATTGTTAAGAGAATGCTTGGAGAACGCGGCACCGCATAGGAGACGTGCAATGATGAAGGGAAAACGCGCGATATGTATCTACAGTAACAGAGGCCTGTAGATATGCTGTATCTCACTAACGATATAAAGGGTGTCTCAAAATGACCTGACATTTTTAATTGCGCGCCATTTTTTTTTGTGACGAACCGAACGAATACCGTAAAACTATTTTGACATACAGGGTAACTTTGACAGTTTTTGGGGCTACATTGACAGCGTGCCAAAATATGTTTCAAATGTGTGCGCAGCGAGCCCGCTTGACCTTCTGTGGCGGGCGGCGGATGCGAGGAATAAACTTGAACAACACTTTGTTGTTCAAGTTTATTATAATGTTGCTAAAGTTGATTGTAATGGTGCTCAAGTTGATTTTGATCTCAATGACAATTAGGAGACTCTTTAAGTGCCTATAATAACACCCCAGGTACTTGATATTTTTATGTAAAATGTTTCCTTAAGGGAGGGCACCATTGTAACTGCCAATTATCGACCGTTTTCTTTGGATTTTCTTTGAAAAAAGGAATAAAATACATGGTCAAAAGAGCTTTTAGGTTTTATACGGTATATAATGATGTATGTAAAAAAAAATTATTTGTCAAAAGTATACAAAATGGCGGCGCACGAGTCACTATAGCACTACTGTTTTTCAGCCAACCCTCTCCGCGGCACGCAGTAGAACTGTCGTAAAGTTAGTCCCGGAACTAAGAGTGAAATATTTTCGTTAATTATATTATTTTTAGCAGTCAAGTACGGGGAGAATTACAAAATAATTTAAAAAAAATAGAGATGAGTTTGAAAAAAAAGTTCGTTTTTTCGACCATAATTGTCATCTCAAAAATGATATGTTTTTTACAATTTTCGATTAATCGAAAAAAAGCGCTCGTACTTGACTGTTAAAGCAATCTAAGGAGCTACAGTTAAAATTTCAAGTCGATTGGACGACAATTGTTCGCGTTCTGCTGCCTTAATAGCTATGACAATTTGGTTATAAAAAAATCGTTGTTTTTCATTCAATTTCATGTATAATGCATCAAGTTTTACATTTTTTTATCAAAATGATTCCAAAGTAATCCTTAATCTTTGACATAAGTTGCATTTCAATGCCCTGTCAAAGAAGCCCCACACTCGGGGCTACTTTGACACTTTAAAAAATATATATATCAAATTGTGACGATGTGGTGGAGCTTGACTTTCTTATACATTTGATAGCCAAAGGACACACTGTTCTATTGGAGCAAGAAAAGTTGGTGTCTAGGATGTTGAAAAAAAGTTACCTACAAAAAACTTTCAAAACCTGTTCAAAGTGGCTCCATTTTACGGTACTAATCTTGGACAACTGGAATTCAGGAAGTATTGAGGTTTAGTCATGGAGAATTACACGATCGAGCAACGCATAGAAATTGTTATTTGCTGCATTATTACTGCATAGGTATTGCAGACGAAGTTTCATGGATTGGCAACCAAGATCGTGCTATTTTACGCCATTGGACTTCTTTCTATGGGATTTTCTGAAAAGAAAAGTGTATGTCAATGATCCACAGATCATTTCGGAGCTCAAGGAAGCGATTGGACGAACCATTGATGAAACTAGTCCGCAGTTATGTCAACATGCTATTGAAAATTTCGTCAAAATAGTGAACGTTTGCAAACAGGGACGAGGCGGCCATTTATCGGATATTGTGATCCACACATAACCTCCATGTTTGTACCTTGTATTGAAATGAAAATATGCGTACTTTTCAAATAAATAATACATTTTATTAATAAATTAAAGGCTTACATATACCTGGGTAGGTAAAAAAGATCGATTGTTCAGGAAGGTGCTCATTGGAAAGTACTATCCTGTCTACCCTGTCTACACTGTCACTAAAGTGTCTACCCTGTCACTAAAGTGTCTACCCTGACACTAAAGTGGCTACCCTGTTTACCCTGTCACTAAAGTGTCTACTCTGAATATTTCTTAAGTAAATTCGCAATAATGCCGAAGTTACAGCATTTTGTAACTGACCGGGTGAGCAACGACTAACGACCCGAGCAAACTTTAAACGCGTTTTACTCGAAACAATGTTTTCAAAATCGGTACCAGAAACATCTCCGCAATTACTGGACCAATCGGGATCGACTTTTGCACAGTTATGCTTCACGCAATAATCTACTACTTATCCAGCCGTTTTTTCGATACCTGGCATAGTTTTTTTCGTCATAAGTACTGAACAATTTTGAGGCGAAAAATCGCCTGTTTTATTCCAGTGACTGCCATGACCCGACAAAAATTAAATTTTTAAATTCCGTCTCGACAAGTACTAGTTTTGTCTATCTACTTTAAGGTAGTTCTGTAGGTACACGTATGAGCCAAAAGTTTCGGTCGAAGCGTAAAGTAACATCCAATGCCTATACGATGCTGTTGGTTGTAAATTTTCGACAGAGCTTGTACCCTCTGTATGTCCCACCCATTCGCACCTCATGCATAGATAGGTCTCATACTCGTATAGAGAGCGGCGCTATCATCGTGGCAACAGTGCGATTTTCCTGCAGTCGTAGCGTTGAGCTTCCTACGATCCGTCTTTCGCGAAATATTTCGTATAAATAAAAAAAAAAGCGTGAAAATGTCAACCCAAATGCGATACAAAGGAAAGTTTACAAGAAAAAATGACGCTTGCTAAAAGATTGAAAGCTGTGGATGCCATGTGTCAAGCAAATGAGGCTAAACGCGATGAGAAAAACCATAACCTCAATGATCAGCAACAAAAAATTCACTGTCGAAGGACGTCGTATCGTGGATTTACAACATCTTGCCGACAGTTTAAATTGTATTCGCTGTGACAAAGACATTTTTTTTGAGGAAAACAGTGAAGGAAACCCGAATGGGATTGAATTCTATTTTACATGTTTCTTGCGACGAGTGCTCTGCAATAACCCAAATTATGTCTACACACATACACGCACACACTTATATGTAAATATATATAACACGAATAAATACATGCATAAATTGAACAAAATAAATTTGTTTGCAGAATAAATTAATTTCACATCCGTCTCAGAATGACTAGAACTCGGGGAAAAAAAAAAACATGCTTCGAGTTCCCAGACCACGCGCCGATCAGCTGGCTGCAGCGTACACTGTTGCCATTCCGTTACAGATGGTTGGGCCCGAGTTCGGTGTGGGATAAAATTACTATAATAATAACTGGTAATAAAACCACTTTTCAAAAGTCGATATCTCCGAAACTAAACGGTCAAAGTTTGTCATTTTTTTTAAAATCAATCCCACAATGGTACTGCGTACACGTGTGTTTTTATTTTGCAATCCCAAGATCCGTTTAGAACCTATATCGAGAAATGTGAGCAAACTCCTATCGGTTTACCTGTTAGGTATAGGGATCGCGTACAAAAATTGCAATTATCTCATGAACTAAACGGTGAATCGAATTGAATTTTTGGGCATCAATCCATGAAGATCATATCCACACCATACTTAGATTTCAGGCAATTCCTAAGATTTGACCAAAACTACAGAACTACCGTAAGAAGTAAGGGTGTGCGGGTACCCGATTCACTCGGGTACCCGATGTTCGGGTCGGGTCGGGTACCCGACGGGTTACGTTTTTGCATTACCCGCCACTATCGGGTATCCGAATGTGGTAATCGGGTACTCTCAAATTTTTGGTACTCGTAAACGTCGAGTACTCTTAAACTTCGAATATTCGTGAACGACTGAAATAATAGGAGAAAACGAAAACTCGAAGAAGGCGATAAAACGAATAAATGATCGTACTGTAAAAAATCTTTTTTCGCCTCACTTTTCTATCCTGTGTGTGTGTGTACGTACGTACGTGCGAGTGTGTGTGTCTGTTAGGATGGAGTGAAAAACGGTAACTTTTGGCGGGTCGTATCGTAATAGCGCGGGAAAGTTGCGTTCTGGCATCACTAAAAAGTTTCCGAAAGGAAAAAATGTACAATGAATATCTTCTGTTCCGGCGAACGCCTTGAAGTTTTGATTTTTTTAACGTGGGTTTTAAATGGAGAAAAAACCCAAAAAGACCAACATTCAACGCCTCGCGTTTATTCGAAGCAAGAAGAATGTAGCTTTCATTTGACATTTAAAAATTGAAAATATCTTAATTAGTTTCAGAGATATAAGCGTTTGAAAAACACGCTTTACCTGGAAAAAAAATAAAAAAATGACAAAAAATTAAATTAAGAAGAATGAATCGCCGAAATTACCAGTTAGCACTAGAAAGAATTAATGAAATATTCAACGAAGAATCTTGCTTTTATTCAGTTTTTTAACATTCAAATATCTCGATATTTCCTGAAATGCGAGTGTTTTAAAAGAAGTTTGCCGGAAAAAATTGTGAATATATATATATATAAAATACTAAAATTATTAAATAAATTATTTGTATTCCTTATGAAGTCCAACCTATCGGCGAAGGGTAGAGAACATAAAGCTGGAGTCTATTTCGTTCGTTTTGGTACGTTTCCGTGGCGCTATTTATACTATGAAACACGACTTATCGAGTACCCGATGTGAGAAGAGTACCCGAAAAAATGCGAGTACCCGAAAAAATTCGGGTACCCGAAACACTCGGGTACCCGATCGGGTCATAGTCTAATTACCCGACCCGACCCGACCCGACCCGACCCGACTAATTCTGCTACCCGCACACCCCTGGTAAGAAGCAACTATTTTTTAATATAAAAAACGGCAGACGCAAGTCTGGTACTGCAAACGCTGTCAGCAAAAACACGTCCCAGGAAAACGGTGCGAACTTTTTTACCGTTTGAAATTTTTCAACCAAATTTTCACACAATGTAGATAAAAGGTCATACTTTAAAATGTATATCACGGTTGTTCGATAAATTCAATTTTATACACAAAACAAAGTCTTAAACATAACCTTACTTTTAGCCGTCTCGGGTGTATGTGAGCCTTTAAAATGCCAGGTCATTTTGAGACACCCTGCACAAATATATCCCTAGGAACCGAACGTCGAGACGAAGTGTCTGCTCGTGCCAATCCGGCGAGAAGACGAAGGGCTTATAGACGTGGCCTTAGGAATGAATGGTAAAAGTCGGCGAACAATGGAAAGCGGCAAGTGAGAGGTAAAAGTGAACGAGAGGAATTGTCTAAAAGCGAGACCTTTCGGCCAATCGGCGAATAAACGGCAAAAAAAATATAGTACACAATGGGATGAAAGAGCGCAACGCCCTCTCCCTTACGCTCATCTCACTCTCTCGTTCGCACTTCAAATCTCTCCTTCCCTCGGCAAAGCGCCACATGATCTTCTCGTACGTTCGCCTTGTCTATTTTCCTGCTTGCTTCCATCTTCTCTTTCTCTCTTTATCTCCCTCTCCGGTCTTCTTTCACTTTGTCCTAGGCAACATCCTGTGAGAGAGAGAGAGAGAGAGAGAGAGAGAGAGAGAGAGAGAGAGAGAGAGAGAGAGAGAGAGAGAAATGCAGCGAAACGTTGGATCCCGCGCAATCCATCCACCCACCCAAGCGAGAGGTACAAGCGCCTGCGCGTCTTGGCACACCCACTTGACCCCGATGTCAAAAGAAATGAAATTATGTAGGCACTAATGTACCCCGTGCTGAGCGGGCGTCTCTCTCTCTCTCTCTCTCTCTCTCTCTCTCTCTCTCTCTCTCTCTCTCTCTCTCTCTCTCATGTGCAGGGATAACATAGATCCTGATAAAAAGAACGTGTTTCTTGATTGAGGAGGGGCAGGGGGGGGGGGGGGGTAGAGCCGAGGCAGTCGATTATTTAGCAAATTTGATCGATATCCCTCGAGGCGAGAAACTGGATCACCCATCGTCGACTCAATTAACCCTTTGAACGATCACCCAGCCATGTCATGTCGAGGGCTTTGATCCTTTTTTCGTTATCCAACGTTCCATTTGCTTTTTGCTCGATGTACGGACTCGTATGGATTAGACCGAGGGAAGATATACGGAAGGGATCGAGAAAAGCGTTTCCGGTATGAGAGAACGAACGAGAGACGATCGTTATCGTCTATTGGGCTTGAAAAAGGCGTCGAAGAACAGACGAAAACGAAATGAAGGTTTGGTAAACCGGAATTGAACGATATGAGACGGTGATACGAATTCAATAATCAAGACTGTACAATACTCTTGTAGTACGTGAATAATTCAATAATGCACCGACGATATTGAAGTTTGCATCGGTGGAACGCAACTAAAGTAGTCCGAACTTGCGTTTGGCAAATTTGGACTCCGAAAATACAGAACCTGTTCTTCATTATAAACAGAAATGTTTATGCCGGTGACAATAAATGAATAATAAACATAAACACTTGTCTGTAATAATAATGATGTGGTTGTGTATCGACAGATCAAATACAAATGTATCGAGCTTTACAGTAAATTAGTTGCCAGTTTTGTCAATTTTCAATATTTGGCACTGAAATAACTTTTTTTTGTATATAATAAATAATAATGTAAATATTAAAAATATACAAAAATTTTTATTTTTATACTGTTCAGTTTTGCTGTCAAGTTGGTTTCATTTTTCGTAATTCTTGCAAAAAGTAAATTCTGAGAAAATTCCAGAGAATTTCCGAAATTCCCGGACTTTTTCGTGATTATTCCAGGAGAAAAGAAATTCCCTGAATTTTCCCGGTTTTCCCTGTTTTCCATATGCGCAACAACCGGGTCACTCATTTTTTAGGATCCTTGTCAGACATCTAAAGCCCAACTTTCTAAGATACGATTTTGGATGAGAAAAACGAAGAAACGTCGTTCGCGAGGAAAATTCTTTTCTATTTTTGTGTTCCTATATTTTCATTATAATTCAACAAGTTTTAACGCTAATTGTAGCTGTAGATCTCTAATGCGGATCGTGAAATATGTTTGAGTGATTTTGGTTGCCTGAAGGTGGCAAAAAAATGTAGGCTAGATGCGTTGCATTCGAACGATGGAAACTCCGATATCGTAACTTTGAAGCCATAAGCAAAACTGATCGAAACTTCGGTCGCAACGTTTACTCCCTAAGATAGCACGATAAATCCGTCGACTTTGGATTTATTTTTCGAGCGTGAATAGCCGCTAACCTTGCTCCAGTTTTTGCACGTGCTCTTATCTAAGCATTGTGGAACATGGGAGAAAACAAACCTATCTGACAATCGAGTATGTGCTCGTACCACCTTGAGGTGTTCCTTTCACGAAGTCGAATATTTAACAATCAACTAATTTTCGTCTATAATCGAATAAAAATACATTCCGGTATGCTGGTAAACATTCAAGCCAAGTTACCGAACTTTTAACGAAAATTTACGTCTCTAAAAATCGTCTCATTTATACGGCACTTGATGAGGATGACGCGCTGGCCACATTTCTATCTAATAATTGATACAATAAATAACTCTAGATGCCTGATATAAAATGCTTAACGCGTGTAAACAACTAAAGATTCCGTAACGATAATAAAAACGAGGGATCGCCGATTTTTTAAAGAAAATATTGATGATATAACTTAGAAAAATTTGACTAGCAAAAGAATTTTTGTTGCTGCGACTCTTCGGAGAAAATGTAAAATGTCAAAATCTACTAAATTCGCGCGAAATTTTTTTATTCTAGTTTATCATTTATAATAATTGATTGTGTCTTATTTTTATTAGCGCCACTTTCAATCACCAATGATTCGTCCCTCCGCGAAAGGAATACCTCAAAGTTGTTATGGGGCTAGCCGTCGGGTGTGAAGTGCGAAGTACTATGCGTACACATGGAGCCGATTGAATGTTACCAACTGTTAGCTATCAAATAATCGTCATATTCAACGTACGTTTTCGGACTATTTTTCTACATCTATTTGTAAAAATATGCATTTTTGAACATTCGATGATTGCATTAAATGTTTTCATTACTTTGTATAATTATTTCCTGTAACTTTTTCTGGCTCGATTAACGCAAGACGAATTGGCAACGTCGTAAATCGTGGTATATGATAATCCCCAAGTTGGCAGAAGTGTCGCGAAGAGTAACCTCAATATCGGCCCAAGGAGCTGTCAACAATGAATATCGGTCCGAGTAAAAAAAAATCGCCAAACAAAAGTGTGTATCAATGCTGTCCATAATCTGGAAGAAATCAAAAACTTTACAAATTTTCTAATATACTAAAAAAAACCTCATGTATGGAAAAAAATCCGCTTTATTTTGCCTCTGCCTAGAAATTTCGAGAAAAATGTAATTTCTGAACATAGTTATCAAATCAATATTATGTAATTATTACTAGTTAAGAGAATAAGAACTAATATTCGTTGTTAATAATCCTGATCGAGAAGTTTGAGGTTCCCGAGCATAGTTACCGAATACGGATAACATAGTGCTTGATTTTCATCACAAATTCGTTATTAAAAGCATTAATAATTTCCTAACGGTACTGTGAATCCTCATTTTCACGGTACCAAGGGTTAGTTCGATAATTAGTCGAACCGTGCCTATTTTTTCAGCTCCGTGGTAGCATTTTTCTAGCAGATATTAATAATGCACTGAAAAATTATCGGGAGTTGTCCATAAGCGTAATGTAATTAGCCCACGAAATACGTCGAGTTTCCGATTTTTATTTCTCTAATAAACGGTACTGCGGATCGTATCCTAACTGCACGGGATGATCATCAAAGGGATTATAAAAGTCCAGAAAAAAATTCACCTCGGTGGTAGCATTTCGCTCTAACCCCATGACAACCTTACGAGGGTCGTCTAGTGTGTCAGGTCAAAATAAGAGAAAACGGCCTTGCATGACTTCTTTGAAGAAGAGGAAGGTGTACTCTATGGTCCAGGCATAGCAGATTGATGGTGAGACCATCTTTTTATTATGAATTATATACAACAACTTTCAAACGCGTTTATCTCAAAACACGATTTTTTCAAACTGCTGCCATAATATCTCAAAAAGTATTTGATTTATTCTGCTCAAATTTATACAGCAACTTTAGTACATATATAACTATACGTTGAACTAAAATAATTAAGATTGATTCGTTAGTTTTCTTTTTATCAGCTATATAGGCCCCAAAAAAATACGAAAAATTGAATTTTTTTCTAAAGCGTAAAAAAAAATTATTTTTTTTTGGAATTCTAACTTTATTTTAGTTCCATGTAGAGCCTCAAGTCTCACGATTAAAATTGCGTTTGGTTTTTTTCATTTCAGATAAGCGGAACGACCGGAATCATGGCAACAGTGGAGCACCTCTTTTTATATATGTGTTCCTGTTGGGCGGTGTATCTCCGAATATATTCTATATAATGACTTCAAAAAATGCACAAAGTTTGTTTAAATGTTAATTAAAATGATATACAATTTATAAATTATTTTATTTTAATGGTTTGTAAAAAAAAATCCCCAAAAAAGCATTAAAAAACGGCCTTCACACTAGACGACCCCGTTAAAGAGTTTCGGTACGGGCGATACAATGTTGCCATGCTAAACCATGTTAAAAACATAAAAAATTTCAAAAAGTTCAGAATTTTATAAAATTTGGTGAACATATTCTTTAGTGCCAAATTTGACAATGCAAATTTTTCTTCTGCACAGTTATCGAGTAAGTTAAAACTAAAGTTCACGTGTATAAGCATAGCGCTTCCATATATATATATATATATATATATATATATATATATATATATATATATATATATATATATATATATATAGGTATACATTGCGGGCATAAGAAATCTGCTTTAATGCTTAATTACTCGATAAGTAGAAGAAAATTTTGAAAAAAATTGTGTTTTCGCACTTAATGTTGAAGCACATTATCACCAAATTTGTTCAATTTCTTTTGTACCGAAACTCCTTAAGGCGAGATCTACATTTATATCGATGAAAAAATGGATTTTTGTTCTTCAAACGAAATAACTATATATGTAGAATATTTTCCCAAAGTGTCAAAGCAAAATTCGAAAAACTTCAAACGTCAAGCCGTCAACGCTGTGCCTCGCCGCTCGGATTTGGAGCGGGCGTAAACGACAAAAGAGTTTTTCCCAAAACTGCATTTTCGAAACTGACGCGCAGAATTGCTCAAAAACTATTAAGCCCATTGAGTTGAAACCTGGTAAAAATATTGATAATATTGCTACCTTCTACTTGACGAAAATGGTTTTTTGAAAAATTTAATTTAATTAATTTTGCAAATTTTACAAAAAATTTGCGCGAAATGTTGATTTTTTTTGCTAATGCGTGTCATTTTCATTAATTTGCATTTTCTTCATTTTAAATACCGTCAAATAGAAACTATACAAGTTCTAACGAAAAAAAAATATGTTTGAATTTTTGTGCAAATGAAAATCTACGAGAACCTGGATTGCACTTTTTGTATACCTAACTGTTTTCTATAGCTAAATATGCTATTGAAATATACCTATAATTTCATAAATGTAGTATAATTATTTCATGGATTTAAAAATTCCTCAATATTGCTCAATTTCGTCTCGTCCAAACGTATATCCTGCCTCAAACGACGCTGAAATTTTCGAAATCCACTCGACAAGATGATCGTACTTGGCTCGCGAATTGGTGAAAGAAGCGTGAATGAAGAACAAAACAAAAAAGTATAAAATCTGGCCAAGGAATTACGGTTGAGTGCAATGGATCGAAGCGCCTCTAGGCAAATTGCTCGCACGCGACCGTGGCACGAGGCTCGAAGTGGTACGTAGAGACACCTGGAGAATAATCCGCGAGCCTTGTCGCGCCTCGATCGGTAAAACAGTCCTGGTACGTTGAATTTTTATCGTATTTTTCGTTTCGTTCTGCAAGAATCGTCCAATTCAATGGAAAAACCAATGAGCATTACCTCGAAACTCACTGGAATGCAATGCATTTTTTGTTCAATTGCCGAGATATTTTTCGGCGGATTTAGGCTAGGAAAATCACTGAAACGTTTTTTAGATGGTGATAAGACATCCACAACCTAAATTAACAGAAACAAAGATTACGAACATTAATGAAAATAGAGGAATAGAATGATAAAGAATTTTCGTTGCATTCCGATGCAAACTTCGACACCGTCGCAATCACCAT
Source organism: Ophion slaviceki (assembly GCA_944452715.1). Classification (NCBI taxonomy): domain Eukaryota; kingdom Metazoa; phylum Arthropoda; class Insecta; order Hymenoptera; family Ichneumonidae; genus Ophion; species Ophion slaviceki. The sequence goes on along the minus strand of OX101786.1, from coordinate 20,262,429 downwards.
AAATTATCATTTGTTTTTTTTTTATTTTTTTTTTATTCAAATTTTACTCACCTTGTAAGTTGTCCAGCATGTACGAGAGCAGCTTGTAAGTCCCCGATGGCTCACCGTACAACGCCATCATTTCCTTGCTCAGCGGATTCCCTTGGAGTCCTAACACTTGTAACTGGAACAACTTCCCGATTTCATACGGTAACACTCGGAGATAGTTTTGATTTAACAACAACTCCCTGAGAACAGAAGAACGGGAAAATAATTAGTCGAAGCGATGCTGTTTGTTTGGTGAGAGAATTGCTGAGATCAGAAAGAAAATTTATATGTTTCCATTGCTAAATGGAAACATATAAATGTATCAAATAAATGTATCAAAAGGTAGAAAATCATTTTTTTTTCCAAGTTTCCTATATGCGACTATAAATAAAAGCTTGGGGCGCTCAACTTTTTAAATGTTTAATAAATTTGATCAATTCAGTTTCATTAACTGTATTTAATTTGGTACAATAGTAATCAGAGAAATTATTATCACACGTTTATATTCAGTTTCAGGATTTTTATTTAAGAAATCTAAGGTTGTTTTACAGTAAATTAAATACAGTTTATATGTTAACGGATTTATGTAAATTAAGGATTATATCTCTATTTATAGATTTATTTATAGTCACATTTAGGGGACTTGGTAAATAAATGTTTTTTCTACTTTTTATTACATTAAATAAAAGTTTGTTTTTTAAAATATTTTTTACACATGAATTATTTTCTATTTTTTACTATTTAATTGATTATACTAGTTCGTTGTTACTAGTAGTTTACTAGTTTACAAGTTTGTACGTTATGCACATAAAATGCTTGTAAAAAAATAACAAAGACTGTAATTGGGACTGCAATTGCTGCGTATAAACTTTTTGCTGCGTATGTCAGTGAGATTTTATATGAATGATTAGATATCGCTAATTTTACATGAAAAGTTGAAAATTTTATGTATATATATATGGTTTTTCAAAGTTGAATCATCCATTGTCACCTTTTGGATGCATGTTTGCTAAATTTCAGCGTTCTAAGTAGTCGGGAACTGGGTGAAATTTCGATTTTCCGTTTCGCATCTCACAGAAAGTCAAGTTAAGGGGCTATACCGGTGTGACACTTAAAAAAAGCGATTTTTTTTAACCTTTTTCGACAGTTTATACATTCAAGAATATCATTATCATTTGTATCATTTATGTTAATATAATTTTACCTTGCAAAAATCGATAGTTAAATCTTCAAACGCGTTTTTCTCGAAATGAGATTTTTCAAATTTGCTGACATTGTAACTTGAAATTTTCACTGAGTACTCTTGAATATATTTACTCTACAGTGACGTAGGATATTTTTGATCGAATATAAATTGACGAATTGGCATTTTAAAAAATCGACCATTTTATGGACGAGAAAACAGACTTTTCTTCATAACTACGCCATTTTGTTAATTTTCATATTTTTCGAAAATCCTACGTCATTGTACAGGAAATACCTTCCAGTTTAACGACATTTTTTTCCTTTTTCGGTTTCAGCTACTCAATCGGCCGGAATCATGTCAGCAGTGGAGGAACTTTTTTTTTTTGCGTCTCCGATGGTAGGCCATAAGGCGCTTGGATCTCAATATTTTTCTATGAAAAAATTATGTAATATAGGTCAAATATAGCCAAATATATTCTTAATTTTCCGAACCATTTAATTGAGTAGTTTTCTTCTAAAAAATTCCCGAAAATCACCCAAATTTTCAGCGTTCACACTGGTATAGCCCCTTGAAAGCTTGTAAAAAAGGAGGAAACGTTCTTGCGGATTCTCACGATCTCAACAGCAATGACCGAATTTGTTTTCCCCTCGATACTAACGTGACCACGATAACCGAGCAATCGCTGCGTAATGACGGCCCATTTATTTTCAGTCGAGCAAAAACTCTTTTCTTCGATCAACAAAGTTTGCATCCATGGAATGCAACGATTTCGAACAATTTCGTTATTTTTTTTTTTTTTTATCACTATGGAAAACCTTTTTGAAGCAAATTGAGGTCGTGAATCTTCAATGCGAATACGTGAAAACGTTTGATTAATTTACACAGCCAAAAGCGGCGAAAAAAAGATTGTATTGAAAATAATATATTTCTGTTGGATTCGAACGATGCAAACTTCATTATAGCGGGAAAGGGGCGCGGAGAAGAAATATCGTACTTAAGGTAGATGAGATCCCCGAGCTCGGCGGGCAAGCTACGTAGTTTGTTGCTACTAAGATCTAGAGTCCTCAGATGTACCAGGCGTCCGATTTCAGGCGGTATCCTCTGTAGGCTATTGTCATTGAGATACAGAGCTGTCAAATGAGTCAATTGCCATATATTCGGACTAAGATTCCTTATGCTTCCTGTTATCTCCAACTCCGGCCAATAAGATTTCTTTCCTGAGTTCGCATCCTCCGTTGACATGATAGTGTGCATACGGCGTGGATTGGAGTTCTCGTACTTGTCCTTGTTATTGCGGGACATCTTAAATCCTTCGAACGGGGAGAACAAAAACCAAGATTAGTGCTTATTCTTCATAGACGAGTAATCGTCGTCGCTGTCTTGTATATCGTATTCAGGCCCAACGAGACTTTGCCCCAAGATAACGACAACGGACGAGCCCGATGTATGTTTCAGATACTAAAGGCTCCTCCATTGACAAAGTTCCGTTTTTACGCTCCCGCATTTCGTGACTTTTCTGAACAACGTCGATGTTAAGAAGGTCGGAGCGGTCCAGTTGAGTCAAATGTCAGTTTAAGAACTTTCGTTTCAATAAACCTCCAAAAAATGCATACGTAGAATAGATTTATTCTGTGGATGCTAATCTTTCATAAACTATGTAATTAAAGGGCAAAATAATGCATTTTGATATTTTTGTTACGCAAATAAGAAAAACTTTAGTGTTACTACTAACTTGAAAAACTATGACATTATTGATTATTATTACGAGAAAACTGCATCAGCGAATGTTTTATACAACTCAGAATGAAATTTCGTGTCACTTATAATTACGCCTATTTATGTTTACGTGTCAAGATTATTTGCTATGGTGGTGCTAATTAGCCAAAACAAATATCACCAGTGTGTAGCGTTAACGTCTTGCCCATCTAACTGCACATAAAATTACACACACTGCCAGACAAAAGTAATTGGACACTTCAGATAATAGCAAAACTTTCAATCACTGCATTGCCAAATAATGTTAGAATAATATAATCCATTTCATTTCTTATTTTACGAAGATACTATGTAATGAACATATAACTATATAATGAATTATATTATTCCAATATAATTTTGCAATTATCCAAAGTGATTGAAAGTTTTGCAGTTATCTGAAGTATCCGAAAACTATTAACCGCTAGCATACTTTCAACTATTTTTCATTTCTGGTGTCTTCTGGTGATAAAATTTCAAAAAAAAATCGTTACTCAGTATAGTGTAGCCAATAATGTAGTTTTTTTTTTAAATTTAATCTTGAATTGTGGCCAACGCTCCAACCTCTTCAAAAAACAACCATAACTGAATACTCGATCGTCGGTTGGAAACTTTCAACGGACGAGTCGCCTTGCAGACTGACCTATGTCGTTGGGTACAAAGGAACATGCGGGACAGGCAGGGAGGAGGAAACTTCCGGTTCGTGCTACGGTGAGGCTGAAAACAGGAATCTCCCACAGGGAAGGACACTGCAGACGCACCAGGATCGCAGGTAGGGCCATATCGACGGAGAAGCCCACGGGAAACATGGCGCGATCTTCATATCATCGATTCTCGAAGCATGATACTAGGGCAACATTCGCGCCCACAGATTACGGCGGAACGAGCGTGCGAGTACGCCGCGAGACCAACGTTCTCGTTATCGCGCTATAGGTTAGGCGAGTGTGCAGAGAAGCGCCGAATGGACCTCGCCAGGTTTAGTTCTTGTTACACGACGACTACGATACCTTGCCAGGCCAAACGGACGTAGCTGGCGCAACTCGAGCGAGATGCTTCGTCGAACGGCTCCGACTACTTCTCGCTCGCAATATTCGGACAAATCGTAAGTGCAAAGGGGTGACAGTTTTATTCCGCGATTACATGTTTTCTAGGTTAGGTGGCGAGTCGACGGAATTTCAAAAGTTCGCGACGTTGAAGTGATTCTCAATTCCCGGAGAACTGCCGCGACTGAAAACGAACGACAATTGTGTTCGAGACGAGAGGTTAGGTTGCAGATGTTTCGATTTCTTTGATTTCCGAGGAATTTACGACGATGAAACTTCGTCGAACGGTCGATTGGTCGTAAATCGTCCGAAATTCGCGCTTCATAACCCCCGAGACGCGATTTGGCAAGGCAGGAAATTTACCGGCGACTCGTACGCTCAATCACGCCGCATTTTTCTTGCAACAACGTGGCAAGAAAGCGGCCCGTCAGCTCGACTATCGAGAACAACGAACTTTAGCGTGTAACTTGCATTTTTTTGTGCCGGAAGACGAGTTTGATCGCTGCTGCGATTGAAAAAAAGTGTTCGTGCACTGCGCGTTAAACGATGTGTCGTTCGAACGTCGTCAACGAACGCGGGATCGTGAATGTTATCCGTAGCGATAAAACGTCGGTACGTCAAAAATCCGGTTGAAATATTAATCTTGAGAATTCTATTTACGCACCTTCATCTACCTCTTAGCACACACACGAGACGCGCGGGGGAGTTTTTGATTTTCCGAGTGTAAAACAAACGCGTAAACAAAAACTACCTTGACAAACACAAATCCTCCATTTATCAACTGGGCCGCGATCACGTATTATACGGACATGTGATAGGAATGCGAGTGGCGCGGAACGTTACCGAAGCAGCCGACACTCGACGGACTCGCGAATTGCACTGTGCAAAACGAGCAGAGGCAGGGGAGGCGCCACAATCGCGCGCCGGCCGCCCATCGCGGTACCAATTCGCGATTTTCGCGTCGTAGGGTGGCGCAGTGATATTTCAAATATAACCGGTCAAAGTACAGCCTCAAACGTAAACAATTGCTTCGTTTTTGATTTCCTGCGAGTTTGCTATTGGATCTACCTTTACGGTGATTTTAAAGATGCTACTGCAGTGAATAATTTTTTTCGCTCCTTTTTAGCTCTGTTAGCTGTGGATTCAGATTTTTTAGGGTTATGGGAGTCGATCGCAGGTGTCGAGGAGTGCTTCTATTTGTCAGATTTTTAACTTTTAAGGGGCTGTTTTTCTGTGCCTTTTTTGGTGCCTTTTTCGACAGTTTGTACTTTCAAGAATATCCTGTAAAAATATCAAGGCCGTATCGCTAATCATTTTATCTTGCAAAAGTCGATAGTTAAATCTTTAAACGCGTTTTTCTCGAAATGCGATTTTTCAAATTTGCTGACATCGTAACTGAAAGAGCAATTATCCGATTGACTTGAAATTTGAACTGAGTACTCTTGAATATATTTACGCTACAATGGCGTAGGATATTTTTGATTGGATTAAAAATGACGATTTGGCATTGAAAAAAACGACCATTTTGTAGGCAAGGAAACAGACTTTTTTCATAACTACGCCATTTTGTTGGATTTTGATATTTTTTCGAAAATCCAAATATATTTTTAATTTTCCGAAACATTTAATTGAGTACTTTTTTTCCAAAAAATTCCCGAAAATCACCCAAATTTTCAGCGGTCACACTGGTACAGCCTCTTAAGAGATCATCACCGTGTTACGGGTCGAAAAGTAGCTGATTTTTGGGATTTTTTTTCGATGGTTAAAATACGCTAATCAGTCTTATTTTTTTTAAGTGTCAAATCAAAGCACTCATGAAGAACAGGAAATACATTTCCAAACATTTATTTTTGTTTCTTCAATATTTCTTTTAACGGGTGGAAATGTCTTCGAAAAAAAGGAGTCCTTACGGTGTACACGGTATCGGCCGAAAATATTATCTAAAACAAAATTTGTAAAAAGATTAATCAGTATGAAAGCCGCTACCTTGCTATGCAGGTTTTTAAATAAAAATTGACAAAATGGCGGCGTTTTGAAAAAAAAAGTATCATATTTAGTCTATTTTTTCGAGTTTTTCGTTAAAAAAAATATAAAGATATTTTTTTTAAAATGCTTCCATATCAAGATAAAGAATGGCGTGAAGAATATTGTGTCAAAATTTGAGGGGGATAGCTTGAAAACTCTTCCTTTAAGAGTGTACACCGTTTTGAAAAACGACATTTCGAGAAAAGCACGTCCGTCCGCGCCAGGTCTCACACAGCTGGTCTATACTATCGGGTGAAACCGAAAAAACATCGATTTTTTTGAACATTTTACACTGTGGTGATCCTTTAATCGTGCTCGATTTTTATTTATAGAGATACAAACTCGGAAAGAAAAAATCTTGTGGAGTGACTACCACCTACCTCGCCGTGATGGCCTAAAGAGAGTCATTTTCCGAGCCAGCAACCACTTTTTTGAGACTTGATTTTTAGGTGGCTTATTTATGGAACACAAATTCACTTTTATTATCTGTCTTTCACCTTGGAACACTCCAGAATCTCGAGTAATTTTTCTTTTTTTAAATTAATTTTGGCTACTGTTATCGATGTATTTTGCCAAAGTTTACTATACTAATATAGCTTCCGGCTTGGGCCGCGAGAGGCGCCAAGACTTTTGGGGATCGCGAATTATCGTCGACGTCACGAACTACCCTGAACTTCGAACTTACCGCCGTTCACCGGTTACATTCGCAGTTGAATTACCTTAGCTACAAACGATGTAGTTTTTTGGTATTTTCGACAAAACAAATGCAAGCATTTGATTGAAAATTGAGTTAGAGCATGCGACAGTGATACTGGCGTAGGCAAAATTAAGCGAAACTTAGAATTTCCAAAAATCTGTATTCGATACAAAATAAAATCAGTTGTAGATGGCACAGTGTGCACACCAAGCGTTAAAGTTTCGGTTAAATGTGCTTGTTTTTAAATGATTATTTCACGTGTATTTGTTTATACCTCACTTTATTAAGGATGTATGGTAGATATCATGACTACCAAAAGTAATATCAAATCAATTTTCTCATTTTTAACCATGTTAATTTTATGTCAACTGGTTTCGAATAATTATATATAGTAGAAAATGCATTCATTCATATGCCTAGACATTATTTCAATGAAAAACTCAAGTTTGCCTTGAAAAATCGTAATATTTCGCCGAAGCCAGAAAAAACTTTTGGACGCGAATTACACCTGAATCTATCTGTTAATAACGAATAAACAGAAATTTAAATTTCGTGAAATTCCATTCAATGAGCTCCGGAATCAAAGAAAACACTATTTCTAAACTGTTTGGATAGTTTAGTAACGCGTATAGAACTTGTATGTATTTATTTATTAATAAATTTGTAAGGCAATATAGAGTTCACTACGTGGCAACACCTCACATAATAACATGAGTTGGCAGCAGTGCAGGCTCTGCGCGCGATATTTGAAAAAGCGCCTTACCTCGATGAGTGTGAGAATGTCTTGAAAAACTTGTGAAAAATGTATCGGTAGAAAAGGACAATTATGAAAGCAAGTGTGTATAATAAAAGAGCTGCTCTTGTGGACAGATCGAAGAAGAAATGAAGAGGAGAATCTACCAGTTATAATTGAACCGTTGTTCAAAAGCAATGTAGAGAATGAAGAAGTGACTGAAAACATAACCTCAATCGATGAGGATATGCTAACGGACGGTCGCCGAATCGTGGAATTGAAATTGGTACGGCAGCAATTGTTCTTGCTCTGGCCCCATTTCACCCAAGGAATAAACCGAACGTTATTTTATAGTATATATTACGTTGTAATATGTACGGGTAATCATGCCTCTGGTTTTGGGGTTATGTACAGATCATAGACGCGTGTATGATTGGGAGTGTGTGCTCGTGTATGTGTCGCTTGGTTGCCACGTCTGATGCATCGTTTTCAAATATTTACAATTTTCTTCCGGTTTTTATTGAATATCAATGAAATTACTTTACCCACGCGTGCAAAATTTCGAGAATATATTCTTGAATGTATTCTATACACGTGGAAAAATATACAATTCGTTTCTACAATATTATTTATATTTTCATAGTATAAATAGCGGAGAAAGTGCTATTTGTCCTTCGAGCGAACGTTAAATTAGTTATTGTATAACTTTTGATGTGTTCGGTCAATCGTCTTCAAATTTGCGCATGAACTCAGCTTGAATTTTTGAATGACATGACAAACTTCGAACGGTTTACTATGATTTTCAGTTGTAGTTCATGCATCCTTAAACAATAGGTATACGAGGCAATACTTCTTGAGTTGGCCGTTACAAAAAAGCGCCACTTCGGAGGAGCCACCAAAAATCCCTATATACTTTCCACCAATCCTTTCCCGATACCTAGGGGCCCGCAATCACGATTGCGGGGAATAAGATAAGGCGAAATAGCAGATGTACCACGTGGCATATGAGTGTGAGAGAGAGAGAGATAGCTTAAATTTGATGAACCAAAATTTCTCAAAGATGAATCATATTTAGGGCACAACAAAATCGTCAAGCTATGCGTCGGTGAATTCTACAGAGACTCATGTTTTAATTTACATAAAAGAACTCGAACATCTATGGGAAAACTGGATTCAAAAATTTGTGAGGTTATATTGACCTTGTACATGCCTTTAAATAAGACCGACTGTGTAGAATGCCGTCCATTTTTATGTCGGCAAGGACTGTCGAACGAGCGTATCGAGTAGCAATTTCGCCGATTTTTCTGAACTCATCGCTTAGGGTACGATTTTCAGGATTTTCTAGACGCTTTTTTACCATAGGAGGAAAACAAATAACGTGATGACCTCAACGCCATTTTCTGTGTTTACTGAAATTCGCAATCAGTCAAACTAAATCGGCTATTTAGCAGGGGTGCTATTGTCAATCGAAAAATGGCCATTCGATAGGTCGATAATGGCCAATTGGAGTTTTCGAAATAGATGACCGCAGTTTCCGCTTTCTGCCAGACAACCTTTTTACGTGAGAACTCCGGTCAGGATATACCGGTCGGGTATTTTAAATATCCGAATCATTGTTTGCATATAACTATATTATCATAGTAGCAATCTCGTGACTGATTTTGGTGAAAGTCGGTAATACTATCTCGATTAAGGCGTTAGGCCACAGTAACGGGTATAAAATCGTGTGCGAATTTAACCATTTTTATCGTATGAAAAAGTGATTCACTCATAAAATTAATTACACATCTATTTAGTATGAATATTGAGCTGTTAGAAAATATATATTTCTTTTTTCGATGTAAAAAATGGCCGACTACTCGAAACTTCTCGAAACAGCTTTTTTCCAATTGGCAAAAATTGTGAATGCTAAATGTCACGCCGCGGAGCGCCTAAAAAAAGATAACAAAATAAAATATTAGTAGTCGGCCATTTTGTACATCGAAAAAAAAATTCTAACAGCGTGATATTTATACTAAATAGATGTGTAATTAATTTTATGCGTAAATCACTTTTTAATACGAAAAAAATGGTTAAATTTGCACATGATTTTATACCCGTTACTGTGGCCTAACCCCTTAACCCTTTAACGGCCACGCCTATTTCTAGATGGCTCAAAATCATTTGCTCTGGTAGTATAGCTAAAAAGGGTTAAATATGAATGTCCAACCATAATTTTGTCGATAAGGGCCTGGCAAGTAGTATGTTCGGACTGTAGCAAATTTGCTACTACCTGCTTGGTTCAAACTATTATTCTAATTCAATAAAACATCTTCAAAGCCTAGTTCGTCCAGTTAAGCTTCCTTTACACAATTCTATCAAAAAATATTTCAAGTGTGTCCATTTACTTACTTTTTTGGACGAAAAACGGGCAGCAGAACGAGTCCTGGGGCAAGCGTCGTAAATTTTCACATTGTTGCCATATTAACATAGTTTATATGTTTACGTTTGAATTTCAAGCTGTCCCGGCATTTGTAGCTGCATCTAGCATAGATTGATAGAACTGTGAAGTAGCTTGTCCGCTACAGCGTCCTTACGCTTTTACCGACGGGGTCAAAGTGAACGTAGCAAATTTGCTACAATGGCAGTTAAAGGGTTAATGTTGAATTTACATAGGAACATCGTACCGTGGAAAATTGACCTTTTTATTGAACCAATTTTTCATTTTTCAAACTACAAACCGGAAAATGGACAAAACTCATTCGAACATCGACATCATGTTACGCGATTTTTGGGCACACCGTTTGCGGCGTACCACGTGGACGGCAGGGAATTAGTCTCGACCAACAGATGGCTCTGCGCTGCTTTGGTGCTACCCACAACTCGATGCCTCTCGTACTTCGAGGCTGCTCCCGTGTAGGAAAATCGTGCAGCTATGACTTCCGGTGTCATATCCACCTCATCATCAACGAAAGTATTCTTTCGCGAATCTCGCTCGTATCTTTCGACAACCTCCTCAAGTTGTTTCTCAGATTTGCACGAGGAAAACTTCCATTCGGGAATTGACTCGCTGCGAGCGCCATCTCTTGGCGTGGTATGCCATTGCGACGCCATTTGGCGCAGCGGTTGCAGAATATTAGCGCTTTCACGAATTTTCTCCAACTCCTCGTCGCACATGCGCTCAACCTCGTTCAGCCTTTGACGATACGTATCGGCGATCATTTTTCTACGCATGTTGTAACGTTTTTCCGCTTGCGCTAGCGCAAGAGCGTCCTGATACTTTGCCAACTTCTTCTCGTACTCCAGTATCGCCAATTCACTGAGCGACTGCACGGGATTCAGTTCCACCGCGTTGCCTTTTGGAATACGTTGAATTATTGTCAGTCGGTACGGAGTCGAGCTTCTTACCGACGAACGGTAAGGGATGGTGAGTGTTTTTTTCAAACGTCGATATGTCCAGTAAATGTTCAATTTGGAACCTTTTTGGGGCTACAGTTCATCATTTTCTACACGAATTAGTTAATGTCGAGGAAACTCAGCACTTAGTGGATTGCTACATTGTTTTTTCAGGTAAAAATATTTTATCAGCAACGTACGGTTTCCGGGAACTTTACACGCTTTCTAGCGTTGCGAAAGCTGACGTGGTCTTACGAAAGCTGACGCGATCAATGCCTCTCGTAGCTGCATTGACTGCGTTTATTGACCCCAAAAGTCCAGCGAAGTTCACGATTTTTTATAAGACACTGCGTTAAATTGCCCATATTTGCATATCTTATTTTTTTCACAAACCACGTGTTATATATATATATATATATATATATATATATATATATATATATATATATATATATATATCAAAAGTAATATATTTGATATATTATAATATTTCTAAAAATATTATAATGCATTAAATTTTTATACATTAACATTTTTTAATTAATTTACATTTATTAATTTAAAACGCGCTAATGAAAAAATATATTGTTGCTTAATGTTTTCAATATTTTAGATTTTTTTTCTCGGAAACCATAAGAATGTTCTATGGAAATTTATAGGTCGAACATTCATCGGACATATCTACGCGACGAAAAAAATCAGTATCGTTTAACATTCATCGACGAAACGTAGGCCCCGGCTTAAGGAGGGAGATCCCTTTATAAGGTAAAGAAAAGCTCATGGTTGAAAATGAATTCCACGAGGAAACTGAGGGACTACTTTATGGCTCCGGAATCGCAGATAAATCGGTAGGTCATTCAGTCACAAAGTTATTGAGTACTGAAACTTTAGACGCGTTTCCCTGGAAACCACTTTTTCGTGAACCTCGTACAAGATAATTCAAAAATTTTCCGGTCAATCTCTTCGAAATTTTGCACACTAGATAACATAATTACGGTCTATCTGAACGTAAAGGCCCTTCAAAAGTTTCTCAAAAAACGACTTTTTCATTAACAAATACTATTGTAAAAATTTCATGAAAAATGGAACATATTTTCAAATACGTACCACTTCCCGAATTTTCACTTTTGTGGATTTTTTAAGTTCACATAGAGCGTGCGGGTCATAAACATCTAAAACGTTTTGGCTTTGATGTTTCAGATCAATGCTCGGCAAACGTCTTCGAGGTAAGTTTCGTACAGCCACCATTTTTGAACATTAAAAAAATGGAAATTTAAAAGATGTACACGTACATAAAATTTTAATTATGTAGAATAAATCGCTTCGGCACAAGAAAATCTCGAAAATTCGGTTATTTCGGGTTGTCTAAAGGGATTTTCCCTCCTTAATTTGATATACGGATCCTCAATCTGAACAAGTCTGTGGCAAACATCGACTTCTGGTATGTTTCGGAATACACAGTTTTTCAGTACCATTGTACCGTGAACTCTTCCTAACTCAACGCTCTCGGGATTAAATTTCCGTGGTACTAGAGAGAGTAGCCTGCTGGAGAGCGTCTCCCACCGCGAGCTACTGTGCGACGTAGCGTGGCAGGATATAGTTAGGTTAGGATAAATGTTCAAATGTCACATGTTATTTTTACTAGGGTATTTCAGATTCGAATACTTTTTAATTGAAAACGGTAGACTTTTCGCTTCTATTTTTTCATTCTGGTTCTTTATGATTTTTGGAATTACGAAGTGGAAAGTTTAATGCTGAAATTGAGGTTATGATTGCACCCTTCGCGCCTTTCCGTGAATAAAGAAAAGTGGGGATCATGCTCCTCCGCTCGTTACCACCAGAGAGAATTGAGGAGAAACGGCCTACTACAGAAACTCCCCAGGTTGGGAAATCCTGCTCTTGAGTACGAAACAAATGTTCCGAGAAGGATTTTTTTCGAAAAAACTATCTGAATTTTTTCTTCGTACAAAATCTTCATACTACCCGACTACGCGTACTTTGAAAGGGAAGAATGGACATTAGTACATTTTCATAATATAGGTTATATTACCTATATGATGAAAATTATAGATACTTGGGGGGCAGAGGAACGCTTGTGGAACGCATACCGATTTCATTGGAAAGTGGGGATTCGGCTGCGTAAGCTTCGGCAGCAGCCCGCGCGGCTGCGGTGGCTTCTTCAACTGCAAGAATGTCGCTTTTCTCACGTAGCAACTGAAACTCGTCCCGTTCCTTCCTCCACAGCGACAGCGCAAGCTTTACTTCTTCCCTCAACTCGACTATAACCCGCTGCAGAGTATTTATGCGTTCGCGAAGAATGTCACTGCGAATCGATTATTTATCAGATTTTAAATGCCAGACAATTGTGATAGAGCACGAAGCCGAACGAAAGTCGCGCCCAACTTCGCGTGCGCCATCTATCGGATGAGCTGCGAACATGTCGCGCTTACCGACGAATACTTCCGATTAAAAAGTTCGTATTACATTTTTGTTGCAATAAAACTCATTACCACGATGGCTAGTGTCACAAGGCAGAAGTTTCAAAGAAAATAAATGTTGTAGGAAAAAGTGTGTACTCCAAGTCAAGCTGAACCGAACTTCCGGTTTCATCGTTTCTGGCGGTCTCGGACTTTATGTGTTCTTCCGGCTGTTCGATGACCGCTGAAAGTTTCTCGGACGTTTCGTCGTCGGATTTGGTCGCGTTCGCGATCGGCGGAACGTTTCGAAGATCGAGTACGAGATCGGTGCGCGATCGGGATTTACTTTGAGCCTCGCAGTTGCCGCTGCCTTCGGAAAAGTGGCGGTTATCCTTTCTAGCCTCGACCGAGTCGTGAAACTCGTCGGACGCGCTCTCGCAACTATCCGATGCCGATGTTTCACCACTGTTCTCCATCGCGACTATTTTCCGTCCTACCTTCGTCGAAAATAATATCAGATGTTTACGTAGAAAAAATGAATCTTATCATCCTAAAGAGGCTTCAAAAAAAAACTTTCGTGACAGTTTAATCGCTCGATATTGCACGCGTCCGATATTCCCTTGTTTTGAACGCCGGGGGCAATCGGGGTGTTGAGAATTTTATAAGAGACTCTTTTTTTTAATTCGGAGTTCCTAAATTATATTATCTTAAGGGGTTATGCCTAGTCGTAAAAGTCGACAAATCACTTTTTTCAAATGCAGAATATTTTGACAGTATATCATGTTAGAAATGTTCCGGAAAATTTCACGGTGATCGAGTCAAAATTGAAAGATTTATAGGCTGTTATGTTGCCGCCCGTTGGAACGCTCCGAGCGTCGTTCGAAACTTTAAACTATTTCCTAGATCCAAAAATATAGTATTTGATCGAGGGATTTTTTTTTATGTATACCTTCGATTTGACGAACGAAAAATGCCCATTTTTTTGTTGTAGAAATCAAGACTGAACAGGTGCAATTTTTTTATTCTGATCTTTCGGGAATTCAAGATTGAATTTGAAAAAAAGTCTGTTATTGTCTAGACTATACTGGGTCTTTCCGAATAAAAAATAAAACGTTACCACAAACCACGAGAGATAAAAAATAGTTTAAGAGATCAAAACAGTGTAAAATTTTCAAAAAATCGATTTTTTTGCATTACCTAATGGTATAGACGGTTATAAACGTGCTGTTTAATGTTTGGGGCGAAATTCGAATTACTCCGATTGCTACAGACTTTCTCAGAGGGGCCGGGTTAAAATTTCGAACTTTGAATGATCAGAACGCTCAAAACTCCGAAAGAATACTACCCCGAAAGATCAAAATTCCGAAAGAATTTTACCCGAAAGACCAAAACTCCGAAAATTTGAACAGGGCCGGGTTAAAATTCCAAACGTTGAATGATCAGAACGCTCCGAACTCCGAAAATATGCTACCCCTAAAGATCGAAACTCCGAAAAAAACTTACATGAAAGACCAAAACTCCGAAAATCCGAACGCCGTCAAAATCATTCGGCGATGGAAGTTTTTACAGTTTCAAAATTTTCAATAAATCGTCGAATTATTTCACGAATTTTTTTTATCAAGAAATGATTTTATGTCAATTATGAAATTTGTCTAGACAAAGTCATACGTTCTACAATCATTCACCTTGTAATTTCGGAACATTAAAATTAGGAATTTCAAATCGTCGGCGCATTCAATGTTCGGAATTTCAACCCGGCCCTCATATCAAGATCATGCCAGCGAAAGTCTACACAGTTGACTGTAAATGATGTAGAACGTATGACATTATCTAGACAAATTTCAAAATTGACGCAAAATCACTTCTTAGTAAAAAAAATTCATGAAACAATTCGTCGGTTTATTGAAAATTTTGAAACTTTTAAAACTTCCATAGCCGAATTATTTCGGGGGTGTTCAGATTTTCGGAGTTTTGATCTTTCTGGGTACTATTCTTTCGGAATTTTGAGCGTTCTGACCATTCAAAGTTCGGAATTTCAACCCGGCCCCATCTTGAATTTCGTACATTAAAATTCGGAATTTTAAACCGTCGGAGCATTCAAAGTTTGGAATTTCATCCCGGCCCCTTCTCAGAAAACGGGATTCGACCAGCTGCGTGAGACCTGGCGTGCATGGACGCGTTTTTCTCGAAATATCGTTTTTTCAAAACGGTGTATACTCTCAAAGGAAGAGTTTTCAAGCTATCCGTCTCAAATTTTGACACAACATTCTTCACGCCATTCTTTATCTTGCTATAAAAGCATTTTTTTTAATCATCATGTTTTTTTTAACAAAAAACTGTCGAAAACATAGGCTAAATTCGATACTTTTTTTCTACCCGCCGCCGTTTTGTCAAACTTGATTTAAAAAAAAACCTCCATAGGAATGTAGCGGCTTTCATACTGATTAATAATCTTTTTACAAATTTTGTTTCAGATAATGTTTACGGTCTTTTCGAAGACATTTTCCAGCGTTAAAAAAAAATTTTTAAATGAATATTTAAACATTTATTTTCTGTTTTTTTTTTCGTGAGTGCTTTCATTTGACATAAAAAAATCAGACTAGCGTATTTTAACCATCGAAAAAAAAACATCGCGACAGTCAGCTATTTGTCGATCCGTTACACTGTGATGATCCCTTAACGGAGACTTTGTCCTTGGAGTGCCATATTTCAGGTGTTTACATTTTATTTTTTTTAAAGGAAACGAGTAAAGCTTTTTGAGTGCGGTTTTGTTCTTGCTTTTATTCATGATATACAGAACGATAAAAAAATTTTTTTTTGAAAAAAAAAAAACCAAAATGGCGGCCGTTGCAGCTCCGCGAAAACAGGTCCTCAAATCGCGGGAGGTAAACGGCTGACATCACTGCCCCCTCTTTGTTGATCTGAAACACAAATTCAAAGCATATTATCAATCTGTGATCCTTTGGTCATGGAATGACGGATGGGTTTTTCGTTTAGTACAAATTTCGGAAAATGGCGGCAATAAAAAAAATCGAATTTTCGCGTTTTTTTTCGCATAAAAAGATAAATAATAAATGCAAAAATGTATCTATCGAAAAAACGATCCGTCATTCCGTGAAGACATATTTTCTGAGTGTGCTCTCCAAATTTCAGGTCGATATGTTAATTACAGCGGTCAGGAGAATGTCAGCCATTTTTACAAACGTGTTTTCGAGAAAAACGCGTTTAAAGTTTTGTAATGTGTTTACACAAATGTGGTTATAATTACCGCTAATCGGCAAGGCCTGGTCCATAGAGGCATCCCTCCTCTTCTTCTAGCTGCTCATGTTGAGCACAAATTGATTTTTTGAAAATTTCAAGGACAAAGTCTCCCTTAATGTATCTAATTTGACGTGCAGTTAGATAGGCAAGACGTTAACGGGTGATGTAATTTCGATGGCCATTTAGCACCAATATGAACCATTTCTAACAACGCATTAACGTGAACTAAACCTTTATAAAGATTAAGAAAAAGAAACTGTCATCTTGGCCATTGTAAACCATATATATTTAATGTTGAGCCATCAAAGTTTGATGAAAGATTACCAATCTTGGGTGGCGAATGAAGACCATTACTGCCAACTTCAATATCCACGAAGTTGTCGTATTTCGGCCAAACTTAATATTAATAAATGTTAATAATAAATGATCTCGTGACATAAACATAAATAGTATAATTATAAATAACTCAAAATTTTATTGTGAATTGCATAAAACATTGGCTGACACAGTTTTTTCATAATAATTATCGATAATGTTATACTTTTTCAGGTTGATAGTAACTCAAAAGTTTTTCTTACTCACGTAATAAAAATACAAAAATGCATAATTTTTCCGTTTAATTAAATATTTCATGAAAAATTCAGCATCTAGAGAATAAATCTATACCTCGTATGCATTCCTTTGAGGTTCATTGAAAAAAAAAATTCATAAACCGTCATTTGACTCAACTTGACCGCTCCAACCTCCTTAACCATCGGATAAACTAATATACCAATGAAATCGGTTTAATTTTTTTATTAAACCGAATTGCTCGCTGCAAAAGACGTTTTCGAGAAGTGCTTCCCGGACATCGGCTGTAAATCGATTGTAATTAAATATTTTTACACCAAAAAATTACATAGTGTTCTTTACATAATCATTTCTCAAGAACCTAATATTGTAGAAATTTATCATCACGGTTTCCTAAGAAAAAAAATCCCATAAATTAACTGTTTTCGACGGTTATAACTAGCCATAATCCCTTAAAGATGTCCGGAATTATGAAGTTATTTGTGGAAAATAAACCAACGATTCACTACATGATTGCAGTTTAAGGGGAGGGTAGGGGTTTCAGCGTGAAAAAAAAAACACTTTTTTGCGAATTTTTTTCATCTATATGGAAAGAGTAAATTTATTGAAATCTTTTGTACATTATTAAGTGTCATTTCAAGAACATTCCGTGAAATTTTTACGCGAAAATATCCACAAACAAGCCGGTGCAGCGTTTTTCTCGAAACCACTTTTTCAAAGTCCGTGTTCACTGCCATTTGAAAGTTACATGACCGATTTATTTCAAACTTGGTACACACTTTCTACATATAAAATACTTCCCCCCAACGGTTAGTTTGAGATTTTTTTTACATTGAGGGGGTTTTCCACCCCCAAAATGGCGGAAATTTTCGTGAAAAATAGCACTTTTCACTTTACATGACCAGCAAAAATTTAGAAATGGAAAAAAAGTCATCAAAGACCGTTGGGGGGAGGATTTGATGATACTTTGACTAAATTTTAATGGTACTTGATTTCAGATAATTTGTAGCTGAGATACAGTGAACAGCGCAAATCGTGTTTTTCCAAAGGCGTTCTTGGAAAAGCTTTGTCACCGGCTTGTTTGTGGATATTTTCTTGTACAAATTTCACGGAATGTTCTTGAAATGACGCTTAACAATGTACAACAGGTTTCAATAAATTTACTCTATCCATATAGTGAAAAAAAATTCGCAAAAAAGTGTTTTTTTTTTTTCATGCTGAAACCCTTCGCCACCCGTTAAATGATTTTACCGTCCTAAATTCTTGCAATTCGCTCGTTCGGCTTTCCAATTAGTTGGTTGTATAATTTCCTCTTACAAAAATGTACACCAGATATTTCTTCTCATTCGCGTATAAGAATTCCGCCGCGATGCTGGCAGATCGCGCGTTGCGGAATCTGAGATATAAATCCCGATAGAAATGCATGATTGTCTGTGCGCCCTGGCTGGTACTATCGTGTAGTCAGGGGCGCGAGGGACAAAAGCTTCGATCGAGCGGTCCGTCCGCGCGACTCGATCAGCGCGTACACAGCCGAAATGAGGTCGGAGCGATGAGCGAATGTTGCGATTCAACACAGTGACAAATGCTCGAAAGAAAATTATCGAACGATATTCCCCGAGAAGAAAGAATTTCAAGCGCAAAATATTTCGGAGCTTGAAGATAACGTGAAACAAAAAAGAAACACGAATACGAGGATTCGTGGTCCGTCATAACCTCCGAACCGAGAAGTGTTCCGTCACGCCGGGCTGTCAGTTTGCCTGCCTCCAATTACCCGCGAACGATCGATATTCGTCGAGTTTCCACAGAAACGGCGTCTCCCGTGATACGTGCGCTATACCCAAACAATTGTAAGTACCGTTGTATCTTGCACCGAAACATAGAGAAAAGCATCGTAAAAGCGTTCCATCAAGATCTCCCCGTCGTACGTAACAGCGTTCGAAACTTTCACGACTCTCGGAAACGCTCCTAACCTCAATGTTGCGTGTGTCCCGAAAAGAGTATTTACCGCGATGCGTCCCATCGGAGAACGCAAGAGCCAAAGTCCCTGAAAGAAGACGAATCCGTTGAGCCCTCGTATACGCGAGTCGCACGACGAAAAGCCTCGCAATCGCCTCCCGCAAGGCGTAAACTTCGAAACATCCGCGCGCGCGAGTTAGAATTTTCAATTGCGAATAAATCATGTTTCGTTACGTATGGTCGTTGATTTGCTGGTACTTGAGGCCGCTCGTTAAATGGTTCCTCCATCGTACCACTCGCATGTGTGAACTCCAAAGAATTTGTTACGGCAGAGCGTCCGGCGCGCCGAGAACCCTCGAGGTGGAGAAGTCCCTGAGGGAGTCGCGCAATCCGGAGATAAAGCTTCTGGTGGCGCGTCTGGATGAGATGGCGGCCAATAGAGAAATAAACGCAAAGACGGAGCGCGGTGTACTCGAGGAGGCGATACGAACCGTACTGTTGGCTAAGAGGATCAAGCCATTGGCGCATCCGGACTTTGCGCGATCCTTCGGCAAGTGCGTCGAGTTGATTTGGGGCTACGATCAACTGGTAGCGGAGTGCGAAGACGCGAGAAAGCAATGTTACGACTCGGAGGATGCGAGCCACGAGGGAACTCTCCTGCGACTGTGGAGCCTGCTAAGACCGAGCGAGCCACTCGAATCTCGCATCACCAAACAGTGGCAGGACATCGGCTTTCAAGGCGACGATCCCAAGACCGATTTTCGCGGGATGGGTATCTTAGGATTGAGGAATCTAGTCTATTACGCTCAAGAGTATCCCGTCGCCGCGCAACGTTCCCTCCAACACTCGTCGCATCCTCGCTACGGCTACGCCTTCGCCATTGTGGGAATAAATCTCACCAGCATGACGCTGAGACTGTTGCGCGACGGCGCTGCTAAAACTCACATCTACAACGCGTCCAAGACATTGCCCAGCTTACGTGCCTTTCATCAATTGTACAGCTATCTTTTTTACGAGTTCGACGCTTTCTGGATGGATTCGAAGCCCAGTAACATGATGGAATTCTCGTCTATACAGAGCAAGTTCGAGACCGGCATCAGAGCCGCCCTCTCCAATCCATCTACAGTCTTCAGAATAAACGTTTCTGTCGAAAACGTCTAGCGCGCTCAAGCCCCTGCGCCTAAGATACTCGCGAGAACTATCTCCGCGCGTGATCTCTCGAATGTTGCGTCGTTGAAGCGCTGTGAAAATTTTCCTTCGATTGACCGACTTTGTTTTTTGCAGTTTCGGGCAATTGTTAGTCAAACGTTTCTTACGAACCTCAGATCTGTGACCTGAAACGGCTGGAAAAGATTTGATAAAGATTGGATAACGGTCAAAATGAAAGAATTAACGTTTTTGGAGCGACCACGCTAACTTGGCCTGCACGTATTTCTTCAACCGCCTTGTTCGCGCCTTTTAGCAGCGCATTGACGCAATAGGAAGGAAAAGAGACTTGAGTTACTATGAATTTGCATTGTGATCCTTTTAGCTTTATTACATGGCGTGGAAGTTTGCAAGAATGCAACGAAAAATCTTATTTTTTTCATTTCTTTATTTTTTAGTAGAATAAATCGTTTTTTATCCATTAAGGTATTCCTTTCACGAACCCAAATATTTAACAATCATGTGATTTTCGTCTATAATCTAGTAAGAATACATCCCAGTATACTGGTAAAGTTTCAAGCCAAATTACCGAACTTTTAAAGAAAAATTACGACTCCAAAAATCGTCTGATTTGTACGGCGTTTTACGGATGCCATGCTGGCGACATTTGTTCTTAGTAATTTATTCACTAAGTGGGTAATTCTTTAGATAAGTGACTTTTCCGGAAAATGAGCCTAAAACTCTTTTTTGCTATTTTCTCATGCATTGGGTTATAAATGATATTCAGTCGAGGGAAGCTGAAATGCACCCCCCCCCCCCATAAGTTACGGGGTTTTTGAGGATAAAATACGAGGATAAAATACATTTTCGAACATTTCGACGCTTATATTGGGGGTGGAGGGATTTATAAAAGAAGCCTTCCTGAAGACAAACAAACCCAACCCCCTCCGGTGTGAGGGTTTTTGAAAAAATCGAAACTATTTCTAACGAGTTTCTGCTCGTAAAAAAAATACTTAATGCAACATTTCAACTTCCCCCGACCGAATATCATCATTTATAACCCAATAAATGAGGAAATAGCACAACAAAATTTAGCCTCATTTTTCGGAAAAGTCACTTATCTAAAGAATGACCAAAACAGGGATCACCGAACGTTCAACCCTTCCTTGGCACACTTATATTTGGCCACGGCTTTGACAGACTGGGACAATTTGACCCGGATAGTACTTCATCCACCTGCCCTTAACAACCCTTCGGTCGGTTTTTATTGAAAAAAATCCCGGCTACACTAAACATTTCTCAATATGTCTGTATAATTCAAATTCGGAAAGTATAAAATTGAATTGTAAACAATTATTAAAAGCTTTTAGTTTTAGGAAAGTGAGCGTTTTATTTCATATTCGTCCGGGTCAAAATGACCCAGTTGGTCAAGAAAGGGTCAAAGAAAACATTCGTGATAAAAGTGAGAAAAATGTGACTAGCAGAAGAATTTTCGTAGCCGCGACTATTCAGAAAAAATGATAAAATGTCCAAAACTACTAAATTTGCGCGAAATGTTTTAATCCATTTTCTCGTTTGGTATACTAATTGATTGCGACTTATTTTTGTTAACCGCCATTGTAATTTACCAATGATTCAGAAGGGCCCTCATGCCCTCACAAAATACGGCCTTGTACGGTAGTGGATCTTTAATAGGAAAAACCGATTCAGTTGTTTCGCGACTTAAATCGGCTAAAAAATGTGAGCAATAGAAGAAAAATGAATTTTCGTTGCATTCTAACGATGCAAACTTCATTTTATCCTTTGCACCGAGCGATTGTCAATGCGACGCTCCTCGCAACGTCGATCTATGGATTATTTGCTCAGAGGATAATAAACAACGTTCAATAAGTCCCAGCTATTTTATTCTATACGGAACATATTCGATTGATAAAATGTCTCAGTAACAAAGGAACTCCGAGTCGTGCGCGCATATTGTATAAAAGTGTGATATCGACGTTTGCATCGTTGGAGTGCAACGAAAGTTTTGTAAAAAAAATTATTTTTGCCACTTTTAGCCCGCGAAAATCACTCGAACGATTTTCGAGATCCTTATTGGAGATCTTCAGCGTAAACGTGTAAGAACAGATTTTGGATCATAATGAAAATGAGGAAATAAAAAAATAAAAAAGAACTTTCGTTGCATTCCAGCGATGCAAAATTCATCCTATAAAAGTGCACGACACAGATAGAAAACAAAGAGAGGAACATTCGTCGCGAAATTGTAAAAGAAAAACGCTCGTAATGTAACTTGGCCATATAAGAGAATGGAATGCATGCCGATACATCGCAAATTGTATTTGTTGAAAGGTTCAATCTCAGCTATTTAAAACTGAGTGTATGTGTGTGTGTGTGTGTTTACATATATACATGCCGTAACGTTTTTTACTCTTTGGGCACAGACACGGGTCTCCCGGACCGATGCGAAAGCCTTTTTTTCCGCAAAGAATCTGTTAACCCTTTGCACTGGAGGCTTTTTTCGCTCGGATAGAAAGTGCCGAGCGAGTCACCCCTCGAGTGTAAAGGGTTAATCCTTTTTTCGGACACATCGGCAAAAATTGTGAAGTATGCATCGTCGGAACGCGACAAAAATTCTGTACAATCTTTTTATTTATTTTAATTATCGTAAATCTACGATTTTGGGTCGCAAATATTTGAACGCGCATCTTAAAAAATGCTCGAGTCTTTTCCGCAGTTCAAATTTGCCGACTGGAAAACTTGGCATTTCGAGAAAAATGATCTTTCACTCGTATCACCGACGCAAACTTTAACATCTTATCGAAAACTGAAAAGAGAAACGAAATTCTCTTGTGACTTCTTTATTTTCAGTTGTCCCGGAATCCAAGACGATTTTGGCATAATTGAAGTTAAGAAAAAGTTCGAGTGACTTTCCCTAACCCAGATAAGCCAAAAAGGATTAACGCGATACAAAAAATTGAATTTCCGGTTCATTCCAACGACGCAAACTTGAGTGTCGTGGGATTGTTGAAATCTTTGTTTCGAGATCGACGCGGATTCGTTCGAACTTTCGTTGGATACGAAAGTAATCGTAGATATTGTGAGCTGGCCGGATCTCCTGGACCCGGTCTGTACAAGTGAGATGTTCATTCCGTTCTTCTCGTGTCGGCGTGGAAAGAATCGACTGGCTTGTTCGTAGATTTAATCCTTCTTGAGCGGAGCGGCATCGGCTTTGCGTCGGAGCTTCGACACGACCGACACTATCACCAATACGCAGATCGTTATACTTCCGAGTTTCATCACCCAAGGGTTCTCCCGGAGGACGTTCACGCACATTTGCGTCAAATCGTCGCTGCGCATGCGAAAACAAAAATACAGACTATGTTCAGACACGCTGTTCAATATTTTCGTTCGACAAAAAATACACGAACTTTCACCATTATCGCTCGATGAAAATTTCATTTCGTTTGCCTTTTTTTCTCCCTTCTTTTCGCCGAACGTAAAAAACAAGCCTTTGCGAAGTGGATGAAATTTTCGTGCAACACTTACAACGGACTCTGCGGCACTGGGACCTTTTCGCCGTGAGCGTTCTTCCACCAGTCCTTGGCGAACGATACGAACGCGTTGATACTGTACTTTTGTATCTGATATCGATACATTTTACCCTGCCGGAATCTGAAATCGCAAAATCGGAAAACTAAATGTAAAGTATCAATTTCTTTATGCGCCGCGATTACGATGGACTTTCAAGGGGCTACATCTATGTAGAGGCCCGAAAAAAATGGCCAAATTCCAAATTTTTCGTCTGGTAAACGCGGTTGGTGAAAAAAACGCTTTTTTTTCAAACACAAAGGTACATTGAGCCTTTGAAAAAAAAAACACCAAAGAACACAGAAAAATGTGGCCGCCAGCAGATGACAGTGTTTTCAAAGTCGGTGGACATATCTCGAGAACCACATGATGGGTTGTTTCTAAATTTACAGGAGATGTGACGGAGAAAAATTGAAAGGTCGTTGACGACGTCACTTTTTAAAAAATGGATCTTAAATTTTTAATAGTTACGTACAAATCACGACTTTGCTTTTGATAGATTTTGTATGCTCGAGTTTCAATTCGTCGCCACTCTGTTAGAAGAATGATTTTACAAGTCGATTTACAAGTCGATCGATCGTCAACGGCAAAAGATTTTCAAAAGTTTCTCTCATTTGCAAAAGATTATCAATTTTTTACTTCTCAGTGTAATTTACGGTGCAACATTTTTTTGGATGGAAGTTGCATCATGGCGTCGTATTTATTGTTTAGGCGGGATATACATTTACGACGATCAAAACATCGATTTCTTTTTTTTTTCATTAGGCCTTAGGCCACTCTAAAGGCCGAAAAAATAGGCTTTTTGGAGATTTTTTTTTCAGAAAAACTACAAAATAAATCGAGATTACAAAAAAGGGTGTTTATCATACATATCAGTGACTGTATACAATCATTTTTTTTATGCGATTAATTTCAAAATGGCGGCCGTGCAGCGTTTATCTCAAAACTGCATTTTTTAAGTTGGCCGGAAACATAACTCAGACAAATTTCAACCGATTCACTTGAAATGTTGAATATATCTTGAAAAATACATTGTCTATGGAAGTACGTAGGATTTTTTTTTATAGATATATTCAACATTTCAAGTGAATCGGTTGAAAATTGTCTGACTTATGTTCCGGCCAACTTAAAAAATGCAGGTTTAAGATAAACGCTGCGCAGCCGCCATTTTGAAATTAATCGCTTCAAAAAAATGGTTGAAAAAATGGAATTGTTTTTGAAAAATTGAAAGAAAAACGACTTTTTTAATCCACATTTTACAGAAATGTTGATTTTTTTTGTAAATGAGTGCCATTTTCTTAAATTTGCATTTTCTTCATTTTAGTTACCGTCACATGGAAACTATACATGTTCTAACTGAAAAAGTGTTTGATCTTTTTTTGAAATCAAAGTCTACGGGAAACTAGGCTGCACGCCGATTCGCAACTCCCGCGGCGATCTTGCTGTAACACTCTGCCACAGCTCCGCTATTTTGATGATGAATTAATTAAAAAAAAATGTTTTGTATACTCAAATATACTATTAAAGTATACCTAACGTTTGATAATTGTAGAATAATTATTTCTTATTTTAAAAAATCCCTCAATATTGCTTATTTTTTTCCTGTCTAAATGTATATCCCGCCTTAACTTTAATAAGCCGTTTGGTTTTTAGATTTCAGCTGGAGTGTCCATTGCCAAACGTCGCGGAAAAGAAATGTCATCTCCCTTGTTGTTTTTCTGTACTTTTTCGTGATTTTTTTTAAGGCTCTCAATATATATACCTTTGTGGTGAAAAAAATGCGTTTCTTTCTCACCAACGGTTTTCCAGTGAAAAAAATCGGAATTTGGCTCATTTTTTTGTCGGGCCTCTAGGTAGATGTAGCGCCTTAATCGCCTTGACGTACAGAATGAACTCGGGTACGTCGAAGACGTGGAATCTTCGGGCTATGGAAGCGCCCGTCGTGTGTCTGTTCACGCGGGCCACGTTGACTCGCTGCTTCAGCTTGGCGCCTACCGACTCCCAGAGGGCTCCCATGCGTTGACACTCGACGCAATCCGTGCTGTAACTGAAATATTCATTGTCTTCGTTTTATTTCGTTTTTGAATTAGTTCAACGTTCCCTCGTGTGCCCTTGATAGCTTTTACGAGTCCGTTGTTTTCTCTTCGATATATTTTGGTTGTTTTCTGCGGCGAGAGCTCGCAGCTCGTCAAAATATGGAGAACGAGTGCGGACGATGGAACGATACTCACAACATGACGAACCAATCGCCGGTCGTAGCTCCGCTGCTGGCCTGCGTCAGATGCTCAAAGTTATCGTCCGTCAGTTCTTTGACTACCGGCTCCTTGTTCTCCATAAAAGTATTGTAAATCTCTTCGTCGTTGATCGGCCCTGGAAGCAGAAAATTCTATGGCTGTTTTTTGCTTCTTCGCATTGTCATTCGTTCACGTTGGAGAGAAAAGACGCGAAAATTTACCGTCGTACAGGAGCGGAATGCCATTCCTGAAGAATACCAGCGCCGGCTCTTTGCTGGGACTGTAGAGCTTCAACATTTGACTGTCGACCGCCTTGATGACCCACGCGGACAGCGATACGACCAAGTCCTCGCGCACGTTGACCAATTCCCTCTCGTAGTCGTCGCACACCTTGCACTCTCTCTTGGCTGTTCAGCGGGAATATTAGTTAATTCGAACCGTGCCAACATTATAACCATCGCCACATCCGGGAATTACATACTGAGGGGGTCGCGTCGCAAATTTTTTAAAACAGGTTTGTTACGCATTATATACTCAGACATTTCCTGACTTTTCCAGGTATCGCACATGACCCAGATTAGGGTCAAATAAAGAACACTGTTTTCGTTGAATATATATTTTATTTAGTTAAAGACCACAAGTCTCGTTTCAACCATATTAGGATTTGTAAATGTTACAAACTATACGGGAAAAATCAAATCATTTTTGTGAAAAAGAATCATTTTTAACCGACTTGAAAAAACAGAGGAAATTCGATTCGATCCTTTTATTGGAAAATTATGTTGAACTGGATAAAATAATTTTTTCAAGATCAAATATATGGAAATGTTGAAAATTGAAATAAAAGTTGAAAAAAAACTGAAATCCGAAAAAGAATTTAAACATTGTAAAGTAGAAAGAAATACAATAAACACTTATCGATAATAATGATTTGGTTGTGTATCGACAAGTCGAATGCAAATGTATAAGGCCTCACAGTAAATTAGTTTGTAGTTTTTTGAATTTTCAATGTTTGGCACCGACATAACATTTTTTGTATACAATGAAGAATAATATAAATATTAAAAACATACAAAAATATTTATTTTTATACTTCAGAAATACTTCAGAAATATTTATACTTCAGTTTTTTGTCAAGTCGGTTTCATGTTTCGTAATTCTTGCAAAAAGTAAATTGTGAGAAAATTCCGGAGAATTTCCAAAATTCCCTGATTATTCCAGAAGGAAAGAAATTCCCTGAGTTTTCCCGGTTTTTCTTGTTTGCCATATCGGAACAACGTTGTAAAAGCAGCGCTCGATAACAGAATTACTAGACTTCTGATTGACGCAATATTTTTTTGTCTCCTGTTTGCAAAAGATTTTCAATTTTTGACTTCTCAATGTAATTCGCGGTGCAAATTTTTTCCAAAGTGAAGTTGCATCATGGCGTCGCAGTTTGCATACTCTTTTCGTGGACTTTGCTCTCAGATCTTTAAAAGGGTAAAACATCGGTTCCCTGGGTTTGTTCGGGTTAAAGCTTGAATTTGCGAACTGATGTTCCTCAGAAGTGAACGATATTTGTCGGGAAGAAAAAAATTCGGAGCCTTACGCTCTGTTTTCCCTACAAAGAGCCACCCATCTAAGAGAAAACTTTCTTAACAGGCTACATGTACCTAGGTGGGTAAAAAAATGCTTTTTTCGAAAATATTTTTATCCGATAGTATTACCATTTAACTATACTCCCTGAAAATTGTATCGAAATATTTGTAAAATTAAACGTGCTACAGCTTCTCACAGTCCGGCAGGGCAGCGGCAGCATCATACTTAAAACTTCAAACACGTTTTTCTCATAACACTGTTTTTAAAGTCGGTGGGCACAATATCTCAAGATACAGTTGATAAATTGTTTCCAAATTCACCGAAAATACGATGAAAAACATTTGAAGGTCATTGGCAATCTCACTTTTTAAAGAGAGATCTTCATTTTTTAATAGTTATGTAGAAATTACTACGCTTTTAACAAATTTTGTATGCTCCAGATCGATTTCGTTGCCACATTGCTTAAAAAAAATGATTTTAAAAATCGACGATCGTCAACGATTCGTACTTATTGTTAACTCGAAAAACCCATTTGGTTTTTAAATTTCTGATAGATCATGTAAGTTGAAGAGTTGGCGGAATGTGTACCGCCAAGCGTCGCGAAAAAAATATAATCTGCCGGTGGCCATGTTTTTGTTGCTTTTCTGTGTTTTAGGGCGACTTTTTCAAGGGCTCTCAATATATATAACACGGTCTTGAAAAAAGCGTTCCTTTTTCACCATTTCCCGGAAAAAAAATTGGGAATCTGACAATTTGTTCGGCTATAGGTAGACGGAGCCCCTTAAAGAATTTGTGAGGTTATGTTGAGCTTGTACATCTCAAGGCGAAACGAGAGCTGTATGACTGGGAGAAAGACAGCTGCGATTATTCGGGCCGAAACAAAATCGTCAAGCTCTGCATCAATGAATTCTCCAGGGCCTGACATTGCGAGGTTATGTCGACCTTGTACATGCCCTTAAAGTTGAGGCAGTTCTAAATAACGAATTTTCGTCGCATTTCAACGCAATACACGTCACCATCGTGAATTCCGATAATACGATTGCAATAATTGTTAAACGTATATTACATCGATTTGCATAATTGGAACCCGACCATTTTAAATGTAAATAGGATGATACAATCTTAATATCGCATAACGCTATTTTTTTACGGATAAAAGTAAAGAAAAATTGTTCAATTCGAAATCGCGAAAGATTTATCCCAGCCAATGGAATGCCTAGGCAAAACAAGGGCTAATGAATGATGAACGAGTGAAACATATGCCGGGTGTCACGTTGAAAGATACATTTTCATTTGCCACGTATTGTCAACCGGCCGTATGGCTCGCGCTCGTTCGTTAATAACCTCAAAAGTGTTCGTGTATTTACTTACCGAAAAGCACAGCGACGTACGGCTCGTTCTGGATGTACTCGAGAAGCTCGTGGTCGGTCACCGTATCGATGGACGCCGATGCCCTTCCGTAGAAAGCGCATAGCAAAAAGATAAATATTTGCCGAGACATTGCGTCCCGGGTAGGCGAGAATATGTTCAGCGCGATTTTAACGGTGCGACTTTCACGCACGTCTCGCTTTACCGGCTAAGCAACGTGTGTGCTGCGCACATCTATCATGTGTATATATGTATATCGCGGATTCGCAGCGAGACGAGCGCGCCTGCGCGATTCGCGCGTCAAATGTTTTTTTATTTGCTCGAAGAACAGATATCGACGATACGAAAACGAAAAACAACTCAATCCGCCCGATTTCGTACACAAATTGTCGTAGTCTTTCCGTCTTTTCGTTTGTCCAGCAGCCACCGCAACCCAACGTTTTTTCAACACACGAAACGATAACGCCGAGAGCGAACGTATAAAAATAATCTCTCAATTCAATAATACACCAATATCGCGAGTCGAGTGATACGATTTGCGTATGGCACGATTAATCACGCGGCTGAAATTTATTTGTAATAATAAGACAGTTATTCCGGCACAAGAGTTCATACATTTTTTTTACCGGGAATGAAATATTCAAAATAAGTTAAGTTCTAGATGAGATTCGCCTGTGAAGTAGGTACATAGAAAGAGCGAGAAACATCAATTTTTCATTAAATGTTGCGTGTTTGGTAAACAAATATTGCCGAAAGAATTTTTTTTCGGAAATGTATTTCAAAGTATGAAAAATTCCCTAGGTTACTTCGATGTGAAAAGTTGTTGGAAGGTTTCGAAAGGAACTTCGAGTCGATCTGTGTCCACTCGACGACTTATTATGTTCATTTGTCGTTTCTTTATTTTTATCATTATCTAAAGCCTTCTTTACTGCAAATTTCTAATAAGAACACGTGACAACGTTTGAGTGATCTTCACAGCCTGAAATGATTTAAAAAAACTGAAATTTGAATAATGCAAAATTCCAAAACATCGCAGGACACTGTCAGACAAAAGTGACTCGCTTTATTCAGCTTCAGCGCCGCCATTTTGTTACTAAGTCTTGTGAAAAAATTGTAAAGTTAAAGGGTGTCTGAAAGTGACCTGACATTTAAATATATTAATAAAACGTATTATTTATTTGAAAAGTACGCATATTTTTATTTTAATGTAAGGTACAAATATGGAGGTTATGTGTGGATCACAATATCCGATAAATGCCATGTTTATGGACTTGCAAGACATATTCTTTCAACAAGGTGGCGCAACCTTCCACACTGCGGGCGAACCATGCAGTTATTGCAGACGAAGTTTCATGGCCGTGTGTCTCGCGCCGCGGCGATGTCGATTGGCCACCAAGATCGTGCGATTTAACGCCATTGTTTCCATCGACGAAAAACGAAAAACACTCCTATTTTCGAGGGTGCGTTACGCCTCGTAAAAATCGGGTTCCGCAGCATAAAAAAATACGTGTCGCCTATTGTTACCCAGTCTACGAGCATGCCAAATTTAATCGACATCGGAGACATCGACCTCGCAACCTTTCCTTGTGAGTTTACTTGCTTTACGATTTAAAAAAATCGACCACAAAATTTCAGAAATAAAAAATAGCTTAACGTATGTAATTTTACGTGCGATGATGTGATTTTTTGCCATTTAGCACCAACTTAAACGTTTTCTAACAACGCATCGACGCAAACTAAACCTTTGTAAACATTTGGAAAAGAAAAAACTCATCATGCCTATCGTAAACCATATATATTCAATATTGAACCATCACGGTTTGATAAAAGATCACGGATCTTGGCTGGCGGATGAAGAGCTTATGATGCCATAACCTCAATGTCCGCGAAGTTGCCGTATTTCGGCAACACTTAATATTAATTAATCTTAATAATAAATAATCTAGTGACATAAATAGAAATAGACATAATTATAAATGACTTAAGGCCTGAGGCTACAGTAACGGGTATAAAATCATGTGTGAATTTAACAATTTTTTTTCGTATGGAAACGTGATTCGCTCGTAAAATTAATTACACAACTAGGTAAATATTTACAAGTGGGGCTCCAGCTAGAAAAAGGGTTTAGAACTTTTGCACCGAGTCGATGTATTTCAGGGCACTTTGTTTATAATATTTAAGTCGGAGGAAGACAATTTCAACCCTTATTTCATAACCCAAACAAACCCAAACAGAGGAATTTAAAAGTTCGAATATTTTCCAGAAATATTTTTTTTCTTAATAAAATACCCCTCCCCCATCATAAATAACATATTTTCATACTGCAGAATAGCCCCGAACATGTGAAAATTTTTTTGCCGCTGATTAGGGCTGGAGCTCCACTTGTAAATATTTATCCACATCTATTTAGTATGAATATCACGCTGTTAGAATTTTTTTCTATGTACAAAATGGCCGACTACTATAATTTTTTTTGTTATCTTTTTTTAGACTAGACTTTTTTACCTAGAACAAAAAACAAAAATTCTCGTTAATCTACATTAGAATACCTAGAGAAGTACGTACAGAATTTAAAAAATATTAATTTATTTAAAAGTTGTAGATATTTGAACTTAAGAAATGAATTTTCAGTGAAAAATTTCGTTACAACTGCTCATAAACTGTTCATAAAATGAAAAGTTTTCGATTAATCAGAAATTCCGCACGTACTTCTCTGCGAAATGCAATTGGGAACATAACTTTTAAATTTGAAGTAAATCGAGTGAAAATTGTTGAAGTTATTTCTCACGCCAATTGGAAAAAAGCTGTTTCGAGAAGTTTCCATTAGTCGGCCATTTTGTACATCGAAAAAAAATACATATTTTTTCTAACAGCTTGATATTCATAGTAAATAGATGTGTAATTAATTTTACGAGTGAATCACTTTTTCATACGAAAAAAAATTGTTAAATTCGCACATGATTTTTTCATAATAATCATCGATAATATTATACTTTATTAAGTTCGCAGTAACACAAAACTTTTTCTTATTCACGTAATAGAAGTATAAAAATGCACAATTTTGCTCTTTAGTTCTATATTTTATGAACAAATTAGCATCTAAAGAATAAATCTATACCTCGTTTGCATTTTGTTTTAGGTTAATTGAGAAAATAATTCGTAAACCGTCATTTGACTCAATTGGACCGCCCCAACCTCCATAAATTCCCGACAGTCCCTATCAACCGTGCCTCAAAAACTTCGTATCTCAATTATTACAAATTCCATTTCCTACAACCTCCACAAAATAGTGTAATTTCCACGAACGAGCACGTGACCTTTCTGACGAGAGGATTGCCTCGATTGTGTGCGGACGAGTGAAAAAGACCGCACACAGCGCGTATCCCGCTGCCCTATAAATAGACCCAAAGCACATATCGTCGTTACACTTTCATCGCTCTCGTGTCAAGTCTCAGCAGGTGGCATACTTGCGTTCAATTGACCGTGTGAGAAAGTCTATAGGGGCGAGGGTTTTAAATTTATCGACTGTTCCAAATTAGCACCGAACTTTCCATACGTACGTATCTGGCTTGGAGGGTGGCGTGTGCCTTATATTCGTTTCCATCGTTGCGTGGCTGTGTGCCCGAAGGTCGAAACTCATACACAGCTATGTAGTCGCGAGCCAACAAAAGCGATAGGCATCTGATGGCATCCACGATGTCGAGTATTCTACGACCCCGCACATTATGCAACTGTACATAGACATTGTATATACACGGGCTGTTGGCTATACATACATGGCATTTTTGTTTACCCCGCTGAATTTACGTAACGCTGGCTATCGGCTTGTAAGGTTATCGGCCATATGGCTGTTTTGAGGACTCTTCTTGATTTTCTTCAACGGAATTACGATTTTAGCCTGACACGGTCCTTGAAATACCTTTAGATGAATATTCTTCGTATAAATGTATACGTGGAATTATTTTTTACCCGCCATATTTATGTAACGTCTGCTATCCGGACATATGGCTGTTTTGAGAACTACCCTTGATTTTTTTTTTCAACGAATTGGCAATTTAATCCTGCCACGGTTCTTGAAATACCTTTATGTTAATTTTTCTTCATGCAAATATATGCATCGAGTTTTTTCACTCGCCATATTTATGTAACGTCTGCTATCCGCACAAATGGCTGTTTTGAGGACGATCGTTGATTCTTTTGTCTAACGCAATGACGATTTTCTCTCAAGGACTGTCCACGAAGTGACCTGTATGTAAATATGCTTAGGTTTATCGACGAGTAATTTGGAAGACTTTAGATGCCACGTGATGTTGAGTTTGGGCAGCCGCTACGTCGAGGATGGTCCTCGAATTCGATTGTCTTCAAAATTACTTTCCTCCGTAGATATGCATCAATGTGTGGGCGTATATGTGTATGTATGCAACTACACAAACACACACACCCATCTATACCTGTATATATGTGTAATAGGGTATTTTATGTGGCGGCATGCGGAGGAACGAGACATCGCAAGAATAACTATAACACGAACCCTCCTCGGCTGCTACTGCTCGAATCGCGGGCGCCACAAGCCTCGAAGCAAGGACCCAAGGGGGTTCGTGGCAGTCGCGTGTTCACTTCGTCAGGTGAGCAACCTAATCGCGAGTGAAACGAGGAATGTGTGCCTGCCGTTCGCGTAGGCGAAAAAGAATTTGAGCGACAAAAAATAACGTAGAGGTATAGGAAAAAAAGTAAACACAGGTTTTTTTCGTTAAAACTTTCATGAGACGTTAAATTTTGGATTGACGTGTGCGAATAGCGACAAAGTCGCTACACGTTTCCACACGTCGAGAAATCTTCGTTTTCCTCGGTATCACAGGGCCGCGGAGGGGAAAAAAGATGTTATTCATGATCCTAGATGTCATTGGGGTCGTCGAGGTTTTGTCACTTGACTTTGGGGATCTTAGGGGTCGTGCCTTTTTGGCATATTTCGGTGCAGGGTTATGACGGGATTGGATGACATTTTTTCGCGGATATGTTCTTTCTGACGTTTTGCTATATAACGGGTGAGGCAACAGCTATTAGCGGTAGAAATATTTTTCAACCTAGCCGACTTGGGTGAACATTTTTCCCACAAAAGTTGCACAGTTCGAAGGGGGTCATCGACTGGTGGCTACGAGGTTCAACCAGGTGGACGCCCTTCGGAGATTTCAAGGTCACGTCCATTTTTTTTACTGGGACAAGTATTCCATTTCAGAATTTTATCAAAGAACTTAAAATAGGTGCACACGCGAAATTTCAAGATGGTCGATAAAAGATTCAGTATAAAAAAATCGATAAAACAGAAATGGTTATGTTTTTAGTCTAGAGTCGATTACAAAACGGTGCAATTACTATTAATCACGTTAGTCTGTATTAACGAACAGGCTATAACTGACGTTTCAATAGTTTAACACTAAGGAAAATCCAGGTAAGTCGGCTTTTGTTTACATTCTACGCGACTAACAAGGAACATCACTCACGTGTCCGCCTTCGATTTCGTTGAAACATATATATGTGATAAAGCGTTGAAAACTATTAGACACGTATTTTTTGTTTACCTGCCGAAAACCGTTTTAAGGGGGAAAACGACCCATCACAAAAAGGCGTATCACCCCTTTATTGTTTTTTTTCTCACTTATTCTATAGTGGATTTTCCATCGCTTCACATTGGAAGAATTTTGGTTTTTGTTTCATTCAGATCGGTGGGTTGCTTGTAAGAATCTTATCAACTTGTTTTGGAAAGCAGTGTCAAGTTGGTGATTTTCCATAATAATGTGTGTTCTCTTCAATGCAAAGTACTACGACAGAATTTCCTTCTGTCAGTACCTAATCAAATTTTCTGCGAAGTGTTTCCTTATTAAGAGCTAGTTGATATGATCTTTATTTGAGGAGCATGTCACAAAAATGCAACGGAAGCGGCACTTGTGCGATGGCCATCACTTTCAGCACCTTTTGCAGGAGTGAGTGTCTGCCTCGTTTTTTTAGTTGATCCTGGGCTGAAAAAATTGAGATTTTTTTTTTTTTTAGATTTTTTAATACTACATCTTGATCGATCATCTTAAAGTTTGGTGTGTGAACTTCTTTTTTGGCCCATGATGAAATTCAGGAAAAAATACAATTGCCCCCTCTAAAAAAATGGAGGTAACTTTAAAATCTCCGAAGTGTCTCCACCTGGATGAACCTCGTAGCCACCAATCGATCACCCCCTTCGAACTATGCAACGGAAAAGTTTTCTCGTAAGTTCGATAAGTTGGAAAATATTTCTACTGCTAATAGTTGTTGCCACACCCGATATATATATATGTATGTACGTATGTATACAGGGTGCCCTGTTATGAATGGATAATCCTGCAATTGTCGATATGTGAGATCATGCCCCACTACACTGAGAAAAAAATCATTGATCCAATATCATTGGGGTTATTGAATGAAATTTCGTTGATTGAATTGTAAAATTGTTGGTTTAAATAATCGGATTTATTAGTCCAAACAAAACGCTATTGGATTTAATAACATGATAAAATTTAAAGTTTTTTTTTTCATTCAAAAGATATATTGTTAGCCGAGAACAATATAGTATCCAAACTATCTAAAAAATTATCGCGAACGAATTATATAGTTTTGAATGCATTTTCTGCAACGAACAAAAAAGTGTTTCAATTTATGACATGAATATTGTTGCTTCGAGTACACAAGAAAAATTGAATTTCGCTCGTTTGATTCAGATATTATTTCTATTCAGCAAATATGTTATTTTATTTTTTTCACCATATCGGATATTGATTTTTAAGTACATTATTCGTTAAAATATTAATATTTTATTTTGATTTAAAAATATTCAGCAAATGTCTGAATTGGTTAAAAAATTAGGCGAAAATAAAATTTGTTTCTTGCGCATTTGGTTGAAAAAATTCAACCAGATCATGGCCGAGCGCCACCGAAATTATAGGTGTGAAGAAACCCGTAGTTTTCGGAGTAACCGCTAGAAGCCGCACGCGCGCTCGTTTCTCGTAAGCGTAGTGCGAACCGAAAATCTACTTAAACGCCGGAGAAACTGTAAAGGGTATCGCTTCTTGGCTAAGATCAAAGTGTAGGATCTGTTCTCATGAGTTGAATATCTGATATTCTTTCCATGGATATTCCATTGGATATCTGATATTCTCTCCACTATTATCGTGGATGATCATTCTAATGCTCACTTTTTATTTAAGATTTAAAACAAATTGAAAAACCTACGTCTCATGGCATATTCGTTTCGATGTAGTAAAGAAATAATTCATTCTATTGGTTATATTTTTGTACGAAATAAAAAACGTTGTAGCAACCGCTTAATTATTTCATCCATACATCTACGGTAATTGTATATAGAATGATTTCAATAGAATATAATTTTATTTGAAGGATGATGTGGATATTCAGAGAACAGAAGAGATTATCAAATAAAATAATATGTTATTTGAATCAATCACATTTTCCAATATTTTATAGTATTGTAACAATCTTACATATCGGTGGCACTCCGCGATCAGACATTTATTTGAATGAACCAATATATTTTTTTGATTCAATTGGTTTTTTTTCTCAGTGTATATGCTGGAATTTCAGTTTAGTAAAAGTCCAACGGTTTTTGAGATAAAAATCATCTGCTTTTGGTTTCTCGCATGCCATTTCAACAAATGATAACGTTTTTTGACCCGGTTTGAAAAAAAATACTCTTCGTAATTTGTTTTATCCAGAAAAGTCTTCTTTTTAATATTAAATGTTGAGAAAACTTTATAAAAAAGATCTTATCCAGACTTTTCATACAAACCTATTCGAACATGTGACTTTGATAGCCTGCGGTGTGAAAAAATGTACTACGCATATCGTGCCAATGACTTTAAAAAGTTGCTTAGTTATTGTCGATTCGTATCATGGGTAAAAAATGGCACGCAAAAAACTAAAAGCGGATGATTTTTTTCAAGAAATACCCTGAAGCCCAAAATCTCGAAAACTTTGGGACTTTTACTAAACCGAAATTCCAGCATATAGCAGGACATGGTCTGACCTATCGACAGTTGCAGGATTATCCATTCATAACAGGACCCCCTGTATACATACGTTCGATCAATTGTGTAAACGATTTTGCGTGTTCGCACACAAATGCACGTGGGCGTATTATAGTGAATGGTTTCGTTCTATTTTCACAGCGTGCGTTGCGCGGAAGGTTGAAATCGTGCGAGTATACAATCGATGTCGTCTTTCTTTCTTGCTGTAAATACCTCTCATCTCACGTAACACACAGTTCGATCCTCCTGTCGCCACCACTTTCCCGACTTACACGAAAAAGAAAAAAACTCCGTATAATCCCGTTTTGTCGTCGGTTGAGAATGGCAATACATCGTAGTCGTAGACGGTTAAAAGATTCTTTCAACTGTATTGAGGGGTTAGGCCACAGTAACGGGTATAAAATCATGTGCGAATTTAACAATGTTTTTTCGTATTAAAAAGTGATTCACTCATTAAATTAATTACACATCTATTTAGTATGAATATCAAGCCGTTAGAGAATATACATTTTTTTCTATATACAAAATGGCCGACTACGAATATTTTCTTTTGTCATCTTTTTTTAGACGCTCCGCGGCCTGACATTTAGCATCCATAATTTTTTACCTCGAACAAAAAACAAAAATTCGCGTCAATCTACATTAGAATACCTAGAGAAGTAAGCACGGAATTTAAAAAATATTGTTTTATTCAAAAGTTGTAGTTATTTGAACTTAAAAAATGAATTTTCAGTGAAAAATTTCGTTATAACTGCTCATAAAATGAAAAGTTTTCGATTAATCAGAAATTCCGTACGTACTTCTCTGCGAAATGCAATCAGGAACACGACCTTTAAATTTGAAGTAAATCGAGTGAAAATTGTTGAAGTTATTTGTCATGCCAATTGGAAAAAAGCTGTTTCGAGAAGTGTCGAGTAGTCGGCCATTTTGTACGTCGAAAAAAAACACATATATTTTCTAACAGCTTGATATTCATACTAAATAGATGTGTAATTAATTTTATGAGTGAATCACTTTTTCATACGAAAAAAAATAGTTAAATTCGCACAGGATATTAAACCCGTTACTGTGGCCTAACCCCTTAAAGAAAGTAGTAACAAAGAAAAAAAAAGAGGGGACGAAGAAAAAAGCGGCAAATCCAAGCTCTTACGAAGCGTTAAACTCGCCGCGTCTTCAGAAACGCAAACTTTGTCGAGTTTTTCTCGGGCCCCATTTTCGTTCTTTTCGCAGCGTCGTTTTCGATACTTCCATTCGTCTCGGCTTTTATCGTCTCGAGCATCAGCATAGGGTTTTTTTTCTGGAAAAAAAAGAACACGCCGTTAGCGACGAAAAAGTTTGCTCCGATTCCTTTCACGATCTTATTGGAAAGTTTATCGCGTCCCGCACGAGACACGCCCTTTATTGTCGAAGCTACACGCCGTTATTCTTGTTTCTTTTTTTGTTCCGTTCGTTCGCCGGATCTTCTTCCTTTTCCTCTTATCGCGCGTGGGTGGATGTTCGCGGCGCTATTTACCCGCGTATAAGAATATGGCACCGGGACGCGTCGAGACGACTTACGTACCGGAAGTGGAGGAGAACGTTCGAAGGGAACAAGAACGTCGGCTGGTTCAAGAGGGCACCACGATGTGGAGACGGCGCAAGGAGGAACTACAGCGTCAGAAATTTCGCGAACAACGCGAAGTACGTGGTCCTCGAAGTATATATATATATATATATATATAAATTCGCCCTTCGGAAAGCTCTCTATAGCATTTCAAGTATATACACATACGAGCCCGAGTGACGACGATAGAAAACACTTTTCCGGTTTCTGTACACGATTGGAGGACCCATATGCATCGGATGTATAGCACCCTCGAGGATAATCCACGACAATGTATAACGGACGTTGCGAGGGTTTTAAAGGGACACTTTCGTCCGATTATGGAGTGAGTTTGGCGCGAAACTTTTGGAAGCTTTTATTGGCCGTATATCGATGGAACGTAGCACCGAATGCTGAAGCTCAATGTCGTTTACAGAACGACTTGCATGTGACAAGTTGTTCTATGCTGTGAAACTACTGTTCATATGTTACAGTCAAAACCCATTTCCAGTTTAAGGACGCTTTACCCAGTGATAACTAGAATTTATGTTTAGAAAGCCAGACAAACGAAATCGTTGATCTTAAGGGGTTAGGCCACAGTAACGGGTATAAAATCATGTGCGAATTTAACAATTTTTTTTCGTATGAAAACGTGATTCGCTCATAAAATTAATTCCACATTTATTTAGTATGAATATCAAGCTGTTAGAAAATATATATGTTTTTTTTTCGATGTACAAAATGGCGGGCTACTAATATTTTCTTTTTATATATTTTTTTAGGCGCTCCGCGGCGTGACGTTTAGCATCCACAATTTTTTACCTACAACAAAAAACAAATTTGACGTCAATCTACACTAGAATAGCTAGAGAAGTACGTACGGAATTTAAGAAATATTGTTGTATTCAAAAGTTGTAGGTATTTGAATGAATTTTTAGTGAAAAATTTCGTATAAAACTGCTCGTAAAATGAAAAGTTTTCGATTAATCAGAAATTCCGTACGTACTTATCTGCGAAATGCAATTAGGAACATGGCTTTTAAATTTGAAATAAATCGAGTGAAAATTGTTGAAGTTATTTGTCACGCCAATTGGAGACAAGCTGTTTCGAGAAAAACGCGTTTAAAGTTTTAGGCGCTCTATGGCCGTGCCAGAGGTGGGCTTACGTTATACGCTCAAAGTCGGTGAAAAAATGTTTTCTTGCTATAAATCGAATAGTAACTTATTCTTATGGTGATAAAGCACCGTTTTAGCGAAAAAAATTGAATTTTTGAAAAAGTTATTGTGGCCTTACCCCTTGAGGAGGTTGGAGCGTGAGCCACAATCGAGGATTGAATTTTTCAAACATATATGTTACTGTCTAGAGCCGTCATACTCAAAGTGTGCTCCGCGGAGCGCACTCAGGGCTCCGCAAGGCCTCTGCTGGGGCTCCGCCGAAAAAAAAAAAACAACTATATACCTTTCAATAAATGGAAACAATTTCATCAATTTACAGTGCAAAATAGCGATTCCAGATCCCGCCGAATAAAGCCATGCATGGCGTGTTTTGGTCTGCGGCGGGCGCTCCACAGCTTTGCTAGTTCACCTGAGACAAAAACGGGTTAAAAATTATTAAGGCGTTACCCCCACTTGTAGCGCAAAAAAGGCCTTTTTCATGAATTTTTTTAAAGAAAACTACAAAACTTTTTTAATCGATCAACATACCGTCTTAAAGAACACATCTTGAAGAACTTTCAGTAATTTTTTTATTGAAAAATATTACATTGTTTAGTGGCAATTGGCCGTCAATGAAATAATGTTTTTATATACACGGTTTGCGGTGACCAACATTGCGGCGAAGTGGATCATCTGAAAAAAATATGCGGATGGATTTAGTCAAATATAAGTATAAACTAGTCTTTAATCGAAGGATTTTAAAAAATATTCATTTTTCACAAAATGGCGGACAGTCAAAGTTAATGGTTCGATTTTAACGAAAAAAAATCGAACGATTAAAGACTACATTTTTATGTATTAAATAAGCCTGCAAAATTTCAAGAAGATCGGTTCATTAGTGTTCGAGTAATCTTGGTCACCGACTTCAGAAATGCCATTTTGAGAAAAACGCGATTAAAGTTTCAATTTCAGTTTACACGAAGAAAATATTTTTTTTTTTGTAAACTTACATAGAGTCGTCTATTCCGGGCTACTTATACTTATACTTCAAAAATACTTATACTTCAAAAAAATGCAACAAAAAAAAATCGATTTTTTCAAAATCGCAAGTGGGGGTAACCCCTTAAACTAAACTAAATGTGGAGGGCCTCATCGTTTTTTGTTTACTGAAAAAACCATTGGACAACAAAATGGCAGCCGTTTGAAAAAAAAAACATTTTTTTTGCCGGTTTTTATTGCTTCAAAGGACGAAAAAAATATTTCTAAATCAATTTTTGACAAAAAGCGCTTCCTGATGGCCCTGCAAATTAAATATAATCTCAATTGCGCAGAGATTCATGTGAATCGGTTTCCCCACTGAAGCTGTCGAGTGCCGCGCGCGCGCGGAAAAATGCTGCTTCCAGAAAAGTGCGTCGAGCGCCTTAGCTACTTATTTTCTAGCCGGCGGATGGTTCCGCTTAACAGGCTGTAAATTCTAAAATACTTTACATATAAAATATCCTTTTACCCACGTGTTCTAAACACTTTAAGGATGTAAATTACGTTTTAAAAAAATTGAATTTGTCATTGTCTTGAACGGTAACCGGTCCGTAAGAAATGTTTAAAATGTATCCCAGATTTCTCTCAATAAAAACCGACCGAAGGTTTGTTAAGGGGTCTTCTCACTTTAGACGCTAAAAAGGCTATTTTCATGAACTTTTTTGATAGGTTTATATTATAGATATTAATATAAAAGTTGTTACACTTATTAAATACATTTTGAAAAATTTAATGTATTTATGTAACCCAAACAAACTTTAAACGCGTTTTTCCTCGAAAAAACGTTTTTCGATGTCTTGTTGATAAAATCTTCGAAACTACTGAACCGATCCTCATGAAATTTTAACCCCATATTCTTTCCAACTATAGCTAAAGCGCATATCAAGGATTTTTTGTAAATTTTGAAATTTACTATTTTTTTGCCAAAAACGGTGAACAAACACGTTTTATTTGTTTTTTCGAAAAACGTCCGCCATTTTGTTATTTTTGCATCTACGAGACAACAGCGCAGACCTACAATTTTTTCAGGACATTTTTTTGACTACCATTTTCGTCTATAAATAGTGAGTTAAATAAATAATTTAAAAAATGTATTTCGAAAGTGTATTTATTAAGAGTAACAACTTTTATATCAATATCTATAATATAAACCTATCAAAAAATTCACGAAAATAGCCTTTTTTAACGTCTAAAGTGAAATACCCCTTAATGGCACGTGTATGGAGCACTATTCAGGTCAAATTGACCCAGTGTGTCAAACTCGTGGCCACATATACCGCCGTAATATGGAAGAAGGTGGCATCTACAAAAAGGGAATACGATCTACGATGGGAAATTTTGTACTGATCGCAACAGTACCAAAAACGGATTTTCGATTTTTTTGTAGATGCCGCCTACTT
Organism: Ophion slaviceki; assembly: GCA_944452715.1. Taxonomy (NCBI): domain Eukaryota; kingdom Metazoa; phylum Arthropoda; class Insecta; order Hymenoptera; family Ichneumonidae; genus Ophion; species Ophion slaviceki. The sequence continues at coordinate 20,220,227 of OX101786.1, read as the reverse complement.
CCGTAAGACCGCATTATAAGTGTGTCAACTAAGGGTCAAAGGGTTAATCATAGAAGAAAGCGGAAAAATATTCAGTCATTCAACTATTCGCAATAGTTAAATCTACCTCATTTTTTTACCCCCCCCTCCCCCCGCCTTTCAGTACGCACGTTTGTCGCCATTCAACTTTGGATATTCGCAAGGGCGTCGCCAAGGGGGGCAGGGAGGGCCAGGTGCCCCCCCTAGATATTTGAAAGCATGGATGTGAGGGTCTAAAATGTCTAAAATTCGTATTTCCCCCACCCTCCCTTTCCCATCATGCCCCCCCCCTCCACCGACCACTAGCCCATTAGTTGGAGACGTCCTTGGATATTCTTATGTTTCACCCTCCGACCATTAGCAACATCCCCGAACCGTGGAACGGACTTATCATTGACGTACAGACGGTATGATTGCACGTGCGTCCAATGACCTAATTCTTCGGTAAATGCGTTCAACGATGTCCGTCACGAAAAAGGGGGATTTGTTACTTGGTTCGTGGCTCGTGATGATTCATAAACGGCCCTTGGGCCGATTAGACGGTTAACGCGCCAGGACCCCACATTATGCGTTCCTCACATATTCGCACGTTGAAACGAGCAGTCTCCCCTAGCGCGTTATTATACGAAAGTCGCGGGTTGGTGTACGTACACCAAGGATTGCCGGGCACGTAACAAGCGGCAATTTGCGTACGTCGGTTACCATTTCCCTGCAATTTTCACGGATTGCGTGCGCGTCGAGTGGAGAAATCGAGTATGTATGAAAGGATCCTGAAAGTCGAGAGGAACAGGACAACTTTGGGGTGTTTATTTTCTGGCTGCATGTTCGCCTATGTAGTATATGTAGATGTGTGCCTGTGCGAGTGTGTTCGGGAGATTTCGGAGCCCCATACCGGAAGTTGACCCATCCTCGGTCGCTCGTTGGGCGTACGAGACCGAGTTATATCATTGGATTTGCATAATCTCTGATGGGACCAAACTCAAGAAACAGGAATGTTCTAACTCGTCCTAATCCATCTCGTCTACTTCGCGTACCATGGTATGTGGGTGTGTGTGTCTGTGTGTACATATATATACCGGGTGTCCCATTTTCATCTTATACTTGATTTATCTCGAAAAATACTGCTCCGATCAAGTACTGAGTATAATAAAACTTTTGAGGTTCAAAGGGAGACGTTATAAATAAGTTTTTGGATCCAAAATTCAAAATGGCGAAGTTGTGATGGCCGACATGTTTTTTTTTAAATGGGTACCTACGTGAAATTTACTCAGACCTACGTGAAATTTTCTCAAGAAATTTTCTCTACGTCAGGCCAAAATTAACAACTTTTGGAGGAACAGTTTTTTGATAACGTTTATAATGTTTAGGTTAGAATATCATTTTTTACTCTTTTGGCGCTATTTAGAATGCAAAATCTTCGATATCCCTAGTGTAAGTTGCGTGTGTCTGGGTGTGAATTTGTTTGGGTTCGTTTGGGTTTGTTCGATAGCGCAAACAAATAAACCAAGACGAGTATTACGTCTCTGTCTCTCATCACTTCTGTTACCAAACAAACCGAAACAAACTCACACACAAAGTTACACTTGGGATTGTTTGATAACAGAAATGACGAGCCGCAGAGACCTACTAATCCTTGTTTGGGTTTGTTTGGGTTATCGAACAATCCCAAACAATCCCCAAAAAACTCACACGCCCAATTACACTAGGCACGTTAAAGACTTCACCTCCTCGTGGTACATTCTGGATAGCCCTAAAATAGTAAAAAATGATATTCTAATCTGAAAATTATGAACGTTATCAAAAAACTTTTCGTACCAAACTTGTTAGTTTTGGCCTGATACATTTTTTGGTAAAAAACAATGCATGCTATCATTTTTTTTAAACACGTCTGTCATTTTAACGTCGCCATTTTTAATTTTGGACCAAAAAGATTTATTTTTGAACGTTCCCCTTTGTACTACCCTAAAAGTTTTATTATATTCAATACTTGATCGGAGCAGTATTTTTCGAGATAAATCAGGTGTAAGATTAAAATAGGACACCCGATGTATATATAACAAGTATGTTTGCACTGAAACAGACGAATACGAACAGGGTGTCCCACGTCAGATTCGATGAAATATCTCAAGATCGGCACCTTCGATGGAAACAGTTTTCGAACGTAATTTAAGTACGATTTCGAAGGAGCCGTGGTGTCCAGGTCGAACGAAGATCACCTTTCGTTTCCTTTTTTCAACAGCCAAACTATATTTTCTATGTCAGTTGTTGGGGGATTGGAGACCAATCCAATTGTCTCTGATTCGAAAATTGCGGGAGTTACGCCGGGTCAAATTTGTGTCAAAGCTTGCGCCCATTCATCGCCTGTGATCAGTAGCCTCAGCCGTTGTTGGTCACAGGCGTCCAATGGACAGCATTCCTGGTGACAGGCTTGAAGGGCCATAACTCTGGCAATTTTCAAGCTGGAGGCAATTCCTCTTTTTCGTGGCCCTTTTCTCCAATCGCAATACGATTGTGTGTGATGCCAATGTGGTCTTTCGAAACTGCAAAGGTGCTGAATGACTATTCGATAGTGGCATTTGCCTGGTGAAATCCTACAACTCACGCTGGAAACAAATTCCAACGGGGGATACCGTTAGGAGATTTCAGCGTTTCCTCAACTGGGACACCCTGTAAGTGGGAGCACACAGGAGGGAATCTTCTTTACACACCCAACGTAAATTTCATTGCGCGCCCTTAGAGTCGGACGAGTTCTGTGGTTTCTATTCGCGATTATACGGAGAGTTCCAGAAACAATATTATCAATCCAATAAGGAGGATACGGTTGAGCAGATGAACCCCACGGTGAGTGCCCTTCTCGTTTCGAATCTCCATCCTTTTGGAGCCATCCTCCCACAGCTGTTGATACCATTGAAGCCTGGAATCTCCACCGTGCACGGGATATTCCAGGCCTTATCGATTGATCGAAAGTAATACAGGTATGACCCACTTCCCGGAAATTGCATCTGCCTTTTTGTTTATGACACCATTTGTGAGACTCCGTTACAATACGGCTGCCAATAAAATACGATTGACGATAAGCCCTTTCGTGCAAAATCGAAACAGCTTTTGAAAATGTTACGAAAAAAATCCTCGCGGAATTAAGGGGTAAGGCCACAGTAGAATTTTCAAAAAATCGATCTTTTTCTCGCTAAAACGGTTCTTTATCATCATAAGAATAAGTTACTATTCGATTTATAGCAAGACATTTTTTTTTCACCGACTTTGAGCGTATAACGTAAGCCCACCTCTGGCACGGCCATAGAGTACCTAGAACTTTAAGGCGTTACCCCCACTTGTAGCGCAAAAAAAGGCCTTTTTCATGAATTTTTTTAAAGAAAACTACAAAACTTTTTTAATCGATCAATATACCATCTTAAAGAACACATCTTGAAGAACTTTCAGTAATTTTTTTATTGAAAAATATTACATTGTTTAGTGGCAAATGGCCGTCAATGAAATAATGTTTTTATATACACGGTTTGCGGTGACCAACATTGCGGCGAAGTGGATCATCTGAAAAAAAAAATGCGGATGGATTTAGTCAAATATAAGTATAAACTAGTCTTTAATCGAAGGATTTTAAAAAATATTCATTTTTCACAAAATGGCGGACAGTCAAAGTTAATGGTTCGATTTTAACGAAAAAAAAACGGCCGTTTTTTGGCTATAAAACGGCCATTTTTTTTTTCGAAAAAAAAATCGAACGATTAAAGACTACATTTTTATGTATTAAATAAGCCTGCAAAATTTCAAGAAGATCGGTTCATTAGTGTTCGAGTAATCTTGGTCACCGACTTCAGAAATGCCATTTTGAGAAAAACGCGTTTAAAGTTTCAATTTCAGTTTACACGAAGAAAATATTTGTTTTTGTAAACTTACATAGAGTCATCTATTCCGGGCCCATACAGAAGTATGGGCCCGGATACTTATACTTCAAAAAAATGCAATAAAAAAAAATCGATTTTTTTCAAAATCGCAAGTGGGGGTAACCCCTTAAACGTGTTTTTCTCGAAACAACTTTTTTCAAATTGGCGTGACAAATAACTTCAACAATTTTCACTCTATTTACTTCAAATTTAAAAGTTGTGCTCCTAATTGCATTTCGCAGAGAAGTACCCACGGAATTTCTGATTAATCGAAAACTTTTCATTTTATGAGCAGTTTTATACAAAATATTTCACTGAAAATTCGTTCGGATACCTACAACTTTGGAATAAAACAATATTTTTTAAATTCCGTACGTACTTCTCTAGGTATTCCAATGTAGATTGACGAGATGTTTTGTCTTTTTGTTCTGGGTAAAAAATTGTGGATGCTAAATGTCACGCCGCGGAGCGCCTAAAAAAAGATAAAAGAAAATATTAGTAGTCGGCCATTTTGTACATTGAAAAAAAGTATATATTTTCTAACAGTTTGATATTCATACTAAATGGATGTGTAATTAATTTTATGAGTGAATTACTTTTTCATACGAAAAAAATTGTTAAATTCGCACATGATTTCATACCCGTTACTGTGGCCTAACCCTTTAATCCATAAATTTTTCAATTTTTTGTAACAATTTCCGACTCGGGTGTTACGATTTTCAGAGAAATTGAAATTTCAAAGGGTGATCACGGTGATAGGTCAAAAAATTAAGCCGCCCTACCGCGCTACGCAAACGGAGGGACTGAACGGAGAAACCCATAGCCATCGCGTTGAAAAACTTTGCGAGTCCTTTGGACTTTTGCGAGGTCCAGTTACCGAAATAGTAATTCTTTATGCACGCGAACGATTGGCCCAATGTGCGTTTGACTCTCATCGTGATTTTTCAATGTTTATTTTTGACAGTTGCGTCAGATGCAGATGAATTATTCGCCATGGGGAAAGCCGGGTGGTGGTGCACCCTACGTAGGTTCAATGAGGAAGAAAAACGTTCTTCTGGAGCCGCTGGACTTTACGAGTAATTGCAACTACACCGGTCAGGTAAAAATTCCGAAAGGCTCAAATTGCTTCACCACTGATGAATCCCGCTAGGCACTATATACGCGGTGTCTCCACCCACGCACACACACACACACACACACACACACACACACACATACCGCGAAATATTTCACCATTTTTTTCTTCCCTCTTCTCGCAATATCCGCCATTCGCAAACGATATATGCGGTATGCAACATCGATATTTCACGATATTTCGCTCGAGCACTGTTCTTTCCTTTTTTTTTTCATGAATTTTTGTCTTCTCTCTTACAAATATATCTGTCGCCGTAGAGCGGGTGATCTATTCGTCGGATGCATGCAACCCAACTCGCGCTATACCGCGATGCTTTCGCCTCGCGCGTTCCACGAGGTACCTTCAACTGTTCGAACAATACATAGAACTCCGCGTGTCGCTAAATACCTATAGCATAGTTGAGTATCCAACCAAGTAAGCGCACGTATTGGGCGTTTCTAGTCTCATTCACCCACCTGGGCGATCCTTGTCATTCGACCATCGGTACGTGCAGTATTTATATTGATGTTTTGCAAAAAAGCGATTGTGGCGAAGTTTGGATCGTTGGAAAAAAAATTGCAAGGAAACTTCTGCTTTTTTGGTTCTTCATTTTTATTATTAAATTCGGCTTTTACGTTTTTACTTCTTCATTTTTATTTTTAATTATTCGTTAGTGAACTTGAGTAGGGATGAGAAAGTGGATTATGGTGGGAATGTAATAAGGGGGAAGATCCCGTGCAATAGACGCTACGATAACAAAAATGGTAAGCTTGGCTGTTCCTGTTTTACTTATTCATTTTCAATATTATATTATTTGGTATTGTAATATTAAACTCTTCATTTGTAATATTAAATCATTTATTAGCAAACTTTGCTTTTGCTTTTTACTTGGCCATTTTTATCATAAAATGATTTATTAGTAAATTCTGATTTCACTTTTTTTTACTTGTTCATTTGTAATATTAAATTATTTATTAGTAACTTCTGCTCCACGTTTTGACTTCTTAATTTGTAATGTCAAATTATTAATTAGTAAACTCTGCTGTTAGTTTTTTTCTTCTTCATTTTTTTAAACTGTTCTACTGTTCCAGTTTCGTATTCGTAGTAGTGTCTATTCAGGCTACAGATCTGTAAAGACGTTTATTAGAAAACGTTTGAATAATTTCATTAGTCTAAATGAGCGAAAAAAAATCATCCCAACGGTGCAAACTTTGTGTTAAGCGTATGTTTCTTTTTTCGATCATTTTTTATCAACTACTACCCAATAGCCTTTTCGAAACTGATTCGCTCTTCACATAAAAAGAATTGAATTGAAGATTAGAAGATTGCCGGAATTTTTTTTCATATAATAAATCATCGAGTAATTTATAAAGAACTGCAGCCAATGCGGATTTATTCGTGGATCACTCATACGGGAAAAAAGTCTGAAAAATTGTCGAAATAGTTTGAAAATAAACAATTCAGTAGCGAAAAGTGCAGAGTCAAGACCCGAACGATGTAGCGTGGGTTGCCTCGTGTATGCAGACGTTGTTATAGAACTGTGCACCGAGATACGCGTTGGTGGTTTCGGCAAAAAGACTTGGCATTCTGAATGGAAGTCTATGCATATGTATATAAACGACACATCTACTATCCCCGGGTGTGCGTATATAATATTTCTGTAACAAATCTAATATTGTACACATACTCGGGGACAGCGAAAGAGAAAAATCGCTGCTACACGCAGCTCGTGGCGATCTCTACTATTTAGTCTCCGTGGAATCGATTTTTCACTTCTGTACTATCGATATAAGTTATTCGTGTTTCGAAATTTGGCATCGACGACAGAATAATCGAGCGATCATTTTGACAAACGATCGTAAAATAGTGAGTAATGAAAAATAAAATATAATTCATCGATAAAACTCTCAAAAAATAATGATAATGCAAATAAATAAATTGTGAATTCTGAAAGGATAATTCTCGGTCTTCGTTCAGTTTTTTTTGTTCTACACTCTTGGACAAGTAATAGAGCAAAGAAGAATCCTTTTTTTTTGGGTCACGTGCTCGAACGTGGCAATTACTTTCCATAAAAATCATATAATCCTGCGGACTTTTCGTCCTTGACAACCGAAATTACGTAGAGTGGCGGAGAGAGACTAGGAGAGGCCAAGGCGTTCGATAACTTCGAGGAGACTTCGATAAGATCATGAATATTAATCGGCGTTACATCGCATATATATATATATATATATATATATATATATATATATATATATATATATAATGGATTTCGTCTATACATTTATTTCGCAATTGATCTACGATTCTATATTCATGGGAATTTTACACAGGGTGTGGCGATAATGTTTATCGCTCAACGAATATACCCCGGAGTGGTAGTTTTGAAAAAAAAAAAACAAGTAGGCCGGAAAATTCCTCATTTTCGCGAGGGCTTAAAAAAAGAATAGATGAGCTATTCGCGAAGTCACATTGTAGTTTGTTCGATTTTTCAGGCCTGCAAATACGGATATTCGGATTGTTTGGCAAATTTTTTGTAAAGGGTTAACAATTCTCGGGAAGAGACTCGGTGCACGCAGGGAACAATTTCCTTCACATATTTTGCTTCCGAGATTTGGTAGGGGCGACTGGGGACACTTTTGATCTCCCCTTTTGCTTTTTGTCCCAAATTCTCTTACTTCATATAATATTCCAAATGTCCTGGCACTCAAAGAGGTGGAATTTCATTGGGAATAATCAGTATAATAACGACTAAGGTTAGTTTATAAATGTTGTAAATATCCCTCCAAAACTAGAGGAAGAGAAAGATATCCAGTGACCCATATATATGGATGACTTGATCCGGGGCGAGCATATCTGCCTTATACAGGGGACACATGATACCCTTTCCTACATCTTCATTAAGGCGTTACCCCCACTTGTAGCGCAAAAAAGGCCTTTTTCATGAATTTTTTTTAAAAGAAAACTACAACACTTTTTTAATCGATCAATATACCATCTTGAAGAACACATCTTGAAGAACTTTCAGTAATTTTTTTATTGAAAAATATTACATTGTTTAGTGGCAAATGGCCGTCAATGAAATAATGTTTTTATATACACGGTTTGCGGTGACCAACATTGCGGCGAAGTGGATCATCTGAAAAAAAAATGCGGATGGATTTAGTCAAATATAAGTATAAACTAGTCTTTAATCGAAGGATTTTAAAAAATATTCATTTTTCACAAAATGGCGGACAGTCAAAGTTAATGGTTCAATTTTAACGAGAAAAAACGGCCGTTTTTTGGCTATAAAACGGCCATTTTTTTTCGAAAAAAAAATCGAACGATTAAAGACTACATTTTTATGTATTAAATAAGCCTGCAAAATTTCAAGAAGATCGGTTCATTAGTGTTCGAGTAATGTTGGTCACCGACTTCAGAAATGCCATTTTGAGAAAAACGCGTTTAAAGTTTCAATTTCAGTTTACACGAAGAAAATATTTTTTTTTGTAAACTTACATAGAGTCATCTATTCCGGGCCCATACAGAAGTATGGGCCCGGATACTTATACTTCAAAAAAAATGCAATAAAAAAAAATCGATTTTTTCAAAATCGCAAGTGGGGCTAACCCCTTAAGCCTTCGTTGTCACGCTTACCTGTACAAACACGCTTGTCACACTGGGTCAAATTGACTCATAGCGACGAGCCTATCAGACGGATGACCGTGAAAAAAATCATGAACATACTTTAAATATTGCATAATACGTGCCAAACATTATTATATGGAAAATCAAATGGCAATATAGAAAAATAGGCGCAAAGAGAAAAAATCGCAAAAAAACTTTGCGATGCTAGGTCGTTTAGATCCACAGTGACAACGAAGGGTTAAACTCACTTTTATCAACAGTTTCATCATAGTCAAATTATAGCCTTTTTCTTAATCCATTAAATTTTAAATCTACTCAGTGCCTTACTTTTTTGTTTTAATTAAGTTGGTCTTTTATCAATATTAAGTTGTTAGTTTTACTTAAACCAAAACAATCAACATTTGCAGGGAGTATCTATAATAAAATCTGCTTAGTAAAAAACACACGAGTGTCCAATGAATTCAACACATTATTATTTAAAATGTAACCAACTTTTCTGTTTCTATAAAGTTGAAATAGATTTATTTTTCCCCAGCATGTTGTACACATGTTTGTGGTTACAATGTAATTTTTTCGGAAGAAAATCTTTCAGTTTTCGTGGTACTGCAGTTTGCGTTGCAGTCCAGCGGGGAGGCCCGAAACGGCGGGATCTATACCAGGCTCAAATGTAATCTGAAACAAAAAAAAATTCTTCAAATATATCCAACTGGTTATGGGTTCACGATCCACTTTTCGAAATTTCGGAAAACACGAAAAATGACAGCTTCTCCAAAGAAAACCTCATTTTTCTCTTGATGTGCAGCATGCCGAAGTCATTGTTATTAACAAATGGTTCATGCAATTAAAAAATACGATCGTGAACTGAAAATGAATACTGTTTGAACGCTAACTATGTACATTCAAGTCATTACTGTGAAAGTTATTCAATATATCAATCCCGCCGTGTCGAGATATCTAGTTTCGAGATAATTGCGTTCAAACTCGACAGATCGCGGTAAGCCCGACGCACACTGTTCCACTAAAATAGGTGTAGCTTCGCCAATTTTTAGAATTTCAGGGCCCGGTTGGTCTTAAAATATTCTAGAAAGTTCACACTATGATACTATGCAAAAAAAAACGACTTTTTGAAGTTTCCATAGAGGGATACCCCTTTGAATCCACGTGTTTTTCTGTGCAAAACTGCGAACTACATCTATAATCACTTGTATCAAAGACTCAGACACCTAGAAGAACTTTCCCAAAGAACAGTATAATCAAAATTAAAAGTTACGAAAAATATTTATCTGCCGCACCAAAAACCAAGCTTTCCGCCATTTGCAAAGCTGTCAAGTCTGGCAGACTTTATTCTGTCTACTTTAGAGAGTTTGTGGGTACCACAGACACCTAGTGTTGCCCGTTAAAAGTAATGCAATGTTCATAAAAGTTTTGTAAATGACGTGTATCAAGTTTCCCTTAAGGATCGAGTGTCTTCAGTCTTCCCTATATTTTTATAGGACATTTTTTGTTACCCCGTACGAGCTCGGAAGGAGAAATGATAGAGCCACATTCAAGTTCGTTGCTACGAGACCGGAAGCGAGCACGGTTTCCATGGCATTTCCTTGTTTTCTGTTTACTCGTCGATAGTCGAGAATTTGACGCGCGCTTCTTTGACTTTCGACAATACGAAGCAGCAGAGTGATTCGTGAGGCAAATTCGCGATGCATAAGTGATTTCTGTTCGATGCGTATCGTCTTTGCGCTATTCAACATACCCGTAATCTCGCTCCTCAAAACCTGGTTAATTAGAAGTGAGGCAAACCGATGAAACCGCAATGCCTTTTCTCATAGCTCGACGAAGGAACTCCACCGACGAGATCTCATGCTGCCTCTTACTGTTGCTTTCCTATTTGCTCGTGGTGGAGTGGAAACAATTGAGTCAAACTTCGGCAAACGACAGAACTCTGCATCACTTGGTTTTAATTAATTATGTTCGTAAAAGTGCGAATACGTATGCAACGACGGCAGATCCTTGTAGATGGAAGGGTAGCAAACTTGTCTAGGGGTATGATTGCGATACAACTTGTATAGTCATTTCCCACTGATTGGAATGTTTTCATTAGGAGTACTTCCGGATGGCGAGGAGGAAATATTACCGGTTCCATTGTAAAATGAGATTATTTACGGTCGCGACACGTCTTTGGAGCGTGAAAATCATACGGGTGCAAATAATATTTTAACAATTTTATAAAACGGATCTTAAGGGTCATCTACCTAGAGGCCCGAAAAATGGCCAAATCGCGAGTTTTTTCCTCAACAGTTGGTGAAAAAGAAACGCATTTTTTTTTAACACAAAGGTACATGTATTGGGAGCCTTAAAAAAATTACCAAAAAATACAGAAACACAACAAAAACATGGCCGCCGGCGGATGAAATTTTTTCGCGACGTTTGACGATGGATACTCTCCAGCTTAAACGGTCCATCCGAAATCTAAAAACCAAACGAGTTATTCAAGTTGACAATAAATACGAGCCGTTGAAAAACGTCGACTTTTGAAATCTTTTTTTCAACAACGTGGCGACGAATTAACGGGTTACCTCCACTTGTAGCGCAAAAAAAGGCCTTTTTCATCAATTTTTGTAAAGAAAACTACAAAACTTTTGTAATCGATCAATATACCATCTTAAAGAACACATCTTGAAGAACTTTCAGTAATTTTTTTATTGAAAAATATTACATTGTTTAGTGGCAAATGGCCGTCAATGAAATAATGTTTTTATATACACGGTTTGCGGTGACCAACATTGCGGCGAAGTGGATCATCTGAAAAAAAAAATGCGGATGGATTTAGTCAAACATAAGTATAAACTAGTTTTTAATCGAAGGATTTTAAAAAATATTCATTTTTCACAAAATGGCGGACAGTCAAAGTTAATGGTTCGCTTTTAACGAAAAAAAAACGGCCGTTTTTTGGCTATAAAACGGCCATTTTTTTCGAAAAAAAAAATCGAACGATTAAAGACTACATTTTTATGTATTAAATAAGCCTGCAAAATTTCAAGAAGATCGGCTCATTAGTGTTCGAGTAATCTTGGTCACCGACTTCAGAAATGCCATTTTGAGAAAAACGCGTTTAAAGTTTCAATTTCAGTTTACACGAAGAAAATATTTTTTTTTTGTAAACTTACATAGAGTCATCTATTCCGGGCCCATACAGAAGTATGGGCCCGGATACTTATACTTCAAAAAAATGCAATAAAAAAAAAAACGATTTTTTCAAAATCGCAAGTGGGGGTAACCCCTTAAAACTCGAGCATACAAAATGTATGAAAAAAGTAGTCATTTTTACGTAACTATTAAAAAATAGAGATCTATTTTTAAAAAGTGAGATTGTCAACAACCTTTAAATTTTTCTCGCATCTCCTGTGAATTTGAAAACAATCAATCAAGTGGTTCTCGAGACATCATGTCTACCGACTTCGAAATTTTCAGGGAATATAACTAAAAGTTGATACTATCGAATAGTCGAGTAGGGGAATGAAAAAAATTCTGGGAAATGCAATTTTTTTTATCCATCTAGGTAGATGAGATCGGGATTCTACACATAATTTATTCACAGTTTTACAAAGTTTGAGTTTTTTTTTTTTCAATTAATAAATATTGACAAGCAATGGGGTTATTTTTATTTGAGTAAAGTGCCGTCGTTGCTGCATGGCCGATCGTTGTAGGTAGTTCTGGCAACTAGGATTATCTAAAAAGGAAAAAGTGTACCTTTGCTAAAATAATAAATCTTATCTAAGACCGGGCACTTGTTCATTCATTTTGAAAATTACGGAAATGTCCAGATGGAGAAAACATGTTTGATGGTCGACAACATTTTTTTTTAATCATTCGTTATCGATAAATGCGTACAAATTTAAAAAAATCATCCGGTTGTACGATAAACAATATTATAAGCTACGTTCCGTCCGAATTTGACGTGAATAGGACGAACAGATTTTGACATATGACTCACGCCGGTTTATCAAACATAGTTTCGATCAAAACGTAACAGAAAAAAGGGTAAATCGCAGCGGGGTGGTTCGCCGTAGCGCAGGGGCGATCAGACCCCTCGCAAAAATCGTCATAGCTCGGTCAATTTTTGGACTGTTCACAAAGTCTTTGTTGAAAGTTAAAGTTAAGACTCTAGGCTACGAAAGCATGCAATAAAAAATCGTATTTTCAAAATTTCAAGCTTATGCGGATCCCTTAAAAATGACCGTCCATTGGATCGAAAATTGCAGCCCTCTATTTCTACGTAACGTAACTGCAGTATCGGATTTTCAGGAAGCCTCAAAATACTCGTACTTTGAATTGATTCAGCGACAGGTCTCATTAACCTCGATTCCGTAATTACGATTCCGCAATTAAATCGATGGAATATCGATTACAAAACGTCGGGCTGAAAATAAAAATGCCACTTTTGATGCTCGTGCAAATCGGAACAATTGCGAGATCAAAAATATCCCTGTCAGCAAAAGCGAGAAAACGTTTATGGACATTGGCAGACTCTAAAGCTAGACACTTTTGATATAGGATTCGTAAATATTGGATATTCCTCTGGCCTCAAATGCCATTCCGTTTGTCATGGTTAAGCGGATTAACGGAAGTAAAAGGGACGAATGTTCGCTTCATGGATGCATCTCTCGTTCGAGACATATGCACGCAAAGGCATGCGCATATCAACTAGTAGATATTACGCATATACACTGCTCAATCGTACAAGGGCGTATGTGAAGTTGCTTGCAGGGCAAAATTTGCCACCGCACCTGTGATGATCCTGGGGGATGATACATATGGACGTAGATGTATATATATATATATATATATGTGGCACATGCACCACATTCCCAGCGTATAGTCCTGTTCGCTTATGTAGCCGAGGTTTGACCATTTCGTGACTCCGCGCTTACGTTTTGCTTTCGCCAACAACGTGTTTACCCATTACTAATTAATGTACCGTATGCAAGCAGCGATAACTGGCAAATTCAAGTGTTATGATTGGAGCAATGTTTGCGACGGGGCCCCGAGATAGTTTTTTTTTTTTCAATTTAAGGGAAGGTTCTGCCTTGTTGGGCCAAACAACGTTCGATTTTTCACCAATTTTTTATGCAAAAAGTATTAAATATAGAATGTTGATATTTGGTATGTTGACTAAGCGGTCTTTATTGAACATCAAGATATTTTTTAAAGTTTGACAAAAGATGGTGGTGGGAGTGGGAGGAGCCACGTATATCGGTGCGCGGGAGATGACATTCTTCGCTTGCGGAAGTCCTAAGACCCACGGGTGACGGGCAAAAAAATCAACCATATTTTTACTTTGTATAATATTGTGTATAAGTTGACCTAGAAGCAAGCAGAAAAATTGAAAAATAAAAAAATAGTGAGCAAAAAACTGCGAAATTTTTTGGAAAAAAAAACAAACTTCCTTCCAATCGCTCACAATTTTTTTATTTTTCAATTTTTCTTCTTGATTCTAGGTCAACTTATACACAATATTGTACAAAGTAAAAGTGTGTTTGATTTTTTTGCTTCAGATCACCTGTCCGGGACTTATTTAACCACCGTGGACTTAGTTAACCACACTTAACCACCATGTTTTGTCAAACTCTAAAAAATATTTTGATGTTCAATAAAGACCGCTTAGTCAACATACCAAATATCAACATTCTATAATTAATACTTTTCGCATAAAAAATTGGTGAAAAATTGAACATTTCTTGGCCCAACAAGGCGGAACCTTCCCTTAAATAATCATCTTTGATTCCGAAAACGTGTGACATTTTACCGAACGAGTGATCAGGATGTTCATAACTTTGACTTCCTACATTCATCAATTAAATGAATAATCATGAATAATTGCTAAAATTGCCTTTGCAAGCATACGTGGTAATTCTGGAAACGTCGTTTTTTACGCGGGACCCCTCGAACGTTTTTAGTCATTTTGCCGCTAATCGAGAAGCAATGGGCAGATATAATTATCAGTCAGTAATATAGCATCCTGCCTCAATTATTCTACTTCGCGTGTGAAAATCCGCCAGAGAGCATTTTTGCCGAATAATGAACGAATAATGAAAATGTTTCCGGCACGGACATGGAGAATATCGAATTGACGAAATGACGAATACGAAGGATAATTGCTCCAAGAGAATGACATTGGAATTATTTTGAGACAGCAAGAATAATCTAGTTGCGGAAGAATCGGTATCGAGAGTAGAACTTCAAGTTCTTTTAATAGTTGCATCGTTATCGGAGAATTTACTTCGGGCATACCGGACGTACCGAACGAGCTTCATACCCAGAGATATAAATGGGCGAGATTTGTTGTTTTTAGCATGACCCGAAAATAAATGGAAATGTGCAAAGCTTACATCTGACAACTTACAAGGAACATAACTTGTGTGGCCGCCTTGGATTTTTTTGAACCATTTATATGTAATAAAGCATTGAAAACGTATTTTTTTGTCTGCGGAAAAGCAGTTTTAAGGGGGGTAACCACCCCTCAGAGAAAGACGTGTCACGCCCTATTGTTTTTTTTCAATACTTCCCTAGTGGATTTATCATCGCTTCACGTTAGAAGAATTATGGCTTTTGTTTCATTCAGACCAGTGGACTGTTTGTGGGCGAAACTGCAAAATCACCCCTCGACACGCCTTTCTTTGAGGGGTGGTTTTCCCCCTTAAAATCGTTTTCTCGCCGATGAAAAAAAATACGTGTCTAATGGTTTTCAATGCTCTATCACATATATGAGTTTCAACGAAATCGAAGGCGGACACTCAAGTGATGTTCCTTGTTAGAAACCTGCTCAATATGCCATGGTGACAGTGTGCGTGTCTTCGTGTGTGTGCCTGTGTGGCGCGTGCTTAGCTGGCGAAACCCACGTCACCGTGGGGTCGTCCTGGTCCTGGCGGAGTTCCATGGAGGGATCCAAAGTTGCTGGGAGTGCGATTTCTCGAGTCCATGGTACGCAACCGAGCCTAAGAAGCCTCCCCCTTATCATCGCTGTGAACGCCGACGAGACTCCAGCATTTTTCACCCACATCGTCATTCGACTGCACAACACACGTACATCTTGCGCATTCGCGAAATCTTCCAACCAAGAGCATTGCCATTTGCGAAAAAACGAAAACCACTTGAACTTTTTTTGCCCGCTGCACACCTCGATGCCTTTTTCCACCTACACATAGTGAAAAAGCATAACACCGCCATTTGGCAAATCAAAATAGGGCTATCGAGAGTACAGCTTATTTATAACAAATGTACAACGCCTGGGCAAATAATTATTCATTTTTTTCGAAGAAAAAAAATGTCTCGAGAACCTTTCCGCAACGAATTCTAAGCTACCGCGAAAAATTTAAATTTTAACGATTCATGCAAATTGCAAGCTTCTCCTTAAATGTCGTTTGAATATTCATTGTATTCGCTGGAAAAAAATAATTTATTCAAACTGAAATAGCGACCTTTTTTTCTTGTTCGAGCCGCGATTCTTTGTAATTTCATCCGATGGTTCGTAAAAGCGAAGGTTTTTCTTGCGTCCGGCATTTTTTGAGCTTCTCGTACATACTAGACTCGTAGAGCTTAAGGCCTTAGGCCACTCTAGAGGCCGAAAAATAGCCTTTTTGGGGTGCATTTTTTCAGAAAAACTACTAAATAAATCGAGATTACAAAAAAGGGTTTTTACCATAAATATCAGTGATTGTATACAATAATTTTTTTTAAGCGATTAATTCCAAAATGGCGGCTGTGCAGCGTTTATCTCAAAACTGCATTTTCCAAGTTGGCCGGAAACGTAACTCAGACAATTTTTAACCGATTCACTTGAAATGTTGAATATATCTTGAAAAATGCATTGTCTATGGAAGTACGTAGGATTTTTTTTTATATCGCATAGTTCATTTGTTATTACCAATTATCTGACGATTTTTTAGGCAAATTTTTGGAAAGTGAAAAATTTGCCTAAAAAATCGTCAGATTGTTAATAACAACTTAACTATGCAATATAAAAAGAATGTATTTTTCAAGATGTATTCAACATTTCAAGTGAATCGGTTGAAAATTGTCTGAGTTATGTTTCCGGCCAACTTAAAAAAATGCAGTTTTGAGATAAACGCTGCACAGCCGCAATTTTGAGATCGATCGCTTAAAAAAATTTATTGTATACAGTCACTGATATGTATGATAAAGACCCTTTTTTGTAATCTCGATTTATTTTGTAGTTTTTCTGAAAAAAAAGTCCCCAAAAAGCCTATTCTTTCGGCCTCTAGAGTGGCCTAACCCCTTAATAATGAATACACGCGAGCGAGTAATTCGATCGTACGGTTACAGAAAGAGTTTTTGTTTTGCTCTCTCAGAAATCAACTATACATAGACAATTACGTAGTCATAGGATCACGACGTCTCGGGGATTGTTGCGCGATACTCTCTCGGTGCTACATTCGCCAACAACCTCCGCGCGAGCCCTTGCCTTGCACCCATATACCTACGATTTACGCTCTTGCACGATTTATGACCAAGCTTTTCAACGTTGCTTATTCTGGAATAATAACAATATCCTGCCTCGAACCTTCTTGAAAATATATGCGTTATCATTGGACGAGCAGCCTTAGATCTTTGGTACCACGCGGCTGCATGATTTACGAAGCGGGAGTACACCGCGTCGGATAACTGCCAGTTTCGCGTGCAATGTTGCGTTTTCGAAGAGGTACGGGAAAACGAGGATGACTCGAGCAAAACGTAGACATGGGAATATAAAATTACTTTAAGGGAGAACACCACTGCATTTACCCATTTTCAATTGTTTTTTGTAATTAAAAAAAAAAAGAAAGTCACAAAGTACATGGTCAAAAGAACTTTTAAGCTTTATTAGGTATATATTGAAGTAAGTAAAAGAAAATATTTTGTCAAAAAAATATAAAATGGCGGCGCATGAGTCGCTATAGCCAACACTGGTTTTCAGCCAACCCTGTCCGCTGCACACAGTAGAACTGTCGTAAATTTAATTCTGGAACTATGAGTCAAATATTTTCGTTAATTCTATTAGTTTTAGAAATCAAGTACGGGGGAGAATTAAAAAATAGTGAGAAAAAATATATGTAGAGACGAGTTTTAAGGCGTACCCCCATTTGTAGCGCAAAAAAGGCCTTTTTCATGATTTTTTTTAAAGAAAACTACAAAACTTTTTAATCGATCAATATACCATCTTAAAGAACACATCTTGAAGAACTTTCAGTAATTTTTTTATTGAAAAATATTACATTGTTTAGTGGCAAATGGCCGTCAATGAAATAATGTTTATATATACACGGTTTGCGGTGACCAACATTGCGGCGAAGTAGATCATCTGAAAAAAAATGCGGACGGATTTAGTCAAATATAAGTATAAACTAGTCTTCAATCGAAGGATTTTAAAAAATATTCATTTTTCACAAAATGGCGGACAGTCAAAGTTAATGGTTCGATTTTAACGAAAAAAATCGAACGATTAAAGACTACATTTTTATGTATTAAATAAGCCTGCAAAATTTCAAGAAGATCGGTTCATTAGTGTTCGGGTAATCTTGGTCACCGACTTCAGAAATGCCATTTTGAGAAAAACGCGTTTAAAGTTTCAATTTCAGTTTACACGAAGAAAATATTTTTTTTGTAAACTTACATAGAGTCATCTATTCCGGGCCCATACAGAAGTATGGGCCCGGATACTTATACTTCAAAAAAATGCAATAAAAAAAATTGATTTTTTCAAAATCGCAAGTGGGGGTAACCCCTTAAAAAAAGTTCGTTTTTTCGACCATAATTTTCATATAAAAAGTGATATATTTTTTACAATTTTCAATTAATAACGATAAGCGCTCGTACTTGACTTTGCAAACAATCTAAGAAGCTATAGATAAAGTTTCAAGCCGATTGGACGAAAATTGTTCAAGTTCCGCTGCGTTCCAATTTCGAAAACATGGTTTTGAGAAAAACGTGTTTGAAGTTTTCGGTACCCGATAACCCAAACAAATGTACGAGGACATTTGCAGAAGCGTAGGAGCTTCTTGAGTCGGCGGGTTGCGTGATCCTCGGAGGGAACGGTTTTTACTTCAGGATCCAATTTTTTGACGGTATTTTGTTTACCGGCGTCGCATCGCCGAAGGCGCTTTTCTGAGCTCGGAGACTCCCCTAAAAATATCTTGTAGATCACTCTAACACTGTTTTTTTCGCTATAAACGAATATGCATCATATTTTGGGAAGTTGAAAGGATTTTTTAAAAAATTTTGCAAAAAAAAACAATTTTTCGAAAGTTTTACAGTGGTATCCTCCCTTAAAATAATTGCACGAAATGTCGTTTTCAGTGCTTGTGATTTTTGAGAATTCATAAATGAATACGATAAATCGAGTGAGGATATTGTTCATCACACATGCACATCATTAGCAGCTTCTTGTGTAATAAATATATATGACGAGAGGATATGGAAAAATCTATTATATTTATAACTGGCACGTCCGACTATTTTGAGGACGTCCGTTCAAACAACTTTTATATAAATGTGCATACATTTATCTGAAGGGGATTTCAAACTCTTTGGGATTTGCATAATGTTTAGTATGGGGAGATTAGGCTACTATGAGGACGGTTGTCGAACTTCAATTTCTTAAACTTCGCCTTGCTTCATATGTGTATGTCTCTATAATTTGCATGTATAAAGGGAGAGAGAGAGAGAGAGAGAGAGAGAGAGAGAGAGAGAGATGTACACCGATAAAAAAATTGTTGTATGGGTGAATTCTGAAATGAAGTTTTTGGTTGTTGTAAATAACTGTATAGTACTTCGAGCAGTTATTTGCGTTTAACCCTTCGACTGCACACGGCGTCGTTTTGACCCCATTTCCTTCTTCGTGCAAGTACGCATTTTTCAACGCTTTTTCCACTTTAAACGAATGTTCGGGCACTTAATTCTTGTTCTTCTTAAAAAATAAATTTTGGGCCAGAAAAAAAGGATCATTGACTAAAAAAACTCCTTTACAAAAAAAAGGCATATTTACCGAAACACAACGATCTGAAAAACTTTTGGGGTACGACCGAGCCCACATACAGTCAGAGGTTCGTGGCGGAAGTGTGCAGTCGAAGGGTTTAACTTCCGTTGACACATTGGGTCATTTTGATCCCGACGAACTTTAACGACTTACACTTACAGTGGGGAAAAAGTATTTGTACAAGTCGTCTTTTTCAAATTATCCTTCGAAAAAAATTAATTGCTTCATGGAGTTTCTGTGTTCGATAGCTTATCCTAAATATACATGGTGTCTGTTTACATAAATCTTGGGAAAACACGAACAAACAAATAAAGCCAAATTAACAACAGTTTCATGTGAGATGTACAAATACGTTTTTCACTCACTGTAGCCCGTGGCCGGTAAAAAGACAAATTTTCGTAAAGTTTTTCTAGGAAAACGAGTGCAGGGGTTAAATTTTTTTTGTTTATATTAAACAATTTTTGTATTAAAGACTATTTAGAAATGTGGTTGCTAAAATGGTTCGTGCAAACCGCTGTTTGAGAAAAACGTTCTTCGCGGTGACCACTTCTCGGAAACAAATAATCCGACATAAAAAAATCTAACGCATTTAGTTATTGCGTGAAATTATCTAGTGCTTGGACAAAGGATTTAATAAAATCTTGATTAAAAAAAATAGCCGCAATCCAAAGTGAAGTTATCGATTTTCGTTGAAAAAAATCTTTATTTTCGTGGCTAAAAAACTATGCAGAGAAAAAAAATCCTTCGCTTAAAGCACTGCTTTTTGATATCTAAAAGAAGCTTGCAAAATTTGAAGTTTATCGGTGCAGTGATTTTTGAGTAATCGTGGTTACCGATTTTTTGAAAAAGTCGTTTTGAGAAAAATGCGTTTAAATTCGCCGATTCGCTGAACTTACCTATAAACTCCTTCAATTTTTCACCAATCGATTCGACACTTTCATATAATATTTCGAGAATCCATCGAAAAACAAAAATCGACATTGTCAAATTTTCTAACTCATTGTAAGCCCTTAAATAAAATGTTCGGTTTTCCAAAATTCAATATTTTCAATACATTTTTACAAGTTAATTTTATATTTTCCGAATTTCAATTATGCAGACATATGAATAAGTGTTGAAAGTGCATTCCTGATTAAAAAAATATAAAAACCGATCGTAAGTTTGTCAACGGCGAGTGGATGAAGTACCACTCGGGTCAAATTGACCCGGTTTGTCAAAATCGTGGCCAGAGATAGTTTTGTCAACGAAAGGTCAAATCGAAAAAAACGATCGGGTAAACGAAAAATATTGTTAGCTTGACGTGAAATTTGATTTGCACGTCTGTGTCGGCAAATATTGTCCGTGCAACAAATTTGTTTTCGTCAGTGTATACATCGAGTTTTAAAGTCGAGATTATTTTCCTCACGGTTACGTCGAATGCATGCCCTCGTAGGGTTGGACGAGTGGTTCTCTGATCGCGAGACTTCGCGGTGGCGAAGCGGAAATCGATCCCGTCGTACCACCGGATATGAATACGCTCTACGACAACAATTCAAGATCCGGTACGTACTTCATACAGGTATATGTGTGGCGTACATAAGATTACACGTTGCCGAGAAACATCCACTTCGGCTCTCGCGACCTACGCTACAAATCCGGCGTCTCAGCCTTTTTCCCCGAAATTGCACGAGAGTCGAACGTGTATGACGAATTCAAAAACAGCTTGAACTTTCAGGCATCGCAACGGATCCGTATCCCCGAGAAGTTGACGCCGATCGAGATGACGGCGTGAGCGGTGACAGCCGAAAAAATTATCATAGAGAGGGAGTCCAAGTTTATAAGCTCACGGGCGGCGTCGAATTGGTTCCGCTTTTGACGAGATATCATTATTCTCAACCTCACGACAATCGTCACATGGCCACCGATGCTACGCGGCCTGGCTACACGATAGAGAGGTATGTAACCCGAGGGAGGGGGAGGGGTAAATTTATACGATCTCGTGGAAAACTTGCAAAAATTAATTAGCTCATGATTGATTATATGATTATTTATTTGATTATTTGATTTTTTATTGGATCATTTGATTTTTTATTTGATTATTTGATTTTTTATTGAATATTTGATTTTTTATTTTACTATTTGATTTTTTATTTGATGATTTGATGATTTTTATCTGAGTAGCGTTTGGCTGTACTTTTTTGTTTTTAGAATGTTTTATTTATTTTTCTCACCAATCGCGCTACTATGTTATGTCAAGGAAAGGACCCAAGGGACGTTTGTGTGCCTGGCTTGACGAAGTTTAGTCCTTTATAATCTCATTTTGCGAAGATAAAAAATATTTTTACCAATATGGACTCCTTGCAACTTCTTTAATTGAGAATGCGTTAAAATCGTAATATGCATTCTGGCGGGCCATTTATCAAGTAATATATGAGAAACGACGTATCAGCCGTTGGCAACTGCAGCCCCGTTCCATTTGCGTCTCGCGTACTTCGCAATCTACATCCCTGGAAGTTCTTGAAAAATCGAAGCAATTTCGAAAAGATCGAGCTGAAGCACAACGAGTCTCGTTTATAGTAATTGGGACAGTTTATATGGGATTTTAATTAAGCAGAGCTATGTTTGGAATTGTGATAATTGTTACGAGTTATTCCGTGCAGAAATTTGTTGGTGAGTACCTAGATTCTACCACATCTGTATAAGGATTTTAAAGAGACTCCTCACGTAGGAAATCGACATTGGAATCCAAGATTTCGTGCTATTTCCCGAATGACGTCGTTTGAGAATGTTAAATTAAAAATTCTCAACTCGAATTTGTTGCATCTCCCACAAAAATATCCTTTCGTGATCCTGCGACCAAATTTTTTGGGGAGTTCTAAGATGCATCCATATCCCTTTACGCATGTTTTAGGGCCACCGCACATACAGAGTTCTGATCAGGATCCAATTAGATTTTGCTCTGTTCGAATCCAAAAATCGAACCTACACGTTTCGTAGACGCATACGCGTCTGGTGATGTTATGTCAAAGTGTCATTTCGAATAAGTAATACGTTTTATATATAAATTAAAATGTCAGGTAATTTTGAGACACCCTATACTTTTCAAACCGATTGATACTTTTTAAGATGAGATTTATATATTTTTAAGATCCACTCTTTTTGTATATCCATATATTTCGTTTGGAAATTCTGTTCGATAATTTGATTAGAATTCAATGTACGAGAGTGACGTTTTAGTATAGGGATCAAAATTCGATGACCCATTGGATCCCTATCAGGAAGTAGGGACAAGTATGGGAATCCAATTTAATCTGTACAACAATTTCCTTAAGGAGGTTGCTCAGCTATGGCGAAACAGTAAGTATTTGCTGAAATTTATTGAGGATATTTGCGAGCAGGTGTTACGACTCCGTGTGTATTTTCAAGTATTTCGTCTGCGTTATTGTTGACCAATAATTATTGGAGTTAGGCTCTTATACACGGGCGACATAGCAAAAGCTTCATGAGAACTCTAATACGACTGTCGCAACATAATAAAAATAGTAAGAATTGAAAGGAAATAGGCGGAAAAAATTCTTGAGACTTTCATGAATAATTTCAACGAAGAGTACAGCGTTTTGTCTGTCTCGTTATCGAGATATTCGTGAAATAAAACAGGAAATTTCAGCTGATTCGCGTAAAACGATAAAGCGCTCTACGGCACGTGGCAACGCTGCTGTTAACGGGATCCTCTAGTTTCTCGGCTGTTTTTTTACGGCTTTTTCAATAATTTTTTACGGGCTAAGCATCGAAATAATCAATCTCATTGTTTTTGCATAATCTTTATTAACATTTAAATAAGCTTTACAAATTTTTTGAAGTCAAAATATATAATAGAATAAACGTTATAGTGGCCGACAGGAAGACATCAAGTAAAAGAGGTGCTTGACGGTGATCAAGATTGCGGCTGTTCTGCTTATCTGAAATAAAAAAACCAAACGGCATTTAAATCTTCATATTTAAGACTAGCGATTGAACTAGAGTGAATTCTAAATTACAAAAATGGACTTTTTTATACACTTTTGAAAATTACATTCTATTTTTTACTCATTTTTTCTTAAGTTTTTCGCTCGTACAACAAAAAAACTATCGAAGCAATCATGATAATCCTAGTTCAATCGCTGGCTTATAACATATTAAAGATGCTGTATAAATTTGAACAAGATCGGTGTAGTAGTTTCTGAAATATCGTGGTCACCGTTTCGAAAAAAGGTGTTTCGAGAAAAACGCGTTTGAAAGTTCGCGCATGTGATTTATACTAAAAATTTCATCTCACCGTCAATCTGCTATGCCTGGACCATACAAAAGGCCTTCCTCTTCTTCTTGGAAGTCACGCAGAGCTGCTCCGTCTTCCCTTTTCGCGATTCGATTTTTTCGACCCGAGAAACTAGAGAACCGCGTTAAGTCGGCCATTTTGAATAGGCGCCAAAATGTAAAACGCACAAACTATTGCTTTCTTGCTATAAATTTCTTACCGCGGTTTCATAAAGAGTATTTTAATATTTTGAATAATTCTTTACAGAAGCTGCAGGGCAAGCGTTTCGACATAACCTTCACATCAATTACGCGTTGTCCCTCGACTGCGCGTTCTTTTTCCGGCTCAACTACTTTTTTCCGCCGCTTTCCAGGCTGTATTTGCTCCAACCGTCGATTGTACTGTTTTTCGGTTTGCATTTTTCCCTTCCATCTTTTCATTTTCGCCGAATAAAAAAAAACGGAATTCGCGTAGGATGTTTGACAGCTACGCGCTCACGATGTGGCGTTCGTATCTGAGCTCAGTGATACCAGTTACTGAGACCTAAATTGCGCGTTTGCCACATTTTAACTTGGTTAATAAATTATTCGCGATGTAAATGAACAAAAAAGATTAATAACATTTCTAAACAGTCAGTTATGTGCATTCCACATATTTATTAGCTGAAATTTATTTGTTTTACGTAACTGAAAATTTGATTATTCGAGGTTGGCAGCCGTTACAGGCGTCCGTGTTTAAGCATATGCGTTCTCCTCTTGCCGCCTGCCCCGCAAAGACACCCAACAGCCTCCTTAAATCTCGTAACATCCGGGCGTGCTTGCCTTCCAGCGTGTGATACTTCGCATTTCGTGAAAATTCAATTGCTCCACTTAATTCGACTCACAAATACAAGACATTCCATACTAAACTGTCTAATTTTGGTTCCAACTCATTTCTGTTCGCCTGCTTTTCTATAAAAGTCATCATTTCGGCTACAAATACGATCGCTTACTTTACATTGAAGGAACAGTTGTAGAAATGGTCCAAAAATAAAAACGTGTTCTACACCGTTGGTTCGACAATTGAAAAAAAAAGACTCGACCCGCGTCACGTCGGTTAAGGGGTTAGGCCACTGTAGCGGAGAAAAAAAAGTATATTTTGGGAATTTTTTTTAACGGGACAATGGAATGAATAAAAATTCTGAAAAAGGTCCTTTATTGTACATATCATAAACTGTATAAACTATTTTTTTTTAAGTAATATAAAACAAAATGGCGGCTGCACAGTTTTTCTTCGATGAAGCCTTTTTTTCATAGGCGCGCGGCCGGACCAACGGCACCAGCAATTTTTAATTTACAGTGAATGGAATTTTTTTCTCGATTATACATGTGAATAGCTACAAAAGTACGTAGGAATTTTTTGATATATCGATTTTTGCCAAAACAGCGTCTTTTTGTAAATAAAAGTTCCAAATTCTCAAAAAAATATCGTCCGAAAATTGCTTATAAAAAAAAACTATGTAATATATCGAGAAAATCGTACGTACTTCTATGCAGAATGTAATTTTGAATATGCAGTTAAAATTTGAAGTCAATCGGTCAAGATTTGTTCGAGTTATGAGTCCGGCCGACTTGAAAAATGGAGTTTCGAGAAAAACGCGTGTAAAGTTTTCGGTACGGAAAAATCATTGATTAATTTGATATACCTTCAGTCAGCGATGTCTGCGCCATACAATTGGCCTCCCAAATTAACGTCCTGCCCGAGCAGGACGTTATCGATTTTTTTACATTTCTACAGTGGCCTTACCCCTTGAAATAGACGGAGGAGTTTCTAATTACGACGGGCCTGTCGATTTTAGCTGGATTACCCCGTCGCACAAAATAGTTTGAATTCTTCGAATATCGCTTCACTCCGGTTGAACGCTTGATGGACATACCTGCGCCATCGTTACGGATTTTTCGTATTAATAACTTTTCGGAGAGAGGAGATCGAGCCTGGTGAAGCCGAGAGTTTTGGGGTTGTGTTAGAGCCAGTCGCTGTTCCCTCGTTGGTAGAATGTGCGACCGCGAAAACGTCGGGAAGAAACTTTAGGGATGCTTGATTGCGATATCATGAAACTTCCATATCGCGCTCAACTGCGCCAAGAGGAAACAACGTGTCATAATTAGTCATTGAAATTTCACGGCAACTTTAGACTCCGGATAACGGTAATTACCGATTTCCGAAACGGTTTTTTTTTCCTGGTAAAACATGGGGAAAAGTTGAGGGTAATTTTTGTGAGGGATTGATGTTTGAGATATCAGGCAGGGCTATACGTTTGCTGCAATTACAATATGTCGGCAATCAACGCATCTGGTGAAAGTATCATATTTGAATGCTGCATTTTTACTTGACGGGTCTGGAAAAGCTTGGGACCCAAAAAACGGGTCGGTTTTCAAAATTTTTTTCTGGCGACAGTATTGGGACAGCGAGGCTGAAAATTTACACACCATTAGTACATGGTCTAGCCAAACTCCAGTTTTTTTCACATTGTAGGATATTGATAAACAATTAAGTTATTCTTATTTAAACGAAGTACTGCCGTTGCTGCATGGCTAATTGGTGTAGGCCGTTCTGTCAACTAAGGTGATCGGCAATAAATAATATAGAATGTATTATTTATATGTACTTTCAGTATAAAAATAAAATTTTCATATGTCCGGGTAGGGTTGGGAGGGGCATGTTGAGCAAGTTTGGAATGATCGCCCTGTAATTCCTCAACAGTCTGCCGTATAAAAATGAAACCTACTTTGGTCAATAGGACATTTATCTGGGACAAAAAGTCCGTAGACGAAATTCCTGTTATCCTACTTGTTTCACAGGTAATTGCTCTCAAATGTCCAAGGCCATACGTGCTCAACCTGCCCCGATAGTGGGGTAAGTTGAGCATGGGTATGGGGTAAGTTGAGCAAGGTAAGAACTGCTTAAAAAATCAGACGTATGCAACGATTACAATCAGTTACATTTGTGTTTAAATACGTATTAAGTCTCGACGAAGACTTAAATCTAGTAAGTAATTTAGTAAAATTTAGTAAAATTTCGTAATTTAGTAAAATGTTAATTCTTGATAAAACAAAAACCATCTTTGCTAAATTGTTATTTACAAGTTGATAGACAAATAGAAAAATCATCCTGTCACACGGTAGAAAAATATAATGAACGATGCTGTATCCGAATTTGAAGTGAATCGGACGAATAGATTTTGAGATGCGACTTACACCGTTTCATAA
The DNA here is from genome assembly GCA_944452715.1 of Ophion slaviceki. Taxonomy (NCBI): domain Eukaryota; kingdom Metazoa; phylum Arthropoda; class Insecta; order Hymenoptera; family Ichneumonidae; genus Ophion; species Ophion slaviceki. The sequence continues at coordinate 20,193,010 of OX101786.1, read as the reverse complement.
AACATAATTTCGAGAAAAACACAAAAGAAAGAAAGGGTAAATCGCAGTAGGGCGGTTCGCCGTAACGCGGTGGGCGATCCAACCCTTGACAAAAAACGTCATAAGTTGATAGATTTTCGAAATTTTTAACACACACGAGCGAGAGCTGCCTCTACACATATTCCCTACGCAACTTGCTTCAGTCCTTTTTTGAAATTTCTGAAATTTGCCATGTATTAATATTAATGAGTTCATTAATACTGATGGAGAGTACATTTCATTAATCATTGAGCCTCGAACCGAACACCTTTTTTCGGCACCTTCTAACGGAATACATGGGCCATTGGCGTCCGCGACATATTTAACAACCTTAAATGTTATAAAAAATTATTAATAAATCCATAGGTGTTCTTTATAGTTTCAAGTAGAAGTTTAATCAATAATAATATCATAACATTAATTTTGGACTGTTAATTTGATTGTTGAAAAAATGCTGGAAATGCACCGTAATGTTGAAAATGCATCACTTTTAGCATGTGACTTCTTTTTGAAAATCCGTTGAGTTATTTTTACTTAAGATGATGTAATTTTAAAAAAATATGGGAGGCTTCGGGAATTTAAAAAAAGGTATTTATTTTAAGGGTTGAATATCGCTATTTAGTATGGACACTTATAGAAGATCGACTTGATAATAAATGTAAAATACTGATGGACAAATTGGAAAAACTTTCGAATCGGAAAACTCATCGCACTCCTTTTCCTCTTCCCGATGATCTTCTTCTTCGACACAATCTTCATTTTCTCCGCCGAAATATTCCACTTGTTTGCGAGGACGAAGTGACGCCCTAACCTCTTCACTGGTTCTCACATCCATTTTCGATTTTATTTACTCAACACCTTTATGAAAATTTATATTTTTAGTAAAAAAACAGCATTATAGAGAAAGAAAATATTTTCGCGAAGTTGGATTTTACATAGGTTTCCCGAACACATGGGTCTTTTGCGTCCTCGACAGATTTTTACGGCTTGCCAGCTGGAGCTAAATTATCGATTCCGGCGGGTCTGTGGCAGTGAACTATCCCAGAACCCAACTTTTTTTCAATCAACAATACGAACGCCCTAGGTAAACAGACTTTCACGGGATACCCCATTGTTGAAATGCCAAGGATGCGGATGACCCACGTGTTCGGTTCGAGGGTTAAGGGAGACTTTGTCCTTGGAGTGCCATATTTCAGGTGTTTACATTTTATTTTTTTTTAAAGGAAACAAGTAAAGCTTTTTGAGTGCGGTTTTTTTCTTGCTTTTATTCATGATATACAGAACGATAAAAAAAATTGTTTTTGAAAAGAAAACCAAAATGGCGGCCGTTGCAGCTCTGCGAAAACAGGTCCGCAAATCGCGGGAGGTAAACGGCTGACATCACTGCCCCCTCTTTGTTGATCTGAAACACAAATTCAAAGCATATTATCAATCTGTGACCCTTTGGTCATGGAATGACGGATGGGTTTTTCGTTTAGTACAAATTTCGAAAAATGGCGGCAATTTAAAAAAAATCGAATTTTCGCGTTTTTTTTCGCATAAAAAGATAAATAATAAATGCAAAATGTATCTATCGAAAAAACGATCCGTCATTCCGTGAAGACATATTTTCTGAGTATGCTCTCCAAATTTCAGGTCGATATGTTAAGTACAGCGGTCAGGAGAATGTCAGCCATTTTTAAAAACGTGTTTTCGAGAAAAACGCGTTTAAAGTTTTGTAATGTGTTTACACAAATGTGTTTATAATTACCGCTAATCGGCAATACCTGGTCCATAGAGGCATCTCTCCTCTTCTTCTAGCTGTTCACGTTGAGCCGCTAACATCTCCCGCTGCTTTCAAGGACAAAGTCTCCGTTAATACCGATCGCATGGCAAATTTCAAATAATCGAACTAATCAATCCTCATACACAAATAACAAATTTTAATACCGATACATACCAAATAACATTGAATTTGAGATTTTTTCTCTTTTGATTGAAGGGGCAAAACAGGGGTAGGGGTCAAAATGTCGAATGACCAAATATGGAACGACAAAGATTGCGAAACGACAGAATTATGAACTCTCCAAATACCGAAGGTTAAATGATTCTAAATTTTATCCTTTGAGCGATGACGAAATCGAATAACTATTACACCAAAGGATTATTTATTCGAGAGTTCATTTATTCGAGAACATATATTCAGATAGTGTGCAGTTTGAGTCCTACAAATACAGATTCGAACAATCTACGACATTCATATCTCCGAAATAGAAAAAGTGAGTATCTCGTATTCGTAATACCGTCTATAGCAAAAAGCCATATATCGAGACTACAAACTTCGAATGTGTAGATCTTAGAAACTCCAATGATCGATGGTCCGAAATGGCGAAAACTCAAATGGCGAACATGGCATGGCTGCCTGACCCGACTGACCACTAACGCCATCTGCCATCTTCATTCTGAAGCGCAAGTAGTATTGCTCGAACCCAAGTTTTCGCTATCCGGACCGTTCACCATTTTGACCCATCGCTATTTTAACTGATCTACTTTTTGGTTCTTCGCTTTAATGAATTCGAAATTATAAACTGTCGTAGTATTTACAATTCGACGATTTTACGTCTCGAATTGTTTGGTGTATATATACAGGCGAATCGATATTATATCTCTCAATATTTTGTTAAATCTGATATTTGTTTTCGGTATAAATCAACGAGATTTTTGTATTCGCAATTTCGAGTAACTATTTTACAGACTAGCGTAAGATTGATCCATCTCCATTGGAACGTTCGTCATTACTGAATTCGAAATTTCGGTCCTTCTGAATATTGATCGTTCGAATTTCCGATCCCCACCCGTACGAAGTAATCGCACAACGATATTTTCGCACATTTGAATTAATTTCACTATGGCCTGGAAATAGTGATTGCTGCATCGGAAAATAAAGTTGGAAAAAAAGTTGGTTTCTGTAATCGGCGCTTCCCCGCCTGGAAATCCTCCAATGCGATTGGTGCTTCATCACAAAACATATCCTTCACTATGACGAATAGTGAACGTTTAATTACCGGAGACTCTAGCCCATTAGGAAGATCGAATCTTCGCGCTAATCAGAGCTAACGCACGAGGTGTAGAGATTGGATGTAACAGCAGAATAGGGCGTTACGACGATCGCCGCGCTTTCGATGCAACACTAGCTCTGGCTTATCGCTCGATAAAGCTGCGCCCATATAAGCAGATCACCCGTGCAGAAATTTGTCGGGGAGTCCCCAGATTCGACCACATCCCTACAGGGATTTGATAGAGACGCCGCACGTAGGGAGTCCACATTGAATCCAAGTGGATTCCGTGCTGTTTCCTAATTCACGACGCTTAAAAAAAATTATTCGACATTTTCAACCGGGATTTGTTGGATCTCCAAAAAAATATCCTCTCGCGATCCCGTGCACGAATTTCTCGGGCAGTCCCAAATGCACCCACATCTCTGCGTATAGGAATTTGTTAGGGACACCGGACATTGGGGCCATCCACATATTACGTCATCGATTTTTTTTTATTTTTACCCCCCCCCCCCCCCGAAATCATTCTATCTTTCTATCGTCATAATCTAATTATCGTTACCGTCGTCCGACGACCAGACCCCCCCTCCCTATTTTAAAATGACGTAATTTATGGACGACCCCATAGGGAGTTCTCATTGGGATCTAATTGGATTCTACACTGTTCCCCGATAAACGTCGTTTGAGATTACTTACCACGTTTAAATCGAAAATATGTGAAAAGTCACGAGAAAAAATTCGGTGTTGAAAAATAATTTGCACGCTTCGTGAGCGTGCACATGTGTAATGATATTGTGTCCAAGTGCAGTCAAATAAGTAACAAACGATAATGACAGTGGATTTTCAGTGATGTGATTGTAATCGATATTTAGGATATCATTTTTGAAGAGGTTTATACTTTTTACGACAAGATTCATACTTTTTAAGGGCGAGGAAAAAATTACTGGTTTACATGATTTTTTTTAACGGGGTCCTCTAGTTTCTCGGCTGTTTTTTTCGGCTTTTTCAATAATTTTTTACGGGCAAAGCATCGAAATAATCAATCTCATTGTTTTTGCATAATTTTTATTTACATTTAAATAAGCTTTACAAATTTTTTGAAGTCAAAATATATAATAGAATATACGTTATAGTGGCCGACAGGAAGACATCAAGTAAAAGAGGTGCTTGACGGTGACCAAGATTGCGGCTGTCCTGCTTATCTGAAATCAAAAAACCAAACGGCATTTTAATCTTCATAATTGAGACTAGCGATTGAACTAGAGTGAATTCTAAATTACAAAAATTGACTTTTTTATACACTTTTGAAAATTACGTTCTATTTTTTACTCATTTTTTCTTAAGTTTTTCGCTCGTACAAAAAAAACTATCGAAGCAATCATGATAATCCTAGTTCAATCACTGGCTTATAACATATTAAAGATGCTGTATAAATTTGAACAAGATCGGTGCAGTAGTTTATGAAATATCGTGGTCACCGTTTCGAAAAATGGTGTTTCGAGAAAAACGCGTTTGAAAGTTCGCGCATGTGATTTATACTTGTGAACCACTTCGAATATCGAAAAATCCTTTGGCACACATTTTCTACACATGTTGTAGATGTGATTTATGAAGAAAAAAAAATCGATTTTTCCGACCCGAGAAACTAGAGGACCCCGTTAAAGGAGACATTTCTTCACCATTTTCGAGACCTAGAGTATGTTTTATGACTACCTTTAGTTGTTACATGGTATTTTTGATTAATCTTTAAAAATGGCGGAGGTATAGCACGGCCTCCTAAACGGGTTGCGGCGGATGTTGTCAGACAGCGCGACACGTAGCGTCGGCAGGATTAATTTGAAAAAAACCAACAAAGATTTTTCTTTCATTATCACTTATACGCAGAATACGAACCAAGGAAAAGTGAAAAATGTTGAAAATCGATGAAACGGTACGCTTTGAAGCAAAAAGATTGAATTTTTCGAAAAAATGGCTATATTTTGAAATAAAAAATACTTGTTTTTTCGTTAAAGCAGGTAGCGCGAAGAGAAGGAAATACCGGTGTATAAAAATGTTTCGAAGACGGAAAGCCATGTAACCAAATTGTAAGAACCAGTGTAAAGGTGAAGAGAAGGTGAGAGGGAGTATAGGTGTAAATACCCTTACAGGGTATACCGCGTAATGAATACGATACGATAGTACTTTTTTTCGTTATTTTCAAGAACATTTAGAGTCACATTTTAGACAGTAAGGTTAGAAATATTCCTACCAAAATTGCTCAGAATCGGTCGATTAGTTTCTTAGCCATACGTCAAGCCAGTTTTGAAAATGCCGTTTAGAAGACCGTGCCTTACCTCCGCCATTTTTAAAGATTAATAAAAAACAATACCACGTAGCAGCCAAAAGTAGTGATAAAACGTATCCCAAGTCTCAAAAATGGTAAAGAAAACTTTGCTTTAAAAAAAAATCATGAAAATCAGCAAATTTTCTCTTCGCCCAAATATCTCTCGGTATCTCTCCCCTTAAACATCCAATTATTTTGTATATATATATATATATATATATATATATATATATATATATATATATATATACATACATATTGTTTGAAAAATTCACCGTACACAATGCGATGGGATTTATCGAGAACCATATCGGATTCTGTTCGATAATGTGGAAACCCTTCAGGATTCAAATTGGATTCGTACATTGGATTCCAATAGGGAATACCGATTATTCCAATAGGGAATTCGATGATTAGGATCCAATGCGATGACCTATTGGATCCTTATCAGGAAGTAGGGCCAAGTGTGGCAATCCAATTGGACCCCTACGAAAATGTCTGCACGGGTATGCCGAGAACACCCGTGCAGCTCGGAGGAAGAGAACGGAGCGACGTCTGAGTCATGGCTGACGTACATAATGAGACACTTCGATAGCGTTCAATGGGACAGAGCATTAACGCGCCACCGCGGCTCTCCGTAGTTTCTCCAAACGCCTGTGGGCGCGGAAAAGGGATTGGCGACAGGGTCAAATTTGCGCGCGTGCTTTGCCGCTTGATCGAGGCGCAATAACGTTTATGGTGGTCGAGGGAGGCGGACTTTATCCGGGTGACATTTGAGCGAGTGCGTTAGATCCGGCTAATTAATCATTCTCACGCGAGATCCGAGCACCCCTGTTCTGTTTGCGATCAACGCGTATACCTCAATCAATTCGTAATTTGAACCGTGACTGAAGAATGCTAACGAAATATGTGGCGCAGCAGGTTGGAGGGTAAAAAAGATCGTGATGGAAGAGACATCGGGAACGAAACTGAGAGACAGAGAGAGGGAGAGAGAGAGAGAGAGAGAGAGAGGGGGGGGGGGGAATTTACGTGCAACATACGTTTCGCGTTAGCGTGCTGACACTGTTCAAACCATTACCGGACACATTGTGTGTTATACAACAGTTCAGCCTCCCTCCCGAGCCAACCTGTTTCCGAGAGTCCATTTCCTGTCTGCTAACATATTCCAACAGTCAACTTCGCCACACGAACAATTTTCTCCCAGCTTTAACCGCGGATGCACATCGCGCTGTCAGATGGCAACACCTTTTCAAAGTGACAAACAACACGGACCATCGACGACGGCTTGCGCAACATTTGTAAAGAGTGCCTTCGATTTTGGCGAAACTCATACGTGTGATAAAGCATCGAAAGCTATTCGACACGTGTTTATTTTTATCGGCGGAAAAACAGTTTTGAGGGAGGAAACCACCCCTCAAATAAAGGCGTGGCGGGGGGTGATTTTGCAGTTTCATCCACGGGCTGTTTACCAATCTGAATGAACCAAAGACCAGAATTCTTTTGATGTAAAGCGATGAAAAATCCACTATAGAAGTATCGAAAGAAATTTAATTAAAGGTCCCCCCTTGAAGCAGTTTTTCAGCCGATAAAAAAAATTACGTGTCTAATAGTTTTCGATGCTTTATCACATATATGAGTTTCAACGAAATCGGAGACGATAACGGGTGACATCACCGGTTAGAATAAAGCATGTCAAGGATTGACGTTGCACTTTCACCTGCAAGCAATATACCGTTTTCAGTGAAACAAAAATGAAAATTCTTCTCATTTGAAACGATGAGAAGTTCACTAGAGGAAGATTGCAAAAAAAAATTGAGGGAAGATTGCAGGAAAAATGAGAGACAACCCCTTACTTGAGGTTCCTCATCGCAGTTGTGTTTTTCTGTATTCGAAAGCATGTCTGCTGATTCAAAATATCTATACAAACTCCAAATTGATGTTTAGAGGGCACGACAACAACTGTATCCTTTATTCCTCCATTCTCAGACACCTCTCTTCTTAAGTTTCTCTATTCTGGAGCAGGTTTCATCAGAAACATCTCTATTCCAAAATATCTCATGTCTAAAACATCTCTCTGCCGAAACATCTCTATTCGTAAATATCACCGTTCAACAATAATTCACTTTTGAAATATTACTGCTCTTAAATATCTCCATTCCACAATATTTCGTATCCGAACGGATATGCAATATTGAATTCTATTCGGGTATCCATTCTTCAAAATCTCATGTGACATCCAAAACATCTGTATTCCGACAATTTCATCTCACAATATCTCTCTTCCGAAACATCTCTATTCCATTCGTAATATTGCATTTACTATATTGGCCATGACTAAAACAAGTGCAACGCAGTGGCTCTCGGAATAGAGATATTTCGGAAGAGAGATATTGTGAAATGAAATTGTCGGCATACAGATGTTTTGGATGTCACATGAGATTTTGAGAATAGAGATATTTGGGAATAGAGATGTTTCGGATTAAACCTGCTCCAGAATAGAGATATTTGAGAAGCGAGAAGTCTGAGAATAGAGAAATAAAGAATAGAGTTATTGTCCTGGCGTTTAGAGTATGGGAAAATGTGCGAAAATCAATGGTCCGAAAAAATACGCGGCTGATAGTCTTTAATGCTAATCAATGAATTCCTATTAATTATTACATTATATCAGTTCAAACCTATTAATGAGTCCAAACCTATTAATTATTACATTATATTAGCCTAAAAAAACTCACATGTATGAGTTTCAACAAAAGCGAAGGCGGACTTCACGTGATGTTCCTTGTAAGTAGAGCTTGAATGGATTTTGCAAAATTGTTCCCCGAAGATAGAGTATTGTGGCTTTTTTAAATTCACGAATACGAAAAATATGGCACGACATCGAGGCACGATTCGCGGAAAATTATCAACAAAGAAGAAGTACGAATAATGGAGCAGGATAAAAATTTGGCAAGTCGACGAGTGATAAGTCTCCTGTATTAAACTCATCCCTTTTGCGTTACTGTAAGTTCAAATTTGCTTTGTAAGTGTAAAAGTACGCAGGGAGGTACGCTTCGAGTGCAAAAGTCGAGGGAGGGAAGTGAAATATAGTCGAAATTGTATTAATAAAAGAAAACCGATATACCGTAACTTTCACTCTTTTCAATTTGGTGAAATTTCCATCCCAACAGTTAATCCAACGCGAGGTACCTTATTGTACTTCCAACAGCTGCACATGTATACGTTCGTAATAAGTTTCCAACGGTTTAACGAACTGTTGAGCAATCAAATACAAGAAACTTCGTATACTTCGACTTTTAATACTTCAATCGTGCTCTTTTCATGTTCCTTCGTTGCGTTGGAAAATAGCTCAGGTGCAACTCACAACTTTAAAATGCCTAATATTTTGAAAGGGAGTTGCCCTATACGGATATTATTCGACACAAAAAGAACTAGACATTTCTTTTCTATTAGGAGATTTTAATATTTATTAATAAGGGATAAAACTCGTTCCTTTGGATTCAACCTTTGTTTTTTCTAAAAGTGCTGTGAATGCGGAAACGAAGGCTTCAATTAAACGCAAATTTAAATGTATCTTATTATATACGTATAAAATTCATCAATCACTTTTCCGCAAAACCTTGAATTCTCTTAAAAAATCGTCGAAAATGTATGGTCGCCTTAAACTTGCTATCCGGCAAAAAAGCAAAAATACATGAACTTTAATTTCATCCCCCCTTTGAAGTGCTACCCGTTTCGTTTAATTGAATGCACGCCTGTTCAATGAAGGGTGAAAGGAAGGAAGAAAAATGAAGAGGTGGCGAATCCCTTAATTTTTGTTTTGTTTTGTTTCAATGTACTCATAGTGGAAAACTGATAGATTTTATTAGAAGAATTTTCGTTTCTGTTTCACTGAAACTGATGGACAGCTGGCCGGTGAAACTGCGAAATCAGCCCTTAACATGCTTCACTCTAAGGGGCTGTTTCGCCCCTTAAACCATTTTTCCGGCGATAAGAAAGACGTATCTAATAGCTTTTAATGCTCCACCATATACATGAGTTACAACGAAATCAAAGGCGGACATCAAAGTGATGTTCCTTGTTAGGAGGGAGCAAAAAAAATCGTTATCTCCATCGACTAAAGTTTGCTGCTCGTTTTGGAATGTTTTGGAATTTGTGGAATTTGTTTTGGAATGCTGCTCGACCGCCCCTGCGATCAATTCTAAAAGCTGGCCATAATTTTTGTTTTTTTCGTTCACCGAGACATCCCTTAAGATTTTTTGTCGAAGCTCCTCTTTTGCGAGAAGCACGAGGAAATAATTTTTAATTGTGATAAAAAATGGAAGGTCTTCAAAAAAAAACTTTTGTTTTACACGCCCTAATGTATACTACACTCGTATACTTACGTGTGCGTTGTACGTGACGCCCGATTGGCGACATACCCAATGGGCAGGCGAGTTCGCTTCCACTCCTCTCTACATCACCGTTTTTCCCGTATCACTAATGAATCTTGACGTCGTGCCGGAGTAATTGAATTAATATGAAACCGGAATGTCGACGGTGCTACTGTGAGCAAGCGGACATACTCCGACGAGAAAAAAATCCGTGCTGAATAAAAATACTTTCTGATTTGCGACACCGTCCCGCAAAAAGCAAGCAATACCATCTTTTCATATATTTGCACACAGAAAGAATTTTTGTTTCAAAGTTGAAAATTTTGAAAACTTGAACCAAATATACCTTTCAATATTTATTGGAAATATAAACAGGGGAGTTGTTCTTAAAATGACACACTTTTTTTAGGATAAATATTTAAATAAATGACGTCGTCTGAATTAAAACCCAAGCGTATATCCATAAAGTTTTATTATTATATCAGAATAGAATCAGATTCCGGACATTAGTTACTTGAATAAAAAATAGAATAATTAAAAACTACATGTAGGTTGACGTGTGTAAGACGACATACTTCACTCTAAGATGACATATGTATGTCATCTTACAGGTCGACCAAATTTTGCTCAGACACATTAATTTCTGGATTAAAGGTTAGTTCATAGCAACCAATGTTTACTGGAACATTATTATGGTGACGATAAAGTGTTGCCTGCGGCACGTTCAAATGTTTGGATGCTAAAAGCCAACCCATTTTATTATTCTTGTCAGCTTCAATGATCTTGGTCGTGTGTTCTTGTGACCAGTTTTTCCCTGTCGAGGTTTGTTTATAATAGCCAGGCATCATATAACGATAACCTAAAAAATCTGATATATCTAGTATCATACGCAGTAGGGTAAGGTGACACAGTGTGTCATTTTGCACCGACGTCTGGTATGTCAACTTATCCATAAGTAATTGCAGATTTTGTTTATTTGTTGTGACAAAAACTCCGAAGTCAAAATATCCGTTGTGCAGTATTTGTGCAGTAGGGAAGACCCGTGCAGCGCGAATAGCCCAGACAAAGCGAATATCCCCCCACTACGTGCGTTCTCGCGTGGGGGTATTCGCTTTGCCTAGGCTGTTCGCGCTGCCCGGGTCTCCCCTGCAATGATCCAAAATTATAAATAAATTAGTTCAACTAGAAACAATCTTAGCCGACGGGTGTATTAGCACCAGATTATAACGTGGTGGTTTTTGTTCGCATTTCAAAATCACGAAAATATTTATTACGGAAAAGTTCGCGTTTACTGGCGGCTATACTAGATTCCATTGCTAGTAACACTCATTGGCCAACCATGCACCGTCATTGTTACTTCTATAGCGCCAATATTTGAACAGATATTGAGGGTTTACCGTCTCATCTGACTATGTCATCTTGAGCACAGCTCCCCTACATTTCCAACCATATAGGTACTCTAATGTTCAAAGCAAAGATGTACGCGTACATTTTTTCTCATCTGTGGTGATACACCGTAAAACGAAGTTAAAGTGACATTAAGGGTAACTTTGCCCGTTTTGGGGCACTTTAACAGGGCACCAAAATACGGTTCAAATGTGTACGCATTTAAATATGTTTAAATTTGTTGTTCAAGTTTATTATAATGTTGCTCAAGTTGATTTTGATCTTAATGATAATTATTCGATTGATGTAGCGCCCAAATAGTATCCCAAGTACTTGATATGTTTATGTAGAATGTTTCTCAACAAAGATGACAATATGATTGTAAAAACATCGTTGTTTTTCATTTAATTCCATGTATAATGCATAAAATATAAAAAATTATCAAAATGATGTCAAAGTAACCCGTAATCTTTGACATTTGTATTTCAATGCCTTGTGAAAGAAACCCCCCACTCGAGGTTAATTTGACACTTTTTTAATAAAAAATATAAAATCTGGGGGGCGGCAGGGCTTGACTTTCTTATACATTTGATAGCCAAAGGACACATCGTTCTATTGGAGCAAAAAAGTTGGAATTAAGGATGTTAAAAAAAAGTTACTTACACAAAACTGCCAAAACCTGTTCAATCCCCATTTTACGGCACCTTTCGATTTTTTCGACCATTCTTCCATTCGGCGAAAAAACCGCATGTGCTCACATATTACAATGACTTTATTGGAATTTTAAATAACCGAAGCAATTAATTTTTCTCTGCTGGATAGTTTGCGATCCCTCAATGTGGGCAATCGAGAACATATAACTGCTCTAGCCGAGCAGATACGTCGCAAGCGCGACGCACTTTTGGTGAGTACGAGAAGTTTATTCAGTTGGAAATACGTTAAATAGAATTGACAGCTCGATCAGTGTGTTGCCACGATGTGGATGGTGATTTTTTTTAGTTCTTTTCCAACTCGTGGGTAACACCGAATTATTTCAGGAGGAGAGGCGGTTGGAGCGGGAAAGCTGCCGACGACACTTCGACACGTGGAGACGATTGTGGGGCAGACCTGGCCATGGTGCTCCTCTTGATCACACACGGAGGAACGATCTATATGATATTCTTCATCGTAGCGCTGTTTATTAATCTTCGATCAGTTGAACAACATTAGTCTAAATACTCAGGTTATTGAAACGTGGATGACTTCCGTGTCGCAATTCCAAAAAGTATCCAAAGTCGCATGAATTTGATATTTATCGACGAAAAGTGACAGCTCCGTTGGCTTGACGTTTTTTCATTATTCTGGATCGTATTTTTCTCCTATGTACATTTTCGTTATTTGTTTTATGCAATACTTTAGCTTCATTCGAACGTCCAACAAAGGTGGGAATATTTTATACGTATTGACAGCTGCGCGACGATTTCGCTCCGTTGGAGAAGAACACGAAGAATCTGATTATGCATATTACAGTAGATATTATTTATTGACAACTTGACAATTAGGGCAGTTAATCTCTATTTGTAAATTCGTTTTTACTTTTTTAATTCGTTTTTAATTTGTAAATCTCTATTTGTAAATTCGAATATACAAACTCTATTTGTAAATTCGTGAAGGCGACGTCCATTTGGAACACGCAAGACACGTAGGCTCGTAGAAGTTGGACAAAATATGCGACTATCGTACAAAACGAGGTTATAAAACGGGTAAAATAAGTATGACGTATTAAAAAAAGTAGCTTCCGAAGATATTCTCAGCGGAATTAATGAATCTATCGCAACTGTGTATGCATTTTTTAATTTTACACGGTGTCTCATTTATGTTGAGACATCGAAATAACTCGAAAACAAAAATCGCCGGGACAAGTGTCGGACGGGTTTGAATGTCGAAAAAAAAATGGCATCATTCATTTTTTATTAGGTGAACGTTCTCAAGGCAATATAAAAGCTATATTATTCGTGGAAGAATTATTTAAAAAAACAGTTTACCATGCCCGGATAGTTTTTTGTGTTCGGTGAGTCAGAATTAATGAACAAAATAATACCGGCGTTTAATAAAAATGAATAAACTGAGGAAATCATACTTACTTTTTGCGCAAGGTTTTCTATATTTAACTCGAAGATTACTCTTACGTCTGTGACCATTTTTAATGTCTGTAATAATTGCTATTACCGTAGCCGGTTGATTTAACATTCGAGAGAAATGTATCGATATATTATCCTAAAGAAATTGGTTAAGAAAAATTCAAATACGAATCGAATATTGTACTTGTATTCATGAACGGGATTCCGAATGCATTAAGGCCTTAGGCCACTCTAGAGGCCGAAAAAATAGGCTTTTTGCGGATTTTTTGTTTTCAGAAAAACTACAAAATAAATCGAGATTACAAAAAAGGGTGTTTATCATACATACCAGTGACTGTATGCAATATTTTTTTTGAAGCGATTAATTTCAAAATGGCGGTTGTGCAGCGTTTTTGCGTTGACGTCTCCGTTTTTCCAGAGTCCACGGCCGGACAAACAGCGCCGGTAATTTTTGAATTATAATGAGCCGATCAATTGTTTTCGATTATATACAATAACTGCTATAGAAGTACGTAGGATTTTTTTTTCGATATATTGATTTTTGGCCAAATGGCGCACTTCTAGAGTGGAAAGTGAAAAAGTTGCCTAAAAAATCGTCAGATAATTGTTAATAACAAATGAACTATGCAATTTAAAAAAATCCTACGTACTTCCATAGACAATGTATTTTTTAAGACACACTCAACATTTCAAGCGAATCGGTTGAAAATTGCCTGAGTTACGTTTCCGGCCAACTTAAAAAATGCAGCTTTGAGATAAACGCGTTTGAAGTTTTGAGCAGTCTCGCTGTAGACCAGACGGCCTTGTACTAAAATTCGAAAACCGAGTACTCACAAGGAACATCCCTCGGGTGACACCCTTCGATTTTGTTGAAATTTGGATGTGTTATAAAGCACCGGAAAGTAAGCGATACGTATTTTTTTTTATCGGCGGAAAAACGGGTTTAAAGGGTGAAACCACCCCTTAATATAGGGGTGGTTTACCTCTTATTTTTTACTGCAATGTCACTATAGTGGATTTTTCATTGCTTTGGATTAGAAGAATTTTCGTTTTTGTTTAATTAAAATCGAGCCTTTTTTCGAGGGGTGGTTGCACCCCTTAAAACCGTTTTTCCGCCGATAAAAAAAAATACGTATCGCTTACTTTTCGGTGCTTTATAACATATCCAAATTTCAACGAAATCGAAGGGTGTCACCTGAGGGATGTTCCTTGTTAAAGATTTGTCCCGGTCATAATCTTTTGGGACATCATTTTTGAGGTTCTAGGGGACCATTAAAAAAAATCAATTTTTCGGAAATTTCAGAGTGGCCTAACCCCTTAATCAGTGAGGAGATTTTTAAACAATCAGAGATTCAAACAAATACTTTGATATTGATTCAATTAAGCTGTCCATAATTTTGTTTATGTTACCGCCATGAATACGATATTTCCGAAAATAATGATCAAATTAATAATATTTCGAATAAAACGTAATAATGTGCTTTTTTAAAATTGGAATGCGATTTTAGCATAAAAAAAGGTTGCTAGTTTCAAAGTCAAGTTTACCTTACAACCCCCTTGACAGAGTCCATCGAATGAAAATCGAAGCGTGCCTTTTCCACTCGCCCGTCGCATACCTTCAACACGTATTTCAGCCATTTTTATTTTACTGTTTCGTTTTCGAGTTCGGAAAAACGAATTGCGATGTATCAATATGAATGGAACGCCCAGTGTGTGTGTGTGTGTGGGTGCTTGCGTGCGTGCGCGCGCGCGCGTGTGTGTGTGTGTGTGTGTGTACAAACGCTATATTCCACTGGAGCTTGATGCGTACCGGTTCGAAATCTAATATCTTTTGACTAGATACCGAATACCGAAAATATTGTCTCATCTCTTCCAATGTCGAACGTAAATGGAATTTCCAATATATGAATATCGGAACTGGACGAGGTAATAAATACATATTTGCGCATAAGGGAGGCCGGGGTTACGTCGTACATTAAGGCGTTACCCCCACTTGTAGCGCAAAAAAAGGCCTTTTTCATGATTTTTTTTAAAGAAAACTACAAAACTTTTTTAATCGATCAATATACCATCTTAAAAAAACACATCTTGAAGAACTTTCAGTAACTTTTTTATTGAAAAATATTACATTGTTTAGTGGCAAATGGCCGTCAATGAAATAATGTTTTTATATACACGGTTTGCGGTGACCAACATTGCGGCGAAGTGGATCATCTGAAAAAAACAATGCGGATGGATTTAGTCAAATATAAGTATAAACTAGTCTTTAATCGAAGGATTTTAAAAAATATTCATTTTTCACAAAATGGCGGACAGTCAAAGTTAATGGTTCGATTTGAACGAAAAAAAACGGCCGTTTTTTGGCTATAAAACGGCCATTTTTTTTCGAAAAAAAAATCGAACGATTAAAGACTACATTTTTATGTATTAAATAAGCCTGCAAAATTTCAAGAAGATCGATTCATTAGTGTTCGAGTAATCTTGGTCACCGACTTCAGAAATGCCATTTTGAGAAAAACGCGTTTAAAGTTTCAATTTCAGTTTACACGAAGAAAATATTTTTTTTTGTAAACTTACATAGAGTCATCTATTCCGGGCCCATACAGAAGTATGGGCCCGGATACTTATACTTAAAAAAAATGCAATAAAAAAAATCGATTTTTTTCAAAATCGCAAGTGGGGGTAACCCCTTAATAGAACGATCCTCTGTACGAGTGAAAAATTCGAAGCAATACCGCTAAAGTATGCGCTGTGAAAAGTTAAAGATGCAGTGTACCGCGAGAGTAGCCTAAGGGAGTGATCATAAATGTCGCTTGAATTCCAACATTGAAGCTTGGTGCCGATAGAATTCGAATCTGAAATGCCAAAAATGCACGAAATAACCCTGGCCGCCCAACAGATCGGTAAACAATATCGCAATTCGTAGAATCCTTTGAAACATATGTACATCCTACAAAATTTCATTTCAAATCTGCAGTTGGACAGACCCGGGCTTTCAGGATACCGTAAATATACATGGGGTGTTCCAGTCCCATAGGAACGACCTCTTTATCATTTTGTCATTTTTATTATCTTTATCACTTTTTCGGACTTCTTGTGACCTCACACTCTAGGGCCAATTGAGAAATAATATGATACTACATCGTATAACTATACTACCACATGATGCTGTAATTTTGCATCTGTCACCCGCTACTGTTCAATTGAAAAAAATATTTAACCAATCAAAGAATATTTCTACAGATTTTTCATTTCGAGACTATGGAATATTTCTGTTCTTACAAGCAACATCACTTGAGTGTCCGCCTTCGATTTTGTAGAAACTCATATGTGTCATAAAGCATTGGGAACTATCAGGCTAGTTTTTTTTCCCGGTGGCAAACGGTTTTAAGGGGGGAAGCACCCCTTGAAGAAAGGCGTGTCACCCCTTAAGGCCTTATATACGCGATTTCGCCGATTTTCGAAGGTACTTTTCTAGACGCGGTTAAAAAAAATGACGCATGTATTGACAACATTTTTCTTACAGATCATTTATGCACATGATTAAGTATATGTAAAAAAAAATCAGAAATATTAACAAATGGCGGAGATATAACATATTTCCACGATTCACTTTTTTGAACCTTGTGAAAGTTCTAACTCTTGGACGAAGGTTCAGATCGCTTTGAAATTTTTACAATATATTCTTAGTATCATCACCTATTGTGTGAGCCACAGAAACAAAAATTTCAATGACACAACAAAATATAAAAAATAATATACCAACAGAAAATTGAGTAAAATATTTTAAGTTTCGAATTTTTGTTATAATAATTTTTTTTAATAATATTGTTGGTTCACACTGAAGATACATTCATTATGCAATTATAAATGTGTTCATTTTTTTTCAGACGCCCACATCCATGCCGAGAACTTTCACCATCAACATACTTTATTATGTTATATCTCCACCATTTGTTAATATATCTGATTTTTTACGTATACTTAACCATGTGCATAAATGATCTGTAAAAAAATGTTGTCATTATATGCGTCACTTTTTTTTTAATCGCGTCTAGAAAAGTACCTTCGAAAATCGGCGAAATCGCATATATAAGGCCTTAATTCAATTTTTATTCAATAATTATATAGTGGATGTTTCATCGCTTTGCAATAGAAGAATTTTGTTTTTTGGTCCATTCTGATCGGTGAACTGCTTGCAGGTGGAACTGCAAAATTACCCCTCGACACGCCTTTTTTTGAGGGGTGGTTTACCCCGCTGGAACCGTTTTTCCGGCGATGAAAAAATATACGTATCTAATGGTTTTCAATGTTTGATTACACATACGAGTTTCAACAAAATCGAAGGCGGACACTCAAGTGATGTTCCTTGTTAGTGTTTTTTCTTCTGTCCATGAACTTATCGATATTAAACTAACCGGTAGGCGTAGAGTCAAATGTGTTTTCCATTGGTCCCCAGTGTCCCAGACGTAACGAACGGAATCAATGTTAAAAATAATTTAATCCTAAGCGATGTACCTTCTTCTTCGTCTACCTTCCAAGAAAAAAGCAACTTTTTTTTCTTCATAATTACGGCGATTTCGGTTCTTCCGCGATTCGGCGTGAAACGCCCCGTGTTTTATCCGCCGTAGTGACGTAACAGTGTAGGAATATAGGAAACGTGCGCGATATTACGAGTTATGATATACGTAGGTATAAAAATGGATGGAGCTTTTGAAATTGTGTTTGGTCTCTGGAAACTGCGGGTGCTCGGGGAACGAGCAAGGAAGACTGAATCGAGAACAACGAAATTATATGGAAATCGATACACGGGTTTCGAACTCGTATACACATATATGAATATGTACATATATACACGTGTGGTCTATGAAAAGGTCCCTAAGGGAGCGCGTGTCTTCGCGATGGTGATGCGCAGTGTGCGTGTTTTGTGTCTGTGTGTGCCAACCATCTGACCCGGTCAACGGTCAATTTGCATAATAATCCGGCAGATGTTAATCAGACAGATATGAGGGCTCAGTTACAATTTCATACTGAGATGTAACTCACCCTGGGGATTTTCGGCTTTTGATCAATATCTCGCGATTAATTCAATACCGTGTACAAAATTAATATTCCGGATACAACATTGGGCTCACGACGATTCGACCGGCCATGTTACGCGATGTCGAGTAGGGTAGATTTTCGCCAGGATCATTCGACATTCCAGATATTGCCAATTCGCGTGGAAAGCCAATTTTTACGCAATTGAAACGAACAAAGTTACGCTCAAGTCGATGTGCAGTTGTTCAATTTTTTTTCATTTGTCAATGAGTGCTCAAGATAACTAAGATAGAAAAATGTCCATACCAACATTTGGGTATTATGGGTGGCAATTACGAGGGGGGACCCCAAAAAAAAACGGGAA
This sequence comes from Ophion slaviceki, assembly GCA_944452715.1. Classification (NCBI taxonomy): domain Eukaryota; kingdom Metazoa; phylum Arthropoda; class Insecta; order Hymenoptera; family Ichneumonidae; genus Ophion; species Ophion slaviceki. The sequence goes on along the minus strand of OX101786.1, from coordinate 20,174,354 downwards.
TTTCGTCATAACTTCTTTATTTCTCAATATTTTTACACCAAATTTTGATCACCTTCAAAGTATTCGCCATTGACCACAACGCACTTCTCCAAACGATTCTTCCATTGTTCAAAACAGTTTTTAAATTCACTCATCGGGATGTCCTTTAAGCCTTCCAGCGATTTTTGTTTCACCTCCTCCACAGTGGCAAACCGCTTTCCTTTCATATTCCTTTTGAGTCTGGGGAACAAAAAGAAGTCACAGGGGGCTAGATCCGGTAAGTATGGGGATTGGACAATCGGTGTCATGGCGTTTTTGGTCAAAAATTGCTTCACGGAAAGGGCGGTGTGGGCCGGCGCGTTGTCATGATGGAAGAACCAATTTGGCTGCAACCCTTCTCATGTGCAAATCTTTGGATAAAATTCTCTTAATTGAACTCCATGACATTCCCGACATCTCACAGAGTTGATCAATGGTTCGGCGACGGTCTTCACGAACGAGGGCATTGATTTTGTCGACGTTTTCATCAGTTCTTGACGTTGAGGGGCGTCCTGAACGAGGTTGGTCTTCAATAGACATTTCTCCATTTTTAAAATGTGAAAACCAATCGTAAACTCTGGTTTTACTTAAGGCAGCATCCCCACAAGCAGTCTTAAGGCCATGTGCCACACGTCGGAAAATTTCGACGCGGCCTCTCGTTACGTCGGTAGCGCAGATCTCGCAGTTTTTAGCTACGAGTTACTACCGACGGATGGCGCAACGCTCGCGAATTTGGCCCCGATACTTCGCACTGGGACGAAGTGTCGAGGCCGCGTAGTCGACGATCGCTAAGCGCGCACGTGTGTGTGTGAGTGTGTATGTTCCATACGCCGGCTGTGTTTGGAAAGAAGGCGACGATCGCTAAGCGCGGTCGTGTGTGTGAGTGTTATCTGCGCTACGCCGACCACGCGCAGAGAGCAAAGGCGAGGATCGCGAAGCGCGTATGCACACACACGCTTAGCGACCATGGTACGCTTGGAAGCATACGCTCGCTCGGCAGGAGAGCGGTGAAACATTGTAACAGTTTACATTATATATGCAAACTGCCTTGGATCGATTAATTTTTTTGACGACGGTCATCGGTGAAAATTTTATTCGCTTGAGCTTTCTGGCAAACGGGGTTCGCTAGAGACTCGTTTTGTGGAAGGATGCTGGCATTTACACATGTTTTTAAATTAAAACAAATAAGCTCGAGCCCTATTTGTAATCCCGATGCCGTTTACCGTCGACGAATTCTATCTTTGCCAAAATCTCGAGTGAATGAGATTGCCCGAAACTCACTCTACAAGAGAGTGGTAAAATTTTACAATGCTCAATGTTTAAATTAATGCGTTCGGCATTTTTATCTCTGCCAGGGTTCATCTTCGGCAGGTTCTCGAAGGGTCTAATTTTCGAGCAATAAATATCGCTAGCCTCGCTCTACGGAAGAGCGGTGAAATTTTTCGATCGCCAATTGTTTAAACAAATGGCCTTAAATCGATTTATTTTGTCGACGACGGTCATCGGAGTAAATTCCATAACGGTTGAACTTTCTAGCAAATGGGGTGTTTGCTAGAGACTCGTATTGTGGAAGGGTGCTGACATTTTCCCATCCCTTTTTAATTAATTTAAACAAATACGCTCGAGGACTATTTTGAATCTCGATGCTGCTTATCGTCGACAAGTTCGATCTCTGCCAAAATCTCGAGCGAGCGAGCGAGATTGCTCGAGACTTACTCTACAAACGCGTTGCAAAATTTTAGAATGCTCATTGTTTAAACAAATGCGTTCGGAACTTTTGTCTCTGCCATGATTTTTTTCAGGAGGTTGTCTGCGGCCGACCAAATTCGCGAGCGAACGAGATCGACCGAGTCTCACTTTGCGAAAAAGTGGTGAAATCTTATAATTATTGCGAAAATAAATACGTTTAGCATTTTTTTCTCTCTGCCGGGATTCATCTTCGGCAGGTTCCTCCAAGGATCGAATTGTCCAGCAATGGCGATCGCAGGAGTCTCGCTCTACAGAAGAGCGGTGAAATTTTACGATCGCGATATGTTTAAAGGAGGACGCCGGTGGAAAATTTTCGAAAAATCATATTTTGGAAAAACTTTAAAAAAATCCTTATAACCTCCAAAAATATGATGAATATTCGTTTATAGCCAAAAATCTTCTAACCATTTTTTAAGATGTTTATTTAGCGATCTACAATATAAATCTTAAAAAAAAGATTTTCTATAACAATAAAAATATAAAAAATAAAATGTGAGCAAGAGCATTCGTTGCGGTCCAACGATGCAAACTTCAACAGCAAGGAGAGGGTTGACTGAAAAATAGCAGTGCTAGTTTTCAGTCAACTTATCGCGCAATAAAGATTGCTAGCCTCGCTCTACGGAAGAGCGGTGAAATTGTTCGATCGCCAATTGTTTAAAAAAATTGCCTCAAATCAATTTCTTTTGTCGACGACGGTCATCGGAGTAAATTCCATAACGGTTGAATTTTCTAGCAAACGGCGTGTTTGCTAGAGACTCGTATTGTGGAAGGGTGCTGACATTTTCCCATCCCTTTTTAATTGATTTAAACAAATACGCTCGAGGACTATTTTGAATCTCGATGCTGCTTATCGTCGACAAGTTCGATCTCTGCCAAAATCTCGAGCGGGCGAGATCGCTCGAGACTTACTCTACAAACGAGTTGCAAAATTTTAGAATGCTCATTGTTTAAACAAATGCGTTCGGAATTTTTCTCTCTGCCATGACTTTTTTTCGGCAGGTTGTCTGCGGCCGACCAAATTCGCGAGCGAACGAGATCGACCGAGTCTCACTTTGCGAAAAAGTGGTGAAATCTTATAATTATTGCGAAAATAAATACGTTTAGCATTTTTTTCTCTCTGCCGGGATTCATCTTCGGCAGGTTCCTCCAAGGATCGAATTGTCCAGCAATGGCGATCGCAGGAGTCTCGCTCTACAGAAGAGCGGTGAAATTTTACGATCGCGATATGTTTAAAGGAGGACGCCGGTGGAAAATTTTCAAAAAATCATATTTTGGAAAAACTTTTAAAAAATCCTTATAACCTCCAAAAATATGATGAATATTCGATTTTAGCCAAAAATCTTCTAACTATTTTTTAAGATGTTTATTTAGCGATCTACAATATAAATCTTAAAAAAAAGATTTTCTATAACAATAAAAATATAAAAAATAAAATGTGAGCACGAGCATTCGTTGCGGTCCAACGATGCAAACTTCAACAGCAAGGAGAGGGTTGACTGAAAACTAGCAGTGCTAGTTTTCAGTCAACTTATCGCGCAATAAAGATTGCTAGCCTCGCTCTACGGAAGAGCGGTGAAATTGTTCGATCGCCAATTGTTTAAAAAAATTGCCTCAAATCAATTTCTTTTGTCGACGACGGTCATCGGAGTAAATTCCATAACGGTTGAATTTTCTAGCAAACGGCGTGTTTGCTAGAGACTCGTATTGTGGAAGGGTGCTGACATTTTCCCATCCCTTTTTAATTGATTTAAACAAATACGCTCGAGGACTATTTTGAATCTCGATGCTGCTTATCGTCGACAAGTTCGATCTCTGCCAAAATCTCGAGCGGGCGAGATCGCTCGAGACTTACTCTACAAACGAGTTGCAAAATTTTAGAATGCTCATTGTTTAAACAAATGCGTTCGGAATTTTTCTCTCTGCCATGACTTTTTTTCGGCAGGTTGTCTGCGGCCGACCAAATTCGCGAGCGAACGAGATCGACCGAGTCTCACTTTGCGAAAAAGTGGTGAAATCTTATAATTATTGCGAAAATAAATACGTTTAGCATTTTTTTCTCTCTGCCGGGATTCATCTTCGGCAGGTTCCTCCAAGGATCGAATTGTCCAGCAATGGCGATCGCAGGAGTCTCGCTCTACAGAAGAGCGGTGAAATTTTACGATCGCGATATGTTTAAAGGAGGGCGCCGGTGGAAAATGTTCGAAAAATCATATTTTGGAAACACTTTTAAAACATTCTTATAACCTCCAAAAATATGATGAATATTCGTTTATAGCAAAAAACAGTTTTAAAGCGGTTTTCGAGCTATTTTTTTAAGTTTCCGGCGCTGAAAAGCATCTTTGGCGATGCCATGCCGGCAGTCGCAATTCTCAACTCTTGTAAACCTATTATCTATGGGGACAAATTCACCGACTAAAAATAGTTTTATTTTCGACCAAAAGGCCGCATTAGATTATGGAAACAAAACTTCTCCAGCTCTCTCGTCTAACATAGTGTTAATCTAGTGTTTTTTGAAGCGCTGTATGAATGTAAGAAATGGTCGCATCGAGATGAAAAAACGCATTATGAAGCTTCAAATGTCTACTTTCGAGATCTGTCGGCAAAATGAATTTGTGAGCTACTGTTATCGCGCAATAATAAAAAATAGCGAGAGAAAATTTGTTTCCAAATTTTTTGAGTTTTTTTTTCAAGTCCACACGCTCGAGAATGTTATTTGAGTTAAATACATGTATAGCTCAGTTAGCTTGTTTGTTCAGCTTCAATTTGGTTTTTTGTTTCTCTACGTGAATTTTATGCTGACATATCCGACTTTGAATGTAGAAAGATCCTTTTGCCTTCGATCATCGATATCTGAGCAACCAATGATTGTAAGGGCGGCTTTAAAAACTTAAACAAATTGCCTACACGACCCTTTCGTTGATTTTTTACAAAAAAAAATACATTTTTTTCACCATTTATATTAATTTGAAAAATGACAAAAAAATACTTTTAATGGTGTTTCAGTAGATGTACTACTACTTTATATATTATAGTAAATGTACAACACTTTAAATATTAATGGAAAGATTAATGTTGCCTGGTTGTTTTTCTGCTTAATGTAGCCCCAGTAGCCCTGTAAATTTTCAATTTGATCTATCGAACCGTTTTTCCGGACCGATTCTTCAAAGTTGTACAAAACAAAGGAAGAAGTGTATTGTTCCTAAACATCGTGTAATCATCATCAGAATGAAAAAAAAACAATTTTCTTCGACTCTTTGCACAACTTTTCACGACTAGTTGCTTATTAAAGTCAAGAAAAAAAAATCGAAAATCTCCATTTCTTTTTTTTTACTAAATTTGTCAAATATTTCAGGAAACAATACTGACTCTTTTTTTACACGATTCGACCTTTGCGCACCATAATTTCACTTACCTTTAATTGCGTTAATTAAAAGTTGATACTCCCAAGCTGTATTCACTAGTCGATCTGAGAACTTGTATGAGATTAATTCTCGATATTTTCTGCGTAGGTTATTAGGGTTACAAAAAACACTTTCTTTTAAAACTAATCCCTTTTTGAAAAAAAAAACCACTTAACATTTTTTTCCAACTAATCTTTTTCTACGTTTTTGGTAAAAAAATACTTTGGTAAAAAAAATAATTTGGTAAATTAATTTTTTTCTACGTTTTGGTAAAAAAAATTAATGTAAAGTTTTTGTTAACTTTAACTTTTTTCAATTTTTTTTCATGCCTAGTTTGAAAAAAAAAACTATTTTCTCGAACCCTCATAACCTTCGTAGAAAATATCAAAAGTTCATCGCATAAATGTTCTCAGATTGACTATTGAATACAGCTTGGGGTTATCAACTTTTAATTAACGCAATTAAACATTAGTGAAATTATAGTGCGCAAAGGCCGAATCGGGTAAAAAATGAGTCAGTATTATTTCCTGAAATGTTTTACAAAGTTAAAAGAAATATTTTTTTTTAATTGAAATTTTTAGATTTTTTTTTCTTAAATTTAACAAGAAACTAGTGCAAAGTTGTGAAAAGATTCGAAGAAAATTGGTCTTTCCATTTTGATGATGATTAAACGATGTTTAGAAACAATACTCTTGTGCCTTTCATTGTTCTCTAAAACATTGATCAATCAGTCCGGAAAAACGGTTCGATGGATCAATTTGAAAATTAACAGGGCTATTGGGGCTACATTACGCTTGTAAAAAACGCGGCAACATTAGTGTTTGCATCAATATTTGTAAAGTAGTAGCAGATTTACTGACAAACTATAAAAAATCACTTCTTGTCCTTTTTTTTCAAATTAATGTTAACAGTGAAAAAATGTTTTTCTGAAAGATCAACGAAAGGGACTGGTAGGAAATTTATTAAACTTCTCAAAGCTGCCCTTTAATCGCGATCATTGGTTGCTGAGATATCGATGATCGAAGATAAAAGGATCTTCTTTCATTTAAAGTCGGATAGCTCAGCAAAAAATTGACGTAGAGACAAAAAAAGCAAATTAAAGCTCAATCAACAAGCTAGCAGACCTATACATTGAGTTTCGTGAAAAAAAATTACCTAGCCCGTGAACCCTTGAAAAAAAAACATAAATTTCGCAATTTTTTCCTCATCTATTCTTATGATTGCGCGATAACCGCAGCTAACAAAAAATGTTTGCCAGAAGATCGCGAAACTAGAAACTTGAAGCTTCAAAGGCTTTTTTTAAATCTCGATGCGACCATTTTTCATATAGATACAGCGCTTCAAAAAACACGAACAAAATGAACAAATTTTCTGTTCCTTTAATTTTTCGGAGTAGTACATAAAAATGATGGTCGAAAACACGAACTGTTTTTGAAACACGTTACTATTTTTTTAAAAATTATTTTGAAAATTCTCCCCGTACTTGACTTCTAAAAATAAATATTTAACGAAAATATTTCACTCTTAGTACCAGGATTAAATTTACGATAGTTCTACGGCGTTCGCGGAGAGAATATGAGGTTGAAGTTTGTATCTTTGGAACGCAACGAAAATTAATGTTTGTGAATTCCTTAAATTTATTTTAGCAAACTTTGCTTACAAAAATCTTCTAACCATTTTTAAAGATGTTTATTTAGCGATCTACCATATAAATCTTTAAAAAAAAACATCTTCTATAACAATAAAAATATAAAAAATAAAATGTGAGCAAGAGCTTTCGCTGCGTTCCTAGGATGCAAACTTCAACAGCATGGAGGGGGTTGACTGAAAACCAGTAGTGCTATAGCAACCCGAGCACCGTGATTTTCTATTCTTTTCAAATAAACTCGTTTTACATACTTCAATATATACCTAATGAAGCCTTAAAGTTATTTTGATTATATATTTTATTGCTGTATTTTTTTTTTAATAAAGAAAACGGTCGAAAATGGGCAGTGACGGTAGTGTCCTCCTTCCTTGCGTGATTTTCACCCGAACGAATTTGAAAGAAAATGGTGACTTTCCCAAAATTGGAAGTTTTCATACATTTTTTACAATTTAACTTCCGAGTTGTTGAAGACTTGCCCTGTGGAAAGGTGGTGACATCTTGCCATCCGTTTTAATAAATTTTAACAAATACCTCGACCACGCTTCATATGCACTTTGTCCACCGCTCGCCTCACAAAGACATGGGTACGGTGCTGATGCAGCAGACGACGGAGATTCAGTCCGGACAGTCGCATATTGGACTCAAGTAATACCAGTCTTTCTATATGAGAGTAAAAAAGATTAAAATATTTTTAACTATTGTTATTTTCGTATGAGATACCTTTACTTGTTTCTCTACGTTTAAGAAGTTTCTACACCAAAATCGAAATGCTTGTACCCAATTGAAATTCATATCACCAAGATTAATTTAGGGTGCATTAACCATCCAAAAATTAATCCCTTTACCACATAATTTCGGAGATTTTGAAGGTTCAAGTTGAGTTTTGTTTGAGTATTATTAATGAACCAAGGGGAGAAACCGCTTAATTTTTTAACATGACATTCCTGACACTAATCACATTTTGTTCTTTTCCTTCCTCAGCAATTCGTGCTTCGACACAAAACATTTATGCCAAAGCACAAATCGAATTCGAATTTTGGCCTTACCCTTGGCATGAATCTCCCCGCTAACAAATTTGGACTTGAAATACTTTACCACATAGAGTCGATTAGAGTTTAGTAACACCCATGTAGAGTCGACCCTCGGCTTTATCTTTCCGTTGTTCCACATTTCATACACCTTGTTCACCGCTTGCCTCACGAAGGGGTGCGCACCGTGCTGCTGCATCCGACGGCGGAGATTTATCCAAAAGCTTGATCGGCGAAATTTTGTTCATCGTTCACCGGTATCGAGCAACAGAGAAGAAACACTGTCTCGTCGGTCACGACAGAGCTCGAGCAATAGAGAACATATTTTCTCATGAGCCTTACAGGCAGAGCAGAGGCAGAGCACATTCTGTCTTGCATTCCTTGTCACCGACACAATCGAGAACAATCTCACGCCTTCCGATGATATTTTCGTGCCGACCCCGTTGAGTCCCTCGCTTCCGAGTTGCTGCAAACAACAAAAATTGTGACGTTATCGACCATCCTTGCCAATTGAACAACTGCCCTTGAACAAATATATCACTTTTTACAGACTACTCTAAAGAATTAAAGGAACAAAAATTTCTTCAATTTTTCAAAGTGTTTTTTCAAGTGCGTGAAAAATGGTCGCATCGAGATGAAAAAAGCATCATGAAGCTCCAAGTTTCTAGTTTCGAGATCTGCCGGCAAAACAAATTGGTGAGCTACTGTTATCGCGCAACGATAAAAAATAGCGAGAGAAAATTTGTTTCTAAATTTTTTGGTTTTTGTTTCAAGGGTCAACGCTCTCGAGAATGTTATTTCAGTTAAATCCATGTATCCAGTTAGCTTGTTTATTCAGCTTCAATTTGGTTTTTTGTCCCTCTACGTCAATTTTTTGTTGAGATATCCGACTGAATGAAAAAGATCCTTTTGTCTTCGATCATCGATATCTCAGCAACCAATGATCGCACGGGCAGCCTTGAAAACTTAAAAAAATTTCCTACAAGATCCTTTTATTGATTTTGTAGAAAAAAAACATTTTTGTCACGATTAATATTAATTTGAAAAAGGACAAAAAATGAGTTTTTATGGTTTTTCAGTAAATGTACTACTACTTTGTGAATATTGATAAAGACTAATGTTGCCCGGTTGTTTTTCTGCTTGTTGTACCTCCAAGAGCCCTGTAAACTTTCAATTTTATCCATCGAATTGTTTTTCCGGACCAATTTATTAAAATTTTACAAAACAGAGGAAGAAATGTATTGTTCCTAAACATCGTGTAAACATCAGAATGAAAAAACCAATTTTCTTCGACTTTTTTCACAACTTTGTACTAGTTGCTTGTTAAATTCAAGAAAAAAAAATTCGAAAAATTTCAATTTTTTTTTTTTCATATTTGTAAAACATTTCAGGAAACAATACAAACTCATTTTTTACACAATTCGACCTTTGCGCAACATAATTTCACTGATCTTTAATTGCGTTAATTAAAAGTTAATTAAAAACCCCCAAGCTGTATTCACTAGTCGACCTGAGAACTTAAATGAGATTAATTCTCGATATTTTCTGGGAAGGTTATTAGGGTTACAAAAAAACAGTTTCTTTGAAAACTAATATTTTTTTGGAAGAAAAAAACAATTAAAATTTTTTGGAAACTAATCTTATTATTGGTAACTTTTTTCTACATTTTGGTAAAAAAAAATGAATCTAAAGTTTTTGTAAACTTTAACTTTTATCAATATTTCTTCATGCCTAGTTAAAAAAAAAACTGTTTTCTGGAACCCTAATAACCTTCGTCGAAAATTTCAAGAGTTAATCGCATAAATGTTCTCAGATCGACTATTGAATACAGCTTGGTTATCAACTTTTAATTCATGCAATTAAAGATGAGTGCGTTAATTATAGTACGCAAAGGCCGAATCGTGTAAAAAATGAGTCAGTATTGTTTCCTGAAATGTTTTACAAAGTTAAAGGGAATTAAAATAAAATGAAATGTTTCGAATTTTTTTTCTTAAATTAAACAAGAAACTGGTGCAAAGTTGTGAAAAAAGTCGAAGATAATTTGTCTTTCTATTTTGAAGATGATTACACGATGTTCAGGAAAAATACACTTGTGCCTTTAATTGTTCTGTAAAACATCAGTCCGGAAAAACGGTTCGATGGGTCAATTTGAAAATTAACAGGGCTGTTGGGGCTACATTACGCTGAAAAAAAACGCGGCAACATTAGTTTTTCCATCAATATTTGTAAAGTAGTAGTAGATTTACTGACAAACTATAAAAAGTCACTTTTTGTCCTTTTTTCAAATTAATGATAAGGGTGAAAAAATGTTTTTCTCAAAGATGAACGAAAGGGGCAGATAGGAAACTTATTCAAGTTTTCAAAGCTGCCGTTTAATTCCCGTTCCGATCATTGGTTGCTGAGGTATCGATGATCAGAGACAACAGGATCTTTTTTATTTAGAGTCAGATATCTCAGCAAAAAATTGATGTAGAGAGACAAAACAACCAAATTAAAGCTGAATCAACAAGCTAACTGACCTATACATTGAATTTTGTGGAAAAAAATGACCTAGCCCGTGAACCCTTGAGAAAAAAACATAAATTTGGAAATTTTTTTCCTCAGCTATTTTTTATGATTGTGCGATAACCGTAGCTCACAAATAAATTTTGCCAAAAGATCTCGAAACTAGAAACTTGAAGCTTCAAAGTCTTTTTTTCATCTCGGTACGACCATTTTTCACATAGATACAGCGCTCCAAAAAACACTTAAAAAAATGAAGAAATGTTCTGTTCTTTTTATTTTTCGGAGTAATATATAAAAATTATGGTCGAAAATACGAACTTTTGTTCAAACTCTTTTCTATTTTTTTCAAAATTGTAATGAAATTCCCCCCCGTACTTGACATCTAAAACTAACATAATTAGCCAAAATATTGCACACTTAGTTTCAGGATTAAATTTACAATAGTTCTCTGCATTCTGCGGAGAGGCTATGAGGTTGAAGTTTGGATCGTTGGAACGCAACGAAAATTAATATTTGTGAACTCCTTTAATTTATTTTTTCGTTTCGTGCCGAAGCACGAATCGAATTGAAATTTACCTTCGGCATGAACCAATTTGTGTCGAAGGACGAATTGCCAAGGAAGCATCCTTGGCGATACATCCCTTCGCTCGGTATATTCTAATCTGATTCGAACGTGAAATCCTCACCGATTTTACGTTTGAATCCGTGTGAAATATACCGAGCGGAGATATTCCTCACCAAGGGTGCTTCCTTGGCAATTCGTGCTGCGTCACGAATCGACTCGTGCCAAAGCTAAATTCCAATTCGAGCTAATTTTCCATTTGCTTTTTACCAAAGCACGAATCGAATTGGAATCTAGCGTCGGCATGAACCAATTTGTGTCGAAGCACAAATTGCCAAGGAAACATCCTTGGCGATCAATCTCTCTGCTCGGTATATTCTAATCTGATTCGAATGTCAAATCCTCGTCGATTTCACGTTTGAATCCGTGTGAAATATACTGAGCGGAGATATTCCTCACCAAGGGTGCTTCCTTGGCAATTCTTGCTGTGTCACAAATCGACTCGTGCCAAAGCTAAATTCTAATTGGAGCAAATTTTCCATTTGCTTTATACCGAAGCACGAATCAAATTGAAATCTAGCTTCGGCATGAACCAATTTATGTCGAAGCACAAATTGCCAAGGAATCATCCTTGGCGATACATCCCTTCGCTCGGATGCTTCCTTGGCAATTTGTGCTTCGACACAAATTGGTTCATGCCGAAGCTAGATTCCAATTCGATTTGTGCTTCGGTACAAAGAAAATGGAAAAATTAGCTCGAATTGGAATTTAGCTTTGGCACGAGTCGATTCGTGACGCAGCACAAATTGCCAAGGAAGCACCCTTGGTGAGGAACATCTCCGCTCATTATATTTCACATGGATTGAAACGTGAAATCGACGAGGATTTCACAGTCGAATCAGATTAGAATATATTATATACTAATCTGATTCGACTGTGAAATCCTCGTCGATTTCAAGTTTCAATCCATGTGAAATATAATGAGCGGAGATGTTCCTCACCAAGGGTGCTTCCTTGGCAATTTGTGCTGCGTCACGAATCGACTCGTGCCAAAGCTAAATTCCAATTCGAGCTAATTTTTCCATTTTCTTTGTACCGAAGCACAAATCGAATTGGAATCTAGCTTCGGCATGAACCAATTTGTGTCGAAGCACAAATTGCCAAGGAAGCATCCTTGGCGATAAATCTCTCTGCTCGGTATATTCTAATCTGATTCGAATATGAAATTCTTGTCGCTTTCACGTTTGAATCCGTTTGGAATATACCAAGCGGAGAGATTCCTCATCAAGGATGCTTCCTTGGCAATTCGTCCGAAGCCGTTGAGTACCCAAAGTACGATAGCATGTACGTACCTTGACTTCGGGTGCTTTTTCCTTCGGCTTCTCGCTGTCACGATGTACCTCGATCTTCTTCTTCGTGCAATAGTCCGCAGCAGTTTTCTCGTCGATTATTTCCTTGTCGGGCTTCGTTGTCGGGATTTCTCGTCGATGGTGTGCCGGCGTCCTGAGGCGTCGCCCTCGACCACCGGGCTCGTTTCTTTTTTCACGGCAAATAAACACTCACCAAAACGCGACGAACATAAACTCCACTCTATCACACACTACTTTACACATCGTTTGAAATATATTTCAAACAAATGTGCGAGGTTAGAGCTCAGGCTTTCGACCTGTCAAAAATAAATTGTTCCGGAAGGAGGCGAGCGCGGTCGGTAAAAAAAAACGAAGCGAGCTGCGCGCCGCTAGTGAGAAAACGGATGAACTGAACGCTCGCTCCGGTACCTGATATTTTGAGCTTAGTCGATACATTTTTGCTACATTTATGTAAAAATTTCAAAATGCTTTTTCTCCGCCATTTGTTCATGAAAACAGGCGAAACAAAGCTTAAAATGTGTGCTTTTTCATGATCCAGAGGATGACGCTCGGAAAATTACCGAAAATGCGATGCAATGGTTAATAATTCACCATTTTTCGCAGGGTAACCACAAACTGTAAATTTTTTTTGGAAATTTTTGATAACGGAGGTCATCATCCCCTCGGAGCAAGTGTCCTGCATGCACACAACAAATTTCATTCCAATCGGTTGTTCCGTTTGGGAGAATTCTTTTGTCAAAATTTCGAAGCGGTCGGAGGCATGTGGCACATCGCCTTAAGCATTACAATAGTTTCCGCGACCGATTTCCCCAACAGGAAACAAAATTTCACAGCCGCGCGTTGTTCTCGACAATCTGCCATTACGTTTTCGCCGAAATGTAAACAGTTGTTTTACTAAAAAAAATCTTACAGCCGAACCGATGCACTCACAGCGACACAACTTTGCACACTGACGCAGGTGGCGTGACACTAACGGACATGTGGTCAAAGAATAGGTTCCCCCACTCTCCCTCCCCACCACAGCGTAATTCCCGGAACTTATGGGTCCCCCCTCGTATAAGAAACGAGCAAACTTATGCTTAAGTCGATGTGCACTTGCATGATTTTTTTTTCATTTGTCAATCAATGCTTAAGATAACCAAGTTGCCCATACCGATGATAATTTGGGTATCACGTGTGCTAGTTATTATTTGTTCTGACTAGTACAGTCTTTCTTTCTCGCGTCCACACGAACTCAGGACACCACTTTGGCGGGCCGAAAAAAAAGTCGTTTCCGATTTTTTTTGTATACTACACTATTTATGTTGTATTTGTTAAAAAGGTATGTTATTAAACATACATTGAAATTATTTCGTGCAAATTTTTATTGAAAAAAATAAGAACTAAGAACGTTATTGAGGTATAATAGAACGTCGTATAAAAATGGGGTCCAACCGGATCGATAACTTGACACAACTTGATCCGAAAAATAAAAATAAAAAAGTTGCATAATCTATATAAATGTCATCCTCGTTGTACGTAGCCGTTTTTCGAAAAAAAAAGAATTTCCAAAAATTGCGGGTGTTTAAAAAATGTGCAATTCTGGGTGAAATGTTTACTTTTATTCGGGGGCTTAAAAAATAGTGAATTTCAAACGAAAAAAACAAACGGCAAGTACAATAATAGCTACTGCAATTACGGAATTGTTGGTTTTGTCAAATTGAAAATCGAACAAATATAGCTGAAGTTATGATTCTGGCCAGGTTGAAGTATGTATACATTATACACATTGCATGTGTATTCAGTATGTCAAAAATTAAAAATTCACTAGGATGCTATTCTTTAAACGTTGGAACGTTTTGTAATATTTAAAGCAGTTCGCTTTAAATATTATAAAATGCCCTCATTCTTTTACAGGGTATCATAAAAACGCTATTTCAAGATATGCAGAGCATATTGATAAGGCAAAGTTAAAGTAAACAGTTCATTGTTACAGCTGCTCCGTATGCTGTATTCGTGGTAGATCAATTTCCTACCGTTGACTGTAAATTTAATTAAAAACTTAATTATTGAAAAACGCACGTCTTCGAAAGTCGTTTCGAGAAAACCGCGATTAAAAGTTTCAGTATACGTGAATCGTTGCGCTACCTGCTCTCATTAAATCGCCTGTAACCGGGTCAATTTTCAATATTTTAACTTGAATTCATTTTTCACATACTCTTGAACATGTATACTCTGAGAAAATGAAGAAAAATCGATTTTTTTCACCCGTCACAATGGTGTTCCGCTTGAAATTCTGGGTAACGTTGGGTTTGACAATAGCTGGCCAAAATCTGCTATACTCGAGGCAGAATGTCTCGTATGTAATTTACGAATGTGGGCTGGAGGAGAAAGAGAAGCATATATATGGATACATACACATACACGCATATGTACATTCATGTATGAAGTCAGTTCTCGCGCTACCAAACAGCATCCCCATTCGGGCTAGAAAACTACGAGACACCGTTCCCAAACCGCATGAACATAGAACTTCCATTGTCCGACTATTGTATCCCTTTACCACTGTGTAGTCCTCGTCCTCCTCGCGCTTATACAACTGGGGTGATTCATTTTCCACGGAAATATCAGTTCCTGTGAAAAGCTACATTTCCAGCTTCCTTTCGACTTCCCGCTTACTAAAAAAACCAAAATCCTTCCATGTCTCGTTTGCGTCCCTCGTGACGTTTTCGCTTTGCTTCAAGCTGTACCCATCGCAATGAAAATTGAACTCGTTTTTGTACAGGCCTTTCGCACCAACCGCATCCAAGTATAACTTTCGCCTCTTGCATCTGCAGTCCGCTACTTTTCATACCATTCTTAGGCGTTGTGTTGTTAACTGTAAAAAACAACCTTCGGCTTAATGATTCGCTCAACTTTCGGCAAAAAGTTTATTCGGTGGTAGCACCAATTTTCAGAGTAATACAAACGAAAATAGTAGGACGAAATCGAATAGGATTCGTTCAATGACGAAGGCAACAAAGTGATATATTATTAGTTTCGTAATAGACTATAATTATTTTCTAGTAAGCGTCAATGAAAATGAATAACAGAGACGAGTCAGAGATAATTTTCATAAATTAGTCATTCAAAAATTAATAAAAATTCTTTGTTCGAGTAATTGGGGGGATCGAGAGGCAGTTTGGAGTTTTTTTCATCCAGACGAACACTGCAGAGCGCTACCGCAATGCTCATTGAATTTCGTAACTGTGCAATTGAGTTGATTCCTCTGCCACGGGCACAGAGGTGACAAAAATGAAATACGATTTTTCTCACAATTGAAACCGGAATTCCGTATGTATGTATACGATAATGAATTCGATGAATTTCCTACCATTGATCAATGGGATTGCTATAGCTCTTTATATGATAAAATAGAATCAAATGGAGAGGAGCTTTAAAATCGTTGATCTCCACGCAATAAAGGTACCCGGAGTTTTGTAATTACCTCTATGTGTGTGTGTGCGTGTGTGTGTGTGTGTGTGTGTGTGTGTGTGTGTGTGTGTGTGTGTGTGTGTGTGTGTGTGTGTGTGTGTGTGTGTGTGTGTGTGTGTGTGTGTGTGTGTGTGTACATACATATACATACGCCCGCGCGCACACACGCACACACACACACGCGCGCGCACACACACACACACACACACACACACGCACACACACACACACACACACGCACACACACACACACACACACGCGCGCACACACACACACACACACACACACACACACACACACACACACACACACACACACAAATGTCCGTATGTACGTATATATGATTCACACCGCGACCCGTGTACATTGTTATGGAACTGGGTCATCTGCATAGCCCGAAACAAGCTCCTGCGTTCTTCCGCCTACCTCGCCCACACCGTTCCCGAGTTCTCGTATTCGCGCTACGCTTTATCTCTCACTTATGGCGAACAAAATCCATGCTACGTTGTGGGCGAGAAAGAGAGAGGGCGGGAGGGGGGGGAGAGAGAGAGAGAGAGAGAGAGAGAATTCGCATATCATTCTACAGAAGAGTACATGGCTCATTGGGCCAATTCTCTTCCTGGAACAAATCGGTGTCAAAAGTTCATTACGCGCACCCGTCGCGTATTTTATTTCGCGAGATAAGAAGCGATAATGTGTAAAACGTCGACTCGGCATGTACCTATGGCCTTACGAGGACGACAGTAATGTACTATTTATGTAGTAAATGCTTTTAACTGCGAGCTTGTTAGAGAAAACAATTTCATCGATGGGTAATCACTACGAGAGAGACGGTGGAAATTGATAAATATAGTGAGAGGCAGGCAGATAGACAGACATACATAAAGAGAGAGAGAGAGAGGGAGGCTAAAATGTATCAGCGGTGTCACTCGCTGCTCCGGATGCTGTATGCAATAATTGGGGTTGATTCATGGCTGTACGTTAAAAAAGTCCCCACAGTCAAATTGTATAGGTCGACATTCTGTCTCTGGCTCTGTGTGGCCTCATGCAAGCACACACGCACGCACCCATACGTCGAAGGCCATTTTGCGGAGAAAGAGGTCGAATTCGACTTTCCGTGCATCGTTCGTCGATTCGCAAAAAGAATAACCAACGAATTCATAGTTCTGCGCTGACCTGTAATTTGGCTTTTGCTCCACCCGGTATCGCGTTATAAAACGAGAAAAAGGCATTACGCGTTCGAGGAATGAAATTGTAAAAAAGCTATTCCCTACAACGGACACGTGGCGCTTTGCTTTCGAGTGCGAGAGAAATTTTCGATGGCGGTTGTATGCGAAATTGGCGATCAATTTCTACATTTTAAGGTATTCCTTTCGCGGACGGCCGTACTTTGCGGCGGCATAAAAAGGGCCCATCAGAATCGTCCATGGATTACAGTGGGGTTTAATAAAAATAAGTCACAATAAGTTATTATACCCAACGATAAACTGGAATAAAAAAATTTCACGCCAATTTAGTAGATCTGTACACTTTTATGTTTTTTTCGGAAAAGTCGAGGCGACGAAAATTCATTTCTTAGTCACATTTTTGTAAGTTTTATCATTAATATTTCCTTTGACCATTCGGTGATCCCCTGCTTTTATTGTCGTTACGGAATTTGCTATTTTTTCTGCACGCGTGAACAGTTTATATCGTTCTAGAGTTATTTAGTGTATAAATTATTGGATAGAAATGTGGCCTTTATGTGTAATCTCCATAAAGTGCCGTATAAATGAGACCATTTTTAGAGTCGGAATTTTTCCCGGACAGTTTGGTTAGTTGGCTTGAAATTTTACCAGTTTACTGGGACGTATTTTCACTTGATTATACACGAAAATCACTTGAGGCCTTAGACCACAGTAACGGGTATAAAATCATGTGCGAATTTAACCATTTTTTTTTCGTATGAAAAAGTGATTCATTCATAAAATTAATTACACATCTATTTAGTATGAATATCAAGTTGTTAGAAAAAATATATATATTTTTTCGATGTACAACATGGCCGCTTACTAATATTAGCTTTTGTTATCTTTTTTTAGGCGCTCCGCGGCGTGACATTTAGCATCCACAATTTTGGACCTAGAACAAAAAACAAAAATTCTCGTCAATCTACATTAGAATACCTAGAGAAGTACGTACGGAATTTAAAAAATATTGTTTTATTCAAAAGTTGTAGGTATTTGAACTTAAGAAATGAATTTTCAGTGAAAAATTTCGTTATAACTGCTCATAAACTGCTCATAGAATGAAAAGTTTTCGATTAATCAGAAATTCCGTACGTACTTCTCTGCGAAATGCAGTTAGGAACATAACTTTAAAATTTGAAGTAAATCGAGTGAAAATTGTTGAAGTTATTTGTCACGCCAATTGAAAAAAGCTGTTTCGAGAAGTTTCGAGTAGTCGGCGATTTTGTGCATCGAAAAATAAAATATATATATTTTATAACAGCTTGATATTCATACTAAATAGATGTGTAATTAATTTTATGAATGAATCACTTTTTCATACGAAAAAAAATTGTTAAATTCGCACATGATTTTATACCCGTTACTGTGGCCTAAGACCTTAATTGTTCAATATTCGGATTCGTGAAAGGAATACTCTTAATCCAATAAAGTGCAGTACGCGGTTACGTCATCGGTGTCTCAATCTGACTGACACATGGAAAAAATTCGCAATTACACAGGAGCGGCAAAAAAGAAATTGGCGAAGAAAAATTTTACATCCCTGAGGCGACGATAAAAAGATCGAAAATTGTGGATTATCGGCTAGACTGTGAGAGCCGCGTAGAACTGTCGATACGTCGTGATTTATTGCTTCACATATAGATATATTCACACACACGCATATGTATATGTATATACTTCTGTACGAGCACACAGAAAGCCGAGTTTGCGAATTGGGGTAGTTTGCGATAGTGGCTCGAGGTATACGAGAGCGTTGCCGAAACGAAGATAGGAATGGAGCAAGTGTGGGTGTATTATAACATGCATAAGTGAACGGCGATAGAAGCGACGACAGAACTAGCCGCTGCGGTAACTTTGCGAAATGGAAAGCTATCTCCAGCAGCCTGGACGGTTCATTACCGACTTTGCATGGTATGGCAGTTATACCAGCGTGTTTATGTAATATGTGGGGGTGGGAGTGTATCGTCAGGTGTACGTGTAAGTCTCCATGAGGACATCGTAGGCAACAGGGACGATATGGAACTATCGCTGTTAAATCTTGTCACGATATATAAATAGAATAAAACGTTACCTTTATGATAAAAGTTTAGTGCACCGAAGTAGGTACGAGCTGTTGTAGAATTTCAGTTATATCGTAGGCGTTTCTGTCACTGGCGCACAAACGTTTCAACCACGAGTGGTCATTTTTCAAAGTATGTTATCAAGTAAAATTCATCGAGAGGGAAATAGTACTGTTTGCAGTAAAAAGGTTAATAAAGCTTTGGACAGATAAAAATCAATGGTTGTGTCACGGAGGTAGATTTTGGCCGAGAGAGTCAACTCGAGACTCGTTTTATTGCCCTCAGTCTATAACGTCGCAATAATACGAGGATAAGAAGATATTCAAACGTTGGAGAATTTTTTTTGCAGCGATTTCGAACGTTGAGAACGCTTTTCGAATGAATTCTAACGGAAATCCTTTCCCGTGGGATCGCACAAGACGCCGGGACGAATTTAAATTTTCCGAGCCAAGGGATTCCCATTTGCACTCGTATCGCACGTAGATCCGTTTGACGTTCGCGCGCGCGCGCGCGCGCTTCCTCGACCTATCGTTTTGTCACAATTTCCTATGCGATTTTTCCCTCGTGCCGTGTTACTTCGGTCGATATGGTACAACATTTCACGTGGAAAAATACGAGGATAAAAGTTTCATAAAAATGAGGGTACTGCGTATATCGATACGATGGAGCCACAATGCTCGTATGATAGGTTTTTTCTCAGTTTTTATTGTAATTGTTGCCAAACGCACGTGTTTAAAAAATCTAGGAGTATGGATGAAGCTTCGCTCTTCAAAGGCAACTTATGAGAATGAAGAGATCGTTGAAAAATATCTAATCATTATTATGAGCACACCAAGACAAAATAAATACATCGTACTTTAAAAAATAGTTCTCTGGTCAATTGGAATTTGTCGAAATTTACTTTACTATTGCAAAGCAATATAAATTTCAAATAGAGTATTTTTATATGACTTTTTGGTTCCTACACGCATGAAATTTTCGAGCACTATATAGAATCTATAAGGTTTTTATATGTCCATTTTCGTACAACTCTGTAGAATTTGTTTTGATATTTTTAATAAAAACGTATTGAAAAAGTTAACATTTTGCCTCGCTAATTTATTTTCAATAAAACGGCATAAATGCACGTTTATTGAAAAATTCTCGAGCTCGTTCGAGCGGCCATAACGAATTCGACGTTTTCAATTAAAGCGGAATTCTCGGCGCGCCGCTCGGATTGGACAACGTATACATAACGCACAAAAATGTTCTGTGCCCGTATGTATGGAAATTACTGTAGCCATGAAGATGCCAGTAAATTCATCGCAAGTTCCGCGAAATATCCCTGCACAGCTGTTTATTTCAACGGGCAACGTTGAGATCCAATTTTGCGCTCGTTCGTACTGAAAACCATACAACAAAGAGGATGCACTTTCTTTGGTAGGTACGTGATTTTATTATAGTTCTGCGAAACGGCGTTTTCTAATGAACGTAAATTCACATTAGTTGCAAAGAATGCAACGTTACGAGAAATGCCTTCATTCTCTTATATTGAAGTTTGCCTCGTTGGAATGAGGTGGGTACGATTTTTTTATCTGAAAACTTTTGTTTACGGATTCAAGCTGCGAAAACCACTCAGACCGATTTAGTGGCGACAGACAATGTGTAATTTAATAGGTCGAAGCAATACAGTATAATTCGCCACAAGGATCTCATCTCCGCGTATTGGACACCCGGCGATAGAATTCAAATGTCCTGTCGATAGACCCGTGATCTTGCAAGGGCAGAACTATTCTAGTTCTCCAAGGCCTTTGATTGTCGACGGGGCATCTTTTAAAATCGAATGTGATGTTCCAAAAAAATTAGAGACGCTCCCTATAGAAACCCGCTTAGCCTTCCGTTGACGCTCGTATCTCAGGCCGGGATTTTGACATAGCGGGTCAATCTGACCCGATCAATCCTTCAGTCGGTTATTAGTTGGAAAAATCAGGAATGCACTTCTAACACTTGTTAACGGGTAAGGCCACAGTAGAATTTGCGATGTTTTTTTCGCTAAAACGGTGCTTAATCATCATAAGAATAAGTTATCATACGATTTATAGCAAGACATTTTTTTTGTCACCGTCTTAGAGCGTATAACGCAAGCCCACCTCTGGCACGGCCATAGAGTACCTAAAACTTTAAACGCGTTTTTCTCTCAACAGCTTTTTTCAAATTGGCGTGACAAATAACTTCAACAATTTTCACTCGATTTACTTCAAATTTAAAAGTTATGTTCCTAATTGCATTTCGCAGAGAGGTACGTACGGAATTTCTGTTTAATCGAAAACTTTTCATTTTATGAGCAGTTATATACGAAATTTGTCACTGAAAATTCATTTAAATACCTACAACTCAATTCTAATACCGACAACTTTTGAATAAAACAATATTTTTTTAATTCCGTACGTACTTCTCTAGGTATTCTAATGTAGATTGATAAGAATTTTTGTTCTTTGTTCTAGGTAAAAAATTGTGGATGCTAAATGTTACGCCGCGATGCGCCTAAAAAAATATAAAAGAAAATATTAGTAGTCGGCTATTTTGTACATCGAAAAAAAAAAACATATACATTTTCTGACAGCTTGATATTGATGCTAAATAGATGTGTAATTAATTTTATGAGTGAATCACTTTTTCATACGAAAAAAATTGTTAAATTCGCACATGTTTTTATACCCGTGACTGTGACCTAACCCCTTAATGTATCTGCATAATTGAAATACGGAAAATAGAAAATTAAATCGTAATAAATTATCGAAAATGTTACATTTTGGAAAAGTGAGCATTTTATTTGCAATTCGGCTGCGTTCAATCGTGTGTACGACCTGCGGCCAACCGCGCAGCTCGTGTGGCAAAAAAACAAAATACCACGGGTTCTGATAAAAAAGCAAAGTATGTACATAGTGTTTTGTCTATTTGGGAGTAAAATAGATCAATACTAAAATGTGACTATTGTTTTATGCCTATTACACTCTGTTTTATTCATATTTGCTTGAATGTATTCCAATAATTTTTTGGTCAGGTTTGATGAAAACGTCAAGTGGCACAAAACGGCAAAGCGGACAGGGCAAAGCGAGCACGTGCCCGCTATGCCGACTATAAAAGATGGCTATGGGACATGAAATTGATACTTTATTTAAATAATTTCCCTGTTTTGTAATCTTCATTGTAGGAAGTCGAGCACGTGCCCGCTATGGTCCAATGGCAGATGACAATTTGAATTTAAGATGGTAATAGAAGATAGAAGATGGCTATGTCACTCTATATTAATAATTTTCTCATTTATTTATCTATGTAGGAACTCACCAAAATGCTATTATTTATTGCAACTATGTTTTTTTACATGCTTGAAAGTGGTATTGCTACCTTTTTGTAACGATATCCACTATCGTTTTCAAATTATAAATAAATATAAAAGAAAGACACAACAAGCTTCTTGAGATGAAAGCCTTAAGAAGAATTTGAAAACATCCGAAAAGCCAAGAAAGTAAAAGAAAAAAACAAACTACAGATAAGGAAAATTACGTGTGCATTATATGCAATGAACCATGTATAGATCCTCCCACCGAATACTGGATTTAATGCAATGACTGTCAAATGCAGGCTCATGATGCATGGACTGCTTACCCTGGCGTTGGATCATTTTACGGCGATGATCGCCGAAAAAATAAAATTTACTCAGTGTTAAGAAGACACGTTAAGTTTTTGTTCTTTTATAACAATAATAATGATTTGTCTGCAGTAAAATATGTTGGTAGATTCATAGTTTTTCCCCTATGATTCCCTATTTTCTTCTTATTTATGCCTAATTTCCGAAAAAAAATACAGGGTGCTCGCTTTGCCCTCCACGTGATGTACTCAGACTTTTCGGGTAATAAAAAACAGGTACTTGTAAATAATATGAGTTGGTTCTTATTATTTTTCGAAAAACATTGATACGTTGAGGTATAAACTTGGATTTGTTTGTTTGGGTTTGTTTGTATGATAATTGTTATATAATTTTTGTAAAATATTTGTAATATAAATTTTTAACTAGTAACACGATTAGAATTGGGTGGGGAGAGGGCATTTTTCAACCGATCACAGGCATTCAGCTCGTCGCACTTCCCTCTGTCGCAACTCTACTACAACACAGTGAAAGTGGAGTGGGGGTAACGTTAGTTTCGTGTGACATCCAACTAACTCAGGCCCCTATACCCAGCCTACCTCACAAACATACACAGTTTTAGAAGCATTTTCATTGCTAAATTTCTCAAACGATGTCAATTGGAAAATAGCGCAGAATCCACTTGGATTCCAAAGTGAATGTGGTAGGATTTGGAGACTCCCCAACAAATTTCTGCTCGATCACTGCATATGTAATTGCGCGAAAAGCAATCATTTAATCATTGCAATGCGATTTTTCATCAATCATGAGTTTTCAAATATCTTGAATTCACTTCTAGAATTTATAGCAGCGCGGTAAAAAAAAATCATCAGTGACAAAAAGTTCATTTCACGTCGGTGAAATTGTTGCTTCTTGACCTGTCAAACGAAAGCCCCGAGCGTCTCTCGTCGTCGTTCATTAGCAGTATACGAATGAGCTCGTCGTACACATCGCGCGCATGTTTAAACGTCGACGCAACTGCGTCAGACACGTACCTTCGCGTCAAAGTAGCCTTGTTGGCAAACAGTCCGGCGTGTAACGTCAAACAATTTCCTGTATGTTTAAGGTCTAGCGTTGGAAGGGCGTATCGAGGCAGTTTCGAAGCGTAGAATTAATGGCCTTCTGGCGTTGAACTGTATCGGTATGCAACGAGTGTTCCTTGAATAGAACGTACGGGGAGGAACGTCAAAATACTTTGTCAACGGTTCAGATCCATAGCTGCGTTGGCTTACGGAAACGTTCACCTGCGCCTCTGATCCTTACAACACTCTGCTGGCTAATACAATGGATTTATAGAGGCACACCTTTCGTTTCCCTAAATTATTAAAATGAATTCAATAGTTTGCTCTTCTTCAATGAAAGTACCAAAAATCTAAAAAAAAGTAAAAGTTTCACGCCCAATACGATCGTGGAGCTGGTACACAGGCCGCCATGGACGATCTGGGTGTTACAAACCGTCGTTCAAATGCACGACTGCGTTTTCCTTTGAAGAATTCGCGAGAACGATTTTTTTTAATGCTTTGACACGCATTATTTTTATTAATTTCGCAGTGCGTGAGCATTTTCGACAAGGAACATCAGTTTCGCCTTCGATTTTGTTGAAACTGATATATGAGGTTCAAGGCACTGAAAACTATTAGATAGGTATTTTTTATCGGCGGCAAAACGGGTTTAAGGGGGAAAACCACCCCTCAAATAAAATCGTGTCACCCCTTAACTTTTAAAAAATTCTTCTATAATGGTTTTTTCATCGGTTTACGTTAGAAGAAATTTGGTTTTTGTTTTATTCAGATCGGTGGACTGCATGTGGGGGAAACTGCAACACCTCTCGACAAGCCTCGCTTTGAGGGGTGCTTTCTTCCTTAAAAACGTTTTCCGCCGATAAAAAATATTCGTGTTTGATAGTTTTTAATGCTTTATCACATATATGAGTTTTAACAAAATCGAAGGCGGACTTTTTTAAAGGAATTATGTTCTCACCGTTTTTGAGACTTAGGGTATGTTTTATTACTACTTTTTGCCGTTCCATGCTTTTTTCTTTATTGATCTTAAAAAATGGCGGATGTATGGCACGGTCGCCTAAACAGGTTGCGGCGGATGTGGACAGACGGCGTGACACGTAGCGTCGGCGGGATTAATTTGAAAGAAAACCAACGAAGATTTTTCTTTCATTAACACTCACAGGTAGAATATGAACCAAGAAAAACTGAGAAATGTTGAAAACCGATGAAATGGTACCCTTTCAAACAAAATGATAGAATTTTCCGAAAAAATGGCTACATTTTGCACTAAAAATACTAATTTTAAAATTTTCAAAAACCTTTAGGGCCATGTTTTAGACAATAAGGCTAGAAAGATTTATACCAAATTTCGTCAGATTCGGCCGATTCTTTTTTTGGCTATACGTCACACCAGTTTTGAGAATGCATCTTAAATGGTCGTGCCATACCACTGCAATTTTGAAAAATTAATAAAAATAAAAATACCATGTAACAGCCAAAAGTAGTAATAAAATATCACCTAATTCTCAAAAATGGTAGAGAAAACTTTCCTTAAAAAAATCATGAAAATCAGCAATTTTTTCCTCACCCAAACGGATCTCCCTCCTCAACTGATGTGCCCTGCAAGATGCATCTCGACGGATGGAACGAAACGTCATAGGAGAAAGGAGGGATTATTGCTCCATTATTATCCATTCGTCTACATAAGGTGGCGGGGCTGTTTTCACCTTCGAACTATGAATGCGCGACGCGATATGCGTACGCGCATTTACTCTCGTCGAGTGATAAAATTGATGGCTCATAAAAAATCCTTCAACCTTGCTCGCAGCGAATGCCCGAGGGAATCTTTTTACCTCGAGGGGCGGCAGATATACAGGCAGCTCGGGCCTGAAGAACTCGTCTCATAAAGCAAACAAAAGAAAAAACGATGAAGTGGATGATAAAGATGAAGGGGAGGTCGGTGAAAAAAAAGTCTTTCGCCTCGCGTCGCGAATGAAGCTAGGGACGAACTAGAAGGCCCCCTTATCCACGATTTCGTAAATGCACGAAGAAAAGGCGGAAGTACGAATAACGGAATGACGATGCGGTGGCAGTAGAAAGGGGGGGGGGGGGCAAAGCGGCGTCCAGGGATTGGTAGTTCTCGATATCGATGTGAAGTTTAATTTATGACTGCCCAGGCACGATGGTTCTTAAAGTGCATGTCGTTAGAATGAAACGTTGACTCGAGGCACTTTGCCAGAGCCCAGAAAGAGGTAAAATATCATTCAGAGCCGTCTAGAGCCATTTTTATGTACTACAAAAGTGTATAAATGGACCAGCTCTTTCTTATCTCGCTTTACGTCGTTACCATTATTATCGCTCGAGATGGCTTGGCTGATGTTCTCTCAACGGCGAAATACGACGTCTGCCTTTTATTTTTTTTTTCATTCCTTCACATCCTCGCTGTCGCCCTTGTCTACACAGGCACAGTCACAGCATAGAAGAGTAGAAGGTGTCACTCGGCTATGAAATACACGACAGATGTCATGTGGTTGTGGTCGCCGAGTCTACTTATGGGACTTCGCAGCTCCACCGGCACGTCACCGACATTGTATTCATTCGAATTAAGTCAAGCTGACTCTGTCAAGCTGACGAGCTACTTTATTTATTTATTCCTACGGTGGATATGTAAATTGCTTTATAGGTAGCCTGTCCCATATCAGTCTACATCGCGCTCAAACCCTCAATTGGAAAATCTCCTGACCCTTCTGCAATTAGACCGAGAAAATGTTTCTATAATTTGATACCGTTAATGAGGCTTGACGTCTCGAATACGGTGAATCGTGGAATTCATATCTAGCCTCTAACAGATTCAGAATTATTGTTATTATATGAAGCTGAAGTCATGCTATTCGTTACTTTAACGATATGCAGGAGAATGTGTCGTCAAACATTCAGCAGGTCTGACCTACTTGTCATGGAATATCTCTTGTGTGTTAAGGGGTTACCCCCACTTGCGATTTTGAAAAAATCGATTTTTTTTTATTGCATTTTTTTGAAGTATAAGTATCCGGGCCCATACTTCTGTATGGGCCCGGAATAGATGACTCTATGTAAGTTTACAAAAAAAAATATTTTCTTCGTGTAAACTGAAATTGAAACTTTAAACGCGTTTTTCTCAAAATGGCATTTCTGAAGTCGGTGACCAAGATTACTCGAACACTAATGAACCGATCTTCTTGAAATTTTGCAGGCTTATTTAATACATAAAAATGTAGTCTTTAATCGTTCGATTTTTTTTTTCGAAAAAAAATGGCCGTTTTATAGCCAAAAAACGGCCGTTTTTTTTTTCGTTAAAATCGAACCATTAACTTTGACTGTCCGCCATTTTGTGAAAAATGAATATTTTTTTAAATCCTTCGATTAAAGACTAGTTTATACTTATATTTGACTAAATCCATCCGCATTTTTTTTTTCAGATGATCCACTTCGCCGCAATGTTGGTCACCGCAAACCGTGTATATAAAAACATTATTTCATTGACGGCCATTTGCCACTAAACAATGTAATATTTTTCAATAAAAAAATTACTGAAAGTTCTTCAAGATGTGTTCTTTAAGATGGTATATTGATCGATTAAAAAAGTTTTGTAGTTTTCTTTAAAAAAATTCATGAAAAAGGCCTTTTTTTGCGCTACAAGTGGGGGTAATGCCTTTAAAAAAATTGGTCGCTGAAAAAGAGAAAATAAGTTTCGAACCGAGAGTTTCGACCGTCCTCCAACAATGGACATGTGTATGTAAGAATTTATGTTCTAGGTACATTTCGAACTCGTTATATCTGTGTAATGTTCGGTATTGGCACATCTGGCTGTTTCGAAGACGCTTTTGGAGAATGTTAACGGGCTACATTTACCTAGGCGGGTAAAAAATTGCATTTTCAGAAAATAATCCTTTTAGCTATAATCCCGGTAAAGTTTATTAAAATATTCCTAACATTGAATGAGCTACAGCTTCTAACAGTCGGCCGGGCAAGCGGTAGCAGCTTTAAGCTCTGAACGCGTTTTTCTCGAAACAACTTTTCCGAAGTCGGTGGACATGATATCTCGAGAACCACTTGATGGATTATTTCCAAATTCACAGGAGAAACGACGAGAAACATTTGAGGGGTGAGATGCAGTCAGAATTTTCAAAAAATTGTTTTTTTTACATTTTCTTGAAGTGTGATGTTTTGAAAATATTCCCTGAAAATTTCAAGTCAATCCGATGAATAGTTTCCGGGATATCCCACAATTAGTGAAGGGGCGTCGGGTCCCCATGGCAGATACGATAATACCCGAGAAGGCAGGAGGTTTCGAAGACAACAACAAATTGATATTTTGGAAGCTTTCACATCGGTAGAAGCCCTTTTATATGGGCCCAGGAATTGATGATTCGCGGTAAGTAAATAATTTTTTAAGTACTATTTCTATACATAAATCAAGTGTAAAATTGGAAAACTCTTTCAGAAATTTTCAAAAATGTATTACCCAAAAGCTATGAACTTTAGCAAAATTTTACAAAGAATACTTTCATTTTAAAATTGCCCAAAATGTTAAAAAAAAATAATAATTCATCCCGGAAAAATTAAATTTTTTGAAAAATTGTTTTAACAATTGGCTATAAACATTTGAATGCTCGACTTTTCGGCAAAAAATTGTGATATTTGGATTCAGCGGATCAAAATACATAAAAAAAGTTTAGCTTCATCCATCGAGCTCAAAATTTTACGAACATATAATAACGTATCCACATCGGAAAACTTTAAACACGTTTTTCTCGAAACTGTGTTTTTCGAGTCGGTGACCATGATAATTCAAAAACCACTCAATTGATTTTGATGAAATTTGGTGTGCTTATTGATAGCATTAAGAACTAGTCCTTAATCGGTGGATTTTCATTTTTGTTGAAAATTTATATATTTTTTAACAATGAACGAGCGATTTTTTGGTCGTAAATCGAAAGTTATCTGTCGGAAGCCGCCATTTTGTTAATTTTTGAAAAAAAGTTTCGATTGAGGACTAGATTCCTGATTAAACTAATGATTATTTTGGTTTTTTGATTTCAGATGATCCAGTAAAATTTTATGATGGTCACCGCAAAGCACTACATGCCGAAGGGGGTCCGACAAAGATGGCGATATTTTTATAAATAATCAATATTTTTCTTTGAAAATTTGTAGAAGTCAAGTGGAAATATAACATAAAGAGTATGTCTAACCACTTTTGTAAAACAAATTTAATTACTATAAAAAAAATTATTTAAAATGCTCGTTTTTCCACGCCTCTGACTGCATCTCACCCCTTAAAAATCGTTGACGATCTTACTTTTTCAAAGCCGATCTTCATTTTTTAATAGTTACGTAAAAATGATGACTTTTTATTTAAATAAAATAAAAAGTCTTTTTATTTAAATAAGATAAAAAGTCTTTTTATTTAAATAAGCTAAAATTATTTAAAAATCGACGATCATCAACAACTCGTATTTATTGTTAACTTGAATAATCCGTTTGGGCTTTAAATTTTGGATGGACCGTTTAAGCTGGACAGTGTCCACCGTCAAACGTCGTGAAAAATATTTCATCGTCTGCCGGCGGCCATGTTTTTGTTGTTTTTCTGTATTTGTTGGTGATTTTTTCGGCTTCAATAAATGTACCTTTGTGTTTAAAAAAATGCGTTTTTTTTCACCAACCGTTTCACAGGGTAAAATATTCGGAATTCGGACATTTTTTTCGGGTCTTTAGGTACATGTAGCCCCTTAAGATAAGATAATAATGTAATTCAAGTAATGCCTATAATCATTCTTTAGAGTCGTGAAAAAAATCGTAGTTTGTGTGACAAAGGGTTGTGTTGAAGCCTGCATCGTTGGAATGCGGCGAAAATGTTTGGTTTTTTCATTTCTTTATTTTTATTATTATTCAAAATCTTTTTTGTAATTTTTGGTTATCAATTTTTAATAAGGATCCTCAAAAATCATTCAGTGATGTTCTTAACCTATAGTACATCGGTCATACAAAAAACGGCAATACGAAAAAAACATATTTTCCTTGCATTCCAACGATGCAAACTTCAGTACCGTGACAAAGGTGCAGAAAAAAAATTGCACTCAAAGAACTCCGGTGTAGCCACATTTTAGAGAAACACTTTCTTCTGATACTTTCGAAAACTATAAGAGGCGTTCTCACTTTAGACGTAAAAAAGGCTATTTTCACGAATTTTTTTGACAGTTTTATATTATAGATATTGACATAAAAGTTGTTACACTAAATAAATACACTTTCGAAATACATTAAAAAGAAAATTATTTATTTAAGACGAATATGGTAGTTAAAAAAATGTTCTAAAAAATTGAAGGCCTCCGCTGTCGATGAAATTTCGAAGATGGATCATCCGGAACAAAAAAAGAACGGTTTTAGATTCAGTATGTTAATGGCTATAGCGCATATCATACGATTTTTTATATATGCAAAAATAACAAAATGGCGGACATTTTTCGAAAAAAACAAAAAAAAAAACG
The DNA here is from genome assembly GCA_944452715.1 of Ophion slaviceki. NCBI lineage: Eukaryota > Metazoa > Arthropoda > Insecta > Hymenoptera > Ichneumonidae > Ophion > Ophion slaviceki. Next base: position 20,144,132 of record OX101786.1, on the reverse strand, counting down.
TTTTTTTTCACCGTTTTTGGCCAAAAAATAGTAAATATCAAAACTTACAGCTATAGTTGTAAAGAATATGTGGTTAAAGTTACATAAGGATGGGTTCAGTTTCAGTAGTTTAAAGTATGTTTGGATTACATAAATACATGCAAAAAATGTTTTGATGTGTTCCAAAAGTGTATTTATTAAGTGTAACAACTTTTATATCAGTGTCTATAATATAAACCCATTGAAAAAATCATGAAAATAGCCTTTTTTAGCATCCAAAGTGAGAAGACCCCTTAAGAATGTACATTGAAGTTGTTAAAATAGATACTAGATTTACTTCTTTAGGCACAAAACATTCTTAAGGTTATACTTCTTTTCAGGGCCTTCAGAATAACATTATTATATCAGTGGATCGTCAATTTTGGGGATCGGATGGCTTCTGAGATATACTTCAGACGAATGTGATATTCATGTAGAGGTGATGTTGAAGACATGGGGGGAGCTTTAAGTAAAGTTGCGTATCGGCACAATAAATCGATATGAGGACGACCCTCGCAGTAGAATGCCTTCAAAATCACTTTGCTCCAAATACGTACATGTAATTATGAGCGTACGTTTGTCGTATTTTTAAGGGGGGATTGTCTTTTTTTTTCGCAAAATTTACCGCTTTTTGGGAATTTTTTTGTGAAGAAAGTATACAACGGAAAACTTGTGAAACTAGGCGTATCGTTTTATTGATCTGTTTACTACATACAAAAATTTTTTAAACAATTTCATCAAAAAATCCGCCTCCCAACCCCCTCGACGCGCGATGGTCCTTTTTTGATGGTGTGCACGATTTCTCAAAAACTATTCAACCGATTGCCTTCAAATTTGGACAGAATGCTCAGCTGACATCCTTTTATCGTTTGATGAAGCAAAAAAGCAATACGTTTAATAGTTTTTTATTTATAACAAAAAATCGATCAATTTTTTTCGAAAAATCGATACTTCAAGTTCAAAACGTCACCAAATCGTCAATTTTTTTTCCCTTCATCGAACGATAGCTATATGTGTCTAAAGTAAAATGCTTTTTGGGTTTTTGTTGCAGGATGAACGTGAAGGCTGTAATCGTGCACACCATCAAAAAAGGACCATCGCGCGTCGAGGGGGGTGGGAGGCGGATTTTTTGATGAAATTGTTTAAAAAATTTTTTGTATGTAGTAAACGGATCAATAAAACTATATGCCAAGTTTCACAAGTTTTCCGTTGTATACTTTCTTCACAAAAAAGTTCCCAAAAAGCGGTAAATTTTGCGAAAAAAAAGACAATCCCCCCTTAAACAAAATTCCTCTATGCGACGAAAAAATTGTCCCATATATATTTTAGAAAGCGTGCGGAATAGATTTTCTCGTCTCGTAAGATGCTTGTGCATAGCACACGGTTTGTATTTCAGTCAGCTTGTGACGAGAAGCCGAGGTAAGTTCTTGGTCCATTTCGTACCAGTGGAGAAGGTTATAACCATTGGCCACACTGTACGTAGCGAGCAGACACGCGGAAAGACAAGTCCGAATGGGAACTTGTTGGAGCACAGAGAAAAACAGCACGTTGCAGCCTCGTAGATTCGTATAACGCTGCAATACTGTCTTTCGCTTGGCTTGCCTCGCTTTTTTATCTTCCTTCTCCCTCATCCTTTCTCCACATCTACCTTTTTTAACGTCACGCCGCCTTTGTAGAAGCACGTATAGTCAACACGTTTTTTGTCTTTTCATTCCGCTCGGAGTACACGTTTTTCTCAGTGAGCTTTCCCAATTTCATCATCCCCACAGCTGTGCAGACGATTTCCGGCAAACGAAATCTTTTTGCAATTAAGCCCGTGCCAACCACAATCTCGTCTGATTAGGACTCGCGTCTGTGCTTCGTGAGTGAAATAAATGTTGAGAATCCATTAGCCTTATTTTTTCTTTATTCTCCTTCAGGGGTAAAAGTCTTATGCCTAGTTGTAAAAGTTGAAAAATCACTTTTTTCGAAATCAATGTATTTTTACAGTATATCATGTTATAAATATTTCCGGAAAATTTCAAGGTGGTCGGATCCAAAGTGATAGATTTATGGGGTGTTATGATGACGCCCGTCGGAACGCTCGGAGCGTCGTTCGAAACTTTAAACACTTTTTTCTCGAACGAACGTTTTATTAAATTTTTAGGGGTTTTTCTAGACGTAAAGTTATAGTATTTTATCGAAGGATTTTCTTCCGATGTATACTTTTTATTTGACGAACGAAAAATGCCCACTTTTTTTCGCAAAAATCAAGAATTTCACTTCGAATAGGCACCATTTTATTTAAATTTGATATTTCGGAACTTCCTACGATTAACGGTGTCATCCCATATGATAGCAATTTTTTCGCTTTTTTGGCGATTTTTTTTCGATAAAATATTAAAACACACTATCTGAGAATTTTTACTTCATTTATTAACATTTCTACAGTTTAAAAACAGTTGTTTGATGGCTGCCATGATTTCGGAGGTTTCGCTCATCTGAAATCAAAATAATCAAACGACATTGTAATTTGTAGACCTGAGGCTATCGCCGGAACTAGAGTAAAGTAAAAATATCGAAAATTAAATTTTTGGCACCCTTTTAAAAGGTAAGTTCCAAGTTTCGTCATTTTTTTCGACTTTTTCAGTTAAAAAAAACTATGGTCGATTCCAGGAATATTCTAGTTCGGGTGAGAACTATAGATGTGCTGACTATACCATGAAAAATTGACCGAAAAACTTTCAATACTTTTTGAGATATCATGGAAGCCAATGTGAAAAATACAGTTTTGAGAAAAACACCATTAAAAGTTCAAATACGATTTACACAAAGAAAATGTTGGTTCACCATTAGTCTGCTATGCCGAGTCCATATAACACGCACACATTTTGTGCAATGTGTGCAAAAAAAAAATCGATTTTTTGGACCTGTCACATGGGATAATCGCCTTAAGAGTCGAAGCGTTTTTTCTCGAAAGAATTAGGTTGGCACATAAGTAATGAGCGATTCGTCTGGACCTATACTATACTCATATAGCTCATTACTTATGTACCAAGCTAACATGTTACCGTCCTCATCGTAGGATGAACTGATGTACTAACGAAATCTCTTTTATTTTTTGCTCACCGCAAAAAATGTTTTCGAGAGGTCCTTCCCGGATATCGGCTATAAATCGATTATAATCGAATATTTTTCCACAATAAAATTACAAAGAGTTCTTCAGATGATATTTCTTCAAATACCTCATTTTTGAAGAAATTTATCATTGTGATTTAAAAACAAATGTTTTTGAAGAGCTGTGTTCGACTGCTACAACTAGGCAAAGCCTGGCATAAGAGCTTCCTCGAGGAAACGTGTGCTTTGTTGGCTGCAAATATTCCCAATTCTAGATCAATACTATTAGCAGGGCTTTGGAAAATGTGTACGACGAACTCATTATTTATCTCTCGATTCCCCAGCGTTCTATCACGACTGACGATTTGGGTGGCGGTATGTTGGTGGATAAATCGAGGATTAAGGTCGTCAAGGGCTTGAAACTGTACCGTTCCAAAAGGACATTTCCATACACATATGTTGGTACGGGTAGCAAGTTTGTGTTGAATTTCTTAATTGTGTGGCGAAAATTTCATTTCACGGAGAATACACTGGAGATCGTATACGAAAACTTTTTACTTCTGTTGTAGCCGGGCGAGGGGAGCTCGTAACCTAGTTAGGAAGACTCTGAAACCCATCGAGACTGCATACCTATACCGAGACACATGTAGCGACTGAACCCATCGGAATTATATTCGCGTGTGTGTGCTTGTAGCGAACGAGAGTAGGTCTCTCGCGCCCCTGCATTCGCATTTCGAAATGCATAGAATCGCTGAATCTTTTTACCGTGTTGCGTCTCGCCATACACTGCCAGTAATTTGAGATACGTGGAGCATGAATCGTCGCGGCGTTGATAATGATGGAAAAAATTACACGTATTTCTAAAAATTGCACGCGTTTTCACTGGTTGCGAGTATATTTACATACAACAGCGTCAAAAAAATTGCGTAGCGTACTTCCGTTATTATTGTTCCTACTGGGAGACGATTTGCAGTGTTAATTATTTTCTATCACACCTTTCACACCAATGATTCTTTTTCTCTTTTTTGTACGAAGCTTCCGAAATTTTGCCATTCACACAGCTATCCGTGTAGAAATTGTCGTAGGAATCCAATTGATTCTCATACCTGTAGGGATAGGATTCTCATACCTGTCCCTACTTCCTAAAGTTGGGACAGGTATAAGAATCAGGGACAGGTATTTTACAGCTTTAGGATCCAATTTAAAGGCTAAAGGGGATTCCCACGTTGGCAGACAGAATGCGATACGATTCTTGGTGGATGCCATCGCATGCTCTACGTTGAATTTTCTAAATCAAATATATAGATATATACAAAATGAGTGGATATTAAAAAAGTATAAATCGCATTTTTTTAAAGTATAAATCGCATAAAGAAGTATACTTTAAAAATCGATTTGAATGACTTAAGACCTTAAGCCACAGTAACGGGTATAAAATCATGTGCGAATTTAACAATTTTTTTTCGTATGAAAAAGTGATTCATTCATAAAATTAATTACACATCTATTTAGTATGAATATCAAGCTGTTAGAAAATATATGTATATTTTTTTTTTCGATGTACAAAATGGCCGACTACTCGAAACTTCTCGACACAGCTTTTTCCAATTGGCGTGACAAATAACTTCAACAATTTTCACTCGATTTACTTCAAATTTAAAAGTCATGTTCCTAATTGCATTTCGCAGAGAAGTACGTACGGAATTCCTGATTAATCGAAAACTTTTCATTTTATGAGCAGTTTATGAGGAGTTATAACGAAATTTTTCACTGAAAATTCATTTCTTAAGTTCAAATACCTACAACTTTTGAATAAAACAGTATTTTTTAAATTCCGTACGTACTTCTCTAGGTATTCTAATGTAGATTGACGAGAATTTTTGTTTTTTGTTCTAGGTAAAAAATTGTGGATGCTAAATGTCACGCCGCGGAGCGGCTAAAAAAAGATAATAAAAGTAAATATTAGTAGTCGGCCATTTTGCACATCGAAAAAAATATACATTTTTTCTAACAGCTTGATATTCATACTAAATAGATGTGTAATTAATTTTATGAGTGAATCACTTTTTCAAACGAAAAAAAATTGTTAATTTCGCACATGATTTTATACCCGTTGCTGTGGCCTAAGGCCTTAAGTGAACATCTACTGTAATTGATGTTTGTTATTTATTTTACTGTACTTCGAAATAATATCACCACACGCGTCCACGCTCACGAAGCGTGCAGGTTATGTTTCAACACGACGCGTTTTTTCTTGTGTTTTTTCTCACATTTTCGATTCGAAAGTGGTAAGAATTCTCAAACAGCGTTGATCGGGGAACAGTGCAGAATCCAATTGGATCTCTATGAGAACTCCCTATGTGCGATGTTCCTATCAAATCCCTATAGAAATGTGGGTGTATCCTGGGACTCCCTAACAAGGTTGGCCACGGAATACGAAAGAATAGTTTTCATTGGGACATCCAACAAATTCCGGTTGAGAAATTCAAATAAAAAATTTCAAACGACGTCAATTTGGAAATAGTGCGAAATTCACTTGGATTCCAATGTGGATCTGGGGCCAACCCAACAAATTCCTGCACGGGTAAGGATGCATCGCTCTATTGCTTCGCAGTCTTGCGAGCTTTATTGGCTTTATTGTTATGACGATATGGAGGATGTTTCAAAATGACCGGACATTTTGATTTATTAATAAAACGTGTTATGTATGTAAAAAGTACGAGTATTTTTATTTCAATATAAGGTTATGTGTGGAACACAATATCCGATGAATGGCCGCCTCGACCCTGCTTGCGAACGTTCATTCTTTTGACGAAATTTTCCATAACATTTTGGCATGATTGCGGACTAATTTCATTAACGGTGCTCCAGTTGCTTCCTTGAGCCCCCGGATGCTCTGTCGATCATTGGCATATGTTGGCATTGTTTCGCCCGCAGTGTAGCCGGTTGCAGACTTCTCAAACTGTCTCTTCAAAATTTTCACCATTTTTGTGGTGAATTTCCACAATTTCCTTGCGTTGCTCGATCCTGTAATTCTCTATGAATAAAGCTCTATACTTCATGATGCCAGTTGTCAATGATTAGTACTTTACGTTCGCCACAAAAAAATGGAGCGCAACTTAAAACGTCAGGTCATTTTGAGACACCCTTTAGTTATTGTGTCGAGGGTTTATGGAGGTGGAAGTTTCGGAAGCAGGCATTGGAATTGATGTTGGCGAAAATAATGAAAAACCAGAGAGAGAGAGAGAGCGTGGGAGAGAGAGAGAGAGAGAGAGAGAGAGAGAGAGAGAGAGAGAGAGAGAGGATTTGCTAGCCAGGTCATTTTGCCAGGTGAAGCCTCCGACGCGTGAATTTGCTTACCGACTATGATCGACGAGCGCGTCTGGGGCTTGTTCAATCATCAACCTCGAATATGGAATAGAATCTCGGCCAGATTCGCCGCTCTGCACCGCCCGCCGCTACTTCACTCGTTGCAATGTTAGCGTTCAGAACGACCGCGGAGTACAGCACTTGATTGTACGTTTTCTACATACTTCACAAGAAAAAGTTCACATACGACCGCTTTTTACGCTCCTGTGTTATTTATTTGCAATTTTAAATTCGTTTAAGGGGGGAGATCCCTTTAGACGCCCGAAAATGAGTAATTTTTCATGAATTTTGTTAAAGGTGATCAAATGATCGCATCATTTAAAAATATTGACATTATCTTATTACAACTTTCAAGTGATCATTTTTCTTTTTTTAGCAACACAAAATGGCAGCGTTCTAAGGTGCTTATTTAGGCGTCTTTCGAAAAACTGCTTATGTTTTAGCTCAAAAAGTTATTGATTGATCGGGCTTACGGTGAATATCGGGAAGAATATACCCAAAGTTTTAAGGTTATCGCGTAAATAAATTACTGTTTTGGGGTAAAAATGGTCGAATAAATGGTCAAAAATATGAAAATTCGATTACAAAGCCTACTTAATTTTAAGTTCTATACTTTTTTATATTTTTATAGGTATATCCTTCCAATAATGTTACAGTGAGAAACCTCCCGAAATTTCAGCTAGATCCGTCAATACCTTTTTGAGCTGTAACATGAGCAGATTTTCTAAAGACGCCTAAAGGAATACCTCATAACGCCGCCATTTTGTTTTGTTTAAAAAAGAAATAAAAAACTTCACACTTGAAAGTTGTAAGAAGATAATGTCAACATTTTAAAATGAGGCGATTATTTTATCGCCTTTAAAAAAATTCATGAAAAATGACTCATTTTCGGGAGTCTAAAGGTATTTCCTCCTTAATGGACATTGGTAGTTGCCGTCGAGAGGAAGCTTCTTTGAAGATTTATCCCCATGGATTGTTGCGGCAACACACGGAAAATACGACTATACGGAATATTCTCGTGGGAGCTTTGGGAAAATTTGTATATACTCGTAAAAAACGACTCGCTAAATCGCAAAACATCTATATTCGTCTACGTGCCTCTGTCCGGAGAATACTGAAGAGTATGAAAAATAATTGAGAGTAGGATAACAAAAAATGCGTGCGACTCCAGCGGTCTGTCCAAAGAGAAATACGATTCGCCGTGTTTATTATTTCAGTCTCCAGCCTTTGAAATATCTTTCGTTTTTCCGTCCTTCGATTAATCAAGCGAACCGATGTGTATCGCGTTCCTAGCCATCACTGTGAAATTTCCGCCGCCAATAAACTGGATGAAATTTCATTAAGCGCAACGAAAATTCCGCGGCTCATTGATGGCCTCTCTGCGAGTACTTCGAAGCATAAACAGGATGCCTGTGCTTTGTCCTCATGAATATTTACGCATATGTGCATGCCACAGTCGAGGTTCTCATTACTCGTATAATTGAATGGACTGAAGATATTTATCAGAGTGACATCGGTGGAGAGTATACACGATCTTCTGTACGAATATACATATCTACCCCTGACATACACATGTATGTCGTTGTCGTCGGTTAGTTCACTTTTAGGCGAAGTTACCCTCGTCCCTTTGAGTAATCTGTCAGTTTCCGTGGCCGAGGTAGAATTAGCCAAACTCAGATTTCGATACGAACTATATTCGACCGCTAACTACAAGGTTCGTGCCTCGTGTGATTTTCGATCAATTATGCAAATTCAGTCGCTCTACCATCGAACACCCTCTGTTGCACGCCTCTCATTTAGCCCCCCCCCCCCCCGATGTAAAAGTTTGGCGTTTGTAGCTTGGGTATTACACGCCATTTAACCTACTCAAATCTTCCGCCATATTGATATTTTGAACTTTTTTAAATCCCAAGTTATTTCATTTCTACAACTATATTGTAAAAAAATTATTTACGTTACTTGAGTTTGGCTGTGTTCCGATCTAAGTAATTCATGTGCGTTTTTAGCAAGAATTCTACATTTGCCTGGGCTCTGGGAGTTGCAGAGGTTTCGATTCAGGTCATGCGAGAATACGATGATAAAACGACCAGACCTGTAGCCCCGCTAAAATTAAATTATTGACAGGCTTTGGCAAACGCCCCGAGTAGTTAATGGACGAAAGCTGATTTACATTAAAAAGAAACAAAGAATATGAATTGTTGATAAAAACTCGAATCGCTATAATTTAGCAAACAAGTCGCAAGTGTCGTTAAAATCGATGTCGCAATTTAATATTGAATTTTCACGTCACGCGGAATTCTTCAGTTTGAGGTACTGCACACTGCGCAACTTACAATTAGTTCCGTTATGGCTGAGCGTCGTAGGTGTTCCAAAGGCGAAAACAAACGTTTAAAAAATGATTATTGAAGGTAAGTATTACATTTATTACTTAAGATAGAATCAATCTTTCATTTTTTTTGCAAAAAATTAAATAAATTCATAATAATAGTTCATAATTAGACATCTTCATTGGTGGTGTATTTTAAGGGGTTACTCCCACTTGCGATTTTGAAAAAATCGATTTTTTTATTGCATTTTTTTGAAGTATAAGTATCCGGGCCCATACTTAAGTATGGGCCCGGAATAGATGACTCTATGTAAGTTTACAAAAAAAAAAATTTCTTCGTGTAAACTGAAATTGAAGCTTTAAACGCGTTTTTCTCAAAATGGCATTTCTGAAGTCGGTGACCAAGATTACTGGAACACTAATGAACCGATCTTCTTGAAATTTTGCAGGCTTATTTAATACATAAAAATGTAGTCTTTAATCGATCGATTTTTTTTTTCGAAAAAAATGGCCGCTTTATAACCAAAAAACGGCCGTTTTTTTTCGTTAAAATCGAACCATTAACTTTGACTGTCCGCCATTTTGTGAAAAATGAATATTTTTTAAACTCCTTCGATTAAAGACTAGTTTATACTTATATTTGACTAAATCCATCCGCATTTTTTTTTCAGATGATCCACTTCGCCGCAATGTTGGTCACCGCAAACCGTGTATATAAAAACATTATTTCATTGACGGCCATTTGCCACTAAACAATGTAATATTTTTCAATAAAAAAATTACTGAAAGTTCTTCAAGATGTGTTCTTTAAGATGGTATATTGATCGATTAAAAAAGTTTTGTAGTTTTCTTTAAAACAATTCATGAAAAAGGCCTTTTTTTGCGCTACAAGTGGGGGTAACGCCTTAACCTCTTTCCAGTGAATCGATATATGGTCTCTGCTCTGATAATTCTCAAAGCAGAGTGGAAAATTTAGCTTATCTGCTCACAACTGCAAAATTAATTACCGTTAAGAATTGACATTGTACATTTCATTAAATGTTGCCATAAAATCATTTCATTCGTTTTTTGAATTTCGACAAAATTACATTTTTCATTTCTCTGCTGGAACAAACGTTGGCAGTTTTTTGAGAATGTCACGTTAAGGTGCAAAAAAGTTTTCTCTTTTTCTACGATATCGTAGTAACAAATATAATACTCGTATGAAAATATTATAATATTCGTGCACCACGGTAACTTATAAATCTAGCATTCAATAAAAATTAATAACAAATCGTTATGCTTTACAGAGTTTATCTACACTACACGTCCATTTACTGGCAGTCGAGTGTCCATTCACTGATAATTTCGTCCATTCACTGGTAATTTAGTAATTTCGTTACTTATTTATCAATTCCTTCTATATAATTTGTTGCAATTACTTCGAATGTTCTTTTCTACTGTGGGAAATTAATATCTTTTGTTAACTATAGTGATTGAAAAATGTTTCCACAATATTTTCATTTTACAATCCATCTAAATCCTACATCGTCATTATTCGTCTATTCATTGGTCGGTTTATCCTATTCACTTGCGTTTGGTACGTTGAACAATTGCAGAACTTAATCGAGTTTGCGTTTGCATTAGTATTGTGAAAATGCACGATTATGACCGAGGTAAACGGGTCAACACTCTGCAAGGCTACTTTTTCCCGTATTTCTTCGATGTAGGAAAAAAGGTACCATAAAATAGGGTTACTTTGAACGGGTTTTGGAAGTTTTTGTAGGTAACTTTTTTTTAACATTTTAAATTCCATTTTCTTTGCTCCAACAGAACAATGTTTTCCTTGGCTATCAAATGTATAAGAAAGTCAAGCCCCACCAACCGCCCACAATTTTATATACATTTTTGTAAAAGTCATAAAGTAAACTCGAGTGTGGGGTTTCTTTGACAAGGCATTGAAATGCAACATCATTTTGATAGAAAAATTTAACATTTTATACATTATACATGGAATTAAATGAAAAACAACATTTTTTTACAATCAAATTGTCATCTTTATTAAGGAAACATTTTACATATTTTAACCCTCAATCCGTAAACCTGGGTCGTTTTCGTCCTGCCCAAAATCATTTTCTTCGCCGGTTGCTTAATATTTAATGACAAAAATTAAAAATAAGAAAGAAAAAAACCCTATCTTCCCTTGAGAAGTACGGCCTAAGGATTGACCATGAATTTTTTCAGATTTTTTTCACTGAGGATTGTTGGTTTGGTAGTGCAAAAATGAAAACGGCGCAGGTTCACGGGATTAAGGTGTCTCAAATACCTTCATGGTTGTAGGTTAAATATGTTTAAAACATTTTACATTTTACATTATTGTCAATTTAACCCCATTTTACGGCACGTTGTACGATACCGCGTTTTCTCTAGCACTGACTCAAGGTATTCCTTTTACGAGCTCGAATATTTAACTAATAATTTATTTTTTATTTTTCTATAATGACGCTAAAATACATCCCAGTACACTGGTAAAACTCAAGCCAAGTTACCGAACTTTTAACGATAAATTACGACTCTAAAAATCGTCTCATTTATACGGCGCTTTATGAATATGACTCACTAGCCACATTCCTGTCTAATAATTTATACGCTAAATATCTCTTGATGTCTGATATAAACTGCTCATGCGTGTAAAAAATGGAAGGATTCCGTAACGACTGAATAAAAACAGGGGGCCATCGGATGTTTAAAGAAGATACTAATGATAAAAATTAAAATATGTCACGAGCGGAAAAAATTTCGTAGTCGCAACTTTTTAATGAAAATGTAAGTATGTCCAAATTAACTTAATTTGCCCGCAATTTTTCATTTCACTTTATCGTTGAAAATAAAAATTAATTGTAACATATATATAATTATATTTATATTTATTCTTTATTCTTTACTTTTGATGTAAAGTGAATTGTTATTTCCTTCTTGCGATCGATTTGTTGCGTTTCATTTTTGCGCTTCATTTTTGGGGTGGTTATTTGCGTAGTTTTATGCGTATGATTTGTTGGATTTGCGTTAGATTTTTATTTTTCGGCTCAATTTTGGTGGCAGAAATGATTTGAGCATCTAATCACGCTACTTTTTATCTCATTCATATAAATAACATGCTAGCAATTATATGTGATGTTAGTTAACATATAAATTATTTTTACATTTTTGTATTATTAGGTCACCTGATCTGTAGACCCATTGCCTGAAGGTTTTGACCAAGGCATTAAATAAATCATTAATCAATCAATCTCTCTCTCTCACTCTCCCTCTCTCCCTCTGTCTCTCTCTTCCTTTTCCTATTCTTGACTACACATCTGTTTAATCGAGAAATCTCTCGGTGGTCTATTTTCCCTTCGTTGTTGCCTTTGGTATCCTGCCTATCCCTGGGTGGATATGCTTTTCCCCCAAAACCCAATTTATCCAACAAAAGACGACAATAGGCGGTGCGATCCGTTCGGGAAACCGTCTTCTCCTTATGTCTAATCTCTGCGAGGACTATACTCTCACTTTTTTATTGCACGGCTCTACGAAGAAGCGCGCTGATACACAACCCGCGGGTTACAATTTCGCATTCTAAAGGAAGAATTTTCTCCAAGATAAAGTAACCGCCAATGTTTCGAACCCTCCCATGCTCATTTTACCATCGCATTTCCTATATATACATATGCATAAAGAGCATGAATACATACATATCTATGTGTATGTGTGTGCACTACTGGTCCGACGGAATCGAGATTTCGTAAGCTGTACCCCGTCCTCTGTAGAAATATCTCTGGATTTCCGGTTACCGCGTACATTTCCACCGACGAGAGAAACGGATAGTGGAAGAGGAGGAGAGACAGAGAGGAAGAAATCTTTCAGGTTGGCTTAATTACTACAGAATAGTATGCGGGCGGGACGAGAGAAGGAACCTTCCTCGATGTCTTTGCAGGATATCTATGGGTATGGAAATTCGCGAAGCTTTCATACGTTCCGAGCTCCCAGACCAGTTCAAGAACTTAAATTTATATGTATATATATAAATACACATGCATACGTAACAATTCTCGTAACTCAGCTTGCAGGCGTTGCCCGCAGCTTTCGTTGATTACACCCGGTACACGGGACACTCCGGAAAAAAAAGTACTAAAAATTACTCATTAACCGTGAGAATTTATTTTCGCGAAGATCTGGTGGTGATGTGTTAATAGCCACCGTCCATTTTCCGTTTTCGTTCGGATCTCACGAGTCTACGTATAATCACGATGAATGTATAATCTCGGTGAGCAGTAGAAACGGCTGAAATGATTTACCTTTTTACGTGTATGGGGCTCGGGAATAAAAACAAAGCTGCGACTGTATAGAAAAAAGTTTTTTGCATTTTATTACAGTGACGTAGGTGTATTATATGGTACAATTGTGGTATTTGATGCATAACCTGGCTGATACAATTCGTTCGGAGTAAAATCGATGCGACCTAGTGCGTCGGTCACGGCAGTTTTTCCGTAATGTCTCTTTTTTTTCTTCCCTTTCACGAACGCGAGATCGTGTCATCTCGACACGCCACGTCGAGCTCGATCGAGCTCTTCGATCCTTGGCGAATAAACTTCTTTTTTACTGTAGCTCTCGATCGTGTCACGATTGTATGAAAAAAAAATAAAATAAAATCGATTGTCGTTTCTTCACGATACACGTTCGCGGAGAGACACGAGAAAAAGTAAGTGCAGTGGCTGTCACCCGCAAAGAGCAGACTTTCACCAACCAATGTCCTTGTTTTTTTTTCCCCTAGAAAAACACATATTCACACAATAATGGTCGCTCTCCGAATCCTCATTACGCGGAAATAATATCGAACGATTGTTCCATGCGAATATTAATTTCCATGCGATTATTAGTCTCGATGGAATAATAACTCGTGTGATTTTCCATTAGAACGAACCCGCCGGCTATCCATGTACAAACTCATCAATTCATCTACGGTGGGTCGAATCGGAATGACCGACAATCAATTATTCAATGCAGCTCGACTCAATTAAGGGGAGCGGTGGAAGAGGAGAAAAAGGCTCCAGGCGCCAGCGCAACTATATTAAATATCCGGAGCAAACGGTTGCTAATTCTCCCCCCCCCCTTACTTCCTATCCGCAATCCGGATAGAGTCTCCGAAACACAATCTCATTTTCACTATTGAACGAGTGCCTGTGTCGGCTCTCTATTCCGATCAATCCTGACATCGCACATTTGAAAAGCCATACTTCTCTCATTCGGTCAAACATTTCTTTACATCCACGTCCTCGGTCGTATCGGCCACAATTTTTCGACAGCACGAGGCGATCGGTGAGGCAAGCAGTTAAGAATGCAACGAAACAAAAGAAAGGAAAACATAATGCACCGAAAATAATTGAAACACGCCGCTTTGGTAACACGCCGTGGAGCTATGGAGAACAAACTAGTGGACGTTGAATAAGTTCTCGCTGTTTTTCAACAGATGGCGATACCAGAACTGCGTGCCTGTAGGTTAATATGGTAATGCACTTGTGAAGAAGTGCTATAAGCAAGCTTGATATTCAGTGGAAGTCAGTGCGCTGAAGTGTAAACAACTTTTTTTTTCATAATTTTAAACATGCCAAATTTCGTGGCGAAAAAGAGTATTCGCGGGGAATTTCACTGCATTAGTTTATTTTTTTTTAATCCGCAGCTGAAGCGAACAGAACTCTTGTTGAGGCTTACGGCGACCATGCTCTGTCGGCAACAAGCAGCGATTGGCTTAGACGCTTCAAAAATAATTATTTTGACGTGTTGAATTGGAGGTATTACTTCATGAAGAGTTCCAGACGCTAGCAGGACTTGCAGAATCATTAGGAGTTGATCACACAACAGTTTCGAACGTTTGAAAGCATTGAGAATGATTTTTAAAAATAAAGCATTCATTTTCATGAAAAAAAACAGCGAGAACTTATTTAACATACCAATAGCAACCGTCTATCGTAATTGCTCGTCCCCATTTTTTAGCCTGGAGCAGCTTCGCTCGCAATATCAACAGACGATGAAAAAAATAGGAGCGTTTTTCGGACTGGCCGATTTCAAGTGGTCAGCGTGGCAACATGACATTCGAAGCCAATGCGTCTTTTCTGTCCTTCGGCGATCGAGAATAGTAAAAATGTAGGTACGGACGTCATTTATTGACTTCTTTCTCCGTTTAACATCTCAGTCTCGCGATTTTATTCATATATCTCTCTTGCCACGGGCAGAACGAACTCGCACTGTACGGTGCTCCTCCTCAGTATAAATCGTTTACGGCTATTTGTCTTTTATGTGTTTTTTTTATGTGTCATTTGTTGTTGACACAATGTCGAGAAACATGAAGTAGATGTTGATCTTTCGGTTTATCTTGCTGTCTCTAAATGGCCCTCTCTCTCTCTCTCTCTCTCTCTCTCTCTTCTCTTCGTGCTCCGTTGTCTGTGCTTAGTGAAAGATTACATGCCTCCAATGGAGCAAGCAGCCCCTGGCCAAGAGGACAGCAAAACAGAAGCTTGCGTAAAATTGACATCCTTCACTTATAACTCCATTTAACGAGTGAAACAGATAACTTCAGTTCTGAAACTCATGGTGATCATAGGCTCAAAATAATTCTCTCCCTGTGGTGGATGACCGAAAATCGGTTTTTTATTTTATTGAATAAATTGTTGAAGAAATAAAACTTCAACCTCGGAAATCGAATGTTAAACAGTCAAAGGCTTACGCCTAGTTAAAAAAGTCGAAAAATCACTTTTTTCGAAACTAGTATATTTTGACAGTATATCATCTTATAAATGTTCCCTGGAAATTTGAAAGCGATCCGATCTAAAGTGACGGATTTAAATGCTGTTATGTTGACGCCCGTCGGCACGCTCGGAGCGTCGTTCGAAACTTTAAACGCTTGTCTCGCAAGTACGTTTTCAAAGTTGGCGAGCGAAATATCTTAAAAACAAATGCATTGATCGTCCTGAAATTTTTAGAGCTTTTTCTACACATAAAAATACGGTATTGGATGCGCGGATTTTCTTTCCGATGTATACGTTCGATTTGATGATAAATAAACGAAAAAATGCCTGATCTGTTTTCGACTGTTACGACTAGGCATAACACGTAACCTCAAGCAAGCTCATTTTATGTATCGATAAAATGCAAAAAACTCGTCCAGTTAGCCTTCTCGTGAATTATAATTGGGACTTTTCGTTCCGGGAGGTCTCTTCGCGCGGAGGAGGGACGCAAGCTTTAAGGGGGCGTCAAAATTGTCAGCGCGGAGATGGTTCCACTTGGAGTGGTATATTCCACGTATATACCGCATAGCCTTTCTGTCACAGTATAAAATATATGCGGTGGCGTATACGAGGGCTTAGAGCGGACGTCAAGTTATACCAGCTTCTCGTTAATCTCCCGTGGTTTCGGGTGTCGCATTAACGCCGGGAAATGGTCCCGGACTGATCACCGGTGACGACAACGACGACCATGATATGATAATGGCGATAACGTTGGATGGAAAACATTTTGGAGATACGTTGCAATAGCAGGTGAGCAACGAAATTGAGGGAGAGAGAGACAAAGAGAGAGAGAGAGAGAGAGAGAGAGAGAGAGAGAGAGAGAGAGAACAAGGGGTAGATAATCGTTGTCCCAATTATTAGTGAGTGTGTTAAGTATCCCTATACGAAGCTGCAATTCATCATAAGATGGCTACATGCGAATGCACTTTTCTCCGCCTTTTTAATCGTTGTATCGTCGTGTTGTACGAAAGTTTTTCCCGTTGTTCCCGAAAAAAGAACGATCGGCGACAAGGCTCAACCGCCTGTCAAAGATTACCAAACCCTGCACTTCGAAGCCGATCAAAATTGTTTTCCGCCATACTCCGGGAATAACAAAAAAAAGAATTGTTTTTGCGGCTGCCAGACTCATTCCACGAGATGGTTTCCGGCCAAGCCAAACGTCCGTTCGAGGAGGGCAATTCCTCGCGTCTCTTGGATACATCGTCGTCATCGGGATAATTGTTCGTTCTGTTCGAACGAATTGAAGTGTTCGTAGAAAATGTCTTATAAAATCACAAAACTGCTGAGGTCACCGCACGTTTGTTTCCCTCACGGCGCCAGCCTCGGGGTCCACGAACTTCGCGAAGCAAAGTTTCGGTACAGCGACCGAGAGTACCTAGCACACGATAACAAATGAACAACGACGCGTTAAACGCGCATGAGTACAGCCGTGTTTACACAAGCACGTAGTCTTTCCGTTTCCCGGCAGCCTGTCAAATTAGACGTTCAAGGTCGTCGAGTTGTTGTTAGCCACGGTGGTTAAAAATGTCGTCGGTTGTTGGCCGTCTTGACCGGTTGTCCGGACTGCTTGCCCGGCCTCGCCGCTTTGGATACTGAAATGCCTGTACGATATATATTCCGGTGGTATCGGCTGGGTGTCCCGTTTAACGGCTTCCCGCTGCTTCTTCACCTTGAGATAACCGAGTACGGAGACGAGAAGGATAAACACGACGAAGCCCATGCAACAGCCAACTATGAGACCCAATCTTCGTGTCAGTATGTTCGTGACACCGCTCACGTCGCTCATCGGTGAACCGTCGCTGCTGACTATAGCGTCCGGTGCCTCGAGTGTTCTGACCTCGGTGCATCGGCTTGTCAGCGAATCCACCATTTCTGGTAGCGAATCCGCCTCAAAAACGTCCTCGCCGGAGACATTGAACTGACCGACGACGGTGGCCTCGTCGAGCTTGGTCAACCAGTTACCCAGACCCAACACGCAAATCAGGTAACGCGTGTTCGACGATAATTTATCGAGCTTCACCGATCTTGCGTTAGGATCCAACATCTTTCCTCTCACCTGCAATCAAAGGAACACACGGTGTGCATCTGTGAGGCTCGTTAAGGGGCTATACCAGTGTTACACTTTTAGAAAATCGTTTTTTCCCCCCTTTTCGACAGTTTATACTTTCAAGAAGATCCTGTAAAATTTGCAGGGTCGTGTCTCTATAATTTTATGTTGCGAAAATCGATAGTTAAATCTTCAAACGCGTTTTTCTCGAAATGAGATTTTTCAAATTTGCTGACATTGAAACTCAAAGAGCAATTACCCGATTGACTTGAAAGTTGAACTGAGTACTCTTGAATATATTTACTCTACAATGACGTAGGAAATTTTCGATTGGATGAAAATTGACGATTTGGCATTGAAAAAAACTACCATTTTATCGGCAAGAAAACAGACTTTTTTTTCATAACTACGCCATTTTGTTAGATTTTGATATTTTTCGAAAATCCTACGTCGTTGTACAGGAAATACCTTCCAGTTGAACGACATTTTTTCCTTTTTCGGTTTCAGCTACTCAATCGGCTGGCATCATGTCAACAGTGGAGGAACTTGTTTTTTTGGCGCCTCCGAAGGCAACGCATAAGTCGCTTGTATCTCAATATTTTTCTATGAAAAAATTATGTAATATAGGTCAAATATAGCCAAATATATTCTTAATTTTCCAAAACGTTTAATTGAGTACTTTTCTTCCAAAAAATTCCCGAAAATCACCCAAATTCTCAGCGTTCACACTGGTATAGTGTGAACGCTGTCCAGCGTTAAGTCAAACAGCGAGAGGAGTTTTGAATTTTCAAGTCTATTTTTTAGGACACTCCTTGCACGGAGGGTACGTTTTCCTCGTTGTAAGGGAAATGACATTTCGATCAAGCAGTCGGTGATTATCCTAAATATTTGTTTACGCATGGCGTTGCTCTTATGGAAAATGATGATTTTTTCATACACGAATTTCTAGATTCGAATATGGCCCGGTACATTGAGAGAAATGTATGGTGTTCTCAACCATATTTTAACAATATTTTATAATTCCCTGAGGGGACAATATATTTTATAGCCATAGTTACTGTCAAAAGTGTAGTACTGCTTATTGACATTTTAGCAGTTTCATGAATTATGCACATACGATAACCACCAATCGCACAAACATGCCTTTATTCGTCAATACTATAAAATATAGTAGGTTGTCATAAAATGGACATTCCCTGATACTATCGACAATTTACATCCCTAAGATTCTAATAGTGAACTGAAATATATATACATTGATTGAAAATGTTGCGTGTGATTTGTGACGATGTTTATTGCGATTTGTGTCGTATTATAAGATACGATCTGTTATATGCGTATTTGGTGAGTTATTCAAGTGTTGGTACAAGGCATCAATGCCCGTCCATTAAATGGATAAAATATTTCATGAATCCAAAATAAAATTAAATACACAACTGAGAGTTCTACCTCGATGATTTTTTAATTATAATTCGCCATTATCTGACCACCTGTAATGATTTCTTTCGAAGAAAATATTTCACCCAATTGGAACCTAGAACCTAACTGCCTATCTTCTGCCTACCCTACGCACACTGCTTTTTTGAATAAAACAACTATATCTCCGCAAGCACAAAGAAGAAAATTAGAAAAATTTTCTCTGTTCTACATGTCGAGTAGCGACGTCTCTGAGACTTCGAGAAAGACTGAATTTGTTTTTTTTTTAAATAAAGTTTTTAAAGCTTTAAATAAAGTTTTTGAATAAAGTTTTTTTTTGACTGAAAGACGTTTTTGAATAAAGTTTTTCTTGTTTTTGGTTCAGGTAGCCATACATATTTGGATAAGTTGCGTACAAATTGAACTTCTAACGAAAAACGCATCATAATGACAGGGTTGTGGAAAACTGGGCTGTTTTGTTCAGCATCTCTAAATTTACGTTTATCTCTAAGTACGCTAAGGAAATTGAAAAGAACACGATACGCCGTGTATGACGGATTTGGGGGTTCTTATTTTGATGGGTTTATGTATTTGCACATAAGTGGCTGTCAGCGTGTGCTTGTGTGGGGGTGAGTACCGACATAAATTATGTAGTATGTTGTTCGTTGTATGTTTGCATTGTGACCAGGTTGATTGTTCGGGTTTAAACGACTAGCCTGTTTCGATTAGATACGTCCTTGGTTTTTGCTTAATACGTACGCACGCTGCAACTACGCTACCGAGTACTTTTGGCATCTTTAGCACATATATTTAGACAAAAGTAATTGCGGCTGTACTTCCGAACAGCTGTTACCTGCGATTTCGGTAAAATTTTGCACAGATCTTTGTTTTTTCATATAAGTCACTGTTCAAATGGATTTTGGCACTTCGCAATAGTTTTGTACTATATGATAGTGATTTATATCATATTGTACTACACGACCTGCTAAATGCATAGTAATGTGTGTCCTACAAGAACAGAAGTTGAACTACAGAAGTGTTGAACTGATATCCTATTTTTGCAATGCAACAAACATGTTGTATGTAACAGTTTGTGAGACATGCGTAGTTCTTAAAACTATTGAGCTGCGATTGCGCGAACTACAAATGATTTACGTCTTTGCTATAAGTAAACTTTACTATATTTTTTTTTTCGAGTAGTCACTTTTCATAAGGTCTTTTAACAAATTATACTCGAAAACCGTTAATGTTAACTATCTGAATTGTACAAACTTGAAACAAATAGTAGAAGTTTGACTGAACAAAACTTAACGTAGAGTATACAACATTAGTATTTGTACGCCGATTTTGTTATAGCACTGAATTAACCATATATATATTGCCAAGCCTTTTAGAATGGTGAACAATCATTTCGGGGATAATAGATAGTCAAACATGCCACCCAAATCGCATGTTTAGGTATACTTTTGGCTTATAGTCGCGTTAACCATATTATGATTACGGTGTCAATAAACTATAAAAAATGTTACTATCTCCTCTTTTACTATGGGCGTTTTTTTTTAATTGCCATGGACTTTTCATTCATTGTCAGTGTAGCCTTCTCCATAAGGTCAGGCACGAGCCCCCCAATTTTGAGTCGCTATTCAACTCTGGCCGTTTGATGATCGTCCTCTATGTTATTCGAGAGTAATGCTATGGATATTGACTGCATCGTACACATCAGTTGTTTCTAAAGTCACCCAGAATAAAAAAAAAACATCTTTTATCCGCGTCCGTGAATGCCATATTCAGCGACCACCGCTTTTCAACTGGCAAATGGAATAGTCGGGGATTGGTGGAGTTTGTATGTGACTCTATGCATGGTTAGCCTTTCGATGGTGTACTTTGAGCACAATGTTGAAAGTTCCCCGTAAGGGAGAGGCGTCGAACGTATATGTGTGTATACCTCGTCAACGTCGTCCAACGCGTGATAAGCGACCTGGTAACCATGGAGTCCGGTATGATTTCGACTCTGCCACGAGACGACAACTGAGAACGGTTGAATGTCCTGAATAGCCAATTTGAGAACCAACGGGGCTGAACAAAAGGCGTGAGGATCCAGTTCCAGAAATACGAGACCACGAAGTTCAGGCGGTTGCTCGCATCTCAGCAGTCCTCCTTTAATATCGTTGATTCCCATACCATCGTCGCCCCCACCGCCGCCACTGCCGCTGCTACCTCGATTTCTACCAAACCCGCCACCGACAAGTTTCTGATGGTCGCGCAACCATTCCCAGAGCTCTTGAGACTCGCAACCGCAGTGAAGGGGATTCTCTGCGATACAATACAGTTAAATGATGGTTATGGTACTTTATAATTGCAAAATGCTACGACGACATTCGTAAACAATATTGATTGAAGGTGGGTATCCTGGATCGTTAATTGGTTGTTGATAAGGAATATATTTATATATAAATACATAGTACAGATAAAAGATTCTATTTGAATGATGGACAAACGATAACATTGATTAGGCACTCCAACTTTACGTCGTCTACAGAAGGATCTTAAAAAAAAAATGTATCCGCTCAAGGCAATTAACTTTAATGAGGCCTGTTCCTATTTCGAAGTAACTGCGATTCAGTTTGAATATACTGGTAAAACTAATAATGGTATTGGCATTATTAGTAGGAAGTAGATCGTCGTTAAAAGCTACTAGAGCGAACCCTTGACATTCGTTGGACCTACACCGGAGCTGCAGGTGAATAATTGATCCTTAGAAATACTGCATCGAGCTCGAACTACGGGTTCACTGTGTGTAGTAGATACAGTGGATACAGATACAATAGAAGTACGAATAGATGCGCGAATAGTTATTTCGAAGATTCCACAAGACTCGTCGATCTTTGCTGTGAATGTAGCTCGGATTTACGAGATTGGCTCAATCTCCCAAAGATTGAGCCTCTTCCGCAGGAACGATAACCATTTAGCAATCATCGTTCACCGATGGAGAAGCTCGTCCATCTATGGAGAAGCTCTTTCCCTGACTCGGTACCTCGCACGTACTTCAACTAGGGTCACTGAGATGTACTCGCAGTCGCACGTACGAATAGAGCGGAGCTATTTATTTCACTTACCTTCCGTTCGCAAGCTGCGTATCTGGGTCTCCAGTGGCCTGAAAGCGTTGAGCGGCAAATTCTCGAGATAATTGCGACTCAGATCGAGAATGCGGAGTTTCTTGAGCGGCCTGAAAGCATCGGGCGATATGGAAGAAATCCAATTGCCGTATACGTGAAGTTCAGCAAGATTTTCCAGATGCTGAAAAGTGTTTTTTCCGATGGTGGTTATCTGGTTGTACGAGAGATCGAGAATCTGAAGTGCTTTGAGATCGGACGGAAAATCCTCCAGCTCCTTGAGCTTGTTGTGAGTGATATTCAAGAGTCGCAGGTTCTCAAGACCCTTGAGTCTCTCCTGAGGCAACAGTTCCAGCTCGTTCATGGATATGTCGAGGGTCAAGAGTTTCGGTAAATTGCGGAAAGCGCTCGGTGACACTCTCGATATAAGATTACTGCTCATGAAGAGATGCATGAGGGATGGAAACGCTTCGAAGTCTTGACTCGTAACGATCGTAAGATTGGTGCCGCATATGTGTATCTCCTGGAGCTCCGGGTATTTCGATTCAGCGCTGATCTCGTGGATCCTCGTTAGCGGATTGGACGTTACGTTGAGCCATCCGAGGCTCGGAATGTTCTGGGCGGAGAGTGCAACCCCCGGTATCTGACGAAACTTGTTACCCGCAATCTCAACCTTTCGAAGCTGGTTCGCGTGAACGAAGAAGTTGGCGGCCAAAGCGGTCAGATGATTGTGGCTCAGATCAACGGACAGTAGCCTCGAGAAGTTCGCGGCTGCGAAACCGGATAAAGACATTATCGAGTTGCCGTGAAGATCCAATTCACGGAGACTGCTCAATCCGCTTAGCCTGGCGATGTCGACGTGGGGTATAAAATTTTTCGCCAACGAGAGAAACTCGATCGTGGTTGCATTGATGAATACCTCGTAGGGAACTTCCTGAAATCTGTTGCCGTCGAGTTTCACCTCTCGCAGGGATTCCAAACCGAGAAACAAAAAAGCCGGCATCGTTCTCAGGAGATTGTTGCTCAACAAGAGCTTACCGAGATTCTTGTTCTTGGAGAAGATGTCGGCAGGCACGCGACGCAATTCCGACGAGTCCATTGCGAGGTGTTGAAGCGACGGCAGCCCGTCGAGCGATTCGCCGTTTATCTGGCTAAAGTTGTTGTATGATATGCGGAGTACTCTCAATCCCGGTATGTCGAGACGATCCAGGGCGCTCGCCGTTAGACGATTATTTTCCAAATTCAACTCGTAAAGATTGTTCAATCCCCTGAATGCCCCACGCTCGATAACGCTTACCGTGCAATTACGCAGATTCAAGGTTCTTATCGGTAGACCTTCTTGAAATATCGCGTCGTGCAATGTACCGAGATGATTGTTGGCGAGATCGAGAACCCGTAGTCTCTTGAGTGCTGTAAGAGCGTAAGGGTCGAGTCGACGGAGGCCGTTGTCCTGGAGATAGAGCTCCTCGAGTTCGTGCAATTCCGAGAAAGTTCTTGCGGTGACGTGACTTAGCCGGTTCATACTTAGCTCGAGAAACTTGAGGGCTTGCATCGGTTGAAACGCGGTATCTTCGATACGCGATATGGAATTGTTCGTGAGATAGAGCCTCTCGACGAGCAGGAGATCGCGAAAGAGAGGCGCCTGTAGTCGGGTGAGACGATTGTGGCCGAGCCACATGATCCTGACGGAAGCTTGGCCGCGAAGGGAATCGTTGTGCAATACTCCGAGGCCGTTGTTATCGAGTTGAATGGATACCAATGAACTGCTACCAACGGCGTTTTGTCCCGCGTCGTTCGACACTTGAAACACGTCCCCGAGCACCGCCAAAAGATTGCCCTGAAGATTAACATGCTGGAGACTGTGAAGGGACCTCAGCGCACCGGTCTCCATATCGGTGATGGCGTTGTTCTGCAAATGCAGCTCGAGCAGCGAGGGCAACGGTGTGAACACACCGCGTCGCACTTCCGTTATTTGATTGTCCTGCAATCGAAGCTCTCGAAGTTGTTTAGCTTTGGCGAACGTGCCGACCTCGAGCTCACGAATGTTATTGCCGTCCAGGGAAAGAGTGGACAGATTCTCGCAATGCATGAGAAAATCACGCGGCACTTTCTCGATGTAATTGCCACTGAGATGGAGCTGACCCAGTTGACCGAGGCTCGCCAGTCCTCGCGAGTCGATTCTGCGTATTGCATTTTGCTGGAGGTAAACGACGGACAGGCTGGTGCTACCGGCGAACGCTTCGGCCGGAATCTCCAGTATATTGTTCTCAGCGAGGAAGAGCTCCTTGAGTTCGGGCAGCCTTGAGAACACACCGCGTATATAGTGTATGTGGTTGTGGCTAAGATCGATCGACCGGAGCTTTTGATTGGCACGGAACGTGGCCACGTCGAGAAACACGATTTTGTTGTGACTCAGATCAATGGACTCGAGATCGATGAGCGATATGAAGGCGTCCTTGTCGACCGACTCGATCGCGTTGTAGTAGAGGGTCAGCGTTCTTAGCAACGGACAACACCGGAAACAATTCAAGGGTATTATCACGAAATTGTTGCTGCTCAGGTCGAAGAAATTAAGGGCGTCGAGACGCGAATAACCGTCGCCGGGCAACTGCGATATCTCGTTCCAAGCGAGCCTCAACGAGGTCAAATGCTCGAGACGCCGTAGCGCCGTCATTGGGAACATTCTTATTTTGTTTTCTGCAATATCGAGATCGGTCAGGGTATTCTCGAGACCGCTGAACGCGTATTCCGATATCTTTGTTATTTGATTGCCCTTCAAATTGAGCTTCACCAGGGACAGATCGTAGAAACTGTAACTCGGCAAGTCGTGAATGTGATTACCCTCGAGATCGAGGGCGCTCAGACGCCTGAGATTCGATAACGCTTTTTGCGGTACGTGCTGCAAATGACCCGCCACCAGGCCCAACGACTCGAGGCTCGATCTGATCCTCTCGAACGCGTCCTCGTTAACCTCGCGTATACCCGAATGCGATATCTGAAGGTGACGTATCCGAGTGCCCGGTGGAAATACAGTCCCTCGGAGCTCCTCGACCCGGCGGTCCAGCTCGTAAACGCTCAACGACTGTACCACCGCTTCTGAAAATAAAGCGAGCAATTATCGCCGAGTCTCAATAGCGAAAATAACTCCGATGCCTGTACACTGAGAAAATAAAATCATTGATCCAATATCATTGGTGTTATTGAATGAAATTTCGTTGATTCAATTGTAAAATTGTTGGTGTAAATAATCGGATTTATTAGTTCAAACAAAACGCTATTCACTTTAACGATATGATAAAATTACAAGTTTTTTTCATTCAAAAGATATATTGTTAGCCGAAAACAATATATTATTGAAACTATCTAAAAAATTATCGCGAACAAATGATATAGTTTTGAATGCATTTTCTGCGACGAACAAAAAGAGCGTTTCAATTCATAACATGAATATTGTTGATTCGAGTACACAAGAAAAATTGAATTTCGCTCGTTTAATTCAGATAAAATTTCTACTAAGTAAATATGTTATTTTATTTTTTTCACCATATCCGATATTGATTTTCAAGTACATTATTCGTAAAAATATTAACATTTTATTTTAATTTAAAAATATTAAGCAAATGTCTGAATTGGTTGAAAAATTATCCGAAAATAAAATTTGTTTCTTGCGCATTTGGTTGAAAAAATTGAACTAAATCATGGCCGAGCGCCACCGAAATTATAGGTGTGAGGAAACCCGTAGTTCTCGGAGTAACCGCTAGAAGCCACACGCGCGCTCGTCTCTCGTAAGCGTAGCGCGAACTCAGAATCTACTTAAACGCCGGAGAAATTCTAAAGAGTATCGATTCTTGGCTTGTGGCTAAGACCAAAGTGTACTATCTATTCTTATCAGTTGAATATCTGATATTTTCTCCATAGATATTCCATTGAATATCTGTTATTCTCTCCACTTTCATCATGGATGATCATTCTAATGCTCACTTGTTACTTGAGATTTAAAAAAAAATCAAAAATTTTCAATTTTTTAAATAAATGAATTCGATGAAACACTTTATTCTGACAATTCTATCCTATTCCAAAGAACCGCATGCGATTTTTCAAATGTTTTCAGCAATTCTCGTGAGTGTACATTCATTTGAACCAACAACCAAGCAATGTTTGCAAGTGCACAATCATATTAAAACATGACTTCTCGAATTCACAAATATATTCTTTCGATTGCACTGAACATTTATTTCATCGAATATTATATTTTTTTTCTACCAGAGACTAAATGCGTTGCTACAGATGACGCCTGTAATTTGTGGTAAAAAAATACCATTATTTCGGATTCATATTGTTGGTATTTCAATCATAATATACACTTGTCTCTATCTCATACTAGTTGCATGATATTGCACTTTTCATATTGTACGGAGTACGAAGATGTTACGTCTAATGGCATATTCCTTTTGATGTAGTAAAGAAATAACCCATTCTGTAGATTAAATGTTTGTACGAAATAAAAAATGTTGTAGCAATCGCTTAATTATTTCATCCATACATCTACAGATTGTATATAGAATGATTTCAATAGATTATCATCTTATTTTAAGGATAATGGAGATATGGAAAGGAAAGGAGAGATTTCTAAATAAAATAATGTGTTATTCAAATTAATCACATTTCCCAATATTTTATAGTATTGTAACAATGTCATATATTGGTGGCACTCCGTGATCAGAAATTTATTTGGGCCAACCAATGAATTTTTTTCATTCAATTGGTTTTTTTTTCTCAGTGTACCGTCGGGGGTTATTTTGGTCGCGGTATCTCGAACGGTGACATTTGTATAATTATGAGGCGCAGTTCTCGGCTTGTCGAATTCGCGATAAGGTGAACGATCGCGGCGGCTCCGTATACGTATATTTGATTCCATCGACAAAATTATCTCCTGACATTAGACACGAGCGGCGAACGGAAATATGTCAAGTTAGTTGTTTCTTTATCTTTCTTCCCCTCACTCTCCATCGTCCATCGCGAGGTGAGGTTAAAGTTCGAGAGGGCGGGGGGAGGCGCCGGGTTTAATCCGCAAATGAAAATGATCCTTCCACGTAGATTCACAAGAGTACCTGCAAGTGAGGCTGGTGGAGAGATTCAGGGGCAAACAAGTCGCGACAGTTTGAAATTGAAATGCCCCAGCGAGCGAGATTGAATAAATGGCCCCCGGGTGGAGAGTAGGTTGCGTCGCGTCGCGAGGCATATCCTATTCGGGTCAGTTCTTATTTTTTACTTGGCGCATAGCGGCTCGCAGGAGTGTATCTTGCCTGGTACAGGTTTAACGTGCTGTATAATGGAGCGCGCCTAGTGCACCTCATATGTTACTGCACCGCGACCCCACCTGTATTTGGTCGTTCACGCTTCGGGGTCACTAACTCTCCCTGGCTGTAATATACATTCCCATGTGTAAATATACGAAAGGTGACTTTGAGGACGGCCGACTTTGGGTGCCGTCCTCGTAGTAGCCGATTGTTCTTATACTCAACATTACGAAAACTCCAATTGAAGATCACCCCTGGATGAATATAAGCATTTTCATATAAAGCGATTTTGAGAACCTTCTTTGAAGCATTCTTCGAAATGAACTTTTCGCATATACAGGTTTGTGCGTGGAGGACAGATCGCTGTATGGAAAACAGGACCGTATAGCATCGAGGTTTTACCGACCAAACGGTAACGGTAACGAGCCCGTAGTGGAGTGGATCGATGTTATGTTTATAACGCGTCGGTTTTACGATATGGGCAAATGTATAAAACGCATATACGTAGGGCATATAAAAGTTAGCGATAATAAAAGTGAAGTGACACGATACCTTCGGCACCGGCGACGGACAGCACCCCATTGAGCGCAATCCTGAGCGATTCCTCGGTAGCGCCGGCACACTCGAGAAACAAGCCATCCTCAAAATTGTAACACGGACATCCCGGTATGGTCTCGGTTTGGGGGCACTCGATGCTTTTGGCCTCGTTACTCGCGACCCAAGCTGCCAGTACCATCGAGTATATGATACGAAAGCCGGTTCTACGACGATGATGATGATGATAATGACGATGATAATGATGATGACGACGATGGTTGTGATGATGGTGGCTGTGATTGTGACGACGTGGCGATGATGAGGAATTGCGAAGACGCTCGGTGTGAGACTGTCGCTCGCGTTCCCATTCACCCTTGCTTGAGAGCGGATCTCGCCACTTCCGCCTCGTTCGTGGCCATGTCGACCACATTATCGTACTTTGTCCACTCGCGGCCCTTTCTTCACCATCGTCTGGCCCTCACTTTGCAATGCCTGCCGCTGATTTCTGAAAACAGACGTTTAAGGGTGTTATCGGATTACAGCGAAATGCTACCACCGAGTTGACATTTTTTCTGGACATTTATAATCCCTTTGCTGATCTTCTTGTGCAGTTTGAATACGATCCGCAGTACCGTTTTTCAGAAAATAATTCGGAAACTCGACGTATTTCGTAGGGTAATTATATTACGCTTCTGGAAAACTCCCCATCGTTTTTCAGTTAATTATCAATATCTGCTAGGAAAATGCTAATACGGAGCTGAAAAAATAGGTATGGTTCTACTAATTATCGGACTAACCCTTGGTACCGTGAAAATGAGGGTTCACAGTACCGTCAAAAATTATTAATGTTTTTGATAGCGAATTTGTGCGAAAATCAAGCACATAAAATATTAGCCTGTGCAATTATGGCAACGTAGACGGCACAAATGCTACCTATCTTATCGGTATTCGGCAATTATGCCCGGGAACCTCAAATTACTCGGTGAGGATAATTAACAACGATTATTATGGGTACGTATTCTCGTAATTAGTAATAATTACTTAATATTAATTCGATAACTATGTTCAGAAATTATACATTTCTAGACATTTCTAGGCAAAGACAAAATAACGCGGATTTTTTTTCATACATACATTTTTTTTAGAATATCGGAAAATTATTAAAGTATTTGTTTTCTTCGAGATTATAGACAGCTTTAGTACACACTTTTTTTCCAGCGGAATTTTTTTACTCGGACGGATATTCATTTTTGACAGCTCCTTGGGCCGATATCGAGGTTACGAACGGGGCGGATATGTCTCTAACTTCGCGACACTTCTGCCAACCTGGGCATTATGACGGACCACGATTTCCGAGGTTGCCAATTCGTTTCGCGTTAATTGAGCGAGGAAAAGTTATAGAAAATAATTATACAAAGTAATGAAAACACTTAATGTAATTACCGAATGTTCAAAAATGCATATTTTTACAAATAGATGTAGAAAAATAGTTCGAAAACGTACGTTTAACATGACGATTATTTGAAAGCTAACAGTTGGTAACAGTTACTCGACTCCGTGCATAAGCATAGGCGCTCCCCTCGTGCTTCACCCTCGACGGCTAAACCCCATAACAACCTTAAACGTGATTTGAGCAAAAATCTAAACGACAAAGGAATTAATTGTAATACGTTGGCAGCACTGAATTGTAGCGCGAAATGATATCCGATCCGATCGAGAGTCGCACACTTTTTTTTAAACGTGTCACTTCGTCGACCCACTAAAGTTAACGGCAATTCATTTTCATAGAGACCTATTTTTTTCCGTTGTCAGAAAGAACGTAAAAGTAACGAGGAAAAAAAGTTATGTCAGACTGTAGGACCGACAAGAACCGTGCCACGGTGATTATTGTCACAGACCGCGGCTCCAAAAGCGTTTCATTAAAGGGGCACAGTTCGTCGAGCATTTCTTGAATATCAAAAGACGCGGTAACGTCTAGACGCCAAGTAATAAAAACGAAAATTTGGATCTCTTGACGTCGTATACTATTTCGTAATCCCATGCTGGTATCTGGATATTTCTAGTACATAAATATCTATTTAAGGGGCTATACCAGTGTGACACTTAAAAAAAATCGATTTTTTTTGCCTTTTTCAACAGTTTATACTTTCAAGAATATCATTATCATTTATATCATTTATATAAATATCATTTTATCTTGCAAAAATCGATAGTTAAATCTTTAAACGCGTTTTTTTTTCGAAATGAGATTTTTCAAATTTGCTGACATTGTAACTCAAAGAGAAATTATCCGATTAACTTGAAATTTGAACTAAGTACTCTTGAATATATATATACTCTAAAATGACGAAGGATATTTTTGATTGGATAAAAATTGACGATTTGGCATTGCAAAAAACGACCATTTTAGCCAAGAAAACAGACGTTTTTTTCATACCTACGCCATTTTGTTAAATTTTGATATGTTTCGAAAATCCTACGTCATTGTACAGGAAATACCTTCCAGTTTAACGACATTTTTTTCTTTTTCGGTTTCAGCTACTCAATCGGCCAGAATCATGTCAGCAGTGGAGGAACTTTTTTTTTGGCGCCTCCGAAGGCAGCGCATAAGTCGCTTTGATCTCAATATTTTTATATGAAAAAATTATGTAATATAGGTCAAATATAGCCAAATATATTCTTAATTTTCCGAAACATTTAATTGAGTACTTTTTTTTTCCAAAAAAATCCCGAAAATTAATTATTTTGCCACATCCTAAATGTTGACCCCAAAATAATTCAATGACTTCGATACACTTTCGCATAATAGGTCGGTTACGATAATTGTCCGAACATATGAGAAATGATGAAAAATGTGTAATTCTTTCGACAACTTTAAATAAGTAAACGATACTGCGTGGTTTGCACGACTAGTGTTCTAGCTCCACGTTACTGCTTGGCCTGAAAGGAAAAGATCAACTGCCCGAACGTAAAGATACAAAAAATATAAAATAACAATCTTTTGGGCTGCTGGTTTAAGTCGTATGTGTATCTTGATGTGCTCCACATTGATGCATTTTATAAAGTATGTACGTGGGTAGCCAGCCTCGTCGTACAACTCGCATCAGTCCATTGCAGCCACGGTAAAAGCTCGCAGCTTATGAACTCGTGCTACAGCAGAGAAAGCTTTAATCTCAGTCGGGTGGAGGCGAAGCGACAGCAGGAAAACTCGTATAAATCCGCCTGTATTTGTGTTTGATCGTGTGTGCGTGTGTTCAAAAGAAAGCAACAGAGATAGTCACAAAGGTATCATGATTTAAGGAAAACTCCACGAAGAAACAAGATCA
The DNA here is from genome assembly GCA_944452715.1 of Ophion slaviceki. Classification (NCBI taxonomy): domain Eukaryota; kingdom Metazoa; phylum Arthropoda; class Insecta; order Hymenoptera; family Ichneumonidae; genus Ophion; species Ophion slaviceki. The sequence continues at coordinate 20,112,784 of OX101786.1, read as the reverse complement.
AAGAATTTTTTACTGTCGTTGGCATAACATGTTTTCTGAGCACATCCGCAAGATTTTTGTCTCTCCATTTTTCATTTGGACGTTTTTGACCAATATTACAAAAGACGAGAAGAGTGGAATAACTGATGCCAGCGGAAAGTAAAGACTCCGATAAGGAATCGTTGTAGAAGTGTCATTCCATGTGGTCCTGAAGTTTAGATCGTAGGAGTGAAATAAACTTTATTTTTTATTCGTCGATTTTTTCTCTCTCAGCTTTGGGCTACTTGCTCCAACTATTTTCACACTTTGCGTTTAAAAATAAAAACCTAGAAATGAAAAAAAAAGTTTCGATCATAATATCATAGAATGCGGGAACTAAATAGCCAAATTTTTGTTCGAAGGCTTTCACGGCTCTTTATGTAATTTGAAGAGTATGTGGCTTCCGTCCGGAAGCCACATACTCTTCTAATTGAATAGCCAAATGTTTAAAAACATTTTCGCTGCATTTGGAGTATGCAAACTTCGTAATTGTTCGTTCCATGGGCTTCGTAGCGAAGGCGTATTAGTTTGCAATCTAATATTATGCATAATAGATTGCCAATACAGATTGCATTTCAAATAAAGGGTAAGCCAAGTCATATAATCTGATGTTCCCGGCATGACTTGAATAGATGATTGCGATGTTTGGATGCTGCGGTGGAGTTGATATCTTCCTGCTAGCCGCTCACAATTGCCGGAAGAAATAGCATGACTTCATACTCAATAAAAATCATTATTAACTGTATACTTAACACGGTATGGACCGCTAACAAATGTAGTCAAACAATGTTGAGTCGCAGGGACCTGAAAGTGTACAGGGGGCACCTCTGGCACTTTTTGTACCTCTGGCACAAAATAGGTTAATTCCCACTGGGCATACAATTCTCCGAGCCTGGAGTCAAAAGCTGTTCTAAACGTGGAAACACTCGTTATGTTCTCCACTACGAATAAACGGTTCTCTATAAATGTATGCAGAGTGGTGAAAGAATAAGGTTCGCGCTGAACCGTATTTCCTCTGCTGGCGTATATTTGCGAATAAATGAAAAACCCCTATTGAGAGAGCTCGCAACGCAGATAAAGCTATTCATCACCGTTGTATTCTGAAAAGGCTAGTATTTCGGATTTCGGTTCCGGTTAAATGAGATCAGAACTCAAACTCGTTAGGTCTATATCCAATTTTTCCAAGTGCATTTCGAGGTCCCTTCGGCACGAGGCAGTGCAGGGGGGGGGGGGGTTTCAAGTACTTGGCGTAGACAATTGAAGCTCAAGCGCTTATGGGAAATCATGGCGGGCGCCAGGTATTCTAGTGGTTCGACAGCGGCTCCGTGGCCACCATTTTTCGCGCTATTAGAGCCGCGAGGAAATTAGGTGTTCACTGTTCCTTCCTTGATGTGCCGACGCGCAGCGCATATTCACAAATTAATATATAAGAATGCAGAAACGCATCAACTGCATCGCGAGCCAACTGCGAAATGAAAAAAAGTGTTCAGAGGCGAGACATAAATTCTTGAAGCACGAACGAGGTCTGAGAGAGAGGGAGAGAGGAAAAGGTATCTGCGAGTCACTCTATAATGCAGCCTAACTCATTTAATTTAAAAGGGTAAGGTCTGGGAGAGGCATGCGGGCGCCTGGCTCCAAACTAGCTTGCGGTTGCTCTGTATCCTGTATATGGAAACTGCAAGCCTTCCCTCGCACTCTCTCCCTTTTTGTCTCTCTTCCTCATTCACTGTTTCACATATGCTTACAGTATACTCCCTATTGAGGTGCGACCAACTGGCGTTTCGTGTTTACGCACCGAATTCTAAATGTGCATCGGGGTGTCGACGTACGTTGAATATTAGGCACAATGAGCTGAATTCGCAATAGTTACTTGCCCGTATTACCAAATCTAGCATTTTCGTGGCTAGTTTCGCACGAAACCAGACGCGTTTTTTTATATCCACACGGGCTCATAAAGTCTGGCAGGCGGATATGATATTGCACAACGAAATTCTGTTATATTTTCTCGAATTATTAATTTAGGACGTTGAATAAGTTCTCGCTGTTTTCCAACAGATGGCGTTACCAGAACTGCGTGCGTGCAGTTTAAGAGCTTACGTGGGTATGAAAATAAAAAAATCAATTGAAATTTTTTTTATTATCTAATAGTACAATATGTCTAGAATATTCTTCCAAAGTTTTAAGTCAATTGGAGTAAAAGTCTAGGAGTGAGAGCCTTTGGGAATTCCCTCCGTTGGGAAAGTCCGGCCGGGAGCGACGCAGGTATATCGTATTTTTCTCAAAACACTATTTTTGAAGTCGGTGGACACGATATCTCAAAAATTAATGCACCGATCTTATTGAAATGTTGCACACTTCTTCGAAATGGCATTGACTAGTGATTGAACGAAGGTATTTTTTTCGATTACAACTAATTTTACGAGGTGGAAATTGTACCAAAAATTGAACTGTTTAGCATACAATTCTGCCAAAAATTCAAATTGTAATTAAAAAAAAACCTTCGTTCAATCATGAGCTATACTTATCTACCAACAGAAAAAAATTGGTGTTTTTAATTTCAGATAAAGCTATCATGAGTTATCCTGACCACCACGAGGACACTTTTTTTAGGGGCCTCCGGAAACTAGGTCCCATCGGCTGAGTTTTTCCAAATTTTTGGATGCATTTTTTTTTAATATTGTTGAAATGTTGCTCTTTTATGTGCTTAACATTTTGAATAAAATAATTTATGTATTATATTTTTATTAAATAGAAAAAATATGCCTTTTTTGGCTTTGATACCCACGTAACTCCTTAAGATGGTAACGCATCTATAAAGAAGTACTGCAAGCAAGCTTGAAATTCAGTGTATGTCATTTAGCCGAAATGTAAACAACTTTTTTTTCATAGTATTAAACATGTCATATTTCGTACCAAAAAGTGGATTTGCGGGGAATTTTACTGCACTGCTTTATTTTGAAAAAATCTGCAGCTGAAGCACACAGAATTCTTGTTGAGACTTACGGCGACCATGCTCTGTCAGAAACAACATGCAGAGATTGGTTTAGGCGCTTCAAAAATAATGGTTTGATGTGTTAAATTGGGGGCATTACTACATGAAGACTCATGTCAAACGCTAGCTGAGCTTGCTGAATCATTAGGAGTGGATCACACAACAGGTTGAAACGTTTAAAAGCATTAGGAATGATTTTTAAAGGGGATAGGCCACAGTAACGGGTATAAAATCATGTGCGGATTTAACAATTTTTTTATCCTATGAAAAAGTGATTTACTCACAAAATTAATTACACATCTATTGAGTATGAATATCAAGCTCTTAGAATTTTTTTTTCTTTCGATGTACATAATGGCCGACTACTAATATATTCTTTTGTTATCTAACAGATCCGCGGCGTGGCATTTAGCATACACAATTTTTGACCTAGAACAAAAAACAAAATTTCTCGTAAATCTACATTAGAATACCTAGTTGTAGGTATTTGAACGAAAGTTTTATACGAAATTTTTCACTGAAAATTCATTTCTTAAGTTCAAATACCTACAACTTTTGAATAAAACAATTGTTGGGTTTTTATCACTACTAATAAAAGGAGTCTTGGATTACTGAGAAATACGTATTTATTAGGAAGAATATAATGGGCGAGAAAAGAAGGATGAATATGCGCGCGCTCTTGGCGAGCTCTGTACTACGACTGCTGAAGGGAGAAGGTATGTCTATCGTAATCAGGCGATGCCTGGTAACTGTCTCACCCACACGTACGCACGCATACAATGTACGACGCATTCTTCAACAACAATATTTTTTAATTCCGTACGTACTTCTCTAGGTATTCTAATGTAGATTGACGAGAATTTTTGTTTTTTGTTCTAGGTACAAAATTGAGGGCGCTAAATGTCACGCCGCGGAGTGCCTAAAAAAAGATAAAAAAAAGAAAATATGAGTAGTCGGCCATTTTGTACATCGAAAAAAAATTCTAACAGCTTGATATTCATACTAAATAGATGTGTAATTAATTTTATGAGTGAATGACTTTTTCATACGAAAAAAATTGTTAAATTCGCCCATGATATTATACCCGTTACTGTGACCTAACCCCTTAAATTAACGAATTAATTTTCACGAAAAAAACAGCCAGAATTTATTCAATATACCAATATATTCTTTAACAGCCTCTACCAGCAGGCTTTTACATTTACATCTGTGATGTTTTTTTTTTTGTATAATTTCAACGAGACTTCGGTTCATATTTGGATTCCCTGCCATGTCAAAGCCACGCAACTCCCAATGACGCGGTAATGTATTGGGAGCAGGGGACACTCGTTTTATGGTATGCGTAAAAATGCGATGGAAGAGAGGCCACCCAGGGAAGGGGATTCGGTTCACTCGCGAGTGAGCTTTTCAAGGGTAATATTCAATTATGGGGTGTCGAGTTATACGAGGAATGAGATTATGCGGCGTCAATTTATGTCTGGAGTAAACTCGGTTTAAGAATGTATTCCAACATTCATGTCACTCGTATTATTACCCGCAATACCAATTAGGCGTATTCTGCAATCAGATTGGCAGCTCATTCGAGCGGTTTGACGCTCGAACTGGAAGAACAATTAGTCTTCGTAAAAAAATCTGGAATATTTGTCGGGCAAATAGGACGAATTCTCAAGTTGCAATTTATGCATATTTTTTTCTTCCTGGACGAGTAATTGGATTGTTACGAGGAACACTTCTGGGAGCAGTTTAACACAATTGAGTGCTGAATCAATTATAAGCAACGAAGGAATCTTGAATATCAAGTTGATTGGGGAATATCTTCTACGAACTGCTGACGCAATACACTCCTGCAAGATATCATTTTACGTAGCTAAGAGATTTAAGGCGGAAATTGTCCCGGAAAATACCGATCCCCGTTTACATTTAGCACACTTGGGATACACAATCGCATGCAGGCTTGAAATTCTCTAATATATGTTTTACATGTGAAGTAAAATCAGCCGTAAATGGCATTATATGGAGACCACGCCCAAAAGTGCTAGTTCGAATTACTTCCCTTTAATGATTCTATTATCTAGATTTATTAAGACAGTATTCTAGTCTAGAAATTTGAAAAGTCTGAATGAGCCATTTCTTTGCACTTTCTTAAACTATAGACTCTTAAGAATATGTCCTCGAAAGAAAATGTGGTAATTCCCAATATCTACGGCAACAAACGAGACCAGAATAGGATGGGCCGGGCGGAGCTACGAACTTCAGAAGCTACTACGGTAACTAGAACTGTGCACAGGGCAGAACCAGCTTTGAAAAATCATTATTTTGGAGTCGAGAAAGGCACACTTTACGAGGCAGGAATGGTCGATTAATATAACGTAAGTATAACATGTCATTATACCACTAAGATAGTTGTGGTTGTCTAGAATTGTACTGGAAACTCTAAACGCGTTTTTCTCGAAACTAGATTTTTCAACCTGATTGACTAAAAATCTCGAGTTCTATTCATCCGATTGATTTGAAATTCGGTATGGACCTTTAGTATATATCTGTCTATCGTCCCTACCTCGGGCATTGCAAAATTATTTTTATTATTATTTAAAAAAAAACACGAAGGGCGAACAATAAACTTTTTTCAAGCAGGCGACGTTAATTTTTGTTCCTCTTTGGTACCTGCCACAATGACGTTCTTATTGATGAATAAAATTGGTTTTATTTCTGTTTCAGATGAATGGGAGCTTTGTAATCATGTCAATCGCCTCGACCCTTCTTTTCCACGGCCATATATAGAGGCCCATAACTTTATCAATTTTTATTTATTTTGCGCAAACATTTGTTTGTAAGTTCTGGAAACATCAATAAAAAGACTGAACAAATGAAATGTATATATATATATATATATATATATATATTATATCAAGCTCGAACAAACGTCTGATACATAGGCCTCTAGACTAGAGTACTGCGTCGATATTTCTCTCGTTTAGAAAAAAAACTATTGAGACTATGCGGCTCCTCACAACTGCCCCATTATTTTATCACAATTAATTTCACTACAATTAATCGGTGAACGTCTGTCACATTCTCCAAAAAAATATCTATTATTGTTTTTCGTATCATATCTGCGAGTGAAACTTTATGCCATGAAACGCATACGAAATGACAAATAAAAAGGATTATAATTCTTTAACGGGGCAGTCGATCCGAAATTTCGCATACATTCTCACAACGAACGAAGTAACAAAGCATCCATTTTTTTATGGCCATGGTAGCTTTTCTGCAAAGCTCCTTTACATTCTTGAACGAGGCTGTATAGTATGGGGGACGAATCAATCAAGTACTCCACTGTACCCGCGCGCATCGAGTTTGCTATTAGCCACGCTGAGTTTAAACTTCGAAAACCGATAGGGGGAATATGTGTGATCACCCTGCTTCCTATTTCCTGTACGAAATAACGGTAGAGTGCACAAAGCTCCGAAAGCTCTGACGCCGCTGGAGTTTGCAGCCTTAGTACAAGGCTTTAAACCATATACTGGCTTGTCTGCTTGCTTGCCTGCCCGCTCGTTGTTCACCCATTTAAATAAGGTCGACGATGTTAATGAGAATGCAAATGGCTGCATGTCAGCGTGAATTTTGTGCACTTGCCAGCCGCGACATGAAATAAAAGTAACTAACTTCGGATAAGACTGACTCAGGTGTTCTTTTCCTTCTCTGTCTCTATCTCCTTCACTCGTTCTCGGTCCCTTTCACCCTCTACTCATGTACTCTCTGACAAACCTTACGATGCCTCGTTAGATCGAAGATCTAGAAGTCCTCGCGCATTTCTTTCTCTTTTTTCCTCGCCCTTATTTGATCAAGCATGTATATTAAAATATATTTTTCGCGAAGCAACGAAAGTAAACGTTTGTATACATTGCAAGTTCCTAATCGTGGTGCAATCCTATGGAAAAATAAACTTCTGAGTGCTGTTTCAATGGCATTCTATTCATTTTCCTGTTAATTATTAAATTTCCTATTACTTCTTTATTTTACCGTGTTAGCAGCATTCCATTCATATTTTTACAGTCGGCAATTCCTTCGATGACAAACGAACATTTCTGCAAAGGCTGCTGCAGTTTGATCTCCCAGTGGTATGAAAAACCACTCTATTTTTGGGATCGTACGCTTCATTGAGCGTATTGCGAACGAGGGTGACATTTTTTAGGTAATATCCATTATGCATAAAATTGCGCTTTATAATGAAAGTTTCTTCGATAGTCTCATTTTCTTCGCTCTTTGCCCGTTTTAGCGTTTCGAGCAAATATACCGAATGGCAATTGCTCCTGAGAGGCGCATTGTCCTTAACGTTATTAATGAATACGCAAAGTCCCACCACTTTCGTTAACTGTGCCATTGTCCCGAAACTTTTCTCGAGAACTCCTTCGGCACACTTAAAAACGAAAGACCAGTCGCGAGACTTGTCAATTTTGTGCTGTAATTACGACGCTTCTCCTATACATCTTTATATAGCAAAAAGGGTGGCTTAAAAAATGAGCGGGGACATTTCTTTTTTTACGGAACGAGCACAGGTTTTGTACTTTCGTCTGATGGAAAACGTTTTTCACATCTTATTGTTCCATATTTGACCCATGAAGTGTGGTAAAGTTCATTATGCAGGGTTCATTTAGGTTACGACGCATTTTTGCTCCCTCTCTCTCCCTTCTTCTCGGAATAAGTTAATCTATAATAACTTTGATAATCAGGAGGTCTTGTAAAAATATTTTACGAGTACCTTGTTTTTTTATGTAGTGCGGGCATAGCCTTCAACTGGGACAATGTATTCCGCAAAATGTGCTCGTTTTACAACGTACACCTGTAATACTGAATTTTACGACTAAGTATGTGAGTTGGCTGGTTCTTTTTCACTATATCGCACCAATTTTTTTTTTTCGACTCGACAGTTAACTAGCGAAAAACTTGATGAAGTTCTCGAGTTCATTGGACCTTGCGAATTTTCGAATAATGTGCATCGTAGCTTTTAAACGCTTGAAAAGGTGTTTAAAAATAAATTATTTTCAACAAAAGTTGTGATTCGAATTGTAGAGTCCAGTGAACTTGAATTCTGAGTGAAGAAGATTATTAAAAATCGTTTTACAGGAGGTGACCGAGATTTGATCGTATCCAAATTCCTGGTACTTTTTTGAAGACAATTTCGAGTACGAAGTTGCGTGGAAAGAGACTTTAAGGGGCCAGCTCACATTGAAAATTTCAAAAAATCGAAAGCAAGCAAGACTTGAAGAAATCGACGATGATGAGCAATCAGAAGGGATTTTGTACGGTGCAGGAATTGCCGATTGAGTTTAGGTAAGAGTTTTTCATAGTATAGACTTCAAACACGTTTTTCACGAAATAACGTTTTCAAAATCTAGCTCCATCGTATCTCTAAAACTAATAAATCGATTCTCTTGAAATTTGAACCACATATTGCAAACATGATACGCAACAAGATGACCATCGATGGTTTTAAAATTTTGATTTTTACTCTTTTTTTTACGAAAAACTGCAAAAGAAACGCGTTTTTAAAAACTTTTTTCGTTTTTCATCTGTCATTTTTTTATTTTTCTATAAAACTTTATATCCGAGGGTCATTTTGTAGCTGGTGTCATACTGAATCTAATGAACTTTGATTTTTTTGTTTCAGACATGCCGTTGCCGATCTGTGATGGAGCTACCGAGCCCACCTATTTTTGAGGCGTTACGTTAAACTATAGTTTTTGTACTTAAAAATGAATAAAAATGAATTAAATTTAAAAAAAAATTGTTTCAAGACTTTATTTATCAAGCCCAACAACTTTTATATTCATATCTTTTATAAAATCCTCAAACAAAAATCGCGAAAATAGCCTTTTTTTCGTGGCTCCAAAGTGGACTGGCCTCTTAATTGAACGCGAATAAACGTAACATCGAGTATAGAGTATATGCATACAGTGGCGATGATTACCGAAATCCCCCCCAAAAGTCGTTTAGCTTCCATTTCATGGTGGCAATAGTTCACATGCTGTATGAATTCATTTTTATTCCGGTTGATCGACCGAACAATCCAGGCCGGTAGATCCAGTATTGCGGACTCGTGGCCTCTTCGAATGTGTTCGCCAGTCATCTCGTTCGTCCCTCGAATGTTTAACGGCACGCGAAGTCATTTACACGCGAGGAGCGATAGTCCTCCAACCTTGCTGCATTTTATAGTAGTACCACGAGACCACCTGATAATTCCGAAGCAGCTCGTAGTACTACAGCTTCGAGAAAAAAATAATACCTTGAAAGCTTTATTTTACCTCGTGTTCTCCTTGCTACAGTCTGAAGAAATAATTAAGTGGAAAATTAACACGTCTCATCCACAGCAGTATGTTTCAATACAAATATTCTTTCTAATACAAAATATGTTTCCAATTTTCATTTGAGTCGAAAAATTGCTTTTTCAATAGATGACGTTTATTCTTTTACAATCCTGCAGGATTTGCATCGATAGCGTGTACTTTTCATTACGTGTATTCACGCGTAATCTTACAAATGGATCGCTTCTACAGAACCGCGAACGAGATACACTTTCCTATTACATTATGATAAGATATTATTAGGACGAATAAATTTGCCCTTGCCCACGATAAGAGCACGATCCACACGAATAAAAAATCCTACTGTCGTAATAAAATCATGATCATTTCATTAAATTTCAAAGGGCAATATGTATATAAATGGAATTAAATTTTCCAAGCCATGATAGCATCTTGGTGAAAAATAACTTCATTAAGCTAATTGATCCAACTTCACCATGGTTTTTATCATATCCTTTGATTCCCTAACCGGTTACACTTAGCGCGTAGCTAGAGACAACGGGAAGGTTCGTGATTTTTTTTGGGACAACGTGTGCAGGTTTTCAATTGAAAATAATCACTTAAATTATACACGTACAGATATACTTAAAATAAATATATTTAAATTAAATATACTCAATTGAAATAGATTTAAGTTATACACATACAAATGATACAAGCTTGAAAATCATCCTCCGCGGTGACCGCTGCCGTTCGGAAACGAATCATTCGAAATAAAGAAATCAAATGCATTTAGTTATTGCATGATTTTTAAAAGGAATGGCCGGAGTCCAAAGTAAAAGTATCGATTATCAGTGAAAAAGCGCTATATTTCCGATTATAAAAAAATCTATGCATAAAAAGATTGTTTCGCTCAAGCACTGCATTTAAATATGTGAAAGTAAGCTTGTAAAATTTAAAGTTGATCGGTGCAGTAATTTTTGTGATATCGTGGTCACCTATTTTGAAAAAGTAATTTTGATAAAGAATAGGAACCCATCTGTAAACGCCCGTATTTTTCTCAATTTTAAACAGATCGTCTTGAAATTTTTAACACTTAAAAAATGTTATATTTAGAGAATCCGCCAAAAAACTAAAAATCGATATTCTTATAACTTCCAACTAGGTGTAAGCTCTTAAGAAGTAAACAAATCGGGATATATTCTGGAAAACGATCGTTTCGCAAATTGTGAGTATTATAGTAACAGCAGTAATAAAAACCAGGCAGTTTACCTAGCCTCATGTCAGGAGCTGACGAACAAAACCGGTCATGTCCACACTATGTAAAAAATGTTAATTCTAATTTTTCGGCTTTTTCAAGGGCGCCTTTATTAGCACCCGAAATATTTTAAATCAAATCCGGCCCGAAACACCTCAAAATTTGTTAACTACCTTTTCAAGCAAAAAGACAGTTTTTGGGCACACAAAATGTAATTGTGAGTATGACAGTAACAGCAGTAATAAAAAGCAGGCAACTTTCTCAGCCGCATATGAGGAGCTGACAAACCAAAGCGGACTTGTACACACTAATTAAAAAAAAATTATTTTAATTTTTCGTCTCTTTCAAGCACACCATTATCAGCACTCGAAATATTTCGAATGAAATCCGGCCCTCAACAGCTCAAAATTTGTCAAAATGCCTTTTCAAGCGAAAAGGCAGTTTGGGTATTACGAACAGCACTAATAAAAAGCACGCAATTTACTCAGCCTCATATGAGGAGCTGACGAACCAAAACGGACTTTCCCACGCTACGTAAAAAAAACTAATTTTAATTTTTCTTTTTTTTCAAGCACATCCTTATTGGCACCAGAAATATTTTTAATCAAATCCGGCCCTAAACAGCTCAAAATTTGTTAAACTGCCTATTCAAGCGAGAAGACGATTTTTAGGTACAGAAAAAAATAAAATCAGAACATAAAAAATATACGTAGTGTGGACAAGTCTGGTTTTGTTGGCCGGCTCCTCGTATCATCCGCCGATTTTTTTTTACTTTCAGAGAGTACCACTTGCTTAACATGGACGATAAGATGCAAATACACGTCGAAGGCCATGCACAGTCTATTGGATAATTTTTATTGCCCAAGGGCGTAATCCTATAAAAATCGGAGTCCATAGGAGGACACACACACACACACACACACACACACACGTGTGTATATATATATATATACTAGTTCAGTTTGAGCAAAGAACTTTATCCGAAGCAAACCGTGAGAGTTTTTTGCCTGGTCCTCAGGTGGCCAAACTATACAGTGTTTATTCATGCATATGTCTGGGGTGAGTAGATATCCGTCTGTGTGTGCGCGCCCGTGAATGTGTATCGGTGTACATGATACGATGGAAATAAAAGAAGCCAGAATTGCGCAGAGAGTGTATAGAGGTATACCATGCGGGTGGCTGCTGTACTTCGGACCTTCAACGACCCCTCGAACTTTGTAATCTCGTGAAGAGGCCAGACCATTGGAGCGGTTTGCTGTATACGTTGTAGGGGAAGTTTCGCAACGATTTTTTCCGTAATAATGTACGTTCGGGCCCAACTACGGAAGCCGCAATGCGAATATGACATACGAAGACACGTGCATGTGTTTTATAATGTACGAATGTAGAGACGGCAAGTGTACCGAAATGAGGCTTGATAGCTGTCCTACGATGGGCTTTGGATAAAATATAGCGCGTAGTGTGTTTTTCCAGGCTCGCTGGAATGTTTCGCGAATAAAAAGGTCGCGGCAGAAGGAAAGCGGCTAAGGGTAGAAGTCGCGGAAAGGCGTGATATCGGCGACGAGAGGCGCATCTGCATCAGATATTTCCGCCGAGGAATAGAGCCCACAGAGGGTGGTGATGTATACAGTTGAGCTTCTCTTTTCATCGTTATGCGAGTGGCGGAAGGGGACGAGAGTTTCGCAACGAGAGGTATTAGTTGTGGCCTCGTACATTATACGTATACATGTATATGCGAATGGAGAAGATCATTTACCGTTGGTGCTCACTCGTCGAGCGATTCGACGACACGTCCTGAGAGAAACGAAAAAGAAAAATAAACCAATGTGGTAGATATACCAGGTGTCCAATATTTGGCTTCGTGTACCACTGAAACTGTTGTCACGAAGGAAACGAAGAATTTGGAAAGAAGCAACAGCGATACTTTTCTTAAAATGTCAAATTCGTCGGCAATCATTTAATGATGTATGGCAGCTACTGCAGAGTCGTTACAGAACTGATTATGCAATTTGCAAAAATCGCATTTAAAGACTAAATAAAATAATTGTAGTATTCATTGAAGCTAAAAAGGAGATTTACCGCAGCTCAAAGTAAAACATGCGGTACAGAAAGAAGAATTTTCAATTTTTAACTGCAAATTTAGTTGCCGATTTGATGTACGTTTTCCCTGACGTTGTCGTGGTTACGACATACGAGCTAAGGAAATACGAAAACGGTCCCATTTAACTCGCAATATCTCGCAAAATATATGGGCACATGTCGATTTTTTTTAACGTATCATGCATATTACAGCGATACCGCACAAAAGTTTTTTTTACAAAAGAGTACTCCGGAAATACCTTTTTTGCCAATGTAAAGGGAATTTTGGACGTACAGTCCTATGTTCCCCGTGTTAAATGACCCAACTTTGAATTCGTTTATCTCAGCATTCACGTGGGCAAATTTTGTTTTTTTTTTAATCTCAAAAAGTTCTCGATATTTTCCTTTACAATATCAGTAAGTTTCAATTCGAACAGTAGTAAATAACTTACTTGCCATACATCCTTAAGCAATTTTTCATGGATGGCCAGTCGACAGAATGAAAATTCCGCTCAGTGGCATTCGTTCCACATATCTTCACGTATCTTTACTATTTTATTTCACAAGATTTTGTAACAAAATGCGCACGCTGAAGATGTATGAAGCGAGTAACGCTTCTTCGATAGTGACCTGCGGCAAACGAGCTATTTTCGACTGTTACGACTAGGCATAACCAGTTAAGGGGGGACACCACTGTAACATTTTTGAAAAATTGTTTTTTTGGAAAAACTTTTGAAAAATCCTTTGAGTCTTAAAAAAATATGATGCATGTTTATTTATAACTGAAAAAAAAAACAGTTTAAAAGTGGATTTCGAGCTATTTTTGAGGGGAGTCTCCGAGCACTGAAAAGCGCCTTCGGCGATGCTGGTAAACGCAGATTACGACTCATGTAAGCCTATTGGGGGGAGCCTAATCTAAGCCTAATCTTTGGGGAAAAGGTACCATCGGAAAATAGTATTATTTTCTACCAATAGGTGGCATTAAATAACGGAAAAAAACATTTCATCAGCTGTAGCGTCTAAAAAACCGTTGACTAGACCGAAAACTTCAAACAGGTTTTTCTTAAAGCCACGTTTTTGAAATCGGCACGCATCAGAACTCGAACAATTTTCGTCCAATCGGTTTGAAATTTTAACAGTAGCTTTTTAGATTGCTTTAACAGTCAAGTACGAGCGCTTTTTGCGATTAATTGAAAATTCTAAAAAATATATCACTTTTTATATCAAAATAATGGTCGAAAACCCGAACTTATTTTCAAACTCGTCTCTATTTTTTTTTATTATTTTTTAATTTCCCCCCGTACTTGACTGCAAAAATGAACATAATTAACGAAAATATTCGTCTCTTAGTTCTAGGATAAAATTTACGACAGTTATACTGCACGTCGCGGAGAGGGTTGGCTGAAGACCAGCAGTGCTATAACGACTCGTGCGACGCCATTTTGTATTTTTTTGACAATAATTTTTTTTACATAATTTTTTTTACAAGGTCCAAAAAATCGTTTTTTCGGGAATATATTTAGACGGGAAAAACTGAGCCCAGTAAACATTAAGGTACCTATTCATATATATTTGAAATGTATAAAAAATGTTCAACATGAAAAAATAAATGACGGCAGATTTATCAGCCTATTCCGTGTGCGTCTTGCCACTGCAGTACCCAATCCAAATAAACCAAATAAACCAATAAAATGTCTAATTGTCATATATTTTTCTTCTGAGTGAACTAAAGAAAACATCGTGAAATTATAACTTTTCTCAGGTTTGAAAAAAATGTGTTTGAAAAAAAAAACACTTTAACGTGCTATAAAAATTATTTACGAAATACTTTTTCAACGACTTTTTTTAATTCACTTAAAAGCGAGTTTCATACTGAAGAAAATGAACTTTGGTTTCATTCAATAGGTCGTTGAGTTTTTTTTGTTATCACGCCCGCCAATTTGGGAAAATCATGATAATGAAAACTGGAGAAAACGCGCTTCTAAGTTTTCAATAGGAGGAAATATCAATATCAAATATCAATCGCTTCTCTGCTTTTGGCACTGTATCTTCGAAAATATTTACAATTGGCCTCTGTAACTTTGTTAATATATTCTTGGATAGTTTATCTATCGATTTAAGCAATAAAAAAACCCCGATTTTTCGGACCTTCTAATTTAGGCACCCGCCTTAAGGCACTTCTTTTACAGAGGTGCGTATTTCGGAGGCGCATAAACTGAGTTTTAGAACAAACTTGCATTTCAGACAAGTAAAACCATATTATTAATCTCGCTGTCGAAGAAAATGCAAAAAATGCTGGTATCTCGCGAAAATTTGGACATGCCCATATTTTTTTCGGCCGGTTGCGAGATCGATGCTGCAACGATGGCGGGTCGTTCCGGCGTCCCCTTGAGGAGGCATGGCTGCGCAGTCCCACAAACGGGACTGTCAACGACTGCAAATACTTCTGTCCAAGCGCAAACTTTATGTGCGGCAAGCGGGCGCAGCTAATATTCGAAATGTTCACTTTGGTGTCAGACGCGTATAACTCACTGGCCCACACGCGTAAACGCAAGTGTGTACGTGGTATACCAGACACAGCGACCGGCTGATGCGAGCCATGAGCATAGACCTCGCAGTTTTGTCAAACGTTTTGGACGTTGCGGTCAGTAAAATTCGACTGCAAGTGACATTTCTCCCAGTTCAAACATAAATATTCTGTTTCGGTATTCGCCGGCTCCGCTCTTTTACCGGGGCTCAGGAAGTCATGAGTTTTTTTTACGCGTGGCATGATAGATGCAAACGATAATAAGTTGTGAATATGTTAACGCAATAATTTAAAGAGTACGTTAACTTTAAGAGTACTCCCCCTTCAAAATGTTAGTCGTTTCATTCAATTTAAGGGTGGTTAATCTCTTCATTTGTTTTATTTTCAACGTACCTATAGTGGATTTCTGATTGTTTTGCTTTAACATATCTGTTTTTCTTTTACTGAAATAGGTGGACTGCGTGCAGGTAAAAGTGCAAAATCAACCCTTGGCATGCACCGCTTTAACAAGGAACATCACTTGAGTGTCCGTCTTTCATTTTGTTGAAACTCATATATGTGATAAAGTATTGAAAACTATTAGACACGTATTTTTTGTAATCGGCAGAAAAACGCTTTTAAGGGGTGAAACCACCTTTCGAAGAAATGCGTGTCACGCCTTAATTTTTTTCTCCATACTTCTATAGTCAATTTTTCATCGCTTTACACGAGAAGAAGGTAATTACGCAGAAGTGGGGCACCACGCCAATTTTGGCGCCAAATTTTTTTTTTGTACGAACGTCTTCCGTAGGTCACCACTAGTGAATTTGAGTCGGGGGAGACTGAGATTTTTCATTATTTCCATAAGTTATGAGGTTTTGAAATCGCGAAATACGCGATTTCAAAAACGTGCCCAACGTCATATATACACACCTGAACGCGTGAACACAACAATGATTGTGAAAATTTGGGAATGTGTTATTTCTCTGGCGTTATAGCGTGTTTACATACTTGACTGATATGATCCCGTACAAACTCGTGAGTTTGTTTGGGTTAATTGTTTTTAAAAATCACATTTTTGAAAACAATAATTTTGTTTTCAACAAACTTCAAAACCCGATAACTTATGGAAATAATAAAAATTCTCAGTTTCCCCCAACTCAAATTCACTAGTGGTCACCTACGGAAGACGTTCGTACAACAAAAAAAAAATATTGGCGCCAAAATTGGCGTGGTGCCCCACTTCTGCATAATTGCCCGCCTCTCTTTGAGGGGTGGTTTCCCGTTTTAAAATCGTTTTTCCGCCGATAGAAAAATACGTGTCTAACAGTTTTCAATGCCTTATCGCATATATGAGTTTCAACAAAATCGAAGGCGGACACTCAAGTCAGGATCCTATGTAAGACGTGAAAGAGGGTTTCCAGAACACCGTTTTCCCAATGTTTATGGAATCTATAGACTCTTTTAGTCCTGATAGGGAGGGTATTTACAAAAAAAGATCCATCTCAATGATAGTGTAGCGAAACTAACTGCAGTTTAGTAACAGGGCAATCACAATATGATTGACAAAACTATACTGTGACTGGTATGTAAATAAACTATCCGAACTATGCCTATTTTTATTTTACCATCTCTTTCTATGGATAATTGTTGTAATACCATGAACTTTTCTCTCAATGTGTATGGAGAGATGTGTAATGTAGAAAAAGTTTCGACAAACTGCCAAACGTCGTACTTTTTTTTTTTAAATCGTTTCCTTAGTCCGCCACTGCTTCAAATTATATCGTCATAAACTGAACAAAAATGGCTTGGGCTGACTAAATCCGTCATTAGCGGATGCTAATAAATTTTTTCATCGAAGAAATAAAGCATTATGTTATTTTATGCGGTCTTCTCACTTTAAACGCTAAAAAAGGCAATTTTTTTTATAGGTTTATATTATAGATGTTGATGTAAAAGTTGTTACACTTCATAAATACACTTTCGAAATACATTTATAAGAATTCATTTATTTAAGTCACCATTTAGATACGAAAATGGTAGTTAAAAAAATGTCCTAAAAATTGTAGGTCTGCGCTGTTGATGAAAACTCGGACATGGATCATCCGAAACAAAAAACATTTAACGGTTTTAGATTCATTATGTTAATGGCTATAGCGCATATCATACGATTTTCGATATATGCAAAAATAACAAAATTGCGAACATTTTTCGAAAAACAAAGAAAACGTGTTTTTTCACCGTTTTTGGCAACAAAATAATAGGCAACAAAATAATAGGCAAATTTGGCAACAAAATAATAAAATTTAAAAAATCCTTGATATGCGCTATAGCTATAGTTGTCAAGAATATGTGGTTAAAATTTCATAAGCATCGGTTCAGTAGTTTCGAAGATTTTATCAACAAGCCGTCGAAGAATGTTGTTTCGAGGAAAACGCGTTTAAAGTTTGTTTGGGTAACATAAATACATAATTAAAAAAAAATGTATTTCGATAGTGTATTTATTAAGTGTAACAACTTTTATATTAATATCTATAATATAAACCTATCAAAAAATTCATAAAAATAGCCTTTTTTCAGCGTCTAAAGTGAGAAGACCCCTTAATAATGATTTATTCCATCGAATTAAGGAATACTCGGAATAATCAAATATAGTGTTTCATCTCAATATTTCGTTGGCCACCTCTGAATGAACAATTTCGTTGCATCGAGTGGTTTTTTTTTCTCTCTGACAGACAAAAATGTCAGAGGGAGTTTCCCGTGCGATGCTGCATTCATTATATACACATGCCACATATAGGTATGAGTCTTTGAATTTATGCAGAAAAGCGAGAAAGACCGCGCATCTAGACCGCAATTTATTATGCCATGAAAGAAGCTGAGAATGATTTTGAATGAAGCTTCCGTGTGTTGATGAAAGCCGATGGTGGCTTGAGAGGGAAAGGTCGCGCAAGCGAACGGGAGGGTTGAAGGGAGGATGCGTGTAGAGGTCAGAGAAGAGAGAGGGATAGATGCGCCGATAAGGTCGACGTTGGACAGAAATGAGGGAAATGGTAGAAGGAAGGAGGAAGAGCTTGCCTGAGGTCGAAAGCGGTTGATATAGTGACGTGAACCAGAAGCACAATTGTCGGCCATCGACCGTTGATCGAGCATGCTGACGTCGTTGAACCGTCAGCCTCGTTGCTTCTCGAGAGATGGCGGGATCCCGAGCAGAAATTTGTTCAGGGTGAAATCCGGACCGGATCAGGCTGCCACAATAGCAAATCCGGGCCGGGTCAGGCAAATTTAGTCCGGCCCTGATCAGGGATGTAACGCTTTTGCAAATTCAGGTCCGGATCAGGCACCTTATCAGGCTCTGATCAGGCGCTTCATCAGGCTCGGATCAAGTAACTTATCTTGTTGCGGATTACGAAATCTATGTATACTTATCCATGCGAGTCGGCAACGTTCAACACGTGGCAAGTAAAAAAACGGAAACAATTAAAACATGCTCATTGGTATCTGTCGATCGGAAAATGGTGTGTTTGGATACGAGCAACAACGACACGGAAGAAAAGATCTGGGTGATGTCTCTTCTCCACTGATAACAGAAAAAAATACGAGCTTCGTTTCGCATTAAATATATTACAAAATATAAAATTTAAGAGAATAAAAATACGTATATATTTAAAAAATGCATTTCTAGACTGACTGTATGGTTGTGCATTACAATCAATCGTAAAAAATGGATTAAATTGTTCTTCAAACTAATAGTAATCTCTATTTTATCATTTTAGTGCCAATATTTTAGCTTGTCCGGCGCAAATCAGGGGTGCCTGATCAGGGCGCCTTATTAATGCCTGATAAGGCTCCTATCCGGCGCAAATCAGGCGTGCCTGATCAGGGCGTTTTATTGATCCCTGCTCAGGCCCCTGTCTGGCTCAAAGAAGGCGTGCCTGATCAGGGCGCCTTATTGATCCCTGATCCGGCCCTGATGGATCCTCAGGCAGCCTGATTAGATTTCTGCTCGGGATGCTGGCAACCAGACTCTGTAGTTCCTACAAAAAATGGTCCATCATTGCGCACTAGATGTATTCCGCCAGTTAGAAGATCTGATGCTCCTTACTCCAACAAGATAAGCAGCGACATCCTTCAAAGCTGGCGATGGCTATAAAGTGCATAGGTATAAAGCACGGCGCACAGTTCCAGCACTGCGGGAAAGTTCGCCGATCGTATTTGAGGACCGGAATAAATTCAGCCACGGTTTCAGCCTCGAGATATTTTCTCTTACACATCTGCCACACTAGGATTCGCTTCTTTTTCTCGAGGCAAGGGTATAAACTCTAAGCCAGAGGGAGAGCTCGTTTCAACCGCTTCATTGTTGCTGTAAGAATGGAGATACCCCAGCTTTTGCCCGTAGAAGGAAGGATTCAATGAAACTTCAAGGTGAATCACCAAAAGTATATTCTAAAGACATAATTGTCGTTTCAATTAAAAGCTGACGACTGGGTAAGATTCTGGCCACTTTTCTACTGATTGCTTACTTCTGGAATAACTACTTTAATTGGTTACTTCAGCTTCGAAATGGTAGGCGTCAGAGCGCTAATTTTCCGCATGCATATAGCCTCAGTCACCTCGTTCCCTTTGAAGACCCCACGGCTGTTGCCTCGAAGAGAAATCGTATGCGTAGATTTTTTTTAGCTCATTCCACAAAATCGATCGTTTATAGAAAAATCGTTTAATATACATGAGATTTTCTATACAATAAAATTATATAAGAAGGATATATAATTTTCAAAGGTAAAAATCTTTGAAGATTTTATATGGCCATTTCCGTATAATATCTTTACAGATTTATCAATATATTAAGGGGTTAATCAATATATAAGGGCCACAATAACGAGTATAAAATCATCTGCAAATTTAACAATTTTTTTTCGCATGAAAAAGTGATTCACTCATAAAATTAATTACACATCTATTCGGGGTAATTATTCGAGAAATGACCCCCACCCCGGAGGGGGGTGGGAGGTAGGGGGGTGGGTTAATAGATTTTGACCCCCAAACACGATTGTGAAGAGAAATCGCGGCGGTCACCCCCCCCCCCCCCTCATAAAAAGTTATGGGGTTTTGAAGTTCGCGAAAATACCAACGCAGATAAACCAGTAGTCGCTACTGGAGCGGGTGGCTACTGAACCACGGGGGGTCCGGGGGTTTCCCCCCGACGGGCCGGGGGGCGGAGCCCCACACTGCAGAAAAACGAGATTTTCAATTACTTACTTTTTGAATCCTCATTCTTTGGGGCATCATCCGTTGCCAGCGGAAACATATCATACGGAGAACGAGGATTCAAAAAGTAAGCAATCAATTTTGAAGTGAGGGTGTATGTGTAGGAATATGTATTATTTTTCATTGAAAATCTCGTTATTCTGCAGTGGGGGGCTCCGCCCCCAATCCTCCGGGGGGCTCTGCCCCTTCCACCCCGTGGTTCAGTAGCCACCCGCTCCAGTAGCGACTACGGATTTATGTGCGTTGGTATTTCCGCGAACTCCAAAACCCCATAACTTTTGGGGGGGAGGGGGGTGATCGCCGCGATTTCTCTTCACCATCGTGTTCAGGGGGTCAAAATCCATTAACCCCCCTACCACCCACCCCCTTCTGGGGTGGTGGTCATTTTCCGAATAATTACCCAAAAAACAAAAATTCTCGTCAATCTACATTAGAATACCTAGAGAAGTACGTACGGAATTTGAAAAATATTGTTTTCTTCAAAAGTTGTAAGTAGTTGAATGATGTTGTAGTTGTAGGAATAAATTTTCAGTGAAAAGATTCGTATACAATTGCTCATAAAATAAAAAGTTTTCGATTAATCAGAAATTCCGTACGTACTTCTCTGCGAAATGCAATTAGGAACAAAAATTTTAAATTTGCAGTAAATCGAGTGAAAATTGTTGAAGTTATTTGCCACGCCAATTGGAAAAAAGCTGTTTCGAGAAAAACGAGTTTAAAGTTGTACATGTATGCCTCTGGCCGTGCCAGAGGTGGGCTTACGTTATACCCTCAAAGTTGGTTGAAAAAAATGTTCTTGCTATAAATCGACTAATAACTTATTCTTATGATGATAAAGCACCGTTTTAGCGAAACAAATCGATTTTTTGAAAATTCTACTGTGGCCTTACCCCTTAACATAAAAACATACCATTTTATTTTATATAATTTGTCCGTTCATGTACGCAGTCACATAAGGTTCTCAAGGATTATATAAAATGTATGAAGATTTTATGTGTCCATTTCCGTAAAACATTTTTATAGATTCATTTCTATACAATTTTTATAAAAACTTCATAAAAAATTTCACCTGGGAGACCAGTAGGTTATATTCAATATTTGCGTTCAATATTTGCATCTGCCTTATACAAGTAGCAGATGCATTCAGCTATTCACTAATTCTTTCGTTGAAGATCAAAGCTGCACACTGTCAGTGCATTTTGTAAGTGCATTCCGTACGCAATGCATAAGTTCAGCAAGGCAGCGCCTCCATCCCGGCTCGCAAACGCCGTTTTTCGGGAATATTTTTCAAGAATTCGGTAGGAAATTCGGAATAATAATCCATGGCCCATTATTTATTGGTACTTTGTCTGCACGAAATAAAAAATTATTATGCCACAATAAATGCTTAATGTATGTGTACATTGTTTAGTTGAAAATACGCCTTTCTCTTGTCTAGATAATTGTCCCATGGATTGACGGATTTGTAAATCCAAGAAGATTCTTGTAAAGCAATTTTGTAGTTGTCGGCTATTGATTGAAATATTTGGACGCCGAAAAAAAGTTATCACGTTTTGGCGTCGAACATTTTTTCGTGTCAAATATCGCCTTTTAAATGTTTATAAAAAATGTAAAAAATTGCAAAATGATAGAATGGCCCCAAAGACTAGAGGATCTATTTCTGCAGATAGTAGAAAAACTGCATTAGAAAATATAAAAAAATGTCGAATCTTGCGGGCCGTCACGAACGATTTAATTTCGAAAATAAAAACGCGTTCAAAAATACCGGCACCCCACTCCCTTCGCGCGCTAGCCCACACTAACCCTCGTAACCCTGTCTCTGATTGGTATTTCAGAAGTTTTTTTTAAGGCACATGCAAGTGTGCAGGATAATAAGCTGCAATAAAAGAGCATCGATTTTTCGAAAATTGTAAAGGTAGATGTACCCTTCAAGTAAAGGTATACAGGTGGTGGTGATCGACGATGTATTTCATTTCTGAGCTTTAATTAGCCTGATCCAAGCCTGATTAGTTTTTGTTCTCCTCTATACTCCTCTTCCTCCCCCCTCTGATAAGCTTTAGCTGTAATTGTGAGCTGTCAAGTTTTCATGGTACCTACCAATTCTTTCCTACCTCCATTTTCGACTGCCATCAGACTCAAGAGACGGCAAAAAACGTGTGTTTTGTCCAGCTCACAAATCCGCAAGTTCAACGCTATCTCCCGTGCGACATCTCATCAGCGACGATTTTGAAACCTCTCGCGCATGTTCCATCAATTTCATAAACAAATCAATGTTTTATCGCAAGAGTCTCTGTCCATAGGATACTCCTAACCCTTCGACTGCTCACCAGGTCTTTCTGACCCCATTTTTTTTCAACTGACTGCATCGCGAAACTCGGTAATCAATTTGGGCGTAGTGCAGCGCTCGAATGATCGCCCACTCCTACTCTATAGGTGGGCACTCGGCCCTCATCCTACACCCTGCTCGTGTACCGTAGACAGCTGTCGGAAAAGGACCTGGGGTCGAGTCGACCCCGTTTATGCAGTAGTGCGGTGAAAGTGATTTTTTTTGTGAAATATGGAGTTTTATTACTATATGTAAGTGAGTTACAATAGAAGATGCTCATGGATATTTTTTATTTTGCGCCACTATGATAAATGATGGATTTAGAATGCCGATCATAAAACTAAAAGCAAGTGCCCGTTATGCAGGAGGGCTATGTGCAACGAGCACCCAATGTACTTATGCGTCGATTGCGGTGAATGTCAATAATAATAAGTCGTTGAGGTAAAAAAATATACGTTCTCAACACTTAATCTGCCGAAGTAGTCGACTTTTTCCATTTTTCACTATCGTGAAAATGCTCAAATTCAAATCTCCGAATAAATACAGTGGAACCTCGATTATCCG